>CM062805.1:550000123-550615047 GCA_031772625.1 Pinus tabuliformis | reverse complement strand
AAAAAGCTCCTCTTCTGGTGGGATCTGAAGCTCCCTCTCAAGAGAGCATTGCATTGATTTCTCCCTCATCAAATTTTACATCCCTTCACAATAACTGTCATTTTGAGGGATGGCGATACACACAGGTAGTTATGAGGAGTTTTTTGTGTAACCCCCAAATACCCCCAATCTGATGTTGCTCAAGCTCTTCCTTGATTCTTTGTAGACATGGCAGTAAATAGAGGCTCCAAAAAACCTGAAGTGTGCCACATCTGGCTTCCTCCCCGAGAGAAATCCTCCTCCGTTCCTAACAATGCCCATAAACCGATGAGGACTCAGATTCTACAAATAGATTGTTGTGTTGCATGCCTCAGCCCACAAATGCAGAGGTAGGCCTTCGTCATGCAACATCGCCCACTTCTCCCACAATGTTATGTTTATTTCTCTCAACCACCCCATTCTGTTGTGGGTTGTGGGGTTCTATCAACTCTCGTCAAATGCCTTCTTTTGCACTAAAGTTTTTATTCATTTGACACGTAGTGACCTGCATTATCGCTCATGAGAGCCTTCACTTTCATGCCGATTTCTTTCTCAAATAGCGCCTTGAATTCTATGAACTTGGAGAATGTCTCATCTTTCTTCCGCATGAAGAAGATCCAACACTTCTATGAGAAGTCATCAATAAAAATGAAAAAATATTTGTGTCTGGCAGTGGAGGCTGTTAAGAAAGGTCCAAAAACATCAAAGTGGATCCTTTCTAGGAATGCATGTGCTTTTTTGTCCTGATCATGGAATGTGGATTTTGTGTACTTCCCCAAAGTACATCCTTTGCATACATCCTGCGGCTCAAGATCTTCTTTGGGGAGGCCTGTGGTTATTTTATGCATAATATTCAGGTGCCATGATGGAAATGGCCAAGTCTTCTGTGCCAAATTTCATTGACATCGCAATTTTGTACCTCCTCTACCTTTGTACTTAATGCACCATCATCTTCCACATCTAGCTTATACAGGTTCTTCACATGAACCCCGATCTACTTCACCTGTCCCGTGGCTATGTGTCTCAAAAATTCTTTTCCTTTGTTGAAGATCACATCATAACCATGGTCTTCCAAAACTACAACAAATATGAGATTTTTCTTTAGGCCCAAAACGAACACATGAAATCTTAGAGCCTGAGAGGGGAGATTGACTCCCTCTAAAATGTGGTTGTACGAATCCTAGTCACGTTGTACCTTGAGTGGACCCCCAACTCAATGTGAATCTGCAAATCTTTCTCCTCTAGGTCACTAAAAAAGTCTTTACATCATGTCATGTGGAACGATGCACCCGAGTCTAAGTACCAGATGCTCCCCATCACTGTGCTAGCCATGCATGCGATAAGGTAAAGTCAAGCTTGAACTGTGAAGCCAAGGCTTCACCTGCTGCTCCTCTTGAGGTCTTCTTTCTTTCCTTTTTGTGTGGACACTTCGTGGAATAGTGCCTGAATTCATGGCAATGGAAGCATTTAATTTTGGACAAATATTTCTTCTTGCCCCTCTCTACTGGATTCTAGTTTGGATTGAGATTTCTTCCCCTTCCCCTTCTTTCCCTTCCAACCAATGCAAATTTTTCTTCATCCTTGCCCTTAGATGAAGTCTCATCTCTGTATTCCACCTTATTTCCTCCTGTACCAAATCAGACCATAAGCATTCCCAATTTGGTAGTTTCTCCCTCCCGTTCACCGAATCTTGGTAGTTATGCTAGCTCTTGGGAAGGCCTAGAAGGGATAGGATTACCAAGTCATCTTCTGGAACATTAACACCAACCCCGCCAAGTTGATCACGACATTGTGTGAACCTACTTAGATACTGCAGAATAGTGTCATTCTTCTGCATCTTGATACTTTAAAGTTTATCCTTGAGTGTCAGCTTCCTATGGTCACTACTATTCTCGAACAATTCTGTCAGTGATTTCCACATTGCGAACAAGTTTCTTTTCCATGGAGATTTGAGATAATGTGATCTCATACTCCTTCCAAGATTATTCTCCTCGCCTTAGCTACATATTTCTTCCACTGAGAAAGTTTTGGGCATCAAATTCCGGTGTTTTTTCCAACATTTGTCTTGATGTATTCTAGCAATCCACTATCATCTAAAACCGCTTCCATGTGATCCTTCCATGCGATAAAATTAGAGTTTCCTTGCAAGGCATACTATAGCCTCAATCCATTAAATATGGTCTTCTTAGCTCTGAAGAGATCCTGCTACACTAAACTTAAAATTCGATCCTCCTAAGACAAAACTTTGAAATTCTCGTTCTAATGTGGATCCTGCTTTGATACAATGTAGGAATTATGATGTAGATTTGCAACTACTCATGAAGTTTTAATCAAAATCACAAGACACAAACCTACTCTATTTCTTTGTGGAAGTTAATTCACAATTTAGAACAAAAAATTCAAACATGAAATAAGAAATAACACACATTCACACATTATATTTTTCCAAGGGAGAGAAATCTGCTAAAATCCCCAATGCCTTCTCACATTAATATGATGAATAAAGATGTATTACAATTGCTTTTCTCAACTGAGCACAACCTGCAAGTGAATAACCTATTTCTCTATTCACTGAGAAGCTCCGAACCAGACTCAGTCAATTTCTGACTTTGCTTGAGCCCCTATTTCCTTGCACAATTCCTCAATAAATTTAGGCCCTATTATTTAGGAATTCTCTCAAAATGGATTGCATAATTCACAAGGTTGATCATTTGACTGCATGCAACACCTGTACACTCAATACTAGTCTACAACTAATGTTACACTGCCTTGGAATCTCCACCATAGTTGGAGAACTCAAATTATCTACATGCACTAGCTATTTTGGGCTGATTGATTAGTTAATTGGATGATCACTGAGTTTGACTGAAGTCCCACTGCACAATTGACCTTCCACTAGTTCCTCCAACAATTGGAACTAGTTTAACTAAAAACAACTTGAGATCACTGACTTTGATTGCTACAAATTAGAAATCACACATGCTTAACTGAATTTTAACTCCTCCAACATGAATTTACTGAGTAAACTAGGTGACAAAATCCATGTCACACAAGTTAACAACATCCAAGTTGTCCGCTGATGTGGAAATTCGAATTTTCTCAATTTAATCAAGGCAAAATCAAATTGAGAATTTCTTGTTGCATTTTTCAACAAGTCTATGTTTATGCTCAAGTATCTTTTCCCACCCTTTTTTCTTCTATTATACAAGTTGTTTGAATTTGTGACTTAGTTTTCAATTGTTCTTTTACTATTTATAATGTGTCTTCATCGTTTTTGGTTCAGGGCTCTTTTGTGATGTTCATGATCTAGTTCAATTAATTTGTTCATTTCCTCTTTTATGGGTTTTATATCTAATTTATTTTCCGTGCTACTTAGGGCTGAATTGTTATTTAGTTTTTCTTTTAATTCTTTAATCTCATCTCTCAAGGTGCCATTTTCTTTGACCATTGATTGTTTTTTTATGTTCTATATTTTGCATCCTATCTTTCATTCCCTGGAGTCCAGTCTTGAGTGTCATCATTTTATTTTCTAATGATTTTTAACTGTTATCAAGCATTGTAGATGATTTGAGTTTATGCTCTGTAAGCATTGTAGGTAATTCTAGTTTAAGTTTTCTTTCTCTATCTTCTATTCACTTTTCTAATGATTCAATGTAATCGTAAAGACTCTCTAGGGTAATTTTGCTTGCCCTCCCTTTGCTAGAGGGAGGCTTAAAAATATGGGGAGAATCACTCATAGTTTTAACAACTAGAACTTAGCAATAAAAAAGAGGGAGAGGTAAAAAGAAACTTATGCACCTGGTATCTATAAACCCACAAAGACCGCAAAGGATATATCCCAAGTCCACAAAAGTATATTCAACGAAGACATTAGGTTTGTATTAGATCGTTCTTCGGTCAAGATCACAAAAATATGTTCCTAGATTTATAATGTACCTTGAACCGCGTAGTATATTAGATCAACGAAGGCCACAGAGTATAATAGATCAATGAAGGCCACAAATCAAAGAGAGGTAGAGTAGAATATCAACAAACGTCGCAGAGTATTAGATTATAATTAGCGGAGCCCGTAGATTATCCATAATCATATAATTAATAAATATACAAAAACTTATTACATTTAATTAATAAACATACAATTAAAAATAAAAATAAAAAATTATAAGAATATTTTTATATAGAAAAAAGTGAAATAAAATATACTAATAACTATAAATTAAAATTAAAATTTTGATTCATATTTGTAATCATTATATTTTAGACCTTCATATTTAGATTTAATTAATAAATATATAAAAACTTGTTTTTTACAACACTCTTTTTCTTTCTCTTTATATATATAAAAATTAATATTATATCTATCACATTAAAAAAAATTAGGAAAATATAAAACCTGTTAAAGTAAATGACACACACATATTATTAGATTTTTAAAAAAAATTAAAATTAAAAATATTTTATCAAAATGAAAATATTTTAGTAATAATGGGCATAGATTTATCTTAGTTATGGATTTATCAAGTGTTCAAAGAAATCAAATCTCTCGAGGTGCAAGCTTTTCCTCAAGTTTTAGTTTTAGAGAAGTTTGCATCTTGAGAGTTTTGATTCCTTTCAATGCTTAGTGGATTTGAAGTTAAGATGAATATATGCTTCTAATTATGGGTTTCTTTTAACTTTTACAATATGTTCCAAAATAGACCTCATCTCACACATGCATATATTGATGTATTTTTCATTTCTTATGATTTGTTATATAGAAAGAACTCATCATAGGAGTATATAGGAGAAAAAAATAAGAATTCAATGATACTTACATTCTGTTAAAACTAGATGAAAAGATATTTTACTGTCCCAATTCCTTGTATAACATTAGGGTGTATAAAAACTTTTAAATCCCATATGTTAGTGGTGAATTTGTATATAGGAGGTAAGGTATAAATTTGATTAGCACTCTTATCCACCAAGATAGTTTATTTTTAAAATATTTTATATTTATTTTTTCCCATCATTTAAATGTACGTGTGTGTTAATATAACATCATATAAGTAGGGGTGGTATGTGCGAGGGGGAAAGGGGGGCGAGGGTTATTTATCCTTTTATTTGGTGGAAAAATAGAATTATCATATGCATGGGGCCTGGGATCTAAAGGCAGAGACTTACACTCTTCTCTAAGGATTATCTTTAGCCCATGCTCGCAACCTATCCAATCTAGTGATTATCAGCAGGAAAATTTTAAGAACCTCCCAAATTTACATATATAATAAATGGACGAATCTCCATGGTATATAGGAAAAATGGGAGGCGATTTTATCAATAATATGATATGTATATATAATTTTTTGGTGAATCTCTCACCAGGCATGGCGAATATTTTAGTCAATTATAAAATCTTGTGTTTATTGAATACACAAATGAAATCATTGCATTTCTTTAAAATATCTTTTGAAATCAAAATTACTGAAATTACATATTGATAACCTAGTGGGTGTAGGATAAAATTCACCAGTGCCATTCACAGAAAGCATGAGAAAAAACCTCATACTATATATAAAACCAAGAAAAATTCAAATTCATCACTTCTAGGGACCTCGTAACCACCCTGCCAATACACAAGTATGTTCCTCTTTGCAATTAAAAAAATTACCCAAATTACAATCTGTTTACTCCAACATATGCTGGAAAGTTATAGAAGGATGACTAGTGCAATCAATCCATTCCTTTTAGCCCTAGATTTGTTTCAGTTTAAAACAGAAGTATACAAATATACTTGTCCAATGTCTATGCTTTAACCATTCACCTTAAGATGTTTTTACAATATAATTTCCTAAGTCTATTTAATATCTTCATTATCATAAAAACCAACCTATATCCATCTTAACTCCACATCTACCACTCTTAGGGGGATGAAATCTATTTATCCCTCTGAGCACTTGGTAGACCCAGAATTAAGATGGATCTAAGATGATAGACTTTTCCTTTAAATAGTCTATGCTCACATGAATACCATGGTATTACCATGGGTCAATACCATGGGTTATCATAAACCTGGAGCTTAAAAATTACTATTAGTAATTTATAAAAATTAATAGTTGATTTTTATTTTATTTTTATTTTAACCAAGCTAAAATGTTTAACATACATTAAATTACAACATCCATTTTTACTCTTGATCAAATCAAATATTTTTTCACTCTATGCTAGTTTGCATATCATGATATTTGATACCTCTCGTTAGTAGATCCAGTAAAGATGGATCTATGCTGGTTTAATTCCCCCATTTAAATAGGCTACATTCTTGGTGAATACCATGGGTCAATACCATGTGCCATTTTGGTGAATACCATGGGTCAATACCATGTGCCATTTTTATTTTTATTAATATTGATATTAGGGTTAATAATGTTTTTTTGCATGGTATTAATAACAATTTAGTCCATGGTCTTTGTCCCATAGTATTTTTCCCATAGGTTTCACCTAAATATAACGCATTTTTTGAGTGTTCGTAAATATAAGGTGACTTATGGAGTAAATATAAAAAAATGTTTTATTTGTTTACCATACCTCACGTTTATTTATATTTTTATTAATTTACCATACCTCTTTTACAAATATGGTATTTGGCCCATAGGATTCACTTAAATAAAACCTCTTTCTTGAGCCTTCATAAATAGAATGAGGGTTATGGACTAAATAGTGTTCGTAAATATAAGGTGACTTATGGAGTAAATATAAAAATGTTTTATTTGTTTACCATACCTCACGTTTATTTATATTTTTATTAATTTACCATACCTCTTTTACAAATATGGTATTTGGCCCATAGGATTCACTTAAATAAAACCTCTTTCTTGAGCCTTCATAAATAGAATGAGGGTTATGGACTAAATATAAAAAAAGGTTTTATTTATTTACCATGCGTCTAGTTTATTTATATTTTTATTTATTTACCATACCTTTTGAGTGAGTATAAAAAGACGTTTTATTTATTTACCATACCTCCACTTTACTTATATTTTTATTTGTTTACACCCTTGCATGTATATAAGGTGACTTATGGAGTAAATATAAAAAATGTTTTATTTATTTACCATACCTCTCATTTATTTATATTTTTATTAATTTACCATACCTCTTTTATAAATATGGTATTTGGGCCTTTGGCCCATAGGATTCACTTAAATAAAACCTATTCTTGAAAATGGGCGAATGGATTCACTTAAATAAAACCTATTCTTGAAAATGGGCGAATGGAAGGTTGTAACTCCTAATTTCAATGGCTAAATTTACCTTTTTTACCCTCTCCCTTAAAATAAGGTGGGCTATTTGAGGTGATTTGTAAAAATGTACTATGATACAAAATGTTCGCCCACTAAAAATTTAAAACCCCTTAATTTCGCCAAAGGGCGAACATTCGCCCCTAAAATTTTCTATGATTATCAGGAACTCTGGGATACTTATTTTTCATATTGTTGTAGGGAATCTACCAGAAGAAATTAAACTTAAGAACATTACTAAGAGAAATAGAGACTTTCTATATAAATCTCAGTCCCCTAAGTTATATAATGTATTACATCAAAACAACTATGAGGTTGAAAAAATGGCTAATGAGGGTACTAGTTTAGCCTTGGGCATTTTATCGATCAATGGATAAGAGGATATATGTCATATATCATAGTGGATTGAACTTCGTTCTTGAGACTCAAAAGGCCTCACAAAGGCAATAGGGTGTCATCATATGATAGTAAGCATGCAAAGTCTGAGTATAATTTTAGGCCTATTTGAAAGGATGGGCGAAGCTCCCCTATAGTCATTCAAGTGAGGTTTCACACAAGAATGTTGAACAAGATTTTAATGTTTGCAACCTATGTTATGTAGGAATATGTTAGTTCTCGGTTTTCTTTGTTAATTAGAAGTCGTTTCATTTTATTCAGAGACAAGATAATGTATTCCTTGATTTCATTCATGTTTACAAGCACCCTCCCCAAGAGAAATCGGAGGTGCCTATAGATGTCCATGGTGTACATTGATTATACCTACCTCTGGTATGACTTGCATTAGGAACCTAACCTGCGACTTCAGTAAGAACCCTTGCATCTCTGAAATTGCAATGCCCATTGGAGAGGTATCTTTCCACTTGAGTGATCTCTTCCTAAACTAGTTGAGGGGTCAAGTCTTGATAACAAGTGGATGAATTTTTAGCTCAAGTCTGAGCTCTGGAGCGACCTTTCTCTTGGTAATATGCTAGTCCTTGCCTTAGTTTGACTCTTTTCCTAGGCATGGCTACATATAGGAAGAAGGAGAGTGTTGTGATAGGTGTGTGGAGCCCCGAAAATGTGGAGGGAAAATGTCTCAACCCCCAAGCCCCAAAAATATCATCTAGAAGCTAAGTTTTTTGTAAACCTATGACAACGGAAGCAATAAAACTTGGAACAAGTCATGAATTATAAGTGAGAAGAATTAAACATAAAATATTAGCATACCTAATTTATAATTGAATTTAGGCTTTTGTGATCCGTATTATGAAAAGTAAGAAAATTTGGTAAAAATCACATCATCAGAGTTTTTTTGATGCGTTCCCAACCATCCAGTGTGGTTCATCGTCAGGAAAAGAAGATGAACAAGATCTTGGCATTAAGTTAAATAGATGAAGAGAAAATTTTTTAGCCGTTATAATATAACGGTCAGATTTGACTAAATAAATAATATTTTCATATAAAGAAAACAATTAGATTTGACTAAATAAATAATATTTAATATAAAGAAATAATTGTTAGAATATTGCTAATATTGAATTAAGGAAAATAATTAATCAAAAGGAAATTTTTAATGAAATGAATATCTAAAAATAAAAATAAAAATAACATTTAGGTCAAACCTAAATAATAAAAACAAGAAAACAATTAATAAAACCAATATAATAATATAATAAAATAAAAATAATATTTGGGTCAAACTTAAATAATCAAAACACTAAAATAAAAATAATATATAGGTCAAACTTAATAATAATAATAATAATAATAATAATAATTAAATTAATTGATTAATAATGAAAAAATAATTAATCGTTTAATAGTAGTCAAGATAAAAATACAAATGAATAAGAAAAAATAAGAAATTCGAAATATATATATATATATATATATATATAATATATATATATTAAGAAGAAATGTGAGGGATCCAACAACTGCTAATTTCCGAGCCATCGTCTCTATTTAGATTGCTTGGCTTCCTTTCAATCTCTATAATTTCCCTAAACTTACAGTGATGGAAATGGTCTACCTTAGCAATGACTCGAGCGTCTTCAATGCAGATGTGGTGTTTTATCTTTTCTGCATGTTTTGCTAATGCTGAGGAATGGTTACTCCCATGTTTGATGTCTGCCGCATGTTCTTGAATCCTTTGATTTATTGAGCGGTTAGTTTCACCAACATAGGGTGTTCCACAAGAACAAGGGATTACATAAACACCTTTCATATTCTTAGGGTCCATTGGGTATTTTACAGATCTTAGGGAAATTTGAATATTGTTAAGGGGCCTAAAGGTTGAGGGAACCTTGTGCTTTCTTAGGATCCTTGCAATTTTGTCAGAGGTCTCTCGTATAAAAGGAAGGTGTACCCAAGAAAACTGATCATTGGGTTCTTTTTTAAACTTGGAACGCTTGCCAACTTTAAGGAAAGCCCTAAGATATTGGAGCTTATTATAACCATTATTTTTGAAAACCTTGAGGAGATGGGTTTTAGGATTGATGGGCTCCAGAGGAAGCTCACTTGAAGCATTGTGCTTCTAGCTCATACTAGTGGAAGGGATGGAGCGTCAAATGCTAGGATTGATGTTTAATTTCCCAGATAATGGGGGTGCCAAGAGGAAAGACGTTGAAAATAGAATGGGATGAGGAACTAACTAGGATTTTCCAACATTTCCCACATATTCTTTGGGATGAAATACCTGCATAACTTACTAAAAGGCCTTTGCACTATGTTGAAAACGAGGTGTGTGTTCCATGCTTTGAAAATTCTATACTGAGGGATAGCCTAGCGACTGAGGACTGGATTCTATTAACAAGAGAGACCAATTTTTTCTCCACCTTCAAGCTAGTTGATGCTATGTGTATATGTTCGTAGTGTGTGAAATCTTGGCTGAGTTCTTAGTGAGTGATGATCATTGAATGCTAGTTGAGAGATAGGAGTCTATCGTCCTACCGAATTCGTTAGAGCCAACTGTCAACAATGTAGTCCCATTAAAAATCCACTATAATCCTCATTCATGCAAGTGACAGGACTATGTAAAGAATGTTGTGCATACCCACTAAGTGGTGAAATGTGATGGCCTCCTAAATGTTATATATGTCTTAATTAAATCTTGAAGGGGTGTGTTGCCACGTCCCTCTAGCACGTGGGTTGGTGGGATGATGACACCCCCACATTTTTCTTGCATGGTCACCCCATCCAAGATAACTTATAATCGGTATTAAACTATATTGAAATTATAATTTAATATTGAAAAAAACTATATTGAATAATATTATATATAATCTATATAAACATTCATATTTATTCCTTATTTACAATAGTATGAAAAAAAGAAAATTTATTCTTAATTAATTCGACTCAGGACACAAATAACGGAGATTACTATTAATTATACGCTTAAAACCTCAATTCAATCATATGCTCTTATGGAATCGCCTTTGAGGCACTATTCCTCCTCTTCCTTGTGATGGTGATGTTCATGGTTTTTTAGATATCTTTTCAAATTTTCAACTTTATTGAAAAAAAGAGATATTAAAAATAAACCATAAACCCTCACAATAATAGAAACAGAACTCAATCATATGTATACTAAAATCCAACTCAATCATATCATCTACTATGATGTAGATAATATACTCATCTACTATGATGTAGATAATATACTAAAATATATTGGAGTTGTCTTTAGTGCGACTTTTTGGAAGTTTTTTTGGTGGATTTTTCCGATCTAATTTCTCTAAAATCCGGTCGAAATTCATTGAAATCACAAGATTGATGGGTAAACCCTGCACAATAGAAGTGCCCTAGGGGTTTTTCATGGTGTTGAATCCATATATACTGTCAAAAAACTAATTTAAATAACACAAATCAAAATTTCACCTCAAAATTTTCACCGGATTCCGGCACCGGAAACTCCAAAAAGTAACATTATAGACAACTCCAAATCTATTTACCCACCACACTGTGATTTTCTAAAAATGGCTTGTCACAAAATTAAAAAATGATTTAAAAAACAATTTACCAAAGTTGAATACTATGAGCAACCAACCCCGGAAAATGTAATGTGTAGTAATATAGATTAAATTTAAAATCAAATGTTTCTACAATCCATACATATATATATATATATATATATATATATATATATCACACTTTTAACGGACATCCTCCATTAAAAATTATGTTTTTACAATACTTATATAACATAATTAATGGAGACTATTTTAATTAAATGAAAAAGGATACAACACCGTGCATCCATTTACAATAATAGCTTATGGTATTCACTTTAACACGCATTGTACAACCAACGTACATAGTTTAAATGCTTAATGCCAAATTCTATTAAATATTATAAATATTTTAACACCTTGAAGGCTTCTTGAGAGGGAGTTGATATACGCCCTTGGTGGCAGCAAATGTGTTAACGAGGGTGAGTGAATTATTCACACAGTTTGAACCTCCGGTGGACCCGGCCCACACCCCTATCCGCCATTCCATAAACGCAAAGCAGTTAATGCGGGGCTGGCGGGGATTGAACACGCTTGGCCCATGTGAGCCGGCCCCCACCAGGCGGCCCCATGTGTCACACCAACAACGCCCTCCAATTATCATTCAAACCTCCACCCATATGGTGTACAATCAAAACGCGCCACTTTAAACAGTTATAACCATACGCCCTATATATATATATATATATATATATATATATATATATATATATATATATATATATATATATAATGCACGCCTAATTCGAGAGGGTCGGGATTTGATCCCCTGACCTCTCTCCAACCAAACACTAACTTTACCACTGCGCCAACCAACCCATGTGGTAAAGTCCGCCCGGTAAATTTGATAAACCCACATTCCCGCAGTGCGGGAGAGGAAGCCAAGGAGTGAGCATGCATTTATACGCAGGTGGAGCCATGAGCAGTGCAGAGAGGGGGGCAGAACCATGATCTGAGCAATTTCTCTAGGGGAACAGATTTTCACTTTGTTAGATTTCGACAAATTTTATATGGTTTCAACATTTCTCGACACCACGAACTCAATGGTGTTGTCCGTTTCTCCATCAGAGATATGCAATTTTCGGGCTTCTTCAATCTTGGAGGTATAAGGTCGTCATTTTGACTTTTGATGTACTTTCATTATTTTACCATCTAATGAAAACAAGGCCTCCCCACTAATTTGAGCAAGGCCCGGAGACGTAGTCCCTCTTGGATGAACTCCGATATCAATCCTGTGTCTTCTATGCGTGACTTGCTATTCTTCTCTTCCTCTTCTTTATGCACTTGTAATTTCATGGTTAAATGCAAGCTTAATATATAATTCTTTAATGCATCACAAGGGAAAGATTACTTGGGATCAAGTGGTATCAGAGCAGGACTTTGTGGATGCAAATTGCATGTTTGCATGCTAACAAGAAACAGGTTACAAAGAGGTGAAGACGAATTAAAGTCTTTTGATCCCGAAGCAGGATGTGCGTGTCGAAGGAGAAACGGTGAGGAGAACGATGTTCGATATGAAGAGGAGGTAAACTTCAGCAAGACTTTCTACACGATGGCAGATCATGTTGAGAAGATGTTCTCAAGACTTGAAAAACTTGAGAGTGCGGGGGAAAAGCTCTAGAAGGACAAGGTTCAGTGCACAAAGATGATGGAGGAGATCCACCTCCTTCTCCACTAGCGAGTGAAAGTTCTTCTTCCTCTTCTTCTCACCATGATCATAGGAATACAAGAAACATATCTAAAAAGCCTTTCTTTAAGTTGAATGTAAAATTTGATCTCCCTACGGTGAAAGTAATGCAGAGAAATTGAACAACTAGATTAGGCAAATCGAAGTTTACTGCAGGGTTCAGCGCATCGAGGAGGACGAGGCAAAAATCCAGTTGGCCTCCCTTTGGCTGAACGACACCGCTCTCGTCTGGTGGGAGAGAAAATTGCGAAGCAGTAAGAGGATGGGTTTATCTTCTTTCTTCGTGGCCAAGTTTTATTTCTGCATTAAAAGATCAATTCTATCCCTTAGGTTATAAGCAAAAACCTTAATGGAGTGGCAGTACCTAAGGCAAGGCAAGGGGCAAAACATGCAAAATTTTACCGAGGAATTTAGAAAACAAGCACTAAACTTGGGCATATCATTAGATTCACCTGAAGTGGTAACTAAGTATATTGGATCCTTACATAGCTACATTAGAAATTCGTTGTTAATGTTTGAACCTACTACCATTGACTCGGCCAGTGTAAAGGCCATTGATCTAGAAAACAGGGGAACACATGAACAAGATGACCACCCAAAGATAACCGCAGCAGCCAAGAAAAGGGGAGCAAATCCCTCTTGTACACATTGTGAGAAAGAGGGGCATGATGAAAAAAATTGCTAGATGTTGCACCCTGAGCTGAGTCTTGAAAGGAATGACAGGAAGGGGAAGCAGAAGGTCGTCACCACCGTGCAACAAAACCAATATTCCGGAGTCAGAGGAATATGAGAAGGTCACAGCTGTGGGATTGGCATGAGGTAGGCCCATTGACTTGGGGTCTAATTCTGGTGATGAAACGATGTTTGCAGCCCTTGGGATTGCGGTAGGAGGACCCATAGATTTGGGGTTTGATTCTGGCAATGAATCAAGGATTTCAAGAGAGATAACGAAAAGGGCACTCACCGCAGCAGGACTCCAAGAACTTGAGGAGATCAACCACCGCATCCAAGCAGAGAATGATGAGCTAAGGAGGCTTCTAGTGGAGGCAAGGGAAGAGAAACAACGATTACTATGCCAATTGCAAGCCAAGGACGAGGCCTTGGAAAAGTTGCAGCATCGCCATCCAGAGGTAAAAAGCGATTCTCCGATTTCATATGATTTTCATGATGATGAATTCGCTACTTTTGAAAAACATACTACAGGGGTTGGATCCAAACTATTGAAGAAGATGGGGTATCAGGGAAAGGGCCTCGGCATCAAAGGCCAAGGCATCGTAAACCGCATCGAAGTCGAGGAATTTCCGTGTCATACGGGACTCAGATACGCTAGAAAGGAAATGGGAGAAAGCTCCAATACAGCTAGTAACCATCCAACGATAGATGATGAAATTCCTTCCTCACAGTCTAGCGATAGTGAGGGAACCATGAGCACTTATTGTAGGAACACCAGGGGAAAGCGCCCCAAGGCAACCCTGAAAGTTTGGAGGAAAAAGAATCATTGTAGTCATTGCAACAAAGAGGGACACCAACAAACCACGTGTCCAATGCTCCATGCTCTGAAAACATCACTAGAGGAGCCAAAAGGTGAACATGTTCAACAAATGAATCCACCCCATTCACAGTGGTCTGATTTATTAAATTGGTTTTTTTAGAGGTAGCAGCTTGTTATGGCCACCATTGTAAATCATACGTTGCAAGTAAATGTAAAATTGATGGTGTGTTTCCCATCACTTCAAAACACTACGATGATATTTTGGCCTTTCCTTATTAGTAGTTGAGGTATTGATTACTTTTTATGTAATCCTTGGCCAAGGAGTGTGTGCTATAAACTCTTGGCAAGGAAGGGTTGTTAAGTCATGTGTGGTGTGCATGATTGCAAAAGATGTACTAGTTTCGCATGCAGGTGATTGAAAGTGTGGATTGAAAAGGACACAAACAGTGTGCTAAGTGTAAATGCTTTTGGGGTCCAAAAGCTCCTCAGTGGGGAGGATTGATCTAGGTGGCTCCAGGGACACACACAGGACAAAGAGGGCTTATGGAAGCTCAAAAATCAAAGTGATTAGAATTCTTTCGAACCAGGACCAGAGCGTAGATCTTGTTGTCCTGATCACAACGATGTGAATGGCTTGTCAATCCGAGCTCGTATGAGGGAGAACGAGCTAGTCAAAGTTTTGGTCAAAGTTAGGTTGTGGGCCAGGTTTAATGGTCCTACAAATTCACCGTCAACCAGCGTGGGAACCTGGCTCCCGAAAACGGGCGAAATTGTGGCCTCTTTAATTTGCCCAATATCCCTTATATTTGAAAAATTTGAAAACGACTTTATTATTTTAAAAAAATAAAAAATATAAATATAAATGTGAGGTGGCGGGCCATGACCCCCGCCACCCTTCCTCCAAAAAGCCGCAACAATAATCAATTTTTTTTTAAATTTTGGGTTGACCGACCATGACCCCCATCGACCATCCAACCAACCACCATACGCATTAATACAACGTTAAGTTGGGGTGGGTGGGCCACCCCCGGTGGACCTGACACACACCCCTATCCATCATTCCATAAACGCAAAGCAGTTAATGCGGGGCCGACGGGGATTGAACCTGCCCAGCCCACATGGACCGGCCCCCATCGGGCGGCCCCATGTGTCACACCAACATCGCCCTCCAATTACCATTCAAACCTCTGCCCATATGGTGTACAATCAAAACGCACCATTTTAAATGGTTATAACCATACGCCCAAAAAAATATATATATGCACGCCTAATTCAAGAGGGTCGGGATTTGATCCCCCGACCTCTGTCCAACCAAACTCTAACTTTACCACTATGCCAACCAACCCATGTAGTAAAGTCCGCCCGGTAAATTTGATAAACCCACATTCCCGCAGTGCACTAGAGGAAGCCAAGGAGCGGGCACACATTTCTATGCAGGTGGAACCATGAGCAGTGTAAAGAGGGGGGGCGGAACCATGATCTGAGCAATATCTTTAGGGGGCCAGATTTTCACTTTGTCAGATTTCGACAAATTTTATATGGTTTCAACATTTCTCGATGCCACGAACTCAACGGTGTTGTCCGTTTCTCCATTAGAGATCTACAATTTCCAGGCTTCTTCAATTTTTGAGGTATAAGGTCGTCATTTTGACCTTTGATGTACTTTCATTATTTTTCCATCTAATGAAAACAGGGCCTCCCCACTAATTCGAGCAGGGCCCGAAGATGTAGTCCCTCTTGGACGAACTCTAATATCAATCATGTGTCTTCTATGCGTGACTTGCTATTCTTTTCTTCCTCTTCTTTATGCACTTGTAATTTCATGGTTAAATGCAAGCTTAATATGTAATTCTTTAATGCATCACAAGGAAAAGATTACTTGGGATCAAATGGTATCAGAGCAGGACTCTGTGGATGCGAATTGCATGTTTGCATGCTAACAAGAAACAGGTTATGAAGAGGTGAAGACGAATTAAAGTCTTTTGATCCCGAAGCGGGACGTGCGCGTCGAAGGAGAAACATGGGTGAGGAGAACGATGTTCAATATGAAGAGGAGGTAAACTTCCACAAGACTTTCTACACGATGGCAGATCGTGTTGAGAAGATGTTCTCAAGACTTGAAAAGCTTGAGAGTGCGGAGGAAAAAGCTCCAGAAGGACAAGGTTCAGTGCATGAAGATGATGGAGGAGATCCACCTCCTTCTCCGCTAGAAAGTGAAAGTTCTTCTTCTTCTTCTTCTCACCATGATCATAGGAATACAGGAAACGCATATAAAAAGCCTTTCTTTAAGTTAAATGTAAAATTTGATCTCCCTATGTTTAATGGTGAGAGTAATGCAGAGAAACTGAACAACTGGATTAGGCAAATCGAAGTTTACTGTAGGGTTCAGCGGATTGAGAAGGACGAGACAAAAATCCAGTTGGCCTCCCTTCGGTTGAATGGCACTGCTCTCATCTGGTGGGAGAGAAAATTGCGAAGCGATAAGAGGATGGGTTATCTTCTTTCTTCGTCGCCAAGTTTTATTTTTGCATTAAAAGACCAATCTATCCCTTGGGTTATAAGCAAAAAACCTTAATGGAGTGGCAGTACCTAAGGCAAGGCAAGGGGCAAAACGTGCAAAGTTTCACCAAGGAATTTAGAAAACAAGCACTAAACTTGGGCATATCATTAGATTCACCTGAAGTGGTAACTAAGTATCTTGGATCCTTACATAGTTACATTAGACATTCGTTGTTAATGTTTGAACCTACTACCATTGACTTGGCCAATGTAAAGGCCATTCATCTGGAAAACAAGGGAACACACGAACGAGATGACCACCCAAAGAGAACCACAACAACCAAGAAAAGGGGAGCAAAGCCCTCTTGTACATATTGTGAGAAAGAGGGGCATGATGAAGAAGATTGTTGGAAGCTGCACCCTGAGCTGAGACCTGAAAGGAATGACAGGAAGGGGAAGCAGAAGGTCATCACCACTGTGCAGCAAAACCAAGATTCCGAGTCAGAGGAAGATGAGAAGATCACAACTGTGGGATTGGCACGAGGTAGGCCCATTGACTTGGGGTCTGATTCCGACGCTGAAACGATGTTTGCAGCCCTTGGGATCGCGACAGGAGGACCCATAGATTTGGGGTCTGATTCTGGAAATGAATCAAGGATTTCAATAGACATAACGAAAGGGCGCTCACCGCAGCAGGACTCCAAGAACTTGAGGATATCAACCACTGCATCCAAGCAAAGAATGATGAGCTGAGGAAGTTTCTACAGGAGGCAAGGGAAGAGAAACAAAGATTACTATGCCAGTTGCAAGCCAATGATGAGGCCTTGGAAAAGCTGCAGCATTGCCATCCAGAGGTAAAAAGCTATTCTCCAATTTCATATGATTTTCGTGATGATGAATTCGCTACGTTTGAAAAACATACTACAGGGATTGGATCCAAACTATTGAAGAAGGTATCAGGGAAAGGGCCTCGGCATCAAAGGCCAAGGCATCGTAAACCCCATCGAAGTTGAGGAATTGTCGCCTCATACAGGACTCGGATACGCCAGAAAGGAAATCGGAGAAAGCTCCAATACAACTAGTAACCAGCCAATGACAGATGATGAAATTCCTTCCTCACAGTACAGCGATAGTGAGGGCACCATGAGCACTTATCGTAGGAACACCAGGGGAAAGCGCCCCAAGGCAACCTCGAAAGTTTGGAGGAAAAAGAATCATCGTAGTCATTGCAACAAAGAGGGACACCAACAAACCACATGTCCAATGCTCCATGCTCTGAAAACATCACTAGAGGTGCCAAAAGGTGAACATGTTCAACAAATGAATCCACCCTGTTAGAGTCGGTTTTGAGCCCTCCATCAGCGATCAGAACTCTTTGCATTTGCATAGGTAGGTGTCTCATCAGTGTCAATTTTTGCATCCCGTTAGGCATGCCATAACCCTGATGGAGGAGCTGGTGTATTTGTACCCCTCTTGGCATTGCTGGATCAGGTCATTTCAGTCATTAAACTCTTTCAAGCTTGTCTTGTCTTGTCTTGAGGTCAAATTCCTAGGTCTAGGGTTTTGGTCAAGTATGTTTACAAGGTCATTTTTTTGAAGGTCAATAAGTGCTCAGCAATCCAGAGGGATGATTGTAAAGATGTTTCTTCGAAGTTTTTTATCTTGTACAGATAATTTTCACCTTGGATTTAAAAACTCTGTTTTTAAAGCCAAGGTCATTTTTCAAATTTTTGTAAAAAGTGATGAACTTTCAAAAGACTTCAGCGGACAGTATGCAACCCTGGTCCCCTTGCCAAGATCCCTCAGATGATCTACCTGCAAAAAGAATCAAGTTAAAGCACTAAAAGAGTCAATTTCAGGACAAAGGAAACCAAAAAGTCAGTTTTATAAAGTGTCAAAGAGAAACATTAGAAAGTGGGTTTGAGCATGAAATTTATTCAAATGAAACTTATAAAGACCCAATCTCCCTCCTTTTACTCTCATTGTGCATCCAAGACACTTGCAAGAGAGATTGGGCGAGCATCCAAGCGATTTTGAGTGAAGACTGGTCGAAATTAGGAGCAGGACAGGCGCGCGACCCGTCAGGCCAGGCGCGCGACCCGTCAGGTGCGCGCGACCCGTCAGAGCTCAACCCGTAGTGTATTTTCATAACGGGCGCGACCCGTCAGGCGCGCGCGACCCGTTGGGTGAGGCGCGCGACCCGTCAGCGACCTCCCTCCAAACTCATTCCAAATTCGTTCAAGCACCCTCCAAATCATTAAATTGCTTAACTTGGAAATGGTTGCTGGTTATGTTTAAAAGACATCATAAATGTGTTTAAAGATCAAATTGTGCAAGAGAAAAAGCTCCCTATGGCTGTATGTTAAATTTGTAAAAATTTGCTAGGGTTTGATGCTGTTTCAATGGTTTTTCCCTTGTAATCATTTTTCCTCATTCCCATTTCATTTTCCTTGTATTTCCATGTAAATTTCCCTTTTAAATTTGTAAAGAAAATAAACCCTATCCCTTTTCCCTAAAAAATAAAAAATCAAGCCCTAAATCTTACCCCTCATAATACCCATGTAAACACATGTATTTAATGATGCATATGCAGTGATGTTTGCAGTGTTTTTCCCTAAATTCCCTGTTGTATACATGTATTCCCATTTTCCTTGTAAAAATGTCCCTCCCCTAACATTTCCCTCATGTTCCTTGTCCCCTTGAAACAGCATATAAATCAGCACTTTTAAAGGCAGAAACAACAGTACATTTTGTCCACTTTGCTCCTTAAACAATGTCAGAAACCGAAACTTATGAGCAAAGTGATGACCAGTCATCAGCTTCAGAGATTGAGGTACAGAGGAGGCCTCATAAGGGTGGAAAGGGTGGTCATCATAGGCGAGAGGAGCCCACCTCTTTAGCAGAGTTACAGGCTTGTCCTATGGCAGTCACATGTTTCCAGTATATGTCTTGCTATGATTTTTGTGAGAGGATCTCTCGGATTCAGCACCACAGAGAGTTGGCTCGCCTATTTGTTTTACACTTGCATGATGGACATGTCAACCTTGCAGGGGTAGACTTTACATTGACACCCGAGGTGATCTCACATGCCACAGGGATACCTAATGTTGAGGAGGTGTGGAATAAGCGCAAGGTGCTGGATAGTGTTCACTTTGAGCCTTTTGTCCGGCCACCATTCATGAGACATTTGGCAGGTGTGTTTCCATTCAGGTTTCTCAGGAGCGAGTATGCTCCCATGATGAGGCTCATCATGCACTATTTTACCTGTGAGGGCAGATTTTCACAGGTATATTCATACCATATTCGCCTCTTGATGCACTTCACCCGAGTGAGGATGATGAACATCCCTGTTTTCTTCTATCAGAACATTCAGAGGATGGTGCCCATGTTACAGAGGAAGAGCCCGGCACAGAAGTATAGGAGCCTGTACCATTATGGTTTGATTCAGCTTGTAGTATTGCATCAGTTGGCTCAGCAGGGCATCTCATGGGAGGATTTCATCTCTCGTGAGATTTTCACAGCACCATCACCGCCACATCCTGAGGTTATTCATGAGGAGGGAGGACCATCACAGCAGCATGACATACCTGTCACTAGACATGTCAGCTCCTCACCTCTGGTTACCTATCAGAAAGGCCCGAGGGCCTTATTTGCAGCAGCTCGGCGAGTACTATCTCCACAGCAGGTGGAAGGGGTCTCGCCTTCTTCATCGGCTCAACGAGTGTTATCTCCACATTAGGTGGAAGGGGCCTCGCTTTCTTCACTAGCACAGGTACCAGGGAGGGGCAAACAACCCATGATTGATGAGGGGCCATCAGGAGTTCCAGATATTGAGCTTGTTGATCTTGAGGCCAGTTCTCCTAGCCGAGAGGCAAAGGAGATCATTCAGCATCTCAGAGCTGAAAATGATGCCTTGCAGAGGAGATTAGAAGGGGCACAATGGACCATCACATACCTGGAGCAGCGCAACAAACAGTTGGAGGATGAGAAAGCACTTGATGAGCTGTGGAGGATTCGTAGTGACCGAATCTTGAACCGAAGAAGACCCGGTGATCCATTGCCCGCTGACCGAGAGTCCATGCTCATCCGGGTAAATTCACACTTGGAGAGGTGTTGGCTAAGGCCAACCAAGAGAAGAAATTGCTGAGGAACATGAAGAACCATTACTGGGCAAGAATGCATGTGTGCAAGGCAAAGATGAAGATGTTTCAAAGGCGGTTGACCGAGGCACTAAAACGGAGAAAAAGGCCCAATCCCCTCCGTATCTTGGCTGAGGCCTCACTCAAGGATCAAGGCACTAAATAGCCTAGCCAAAGCACAAATCCCAAGAAATTTTGAGAATTTTGGGTGAATTTTGGCATTTTCAGGCAATTTGCAAGTTTTTCCCATTAACGGTCTCACCCCCCGCGCGACCCTTCATCATGGCAACTCCATTTGACAAAAACTCAGCATTTCCAGATTTTTCATGCAAAGTTACACATGCTCATGGATGGACTTGAGATTTGGTGAAGTTTTGGGCCTCCAGAAAGTCAAAAAACTAGCAAAAAATGACTTTCTGCCACTTTTTTGAACTGCAGAACGCAGTCTTGGGAGATTTGATTTTTGACAGGGCAAATGAACTCCAAATTCAAAAATTCCAGTTGGGTTGGAAAGTAGACTCACAGACCTTTCCAACAAGCCTACGCTTGCCCAATTTTGACATCTGCAAGTGCCCCAAAAGTGGCTCCAAAGGCACGCGACCCGTCAGGCAGATTTTTCCAAAATGCACTGTACAGCTCAGAAAAACGCAGTTTGACCCAGTTTGACTTTTTGGGGTGAATTATGATTCTCTTTGATGTAATTATTGTACTTTTAAGACACTTTTACTCTTATGTAACACTTCTAGAAGATTCATTCATGAAGAGGGTAAATATTAAATGAATGAATTGGTTTCCTAGCTTATAGAGGCAAGTTGTTTTGACTGCCTATTTTGTAGTGCTTAGTTTAGAAGTGGTTGAAACAGCTCCTAGGATAGTGAGCTCGACCCATGGAGGCAGGAAAAGAGGTTAGATCATCTATATTATGTACTTTCTTGCTCATTTTCATGGTTGGACTCTTGAGGGATAAGCTATCATTGTATTATTCATTGTATCTCTGCAATTTTTAGCTAAGGAAGACCAGGGTTTTGCAGTCCTCTTTGGGATTCTTGTGGTTACATGTATTGATGGTGTGTTTCTCTATGTACCTGTAAGTGTGTTATGTGAATCATTTCCTTTCTTTTCCTTCTGCACATTAAGCAAACGAAGTGTTAAAGTAAGAATTCATGACTGCCATGCTCTGCTTTTAAGTTTGTTTAATTTCGATGTTTTCTACTGTTTAAGGAGAATTCAAAGTTATTGTTTGCTCTCCTTAGCTCCTCACCTGTCATTCCTGACCATCCACCCCAATCAAAGGCATCAATACTGTTTCCTACCTTGCCCCAAAGAACTCCCTGCGAAAACTGTGTCCAATCCCCGCACCCAAAATTTCCATCCCCTCAATTTGCCACCAAAAACCCTAAAAACCCCAAATCAACCCTTTTGATCAGTTTACTAGCCTAAAATCAGTGTTACCCTATTGGTCATCTCGCCCATTGAAGATCTTTACTGAGATTGACCGGAGAGAGCCCTCTCCAGCCCCGTAGGGCTAGCTACGAGGCTAAGTGGTTTGATGTTGCCTTGAGGTTTACCTTTCTTAGCCTGAGGTGAAATTTCAAGCGATAACACACCCCATTCACGATGGTTTGCTTTATTAAGTTGGTTTTTTTAGAGTAGTAGCTTGTTATGGCCACCATTGTAAATCATACGTTGCAAGTAAATGTAAAAGTGGGTGTGTTTCCCATCACTTCAAAACAGAAAGATGGTATTTTGGGCCTTCCTTATTAGTAGTTGAGGTATTGATTAATTTTTATGGAATCCTTGGCCAAGGAGTGTGTGCTATAAACTCCTCGCAAGGAAGGGATATTAAGTCATGTGTGGTATGTGTGATTGCAAAAGATGTACCAGTTTCACGTGCAGGTGATTGAAAGTGTGGATTGAAAAGGACACAAATAGTGTGCTAAGTGTAAATGCTTTTGGGGTCCAAAAGCTCCTCAGTGGGGAGGATTGATCTAGGTGGCTCCAGGGATACACACAGGACAAATAGGGCTTATGGAAGCTCAAAAGTCAAAGTGATTAGAATACTTCTGTACTAGGACCAGAGCATAGACCTTGTGGTCCTGATCACAACAGTGCGAATGGTTCATCAACCCGAGCTCGTATGAGGGAGAACGAGTCAGTCAAAGTTATGGTCAAAGTTGGGCTCTAGGCCAGGTTTACTGGTCCTACAAATTCACCGTCAACCGGCGTGGGAACCTAGCTCCCGAAAACGGGCGAAATTGTGGCCTCTTTGATTTTCCCAATATTCCTTATATTCGAAAATTTTGAAAACAAATTTATTATTTACAAAAAAATAAAAAATATAAATATAAATGTGAGGTGGCAGAGCATGACCCCTGCCACCCGTCCCCCCAAAAAGCCGCAACAATAATCATTTTTTTTTTTTTTAATTTTTGGACGACAAGACATGACCCCCGCCGACCATCCAACCAACCACCATACACATTAATACAACGTTAAGTTGGGGTGGGTGGGCCACCTCCGGTGGACTCGGCCCACACCCTTATCCGTCAATCCATAAACACAAAGTAGTTAATGTGGGGCCGACGAGGATTGAACCCGCTTGGCCCACATGGGCCGACCCCCACCGAGCGGCGCCATGTGTCACACTAACAATGCCCTCCAATTATCATTCAAACCTCCACCCATATGGTGTACAACCAAAATGCGCCATTTTAAACGGTTATAACCATACGCTGAAAAAAAATATATATGCACACCTAATTCAAGAGGGTTGGGATTTGATCCCCCAACCTCTCTCCAACCAAACTCTAACTTTACCACTGCGCCAACCAACCCATGTGGTAAAGTTTGCCCGGTAAATTTGATAAACCCACATTCTCGCAGTGCGCCAGAGGAAGCCAAGGAGCGGGCACACATTTCTATGCAGGTGGAACCATGAGCAGTGCAGAGAGGGGGGGTGGAATCATGATCTGAGCAATTTCTCCAGGGGGCCAGATTTTCACTTTGTCAGATTTCGACAAATTTTATATGGTTTCAACATTTCTTGATGCCACGAACTCAATGGTGTTGTTCGTTTCTCCATCAGAGATCTGCAATTTTTTGGATTCTTCAATTTTGGAGGTATAATGTCGTCATTTGACTTTTGATGTACTTTCATTATTTTTCCATCTAATGAAAACAAGGCCTCCCCACTAATTCGAGCAGGGCCCGGAGATGTAGTCCCTCTTGGACGAACTCCGATATCAATCCTATGTCTTCTATGCGTGACTTGCTATTCTTCTCTTCCTCTTCTTTATGCATTTGTAATTTCATGGTTAAATGAAGCTTAATATGTAATTCTTTAATGCATCACAAGGAAAAGATTACCTGGGATCATGCAGAGACTTACACTCTTCTCTAAGGATTCTCTTTAGCCCATGGTTGCAACCTATCCAATCTAGTGATTATCGGGAACTCTAGGATACTTATTTGTCATATTGTTGTAGGGAATCTACCTGAAGAAATTAAACTTAAGAAAACTATTAAGAGAAATAGAGACCTCCTATATAAATCTCAATCCCCTAAGTTATATCATGTATTTCATCAAAACAACCATGAGGTAGAAAAAATAGCAAATGAGGGTACTAGTTTAGCATTGGGCATTTTATGGATTAATGGATAAGAGGATATATGTCCTATACCATAGTGGATTGACTTGATTCTTGAGTCACAAAAGGCCTCTCAAAGGTAAGAGGGTGCCATAATATGATAGTAAGCATGCAGAGTCTGAGTATAATTTTAGGCCTATTTGGAAGGATGGGCAGAGCTCCCCTATAATCATTCAAGTGAGGTTTCGCATGGGAATGTTGCACAAGATTTTAATGTTTACAACCTATATTTTGTAGGAATATGTTAGTTCTTGGTTATCTTTGTTAATTAGAAGTCGTTGCATTTGATTCAGAGACAAAATAATGTCTTCCTTGATTTAATTCATGTTTACAAGCACCCTCCCCAAGAGAAATCAGAGGTGTCAATAGATGTCCATGGTGTACTTATATTGATTATACCTACCTCTGGTATGACCTGCATTAAGAACCTAACTTGCCACTTTAGCAAGAACCTTTGCATCTATGAGATTTCAATTCCCATTGGAGAGGTATATTTCCACTTGAGTGATCTCTTCTTGAACTGGTTGAAGGGTCAAATCGTGATAGAAAGTGGTTAAATTTTGAGCTCAAGCCTGAGCTCTGGAGTGACCTTTCTCTTGGTAATATGCTAGTCCTTGCCTTACTTTGGCTCTTTTCCTAGGCATAGCTACATATAGGAAGGAGAGTTTCATGATAGGTGTGTGGAGCCCAGAAAATGTGGGGGGGGGGGGGGGGGGAATGTCTCAATCCCCAAGCCCCATAGATATCACCTAGAAGCTAGGTTGTCCCTAAACCTAAGACAACTGAAGCAACAGAACTCGAAACAAGTTGTGAAATAGAAATGAGAAAAATTAATCAGAAAATATCAACGTACCTAATTTATTTAGGATTGATGGGCTCCAGAGGAAGCTTGCTTGAAGGAATGCATTGTGCTTCTAGCTCACACTAGTGGAAGGGATGGAGCATCGCTTGCTAGGATTGATGTTTAATTTCTCAGAGAATGAGGATGTTGAAAGGAGGGACGTTGAAAATAGAATGGGATGAGGAAACAACTAGGATTTATCAGCATTTCCCGCCTATTCTTTGGGATGAAAGACCTACATAACTTTCTAAATGGCCATTTTTACTAGGTTGAAAATGAGGTGCTTGTTCCATGCTTTGAAAAGTATAGACTAGGGGATAGCCTAGTGACTGAGGACCAGATTCTATTAACAAGAGAGACCAATTTTTTCTTCACTTCGAGCTAGTTGATGCTATGTGTATCTGTTCATAGTGTGTGAAATCTTGGTTGAGTGCCTATTGAGTGGTGCTCATTAAATGTTAGATGAGAGAGAAGAGTCTATTATCCTACCGAATTCGTGAGAGCCAACTGTCAACAATATAGTCCGGTTGAAAATCCACTATAGTCCTCGTTCACGCAAGTGACAGGACTATATAAAGAATGTTGTGCATACCCATTCAGTGGTGAAATGTGTTGGCCTCTTAAGTGTTATGCATGTCTTAATTAAATCTTGAAGGGATGTGTTGCCACGTCCCTCTGGCATGTGGGTTTGTGGGATGACAACACCCCATATTTTTATTGCATGGTTACCCCATCCAAAGTAACTTATAATAGATATTAAACTATATCGAAATTATAACTTAATATTGAAAAAAACTATATTGAATCACTATCAATTATATATGTAAAACATTGAGTCTTTTTTTCCTTATTTACAGTGGTATAAAAAAAATGAAAAGTTATTCTTAATTAATTCAACTCAGGACACAAATAACAGATATTACTATTAATTATCTGCTTAAAACCTCAATTCAATCGTCATTCCCTTATGGAATCTCCTTTGAGACGACGTTCTATTCCTCGTGATGGTGGTGTTCATGTTTCTTTTTAGATATCCTTTCCAAAATTTCACCTTTAATGATAAGTCTATTAAAAAATGAATTGTAAACCCTCAATATAATAGAAACACAACTCAATCATATCGTTTACGATAATGCAAATAGTATACTAACATCTAACTCAATCATATTATTTACTATATAGTAGATAGTATACTAAAATCTATTAAAAATGACATGTCATACAATTAGAAAAATGATTGAGCGAAGAGACTCGTTCTACAACCCAATATGAGGGGATGTGTAAGTTTGTCCATTTGTCTGTGCCCGTTTAAAATAAAAATTATGTTTTAAATAGAAAAATAATGTCGGCTATAATTAAAAAAAATGAACATGTTGTAAAGTAATTAGAAAAAAAAAAAAAAAAATGTCTGAATCAGATGTTTAAATCTTATACTTTTCAAAAATATTTCAACAAGATATCTATGTTAACTAATTTATGTCGATATCAACTTCATATATATTTATATAGAAAGGGAAAAAAAAATTATGAATAAAATTTTTATTTGGTCCTATATATATTATATTTAGACAATTTAAACAATGAAAACAAATCATATTTTGGATTCTAAAAAAGTTTACAAATAAAGAAATTTGATCTCTCAACTCATGTTAAATTGGTGTTTAAAATAAATCTATACTAGTTTAAAAACAATTTACTAAAATTAAACCAACCTCGAAAAACATATAATGTGTCGTATGCAGGTATACGGAGTAAATTAAAAAAAATGTTTCTATAATCCAGATCAATTATTATATTATATATATATATATATAATAATGGGATCCGCGCCATAACTTGAGGTGAAGTTCGCATTTGTCTATATAGGGAAAAAAGTAAAGTTATAGTTCTCGTATTAATCAGTTTTGTTAACTATATAAAATGGTTGAGATTTATATATATTTTTTATTATTATAATTATTGTGTTATGTATTATTAATAATAATGTTGATCTATTATAAAATAGGAATATATAATAATAGAATAATGATATTATTTAAAAGAAGTTAATATTATTAT
Source organism: Pinus tabuliformis (assembly GCA_031772625.1). NCBI lineage: Eukaryota > Viridiplantae > Streptophyta > Pinopsida > Pinales > Pinaceae > Pinus > Pinus tabuliformis. The sequence goes on along the minus strand of CM062805.1, from coordinate 550,587,400 downwards.
TAAAAGGATTATATGATATAAATTAAATTATATAATAGAAAAAAAAAGGTCAAAGAAAGGCAACAAGAAGAAAAAGGGTTTATAGTTTGATGAGAATACAATAGAATATGGTTTCTATTTTTTTGGAATATATAGAATGTTTTATATTGTTAGTGAAATTATACATATGTGGATTAAACAATTTTGATTGTTAAAATTGTAAATATTTTTGTAATAGTAATGGTATCAAATATGGATTTATAAAGTTTTTTTAACTAAATAAATAAATGAATTATTATGATGACTTTTCCATGAAATAAAAAATGGTAAATAGTAGTAAACTAACTCACATTTCCAATGAAAATTCCATACATCAAGGAAATAGAAACAATTGATAAATTAGTTTAAACGATATACCTAGAAGGAAGATATAATGGAATTATGTGGTCATGCACTAGTGAGTGGGAGAAGAATCAAGAGATATCTTAAATGTTTCCCTTATGTTTGATAAGATAAATTAGAGGCCTAACTATGAACACTAAAAGGAGGCCAACAAATTTGAAGTAATAGACCATCTAATATGAGAAAGTGAAGAAGACTCTAGGTATACAATCAAATGAAATTGATTTTTCTGATGAATCATGATAAGAAGACTATAATGTATTATTTCTCTATATTAGATATGTACGATTCTCATATTTATGATGCTATGCTATGACGCTACATTGATGTGGTCCTATTTATTATGTGATGTCATGATATCTCTTTGTTACATATATGTAGATGTAATAACTTATGATGATATTTCATGATATGAAGCTTGTGATAATTGCATGTAGATAGTATTACATGCATGAACATGCAATTTTTACTGTTTAGAATGTTGTGATAACAATAATGTTATGTTCTCATGATGACATGCAAGAGCTGGCATGTGGATTGGATTATTTTTATGACATTATCACTGATGCATTGGCTACATGTTGAGATGTGGTGATTGATAGGAAATCCACAAATGGGTCGAGAGGGCCGATATATTTGACAATCTCGTGGGAGCCCATACCTGCGAAAGTGAAAAGGTAACACCATATGGGTTAGGGACATACTCAATCAACACCACATATTCCAGTGTCTCTTTTGCCTTGTATAAATCTTGATGGATAGCTCTTGGAGGGCTACAGGACCATCTTAAGGAGGCCAAGTGCTTGATATTGGATTGGGATGCTGAAGTCCAGAAGTGTGTGTAGGGCTTTGATGCCTGGGGCTATGCATCTTAGTGAGTCTGTGTAACACCCCCAGGTTAAAGTTTCATGTAATAAAGGATAATAAGGCAAAAATAAGACCAAGTTCATGGGACACATATTCCAAGTTGATAGTTGGGTAGACACTTAAGTGGGCATCATTCGTGGTTCAATAATGGCTATGGAAATTGATAAAAGCATTGGCAAAGGCAAAGAGACAATAATTGATATTTAATTATGGGAAATAAGGAAAAAAGGAGAAAAGGGAGGTGAAGAGACACAAATTTGCATGCAAGGGAAATTAGAGGAATTGAAGAAAATGGGGACATCAAAGATAAAGAGACATCAGAGAAATAGTTCACAACTTTTGTCAGTTTATCTTTTAGCTCTCTTACACTCTTGAACACTTAGAGAACTTTAGCATTCACTTGGATTTGGAGAAAGGCAAGCAAGCAAGCACAGGAAGGAAAAGGAAAGCAAAGGAAAGCAAGGATAAGGGTAGGTCAATAACTCCAACAGGAAGATCTTGCAGGTAACAGGTTGCATGTGTGATTTCCTTGCTGGGATGTGAATGCATGGTGCATGAATTTGTTTATTTGGTTCATTTTCTATCATTGGGGCTCATATGAAAATGTGGCATAGATCTCGTGACCACATGCACAGAATAGGGGATTTTGGGTCACAAACTGACAAAAAGGCTTCTAGGTGTGGTTGGAGCCTCATAATCGCATGCACAACATGTCAAAGGTACGATTGGGGTTTTAAGTCAGTGAAAAAGAGTTCTAAATTAGGGATTGATCACCTACGGTGGTTATCAAGCTCCTGAGTGATCTGTAATCCCTAAGGGATTTCAGTAAGCTTTTAATTTGTGGGCCTCACTTCCATAATTGATACATGGAGGTGAGGTCATGTCATAGTGAAACTCAACTCATGTTTATCTTGGAGTGATTGTAAAAGAGGGTAAATGTGGGAGCGGGCGTTACCGAGTGGTATCATAGCTTCCAAGTTCAAACACTTAGGTTGGATGAGCTAAATGTGATTGTTATGCATGCAAGTTAGTTGTATATGTGCCTAATATGCACGCATTGGGATGGTTACAATTATCATGCATGTGGTTATTATTGCAGTTTTGTGTCATCATGTATGATGTTGATATGTTGATGTATAATATATATATATAATATATATATATATATATATATATATATATATATATATATATATATATATATATATATGGCTAATATGGATTGACTTGTGTAGATGAGATAACCTCCCCTGAGATGCACTAAGGTATGGTTTGATCATGTTTTCTATTCAGTTTATCTAACATGGTATGTTTGTAGGAAGAAGAAGATTAGAGATGACGAGAAAAATGGTGGATTACAGTTCACGTGACTCTCCTTACAAATCAATTAAGCAATAAGTAGATGAGTATTCTCCTGATATATCAAATAATACATTGAGAAGTTTAAAGACAGAAATCAGAAGTTGGAAGGTAGATAATAATAGGCTGATTGAGACACAGGAAAGGCTTGCTAGATCTCAAGAAAAGGAAGCCATGGTTAATGCAGTGATCCTTCAAATCTTATCAGATTTGTAGAGATAGGGAAAACTAAGGATTATTCATGAACAAGAGGAAATGACTAATGGGGCATATGGTAGTAAGTCTTGATAAGGATACAGGTTGGACAAAGATGATACAGTCAGAGGTGGCAGATGGTTGGATACACACGACAAGAGAGGTAGTGCTTATGGGTTCTATTCTAGTTTTGGTTCAGAGAGACAACATCGTCATCACTGCCATATCCCTACAGGAGGAGTGAGAGGGGGTACTTTCCAGACGAGTTCAAGAAATACAAGCCTCTTACTTTTGATGGGGATGTGAAGAAATCAGAAGATGTAGAAGCATGGTTTCTTGGATGAGGGATTTCCTTAAATTGCATGATTATTCAAAGAATATGAAAGCCAAGATAGCGATCTTGAGTCTCAAGGGAAAAACAAATATCTGGTGGTAAGATGTGAAGTGTGTCAAAGGCATCAAGGTAGAAGAGTTGAGTTGGCATGATTTTAAAAGGATATTCAGGAAGAAGTATTTGTCTAAGAGATATTATGATGGAAAGGCCAAGGAATTCTATGAGTTGAAGATGGGTTCCATGACAGATGAAGAGTACACGAGAAAATTTCTGGAGTTGTTGATGTATGCACCTTATCTCAAGGATGAGAAGACAAAGGTACAAAGGTTCATCAATGGAATTCCATTAGAATTCAAGGATCATATTGAGTATGAGGAGCCTTGATTTTGAAAGGAGGTCATTGAGAAATTGAAGCATTGTTATGAGCAGTTGAAGCACAATTATGAGCATAAGCGTGATTGGAAAGGGAATGAGAAGACTAAAGGAAAATGGCCTCAGAAGCGAGGAAGACCTCAGGATGCAGGTGAGAAAGAAAACATGGATCCTTACAAGAAGTTTAATGCAATTGAGAAGGGACATGACCCTCATCCTGGAGATAAGCAGAATAAAGGTAGTGGTAAAGAACCGTTGCAGTGTTCGATTTGTGGCAAATACCATCACAAGAAATATTGTCCATTGTACCAGGGTGACAGGCCACTGATCTATAGTGCTCAAGAGGAACATACAGTTGGGGATGTTATTCAAAGCATTCCTCAAGTCTATTCAACACTTGATAACATGAAGGCAGATCATCAAGCATCCATTATTGAGATGGAAGGTAAGCTTTTCGATTGAGTTGTTTCCATTTTGATTGATTCTATATCTAATTATTGTTATGTTAGTCTCGACCTGGTGGATAAGTGTGGCTTGAATAAAGAAGTGCATTTAGAGTCTTGGTTAGTGAACTGGGCTACATGGACCAAGAAAAGAGTTCATTATTGGGTGAGAGCTTGAGCATTTGAGCTGAATGGTATGCCTACATCGACACATCTAAATGTGCTTCATTTGGGATCATATAGTATTCTTTTTGGGCATGGATTGGTTGTTTATTCACAGGACCAAGGTAGACTGCTATGAGAAGGATATTGAGTTCTTGGATGATGATGGAGAGAAGAGACTCTTGCAGGGAAAGAAGAATCCTACATCAGTGAGAATGGTTACAACCTCATAGGGAAGTGGATTTCTCTATTGAGTTGGTACCAGGAGAAGCACCAACATCAAAGGAACCTTACAGGATGAGCACTCCAGAGTTAGTGGAATTGAAGTTTCAACTTAAGGAAATGCTTGATAATGGATACATTAGGCCAAGTGTATCCCCTTGGGGTGCACCAATGTTGTTTGTAAAGAAGAACGATGATACTCTTAGATTGTGCATTGATTACAAAAAGTTGAATAAGGTGACGATCAAGAAAATGTATCCATTGCCATGGATTAATGACTTGTTTGATCAACTGAAGGGAGCAATAGTGTTTTCAAAGATTAATATGAGATCAGGATATCACCAAGTGCGCATTAAAGAAGAAGATATTTACAAGACCACATTCATTATGAGGTATGGACATTATTGGTTTGTGGTGGTTCCTCTTGGTCTTATTGATGCTCCAACCACCTTTATGTTCTTGATGAATAGTGTGTTGCATCTTTATCTGGACAAGTTTATGATAATATTCATTGATGATATATTGATATACTCCAAGAATGAGGAGGAACATGTAGAGCACCTGACAACAGTGTTGAGATTGTTGAGATAGCATCAATTGTATGCTAAGCTCAACAATTGTAATTTTTTTAGACTCATATTCACTACTTGGGACATGTTTTTTCGAAGGAAGAGATAAAAGTGGACCCATAAAATATTAAATCTATCATGGTGTGGCCAGCTCCTAGGAATGTAGATGAGGTCAAATAATTCGTGGGACTAATAGGTTATTATATGAGGTTCATCAGGAACTTCTCAAGGATTTCCTATCCTATTACATATTTGCAGAGAAAAGGAAAGAAGTTTGAATGGACTGAGAAGCGTGTAACTAATTTTGAGTAGTTGAAGCACTTGCTTACAAATGCTCCAGTTCTGAAAATTGCAAATCTTGATAAGGAGTTTGTAGTTTGTATAGATGCTTGCTAGAAAGGACTTGGTGGAGTCCTGATGTAGGAAGGACAGGTGGTATGCTATGAGTCAAGGAAGTTGAATGAGCATGAAAAAAACTATGTGACACATGATCTTGAGTTGACAACTATCATTCATGACTTGAAGATGTGGAGGCATTATCTTCTTCGTAAGAGGTTTATTCTAATGAGCAATCATAGTGGACTGAGGTACTTGTTTGAAAAACCTAATATGAATGCTAGACAAGCTAGATGGTTGGATACTCTCACTGAGTGTGATTTCGAGATTAGGTAATTAAGGGAAAGGAGAATCAAGTGGCAGATGCTCTTAGTAAATAATCCAAACTGGATCCTAAACACTCTCTAAGTTTTCATAAAATCGTTCAAATTATGCCAAACAGGTTCAAGTCTTAGAAAGATCAAGCTATCCGAAGGAATCCTCGTGACAGTTGCAATTGTGATCAGCGCAGAGCAACGAGGACCCTCAATCGAGCGCGCAGACCATTGGCCCATGGTAATGCGCACTGGCGCAAATTGGCAAAACCAGAGGCTAATTCAAGAAACAGGGGTAGTTTCTGATACACGATTAGTTCTAATCACGTATCGTAGGGCATCCCCCTTAGTGAAGGAAAGCCCCGAAGCACCCGGACCTGAAAAGGCTATGAAATGCGGAAAATTAATAAATTCGGTTCCGTGGATTCCACAAAACCAGCAGGATATCGGAAGGCCTCGAGGCGGTAAGCAATTTTGGCTGAGTCCTGCCCGATGCCACACACTTAGTGACACGCGTCCGGCGGAAGAGAGAGAAAACCGCTCCTATCAGACGAGTAAACATGATGCTACTTACTCGCCCAATATGAACGACGACTGTAGGATCTGGGGGGCCTAGATCAACGGCTAAGGCACGTCCTGATAAATGACCAGATTTGACAGGTTGTAAAGCAAGATTACATGGGATTTGAAGTCTGATGTGGACGATGAGTTGGCAAAAGATTCATATTTTGCGGGCAATCTTGGAGAAAACGGAAATAACGACCGTTCAAACAATTTCAAGAGAACTGACACTCAGTTCATTATGAAACAGGTGGCCACCTCCCTATGAAGCATTACATAGTGATGATGACGCAAAACAGGGGAGTTCGAATAGACAAAGGAAGGAAAACCAGAACGTCGGGAAGCGGAAACGAACCAACAGAAAGCAGACTAGCTTTAAAGCCACGAGCTGACATAGACAGAGCAGAGAGAAAAAGCAGAAAAAGCAGAAAAGAGAGTTAGTTAAGAGCAAAGAGAAGAAGCCGAGCTGACCTAAGGGCAGCATTGAGCCAGACAGAGCCAGAGAGAGTCAGAGAGTCTGTGTACTCCAAAGAAAGCTTGAGAGGTTCAAGCGAGCTCCTCGGCATAGGCCTGTCATGTATGAGTTTTAGATTGGGCTCATACTACTGTGACCAGTAGAGGTCAAGTACCAGTAAGGAGAGTCTGTGTACTCAAATCCTACTGATTCATATCTGTTGAGTGAGACTCAAATTGAGCTCACTGTTGTAAAGAAACTCTGCTTTGAAAACATAATAGAGAGGCCACCACTGAAGGTTGGACTAGGAGATGTAGCCCAGGAGTATTGGTGAACTCCTTATTAAACTTGTTGTGTTTACATGTTTGCCTGTATGTTTTCTCTAAAACTGCTTCAGTGTCTGTGTATTTCGCAATCTTATCGATCCGTTGCATAAAATAACATAGGCACATCCATGCACATGAGTCTGTAATACCTTTAATTCTATGTCTTGGATAAATTCCAAATCAAGTGGTATCAGAGCTCAGGTTTACTAAGGTTAGACAAGCTTGTGCTAGATTTTGTTGTTGAATGCTAACTAGATCAAAGCTTAAACTAGGAGAAGGAGAGTTGGTTGAAACTAACCCTGAAATTGGAAGAGTCTATCCTAAGAGGAAGATGTTAGAAGAAACTTCCTTGGAATCAGACCCTCAGTTCATGGATAGTTTCATGACCATGAGAGCCATGGTATAGGAAATGTATAGAGAATTTAAGAAAGGTAGAGAGGAAGATTCATCAAAATCTAAACAAGATAAAGGAGCAGAAGAATATTTCCTCCATGACCACTCTAAAGGCAAAGGGAAAGAAGAAAAACTTCCCACACCTCCTAGTAGCCTTGAAAATAAAAAGAAGACATATTTGATTAAATTAGATGTTAAATTTGATTTACCAATATATGATGGAGAGTTGAATGCAGAGAAGCTGGATAATTGGATTATACAGATTGATGTTTATTGCATAGTGCAGAACATTGATTCAGACAGTAGTAAGATTCAGCTGGCTAGCCTATGCCTTGGAGGCACTGCCTTAGTATGGTGGGAAGACAGGACACAAGTTGACATGAAGAAGCATGGTAAGATTCTTTCTGTCTGGAGTGAATTTGTTTCTGCAATTAAAAAACAGTTCTATCCACTAGCCTATATGAAGCAAGCCATGATGAGCTGGCAAACTCTTCACCAATTGAAAGGGAAAAGTGTACAAAGTTACACTCAAGAATTTAGGAAAATAGCTTTGATTCTAGGAATTTCTTTAGACTCACTTGAAACTCTGCTGAAGTATATATGTGGTCTACACAACTACTTAAGACACACCATTCTCATATTTATTCCCACTAGCATAGATGAGGTATCTATTCAAGCTACACATCTAGAGGCTAGAGGAAAGAATGTGAACCCAGAAGTTGGGGGATCATCAAAACCCACTGCAAGCAAGAATAAAGAGAAAAGAAAACAGAAATGGAAAGAGGGGAAGGCCATTACTGTACAAAAGACCAAGTCTTCATGCACTCACTGTAAGAAGGATGGGCATGATGATGAACACTGTTGGATCCTGCATCTGGAGTTGAGACCCAAGAAGTTCGAGGGCAAGAAGAAGAAGACTGTCACAGCTGTTCAAAAGGATTTGGGGTCAGATTCAGGAGATGAAACAACAATCGCAGGCACGGGTATAAAAGGTAAAAATTCTGAAGCATCTACTAGTAATTCTGCGCAATCTACCGATAATGAAGGAAATGAGAGGAAAAGACATGAGCTTTTTCATATTAGAGTTGTTTCCAAGCATCAAAAGATTGATACTTTGTTTGATAGTGGCTCACAAGTAAATTTAATTTCTGAAGCAACTGTAAAGAAGTTGGGATTACTAACCACACATCACAAAAAGCCATATCCATTAGGTTGGTTATGTGATAAAGCACAGCTACAAGTGACTAGACAATGTAAACTTAGGTTTTCTTTTGGTTCAGCATTTGTAGATTAGGTTGAGTTAGATATAGTTCCTTTGGATATATGTGGAATTGTTTTAGGAAGTCCTTACTTGTATGATAGAAAAGCTATTTTCAATAGAGCTAAAAACAAGTATCAACTCATTAAAGATGGAATCGAATATATTGTAAGAGCTCACAAACTCAAGAATAATTATACTCTCATAAACTCAAGGCAGATGAAAAGAATTGTAAATTTGTGCAAACAATTTTTACTAATGGTTGTAAAGGAAAAGAAACCTGATAAAACCAATGTATTTGAGGGCTGTGATGCTAAACAGCAAGCTGATTTAGAAAAAGTTGTTTCAGAATATGATATACTGTTTCAAGAACCTAAAGGTCTGCCACCCAAAAAGGAAATAGTACATGATATTAATTTGCAACACGATGCTCCATTGCCTAACATCGGAATGTACAGGTTGTCCACTTTAGGGAATACATAAATCAAGAATCAGGTACAGGAGCTGCCCGGGAAGGGGTTCATCAGACCTAGCACATCACCATGTGGGTCTCCAATTGTCTTGGTGAGAAAGAAATATGTCTCATGGAGATGTGCATTGATTACCAAGCACTGAATAAGATAACAATAAAAAATCGTTATCCCCTTCCTCACATAGATGATCTATTGGATCAATTAAAGGAAGTTGTTTATTTTTCCAAGTTGGACTTGCATAGTGGCTATCATCAGGTCCGAGTTGCAGAGCAAGATGCATGGAAGACTGTTTTCAAAACAAAGCATGGATTGTATGAGTGGTTGGTTATGCCTTTTGGCTTAACTAATGCTCCTGCTACTTTCATGAGAGTAATGAATGATGTACTCAGACCTTTTCTTGATGATTTTGTCATTGTATATTTGGATGACATTCTTATATTTTGTAAAACATGTTAAGCTCTCAAAATGTGAATTTGGAAAAACATCTTTGAATTATTTGGGTCATATTGTAGGAGGTGGTGAATTGAAGATAAATCCCTCTAAGGTTGCAGTCATTGTAAACTGGCCTAAACCCAAATCTGCTACAGAAGTTAGAAGTTTCTTAGGAGCAGCACAATATTGGAGAAAGTTTATTTCTAACTTTTCCTTAATTGCAGCTCCCTTACATGCTTTAACAGGATTGAACAAGGTGTTTCAGTGGGGAGGCAAACAACAGAAAGCCTTCGACACCTTGAAAGAAAAGATTAGTACAGCACCAGTACTAGCATTGCCCGATCTTCAAAGACCATTTGAGATTGAAACGAATGCCAGTGACTATGCCATGGGAGCAGTGTTGATGTAGCACGGTAAACCCATATGTTATCATTCTGAGACATTTAATTCTGTAGTAGTTAATTATCCCACATATGATAAAGAATTGTATGCATTAGTACAGAGTGTGAAAAAGTGGAAACATTATTTAATGGGCAAAGAGACAGTTATACATACTGACCATCAACCACTTCAATATTTGCACTCACAAACTAAGTTGCAGCAATCAAGACACTATAGGTGGATGGGTTTTCTACAACAGTTTCATCTTGTCATCAGATATAAAAAGGGCATACACAATGAATTTGCAGATATGTTGTCCAGACAAATCATAAATGCATCCACTAAAGCATAATTCAGTATTGCATGAAAGCCACATTGAACAGTGTGCTCAAGATATAGATTTTAAAGATGTATATGCAACTTTAATTCATGGCAAACAAGTAGAAGAATTGGATTATCATGTTAAGGACCAACTCTTGTATCATTTGGGAAAGTTATGCATTCCTCAAACAAAAAGAGTAAAGATAATTCAAGAGGCACACACTTCTCTAATATCAGGTCACTTTGGTGTAAGTAAAACAGTTGCACAACTGCAAAGATTTTGTTATTGGCCAAAAATGAATGAGACAGTTTCTAGATATGTAAGAGGGTGTACCATGTGTGCTAAAAGCAAGCCCAACAATAGAAAACTAGGCTTGTACACTCCACTACTAGTTCCTTCTCATCCTTGGGAAAGTGTTTCCATGGACTTTGTTGGAGGACTGCCTAAATCTAGAAAAGGTCATGACTATTTATATGTTGTTGTGGATAGGTTCAGCAAAATGTGTATTTTAATACCTTGTAACAAACAGATTACAGTTGAACAAATTGTAAAGTTGTTCTTTCAGCATGTATGGGTTCATTTTGGATTACCCACTTCCATTATATCTGATCGAGATACCCGATTTGTTGGGAAATTTTGGTCAAGTTTGTGGGAATTGATGGACACCAGGCTGAAGAAGAGCACAGCCTTTCATCCGCAAACAGATGGCCAACCAGAAGTAGTCAACAGGACGGTGATCCAGTTGCTCAGAGGCTATTGCAGCAAGCATCCCAAGCTTTGGGATGAACATTTATGTTATGTGAAGCATGCTTACAACCGAGATAAACATTCTTCTACACAAAGATCTCCTTTTGAGACCTGTTTTGGTTTCACACCAAGGTCTCCCTTGGATTTTGTCTTTGGTAAAGACATAGTGGTTGATGGACACAATGATGTGGACAAGGCAACCAAGTTCATCGAACATATCCAAGAGATTCACCAGGTAGTACAGGAACAGCTGGAAAAGAGCCAAGCCAAGTACAAGGCAAGGCATGACAAGCATCAGATGGAGCATAGTTTCCAAGTTGGTGATCAAGTTTGGCTGTATATCAGCAAAGAAAGAAAGCAAGGTGAAGGTAAGAAGCTAAATCCAATAAGGTATGGACCTTTCAAGATACTTGAGAAAATTGGTGAGAATGCTTTTTGCCTTGATTTACCAGCTTACATGCACATCTACTCAGTTGTTAATGCAGACAGCGTGAGACTATTTGAACCTTCATTGATTGAATATCCTGAAGAGCAGAGTCAGTTGCCTTCTATTGATGATCTGTTACCTGAATATCTTAATGAATTGCAGGAAGATACAGTTTTGGACAGGAAGGTGAGAACTAAGCGCAGAGGGGACGTTGAGTACCTGAGGATTGGACTCAAAGGTTCAAAGCCAAGCAGTACGAAATGGATAGAAATTGGGCAAGTGAGGAATCAGTACCCTCACTTGATTGATGCTTAAAAATAAACTTCTAGTGGTCCAAAAGCTTTTTCAGTGGGAAGGCCGTGATCCAAATTGGATCCTAAACACTCTCTAAGTTTTCATAAACTCGTTCAAATTATGCCCCATAGATTCAAGTCTTAGAAAGATCAAGCTATCAGAAGGAATCCTCGTGACAGTTGCAATTGTGATCAACGCGGAGCAACGAGGACCCTTGGTCAAGCGCACAGACCGTTGGCCCGCAAATTGGCAAAACCAGAGGCTGATTCAAGAAACGGGGGTAGTTTCTGATACGCGATTAGCGCTAATCGTGTATCACAGGGCGTCCCCCTCAGTGAAGGAAAGCCCCAAAGTGCCCGGACCCGAAAAGGCTATGAAATGCGGAAAAGTAATAAATTCGGTTCCGTGGATTCCATAAAACTGGTAGGATTAATCGGAAGGCCTCAAGGCGGTAAGCAGTTTTGGCCGAGTTCCGCCCGATGCCACACACTGAGTGACACACGTCCGGTGGAAGAGAGAGAAAACTGCTCCTATCGAACGGGTAAATGTCATGCTAATTACCCGCCTGATATGAACGACGACCGTAGGATTTGGGGGGCCCGATCAACAGTGAAGGCACGTCCCGATAAATGACCGGATTTGACAGGTTGTAAAGCAAGATTGCATGGGATTTGAAGTTTGACGTGGATGATGAGTTGGTAGATGATTCGTATTTCGCGGGAAATCTTGGAGCAAATGGAAATAATGACCATTCAAACAATTTCAAGAGAACTGACACTCAGTTCATTATGAAACAGGTGTCCACCTCACTATGAAGCATTACACAGTGATGATGACGAAGAACAGGGGAGTTCGAATGGACAGAGGAAGGAAAACCAGAATGCCGGGAAGCAGAAACGAACTGACAGAAAGAAGACTAGCATTAAAGCCACGAGCCGACACAGACAGAGCAGAGAGAAAAAGCAAAAAAGCGAGTTAGTTAAGAGCATAGAGAAGAAGCCGAGCTGACCTAAGGGAAGCATCAAGCCAGACAGAGCCAGAGAGAGTCAGAGAGTTTGTGCACTCCAGAGAAAGCTTGAGAGGTTCAAGCGAGCTCCTTGGCATAGGCCTGTCATGTACGAGTTTCAGATTGGGCTCATACTACTGTGACCAGTAGAGGTCAAGTACCAGTAAGGAGAGTCTGTGTACTCAAATCCTACTGATTCATATCTGTTGAGTGAGACTCAGATTGAGCTCACTGTTGTAAAGAAACTCTGCTTTGAAAACATAATAGAGAGGCCACCACTGAAGGCTGGGTCAGGAGACGTAGCTCAGGAGTATTGGGTGAACTCTTTATTAAACTTGTTGTGTTTACATGTTTGCTTGTTATGTTTTCTCTAAAACTGCTTCAGTGTCTGTGTATTTCGCAATCTTATCGATCCGTTGCATAAAATAACATAGGCACATCCATGCACATGAGTCTGTAATACTTTTAATTCTATGTCTTGGATAAATTCCAGATCAGTAGGAGAGTCCAGGTAAATCATATTTTTGCTGTGAGCTCTTATGGGAAAAATTTACAAGAGTAGATATTGCATACAGAGAAACATGATGAGAGGTACCAACAACTGATTTAGAGGTTGCATCACTAGGGTTAAGGTGATAGAGATGAGGAGTATCACCTCATGAAAGATGGATTGGTCAGATTCAAGAACATGATTTATATGCCATTTAGTAGTGAGTTGAAGAAGTTCATCTTAAAAGAGTTTCATGTCAAGCCATATTCAGGTCTCCCATGTTGAAAATAGCAACAAGAAATGCTAAATATAGAAGTCTTAAATTTAGCACTGCTATAAATAGCATTTCGAGATACCTTCCTATTTTAGTTAGTCCCTAAACTAAAATAGAGAAGTAAAAAATCGAATTTGATCTTAGCAGCTGTTTGTAAAATAATTAATTAATTCACCTTGAGTTACTTAGTTGTAGAAAATCAAACATGAAGTCTATGTGGGGACATGCAACAGTTTCTCCATTAATTGAGGAATTTATCCATCAGTTTGTTAACACCCAGGTTGTTCCCTATGACTCCCAAGGGAATACGGCCGGGGTAACCACTAACCAATCTTTGGATCACTGTTTCTAGCCAAACTGTGATCAGAGAGGGCTCTCTCTTTATGATTTGTCTCTGTTATGATGGTGTTTTTTAGGCTAGCTATTATGCTCAGGTTTTGTTTTATGTTTTTGGTTGAAGGATTTCTTTCAAGTCTTATGATATAGTGTTTAGATAGTGAAATACCATTGGGCAATGGAGTCTGGAGTTGTGAAATGCTTAGAAGTGCAGGATTGGTGGTGTTCTAACTGCAGGGCCTATTGTGTATTACATAAAAGCAAAGTTAATTTTGAGTGGTGAAACATGTCAGCCAATAGGAAGCATTTAAGAATTTTCTATTAAACTGGTGAGGTGAAAGTGTAGCACATTGCACAGGAGCAAAACTTGAATTCCTGCGACAAAGGCCACTGTGAAAGGGGTATTCTGAAAGTGCAGCATTTAAGAATTACACTTTATGTAGATTAAACCTGAAGAAAACATTTATTAACAACACAGATTGAACTCAGGGTATTTCTTGAATAAATCCTGGAGTTATTCTTTTTCTTTGTTGTTAAATACTCAAACAATAGAAACATATATGGATATTGGTGAATGAAAACACATGACAGAGAGAGTTACAGATACTTATTGTATTATGTAATACCCAGGAATCCAGCAGTTATCAACAGACACCAGAAACGCATTCAACACTTCAGAGATCCGAGAAATTCCATCACTTTCTTTATTAAACTTCTGAAAGGATTACAGCACAAGAACTTCTTCGGGAGGAATCAACAACAACCCTTGCAAACTCATGCGAAGGGGACTTTATAGTAGTGCTTATACAAAATATCTCAGGCATTGAGTCATCTGAGAGAGAAAATATCTTCATAAATGCGTACAGAAAGTAGGAAAAGAAGTTATTGCAACTTTGAATGCAGCATAAATGCTCTTTATGTCTGTCAGAGGATGATTTGACCTTTGGAGGTCACTGAGTCGGTTGAGCCGCTCTGTTTTAATGCTGAATAGTGTGTCTTCATTTCTTGCTGCGCTGTATCTTCTCGGCCTTGCTACCTGTGGTTTGCAATTTCTGCTTTGTTGGCCGATATCTTTGCTGAGTTGGCTCAGCCCTTCCATCTTTGCTCTGTATGCTTATCTATCAAAATTCTGCCTGTGTATGATTTTTTTGTAAACTGAAAATTAATATTACAGGTTTTGGCTTGACAATATTATGTGTGTCAAATTCTTCCAGACTTCTGATGGGGGCAATTGGTGCTTCACAATTGCCTCTATGGTTTCATCTGCCTCTGTATACTTGAAAAAATTTGGAGGTGCATCAAACAGATGGTTGATCTCATTCATAATGAAAAACAGGTTGTCCACCCTATCATATAAAGTTTGCCCTGATGCTGGTCCTGTTTCTGTTGAAGTACTGGGCTGTCTTGCAATTTGTGCTGCAGCATAGGCATCAACCCTCTTGGTGTAGTTTTCAAGGGTAAGCAGTCTACCTACACTGCTTAATATGCTGGGGAGGCCTCTGTTCTCTAATGCCTGAAATCTGTCCATGAACTTGTTGATTTCAGTCTGCATATCCTGGGTTCTTCTTTCCAATGTTCCAATCAGGTTTCGTAGTGTCAGGACCCTTTTAACCATTGAGATGGTCTCAGTTCTGTGAACAATCCCCATTGTAGCCAGTTGAGAGCTTGTCTTGTTATTTAAAATATTTATCATTCTAGTAGCAGCATCAGGCATGTTGCCAAGGCTAGCTCTAGCTCTGTGTATTTCCTTGTTTGCCTTTACAATGAGTACTGATTGTTCATCCATAGTCTCAATATACTGCCACTGATTTGTGATGGACCGGCCAATATTGCCCCAAAGGACTGCTTTTAGCTCTGCTGTCACCTTTTCTAATGTGAGCTCCTTCTCAAGCTCAGTTATCCTCTTCTTTAGAGCTTTTATTTCTCGTTCCTTTGCAGCTTCATTCTGCTTGCTCTTATCATATCTCTCATTTACTTTAGCCAAGGATTCTTTGGCTGAATTGAGCTCTAACATTTGAGCTTCTAGGACTTGGATTTCATTTCGGAGCTTCTGCATATCCAGACTATGAGTCTCCTCTGTTGTTGGTGCAGTTGTCGATGTAGTTGGTGCTGTAGGCCCTGTTTGCAGAGGAGGAGGGACAGTTGTCGGAGGAGTTTCCTCAAGATTGATGATTTCAGGAGGAGGCTGGGAGGTTTGCCCTTCTTCTCTTTGCTTCAATGCTGCCTGTAGTGCTGCCTTTGCAGCCTCTGACTCTCCTAGTTGTTCTTGCGTTTGGATAAGCTGCTTATAGAGAGATATCATCAGATCTGTGGCATCTTTTTCAAGCCTTTGTTGAGCAATCTCATCTGTTTGAGGGTGGATTGTGGCTGGGAGTTTGATTTTCCTCCTCAATGCTGTCAGGTCTGCATCTCTCAACTTCAATATTTGTTGGATACCCTTAATATCCTTGGGATCATGTCCCATCTCAATAATGATATCTTCTAAGGACCTGATTCTGTTGTCCTTTGCCTGGGATGATGCCCTTTCCAACTCCAGTTGAGAGGCTATATTATTAAGGCTGCTTTTTAGTTTGTAATTCTCCAACGTTTCATCTGCCAAGGAGGCATACACCATCTCACCAGTCTGTTTGTGCAGTTCAATTTTGTCCATTGGGTGTATGTCTTTGGCCATGACCTCCAGGTTGGTCCTGAGGTAATCTGAGGAAGATTGAGGCTGCAGTGCTGTGGGCATAAAGTGACTCATGATCATTTTGCCTTCACTTACATCAAAGGCAGACATGAGTCTTTGCTGATTGGAAGGAGCCATATTTAACAGATGATTGTACATCTGTACTTTGATGGGGTCACTCCTCCTTTTGATGTCTATAAATTGCTGTTTGATGCTTACTTGTCCTTCTCTTTGCTGGCTGGAGGAGCTGACCTCTCCTCCTATAGCTCTGTCCTGTTCATGCTGGAAGGAACTAGCTGAAACTTCTCTGCTGGGTGGACCCATGCCCATTGCTTGCCTTATTGCTATGTCATCCTCTGGAAAGTCATTCAATCTTTGTCTTTTCTCTCCCTGGTTGATGGATGAAGTCAGGGGAGTATCTCTGTCCCTTTTTCTGGTTAAGTCCTCCTTTTGTGGGGTTTGGAGGACCGAGGCATCAAAGGTGGTCTCTGGCCTAGGAGGCACTATATTTTGAGCCTGTTGCTCAGTGGAACTTGGAGCATCAATCCCTTTTTCTTGCTGCAAGGGCTGCTGTTTGTTTTGTTGCTCCTCTTCTTGCTGCTGCCCTTCTCCCTGCTGCTCCATCTCTTCTTGTTGCTGCAGCAATGTTTCCACTTGCTCTTCTGTCAAAGGAGGTGGCTGTTCCACCTGCTTTTCTTTGCCTTTGCTGGCTGTCTGTACCGTGTTCCCGGCAGCTTGCTGCTGTGTTGTTGATGATGAAGTGACTGCTCCTGGGTGCTTTCTATATGTGGAGGGAACCTGTACACAAGTTTCCAAGTCAGCTTCCTTCTGTATATTTCTAGCCTCTCTTTCTAGCAGTTCTTCCTCAGTAAATTCCTCTTCTAATGTGCCCTCTTTCCAGCTCAGTGTGTTGGCATACTGCTCAATTTCAGGTTGCCTCACATGTGAATAGCTACCCAATTTGTACCTTATTCTTCTGAGGGAAACAAAGTGATTGGGGTCATATGGTGTCCACTCAAAGCTAGTTTGCAGCCTGAGTGTCTGTAGGATCTGATTTGCTTCTTTCCATCCCTCTTTTGTGTTATATAGGAATGGGCCCAGCTGGTTCCTTATCTTCAATTGAGATCTCTTGTTGTTACTCTGGAAGTGAAGATAGTCGGCATTCCCAAATTGCCTGAAGTATTCTAGGGCAAACAGTCTCATAGGGACATACCTTGGCAGCCTATAAGGTCTCAACTGACAGCCATAAACTCTGATCACTGTGTGGTGTTGGTAAAAGTACCAATTACCAATGCTGTAGGATTTGCTCAAATGGAGAATTCTCCTCATGTCATCAGTTAGTCTTGGAGGAGGAACACCATATAATACTGTCATAGCTGGATGAATGAACATGTCTATGAACTCACAGTATGTGTATGGTGACACTGAGACATGATGGAACACAGGTGTCCAGAACACAACTGACCTTGGATTTCCCTGGGCATTGACTTGTTTCAAGGGAATGGAGAAGCTGCCCGGTTGATAAAACAGAAAGAGATGGTAGATGTATGAAGTGTATCTGAACAATCTCTCCCTTTGCAGATCCATTAGCTGCTCATGGATCTTGTCTGCAATATATGTGGCATAGTCATAATGCACAGTTGGAGGCTTTCCAGGAGAGAATATGGACAGCACTGCCATTATAGTTTCATCCACATCCTCAACTCCCTTGAAGCCCAGGACATAGCTGATCAAGTCCACCAGCATCTTGCCCAAGTCATTTAAGTATGGGTATCCAATAGGAGGAGCTCTGATGGCTTCAGAGCCTGATTTTATAAACAGCTGGTTGATTTTGACAATCTGGTCATTTGTCAAGTTTCTTCCCTTCTTTATCAAGTTCTGCATATAGAGGGGAGTCAATGGCTTTGCTGTGTGGAAATGCAGCATCTCATTTATGCTTTCTGGGGTGATATGGAATAGAACTGAGCCTGTAGGGCTGAGAACAGCTCTTTGGCCTGGATCATAGCACTCTTGGCATCTGAAGATCAACTCTGGCATAGGATTTACCTGAGGGAGGTTATAAATAGGCAAGTTTGAGTCCCAAATCCCCAGGATGTCAGCTCCATTAAGGTGCTGGGCTTTCAACTCCTTCAGCATCTGAATATTATATTTGGAGCCCAATGGAAACCAGTCTAACATCTGGTATTCCATATCTCCCAGGGCTTTCCATTCCAATTCCTGGTGAGGGGCATTGAGTGGCTTGACGTTTAGTGCAGTTGGAGCATCCATTGTAATTGAACTGTTTGCAGCAGGCAGACCAGTTCAGGAGTGATTTACCACAATGCAAGTGGGTTACAGGTATCAGAGGGGAATTAGCCCAAGAGTAAGTGAAATATGGTATGAATTGGGGACTGTAACACTGTCAGGCCTTACTTTGTCTTCCTTAGTAGGTGAATTCAATGTAAATGAGTTTTTCGCGAAAGCGCGAACAGAATACTGCTTATTTGTGATAATGAGGGCAAACAAGGCTCAGCTGGTGTTTTTCGAGGTGTTGATTGAAAACAAAGGTCTGTAGAGGAAATTCACTGGTGAATTATGAGTTTTGATGTCCTTTTAAGCTTCCTGTGCGATTTTATAGACAACTGCAGGGGTACGGAGGAAAATGATGAAGAATACCTGGTAAACAGCGAGCGAAAGACGCGTATGCGTGCAGGACAGGTACTCTGGAGGTCTCCTTGGCCGATTGAGCAGGTTGGCGGAGTTCAGAACGTAAACAGCATGCAACGGAAACAGTAGCAGAATGAGCGAAAAGTACAAAAAAATTGCGTTTTTTGGCTAAATATGGACTTTTTGCAAATTTGGCGCTATTTTGTGATGACGTCAGTGTGACGTCATTGGTGGGGTCAAGGTCGGATGACGTCAGCTGACGTCATCAGGTGACGTGGCGGGATACTGTTGGTCCATGGGGGATGGTGCGGTGGCAGCCACGTCGGCGGAGGGGCGGACAAAGGACTGATGCGATGGCGGGGTGGAAGTGACGTGGGCATGACGTGGGACAATAACTTGGCGGTTAGGGCCGTGACGGTTACGGTTGTGGATAGCCGCCACGGTCTCTCGGGGCGGTTAGGGTACGGCCCCGCTATTGTCAGAGCTTGCTCCGAGAGTCCTCAATGAGCGACGCGTGGCCGCGCCGTGACGTGACGCAACGTCACTTTCTCGGGCGCTAAATGTCCGCCGCGGGGGCTGCTCCGATATTGATATGGATCGTCGGATCTCTTGGATCTGATCCGACGATGGGCGGGGTATTGATGTGCTCGGGGGATATGCGTACGGGCGGAAACCTTCGAATGTGGGTTTTTACAAGGTTTTCAATGTATTTTAACCAATCAAAATCGCGCGCTGACACTTAGGATAAATGCCAACAGTGGGTTTTGGACTTTGGTAATTTGCGAAGGGGTTTATGGATAAAGGGGATTAGAACAAAGGTTTTCCATGCGCAGCAATGCAAGCCCGATACTTTGGATAAGAACAAAGTGGGTATTTAGGGGTTAGCTTTGCAAATGAAGGGGTATAGGTAAAACAAGGTGAGTTATGAGGCTTCTTATGGCAGATGAAGTTTTCCAAGGGGCTAAATGACTTCAGAAGAGGGGAGGGGTTTAGGGCTAGGTTCATCAAAGTGGCCATATGCCATTTGATCCCTGACACAGAATTTATTGGCTATAATACCAAGGGGAGGGATATTTATACAAAATTTGGGGTTTATACACCATGGTGTTAGATACTAGTAGGGGAAAAAGTACTGTAGGGGATTTACATAGTAATGTTGGAGTTAATATGGATGAAGGGGTAAATGGAGGGGAAACCACTAAGCTTATTTGAAGCTTACTTAGTTTAGAGAGTAGATCAAAATGAAAAGATTTTTAGACAAGAAATGTGGCTTTTGAATGAACAAGAACCACCATGAAACCATGATCTTCTTCCATGAATCTCAGCTGATGAAGGGATGTTAGTAATAAATTGGAAGGGGGAAGGAGGGAGGTTAGTCATGCTCCTTGCTGTAACTTGATGGAGGTGAACACCTTGTCAATTAATTGACTTTACTCTGGTAAACACAGTTAACATATGTGCAATGGTAAAGATAACCTTTCTGCAACCCCAACTACTTACCCAGCTACTTACCTAGCATTTTTTATTTCTCCTTGGAGGGTGCACTTGGACTTGCAAACCCTTACTTGCCTTTTCTTTTCTTTGGCTTTTCTTTGTTTTTTCTATCTACTTCTACCCTTATCTCTTCCAAGGTCCCAGATTAAGCTGTTGGGAGCCTTTTCTTCTCTACCTGAACTACTTGTCTGCCAAGATTGAACAGTTTGGACAGACTCCTTTCTCTATTCTACAACTGCAAATTTAAACCATGGAATGATCCAGATTAGACTTTTGGACCATCCATCAAAACTTTGAGTCCATACCAAGCTATTAGCACCGATCAAAAATTCCTAGGAAATATGTGATCTTTGAATCATCAAAGCAGAGCATATTTGGACCTTCCATAGCCAATCATGAAATATGAAACCTATTGGTATAGGTAGCTAACAGTGGCTCCACATGGGGATGGTTTTTCTCCTGAAAGACCAAGAACAGCAGGTCAGATTGCCTTGCTCCTTGACTGCTCTTGCCAGTCTTGAAATTAGCTGCTTTGAGATGCCAAAATTGTGTGCTTTCGCTTCTTAATATACCTTTGATTCTAGGTGCCTTTTGCTGATAGTCAATAACCTTCAAAAACTGCCTTTTTACACTCTAAGCAGAAAAACAATATATACATCCTCATATATACAAGGGAACCTCGGGCTCCACTCATGGGTGATATTCAAAATAGTGTTTCAGCATCCTGCCATTGACAGGACCTTCATCCAAATCAGTTTCATTGAGGCTCTTAAGGAAATAAGTGTTGTTTCCTTGTACTGCTTGGACAGCATATGGTCCTCTCCATAGAGAATCAAATTTTCCATGTTTCCCTTTATCCTCTCTCCTTGCATCCCACTTAAGGACTTTGTCTCCTATGTTGAAATCTTCTGCCTTGGTTCTCCTGTCAAAAGCCTTCTTTAATTTTTCTTGCAAGATCTGAACTCTGCTGAAAACTTGATCTCTGGTTTGCTGTAGACATATGATCTGATTAATCCTTCTTTGCATATCATTTGGTTCAGCTTGGCTTTCTTGAAGAAGCTTCATGACAGGCACCCCTAGAGATGAGGGGAATTTGGCTTCTAGTCCATAAACCAACTCATAAGGGCTGGTCCCAATTGATCTTTTGGTTGTTAGTCTGTCTGCCCATAAGGCATTGACTAGTTTCTTATGCCAATTCTTTTTGTTTTCTTCTAGCACTTTCTTTATGATGTTTACCAAACTTTTGTTTGATGACTCAGCAAGACCATTTCCTTGGGGATAGTATGCAGTAGAATGGCCCAAAGTAATATGAAATTTATGACAGAAGTTCACCATTTTCTTGGATTTGAAAGCTGCAGCATTGTCTGTGATTATTTTGTCTGGACAGCCAAACCTAGCCAGTATGTTATTTTCCAAAAACTGAATGATTACTGAGTCATTTGCTTGTCTGCATGGGGCAGCTTCGATCCATTTGGTGAAGTAGTCTGTGGCTGTCAAAATCCATCTATGTTGGCCTGAAGATGAGGGATGAATTTCCCCAATGAAGTCCAAGCCCCATTGTTGAAAAGGTCTCTCTGTTGCAATAGGTCTTAGGGGGAGTGGCAGCAACTGTCTTTTGCCCTCAAACAGTTGGCATTTGTGGCATGAGGTGGTGAATCTCTTGACGTCAGAGAACATGGTGGGCCAGTAATAACCAGCCCTCAGTATTTTGTCCACAGTGGACTTCCAGTACAAATGTCCGCCGCAATGACCTGCATGAAATTCTTCCATGATTTTGTTAGTTTCATTTTCAATTAAACAGTGCAGCAATATACCTTCATGGTTTTTCCAAAGCAGATTTCCATCCATCACACAAAATCTTGATGTTTTCATTTTTAAGAACCTACACTTAGTCCTGGACAGTCCTGGGGGAGCACACAGGTTTTGTAATACATAACAGATGTCAGAGTACCAAGGAGATTGTTCAAAGGCTACATTGATCTTTGGAGTCGCCAGCTCTGTTTCACTGTCCAGCTGATTGATATCTAGGGCTTGGAAATTTGTTTCTGTCATTAATTTGGCCAAGCCTTGCCCTTTTATTAGCTTTGTAGGTTTTATTTCAATGTCAAATTCTAGTATGCTGGCAATCCATTTTCCTCTTCTGCCCTCTAAGTTTTCTTGGGTGAGAATGTCTTTGACAATAGGGCTTGGTACATAAGCCACAACATGGGAATAAAGGATGTAAATCCTAAAGTCTTTAATGGCCTTAACCAAAGCATATGCTTGTTTCTCCATAATTTGATATTTTAGAGGTGCATCTCTAAGAGCCCTGCTGAAGAAGGCAATAGGCTTCTCATTTCCTTGGTCATCTTTCTGTAATAAAACAGCAGCAATAGTATGCTGGGAGGCAAAAGAGAAGATAATGAACTCTCTGTCAAACTGAGGATTGGTTAACACCGGGGTTTGAGTGAGGGCCAGCTTTATGCCTTCAAAGGCTTGCTTTGCTTCAACTGTCCATTTCACCTTTGAATCTTTCTTTAACATATTGTTAAGTAATCTGATCAACTCGGCCAGATTTGGGATAAATCTCCTTAAAAAATTGATTTTTCCCAAAAACCCTTGTAATTCTTTTATATTTCTTGGGTGGGGCATTTGTAGGATAGCTTGTATCCTATCTGGATCAATTCTTATGCCATCTTTAGAGATGATGTGGCCCAATAGTTTACCTTCCTCTAGGCCAAACAGGGATTTTTTGGGATTCAACGAAATTCCATATTTCCTACATGTAAGGAAGATCTGTCTCAAATGTCTCAAATGTTCTTGGTCAGACTTGGAAAAAGGTGTGAGGTCATCCAAATAAATGACAAGGAAATCATGAATCTCCTTCGCAAAAGCAATGTCCATTGCTCTTTGAAATGTTGCCCCAGCATTCTTCAACCCAAAAGGCATTTTAACATACTTGAAAGTTCCCCATGGGGTTGTAAATGCCGTTTTGTCTTGATCATCAGGGTGTACTAGGATTTGATTGAAACCCGAGAATCCATCAAGTAATGAGATCCTTGAGGCCCCTACCACTCTTTGGAGAATATGATCCATCTTAGGTAAGGGATAATTGTCTTTGAGGGATACTTGGTTCAGATTTCTTAAGTCCACACACAGCCTAATTTCACCGGTCTTCTTTCTTGTAGGGACTAAATTGGATATCCATTCAGAGAATCTGATTGGTGCTATGATGCCTGCCTTAAACATTTTTTGTACTTCTTGTTCCATTGCTGGGAGAAGCATAGGATTGATTCTTCTCAATTTTTGTTTAAAGGGTTTTTGATCAGGCTTGAGAGGGATAGTATGTTGAATAACAGAGGTGTCATAGGACTTCAGGTCCTCATAACTCCACGCAAAGACATCCTGGAACTCTTTAAAAAGGTCAATGTATTTTGGCTTTTGATCAGGAGGTAAGGATGCAGACAATTTAATTATTTTGGGTTTGTCAATTGTACCTATGTTGTACTCTTCTATGGCATTGTTGATGGGCTGCATTTTTGGCTTGCTGGGAACATCATTTGAATTAAAAATGTCTTCCAAAGGAGCCAAACCAGCGGGTAAAAAGTTGTCTTTCAGCTCTATGATTTCAGCCTCAGCGCTGGTCACCTCTTCACAGTCAATTTGGTGAATTTGCTGAATGTCTTCGTTGTTGAAATTGGTTGGATTCAGTAATTGTTTTGCTGTTCTAGGTGATATTGGATGAACCATTTGTTGAAACAGTATTTGTGATTGACTTGCTTTGTCATTGTCAATATTTAGTCCTGAAAATTCCTGCTGCAAAGTCAAGAAATTGTTTATTTGCTTGTCATCATCAAACACTTGCCAATCTTTGACATTGTTTGGAATGGAGGGTCTGTACTTGACCTCGGCAGTGAAGCAGTTGTTGGGTTCCAGTGGAAATTTGAAAGTGCTGGCAAATGTTGCTAAGCTGTGTGCATGGAGATTGTGACTCCTTGAAATTTTTGTGATAAGGAACTCAGAGAAAGTGTTCAATATTTCTATTACAGCGGACCTGTAAGACCTCAACCTTTTGTCATTGGTGACAAAGCTTCCTTTCACTTGTTGAATCACTAGATCAGAATCTCCCATGATCGAAACTGTAGGAGCTTGTAATGCCTTTACTAGCTTGAGACCTAGTAACAGAGCTTCATACTCTGCCATGTTATTAGTGCATCTAAAGTTTAATCTATAAGCTCTGCCTTCTCCATGGGTTTTCTCTTTGTTATGTATCCAGACTCCGGCTCCTGCCCCTAACTTGTTGACAGAGCCATCAAATTCTAGGAACCACTGGATATCTTGCTTGACAGGAGATTTAAAAATCGGTTCATGGGATGGCAATGTAAGCAGGAGTTGGGGTTTTGTCTCAAGCTTGTCTTCTAGGGCAATTTCCTCACTTGATTGGCTATGCTTGGGATTTAAAATAGCAGCAGTATTTAGTGTTTGTTTAGCTGCTGTTTCGTGGGTGGTGATACTTTCAGTTGAGTCCTTTTTTTGTATGATTGTCTTGATTTCAACTTCCCCTTGTAAGGGAGTTGTGGTGTCATTGAAAAGGATATATGAGTCTATGTCTGAATGGATAGCATATATGGGGAAATTTTGAGGCTTTTCCTCACTGCTGACCATGTATTTCATCAGTGTTTCTCTATATAGTCTTTTTGGTTGCCCAAAAACAGAGATGGTGGCATATGACATGTCTAATTGTAAGGAACCTTGGAGTTTAGCTCCCCATGATCTTGATAACAGCATCCCATACTTGGGTGGGATGTCAGCGACTACCACATCCATTAGGATTGTCTTGTTTGGGTATTGAACTAAAGACACACATAAATCTTTTATGAGACCTAGACATTTGACTTGGCTGGAGTCAAAGGAAAATAGGTCCTTATATGGTCTTGTTATGTCTAGGTTCAGTCTTTCCATGACAGCTTTTGGCATAAGATTGTGAGATGCACCTGAGTCAAACATTGCGTTGTGTAGTACTTTATCATGGATGTGTAAGCTGACATAAAAAGGTAATACTCCTGCAACTGCTGTTTTTCCATCCACTTCTGGGCCAAACAGTAATTCAGGAGTGTCATCCAGCACATTGACATCATCTTTGCTGCTAGTGAGTTGTAGTGATTTCTTGATCTGTCGTTTATAGATGTCATGCTTAGCTAATTCTGAGAGGGGAATCGCTATCTTTAGTTTGCCAATTTCTGTGCCTAAGTCAAAAGGTTTATCAGATTGGGTTTTGAGGTTATGGATAACAGTCCTTTCTTTGTTGATCAAGTCTTCTTGTTGGTTTTCATCTTGACTTTTAGGCTTGCCCTTTTCACTCATCTCATGAGGAACAGAGTTTAGATTAGAGCAAGAGGATGAAGCTGCCAAAGGCTGCTGTTGTGGTGGCAATGGTTCAATGATCTCTTCAACAATCACTTCTTGTGTATGTGAATTTATTTTGTCACCAGGTTCTGTGCCTGTGACTCTTTCAGGCTGCTGATTATCCTTTTTCTTTTCAGGCTGGTTAATATTTACAGTTCTGCTCCTCAGCTTGTATTGTTTATGGACTTCATAAACTGCAGTGTCATAGCCTTGTTTGAAGTCAAAGGATTCTCCTGATTTAGTTTGGAATAGTTCGATTTCCTCATCCTCTTGATCTTCTTGTGTTAGAAAAACTTGGCTTTTACCATCCAGACCTATTAAATTAATCTCAGGATCTTCATTGGGCTCAGTTGATGTTGAAGTTTCTGCATAATTTTCTTGGAAAGGGGGTCTTATATCTTGGTCAGCACTTGTCCTACCAATGTTCTGGTTTTGGGTTTTCCTAAAATTCGGATTTCTAGGAGGGTTGTTTTGTGGTGCTTCCCATGATGACTTTCTTTCAACCGATTCCACTCTCTCACCCAATCTTTTCATACCATTAAGTATTGCATCAAGTTTTTGATCAAGGGCTGTAGGTTCTTCTTTGTATATGCTTCTCTTTTCTAACCTTGCCCTGTTCCTTTTGGCAATCAGGTTTGCCTCCACTGTGACAGCAGCCTTCTGGGCATCTTCAAGGGTTTCAGGTTCTCTTTCCTTCAACTGATATGCCATGTCAGGATCAAATCCATCAGGGAATTTGTACAAGGCCAAATCAGGAGGAGGTCTTAGGTTTTGTGGTATTGCATTGTACACATTGTTGAATCTAGCACAATACTCCAGAACGGTTTCTTGCGGACCTCTCTTGATTGTTTCATATTCAGCAAGTATGTGCAGGGGATCTTTCTTCTTCTCCCATCTGGTAGTAAAGGCTTGATATAGATCATTGGGAGTTGCAATGGAGTTTGCATTCAGGGATCTAAACCAAGTTCTTACATCCCCGGTAAGGCTTTGAACAAACATCCTCATTCGGACACTGTCATCATCTATTTCATAGGTCTCAAAATGGTCTTGCATCTTCTTGGCATGCTGGACAGCTGTTAGAGAGCCATTGGAGTCAAAATATGAGATTTTGCTTTGATAATCTTGAGGTAAAGCTGCAGCATTAGCTGGTATCTGCAGAGGTGCATACCTGTTAGCCATATTTATGGGATTTAGAGGGTTGATAGGAACAAGCGGGACAACAGGGATCACTGGTATAACCGGGTTAGTGGGATGAATGGCTAGCGGGAAACTGGTTAAAAGAGTATGTGCAGTGGAAGAAGGTGAAAGAGGAGGACTTTGAGATGTTGATGGTGAACTAGGAGAACTAGGAGTGGACCGGAAAAGAACCTTTATTGGAGTAGAAATGGGGTCGGGATGAACTGTTCGAGGGGTTAAATCAGCAGGTTGGTCCTGCCTTTGCTGCTTCCTAATGTTTTTCCGGATGGTATTTGGATTATCAACAATGATGGGTGGACTAGGGTTAGGATTTGCCCTAGTGTGCCGAGGATTTTTCTTAGGAGCCAGTTTCTAACTGTTTTTCAGGATTTTTATAGAAAATTTTTATATATGCCAGGACTGGATGAAGATTTTGGAATGGCTATATATGTTTCAAAGCTAAGATGAAGATTCCCTAACTAGCTCTTTCCTAAAGCTGTCACTGTGGTACAGAAACAGTTCTAAGGCCTCTTGGCTGGCTTCAGGCTTGCTGGTAGCTTTGGAAGATAGATAGTAATTGAAAAACCTAAAGCAGTCCCCAGTGGAGTCGCCAATAATGTTAACACCCAGGTTGTTCCCTATGACTCCCAAGGGAATACGGCCGGGGTAACCACTAACCAATCTTTGGATCACTGTTTCTAGCCAAACTGTGATCAGAGAGGGCTCTCTCTTTATGATTTGTCTCTGTTATGATGGTGTTTTTTAGGCTAGCTATTATGCTCAGGTTTTGTTTTATGTTTTTGGTTGAAGGATTTCTTTCAAGTCTTATGATATAGTGTTTAGATAGTGAAATACCATTGGGCAATGGAGTCTGGAGTTGTGAAATGCTTAGAAGTGCAGGATTGGTGGTGTTCTAACTGCAGGGCCTATTGTGTATTACATAAAAGCAAAGTTAATTTTGAGTGGTGAAACATGTCAGCCAATAGGAAGCATTTAAGAATTTTCTATTAAACTGGTGAGGTGAAAGTGTAGCACATTGCACAGGAGCAAAACTTGAATTCCTGCGACAAAGGCCACTGTGAAAGGGGTATTCTGAAAGTGCAGCATTTAAGAATTACACTTTATGTAGATTAAACCTGAAGAAAACATTTATTAACAACACAGATTGAACTCAGGGTATTTCTTGAATAAATCCTGGAGTTATTCTTTTTCTTTGTTGTTAAATACTCAAACAATAGAAACATATATGGATATTGGTGAATGAAAACACATGACAGAGAGAGTTACAGATACTTATTGTATTATGTAATACCCAGGAATCCAGCAGTTATCAACAGACACCAGAAACGCATTCAACACTTCAGAGATCCGAGAAATTCCATCACTTTCTTTATTAAACTTCTGAAAGGATTACAGCACAAGAACTTCTTCGGGAGGAATCAACAACAACCCTTGCAAACTCATGCGAAGGGGACTTTATAGTAGTGCTTATACAAAATATCTCAGGCATTGAGTCATCTGAGAGAGAAAATATCTTCATAAATGCGTACAGAAAGTAGGAAAAGAAGTTATTGCAACTTTGAATGCAGCATAAATGCTCTTTATGTCTGTCAGAGGATGATTTGACCTTTGGAGGTCACTGAGTCGGTTGAGCCGCTCTGTTTTAATGCTGAATAGTGTGTCTTCATTTCTTGCTGCGCTGTATCTTCTCGGCCTTGCTACCTGTGGTTTGCAATTTCTGCTTTGTTGGCCGATATCTTTGCTGAGTTGGCTCAGCCCTTCCATCTTTGCTCTGTATGCTTATCTATCAAAATTCTGCCTGTGTATGATTTTTTTGTAAACTGAAAATTAATATTACAGGTTTTGGCTTGACAATATTATGTGTGTCAAATTCTTCCAGACTTCTGATGGGGGCAATTGGTGCTTCACAATTGCCTCTATGGTTTCATCTGCCTCTGTATACTTGAAAAAATTTGGAGGTGCATCAAACAGATGGTTGATCTCATTCATAATGAAAAACAGGTTGTCCACCCTATCATATAAAGTTTGCCCTGATGCTGGTCCTGTTTCTGTTGAAGTACTGGGCTGTCTTGCAATTTGTGCTGCAGCATAGGCATCAACCCTCTTGGTGTAGTTTTCAAGGGTAAGCAGTCTACCTACACTGCTTAATATGCTGGGGAGGCCTCTGTTCTCTAATGCCTGAAATCTGTCCATGAACTTGTTGATTTCAGTCTGCATATCCTGGGTTCTTCTTTCCAATGTTCCAATCAGGTTTCGTAGTGTCAGGACCCTTTTAACCATTGAGATGGTCTCAGTTCTGTGAACAATCCCCATTGTAGCCAGTTGAGAGCTTGTCTTGTTATTTAAAATATTTATCATTCTAGTAGCAGCATCAGGCATGTTGCCAAGGCTAGCTCTAGCTCTGTGTATTTCCTTGTTTGCCTTTACAATGAGTACTGATTGTTCATCCATAGTCTCAATATACTGCCACTGATTTGTGATGGACCGGCCAATATTGCCCCAAAGGACTGCTTTTAGCTCTGCTGTCACCTTTTCTAATGTGAGCTCCTTCTCAAGCTCAGTTATCCTCTTCTTTAGAGCTTTTATTTCTCGTTCCTTTGCAGCTTCATTCTGCTTGCTCTTATCATATCTCTCATTTACTTTAGCCAAGGATTCTTTGGCTGAATTGAGCTCTAACATTTGAGCTTCTAGGACTTGGATTTCATTTCGGAGCTTCTGCATATCCAGACTATGAGTCTCCTCTGTTGTTGGTGCAGTTGTCGGGTGCTGTAGGCCCTGTTTGCAGAGGAGGAGGGACAGTTGTCGGAGGGGTTTCCTCAAGATTGATGATTTCAGGAGGAGGCTGGGAGGTTTGCCCTTCTTCTCTTTGCTTCAATGCTGCCTGTAGTGCTGCCTTTGCAGCCTCTGACTCTCCTAGTTGTTCTTGCGTTTGGATAAGCTGCTTATAGAGAGATATCATCAGATCTGTGGCATCTTTTTCAAGCCTTTGTTGAGCAATCTCATCTGTTTGAGGGTGGATTGTGGCTGGGAGTTTGATTTTCCTCCTCAATGCTGTCAGGTCTGCATCTCTCAACTTCAATATTTGTTGGATACCCTTAATATCCTTGGGATCATGTCCCATCTCAATAATGATATCTTCTAAGGACCTGATTCTGTTGTCCTTTGCCTGGGATGATGCCCTTTCCAACTCCAGTTGAGAGGCTGTATTATTAAGGCTGCTTTTTAGTTTGTAATTCTCCAACGTTTCATCTGCCAAGGAGGCATACACCATCTCACCAGTCTGTTTGTGCAGTTCAATTTTGTCCATTGGGTGTATGTCTTTGGCCATGACCTCCAGGTTGGTCCTGAGGTAATCTGAGGAAGATTGAGGCTGCAGTGCTGTGGGCATAAAGTGACTCATGATCATTTTGCCTTCACTTACATCAAAGGCAGACATGAGTCTTTGCTGATTGGAAGGAGCCATATTTAACAGATGATTGTACATCTGTACTTTGATGGGGTCACTCCTCCTTTTGATGTCTATAAATTGTTGTTTGATGCTTACTTGTCCTTCTCTTTGCTGGCTGGAGGAGCTGACCTCTCCTCCTATAGCTCTGTCCTGTTCATGCTGGAAGGAACTAGCTGAAACTTCTCTGCTGGGTGGACCCATGCCCATTGCTTGCCTTATTGCTATGTCATCCTCTGGAAAGTCATTCAATCTTTGTCTTTTCTCTCCCTGGTTGATGGATGAAGTCAGGGGAGTATCTCTGTCCCTTTTTCTGGTTAAGTCCTCCTTTTGTGGGGTTTGGAGGACCGAGGCATCAAAGGTGGTCTCTGGCCTAGGAGGCACTATATTTTGAGCCTGTTGCTCAGTGGAACTTGGAGCATCAATCCCTTTTTCTTGCTGCAAGGGCTGCTGTTTGTTTTGTTGCTCCTCTTCTTGCTGCTGCCCTTCTCCCTGCTGCTCCATCTCTTCTTGTTGCTGCAGCAATGTTTCCACTTGCTCTTCTGTCAAAGGAGGTGGCTGTTCCACCTGCTTTTCTTTGCCTTTGCTGGCTGTCTGTACCGTGTTCCCGGCAGCTTGCTGCTGTGTTGTTGATGATGAAGTGACTGCTCCTGGGTGCTTTCTATATGTGGAGGGAACCTGTACACAAGTTTCCAAGTCAGCTTCCTTCTGTATATTTCTAGCCTCTCTTTCTAGCAGTTCTTCCTCAGTAAATTCCTCTTCTAATGTGCCCTCTTTCCAGCTCAGTGTGTTGGCATACTGCTCAATTTCAGGTTGCCTCACATGTGAATAGCTACCCAATTTGTACCTTATTCTTCTGAGGGAAACAAAGTGATTGGGGTCATATGGTGTCCACTCAAAGCTAGTTTGCAGCCTGAGTGTCTGTAGGATCTGATTTGCTTCTTTCCATCCCTCTTTTGTGTTATATAGGAATGGGCCCAGCTGGTTCCTTATCTTCAATTGAGATCTCTTGTTGTTACTCTGGAAGTGAAGATAGTCGGCATTCCCAAATTGCCTGAAGTATTCTAGGGCAAACAGTCTCATAGGGACATACCTTGGCAGCCTATAAGGTCTCAACTGACAGCCATAAACTCTGATCACTGTGTGGTGTTGGTAAAAGTACCAATTACCAATGCTGTAGGATTTGCTCAAATGGAGAATTCTCCTCATGTCATCAGTTAGTCTTGGAGGAGGAACACCATATAATACTGTCATAGCTGGATGAATGAACATGTCTATGAACTCACAGTATGTGTATGGTGACACTGAGACATGATGGAACACAGGTGTCCAGAACACAACTGACCTTGGATTTCCCTGGGCATTGACTTGTTTCAAGGGAATGGAGAAGCTGCCCGGTTGATAAAACAGAAAGAGATGGTAGATGTATGAAGTGTATCTGAACAATCTCTCCCTTTGCAGATCCATTAGCTGCTCATGGATCTTGTCTGCAATATATGTGGCATAGTCATAATGCACAGTTGGAGGCTTTCCAGGAGAGAATATGGACAGCACTGCCATTATAGTTTCATCCACATCCTCAACTCCCTTGAAGCCCAGGACATAGCTGATCAAGTCCACCAGCATCTTGCCCAAGTCATTTAAGTATGGGTATCCAATAGGAGGAGCTCTGATGGCTTCAGAGCCTGATTTTATAAACAGCTGGTTGATTTTGACAATCTGGTCATTTGTCAAGTTTCTTCCCTTCTTTATCAAGTTCTGCATATAGAGGGGAGTCAATGGCTTTGCTGTGTGGAAATGCAGCATCTCATTTATGCTTTCTGGGGTGATATGGAATAGAACTGAGCCTGTAGGGCTGAGAACAGCTCTTTGGCCTGGATCATAGCACTCTTGGCATCTGAAGATCAACTCTGGCATAGGATTTACCTGAGGGAGGTTATAAATAGGCAAGTTTGAGTCCCAAATCCCCAGGATGTCAGCTCCATTAAGGTGCTGGGCTTTCAACTCCTTCAGCATCTGAATATTATATTTGGAGCCCAATGGAAACCAGTCTAACATCTGGTATTCCATATCTCCCAGGGCTTTCCATTCCAATTCCTGGTGAGGGGCATTGAGTGGCTTGACGTTTAGTGCAGTTGGAGCATCCATTGTAATTGAACTGTTTGCAGCAGGCAGACCAGTTCAGGAGTGATTTACCACAATGCAAGTGGGTTACAGGTATCAGAGGGGAATTAGCCCAAGAGTAAGTGAAATATGGTATGAATTGGGGACTGTAACACTGTCAGGCCTTACTTTGTCTTCCTTAGTAGGTGAATTCAATGTAAATGAGTTTTTCGCGAAAGCGCGAACAGAATACTGCTTATTTGTGATAATGAGGGCAAACAAGGCTCAGCTGGTGTTTTTCGAGGTGTTGATTGAAAACAGAGGTCTGTAGAGGAAATTCACTGGTGAATTATGAGTTTTGATGTCCTTTTAAGCTTCCTGTGCGATTTTATAGACAACTGCAGGGGTACGGAGGAAAATGATGAAGAATACCTGGTAAACAGCGAGCGAAAGACGCGTATGCGTGCAGGACAGGTACTCTGGAGGTCTCCTTGGCCGATTGAGCAGGTTGGCGGAGTTCAGAACGTAAACAGCATGCAACGGAAACAGTAGCAGAATGAGCGAAAAGTACAAAAAAATTGCGTTTTTTGGCTAAATATGGACTTTTTGCAAATTTGGCGCTATTTTGTGATGACGTCAGTGTGACGTCATTGGTGGGGTCAAGGTCGGATGACGTCAGCTGACGTCATCAGGTGACGTGGCGGGATACTGTTGGTCCATGGGGGATGGTGCGGTGGCAGCCACGTCGGCGGAGGGGCGGACAAAGGACTGATGCGATGGCGGGGTGGAAGTGACGTGGGCATGACGTGGGACAATAACTTGGCGGTTAGGGCCGTGACGGTTACGGTTGTGGATAGCCGCCACGGTCTCTCGGGGCGGTTAGGGTACGGCCCCGCTATTGTCAGAGCTTGCTCCGAGAGTCCTCAATGAGCGACGCGTGGCCGCGCCGTGACGTGACGCAACGTCACTTTCTCGGGCGCTAAATGTCCGCCGCGGGGGCTGCTCCGATATTGATATGGATCGTCGGATCTCTTGGATCTGATCCGACGATGGGCGGGGTATTGATGTGCTCGGGGGATATGCGTACGGGCGGAAACCTTCGAATGTGGGTTTTTACAAGGTTTTCAATGTATTTTAACCAATCAAAATCGCGCGCTGACACTTAGGATAAATGCCAACAGTGGGTTTTGGACTTTGGTAATTTGCGAAGGGGTTTATGGATAAAGGGGATTAGAACAAAGGTTTTCCATGCGCAGCAATGCAAGCCCGATACTTTGGATAAGAACAAAGTGGGTATTTAGGGGTTAGCTTTGCAAATGAAGGGGTATAGGTAAAACAAGGTGAGTTATGAGGCTTCTTATGGCAGATGAAGTTTTCCAAGGGGCTAAATGACTTCAGAAGAGGGGAGGGGTTTAGGGCTAGGTTCATCAAAGTGGCCATATGCCATTTGATCCCTGACACAGAATTTATTGGCTATAATACCAAGGGGAGGGATATTTATACAAAATTTGGGGTTTATACACCATGGTGTTAGATACTAGTAGGGGAAAAAGTACTGTAGGGGATTTACATAGTAATGTTGGAGTTAATATGGATGAAGGGGTAAATGGAGGGGAAACCACTAAGCTTATTTGAAGCTTACTTAGTTTAGAGAGTAGATCAAAATGAAAAGATTTTTAGACAAGAAATGTGGCTTTTGAATGAACAAGAACCACCATGAAACCATGATCTTCTTCCATGAATCTCAGCTGATGAAGGGATGTTAGTAATAAATTGGAAGGGGGAAGGAGGGAGGTTAGTCATGCTCCTTGCTGTAACTTGATGGAGGTGAACACCTTGTCAATTAATTGACTTTACTCTGGTAAACACAGTTAACATATGTGCAATGGTAAAGATAACCTTTCTGCAACCCCAACTACTTACCCAGCTACTTACCTAGCATTTTTTATTTCTCCTTGGAGGGTGCACTTGGACTTGCAAACCCTTACTTGCCTTTTCTTTTCTTTGGCTTTTCTTTGTTTTTTCTATCTACTTCTACCCTTATCTCTTCCAAGGTCCCAGATTAAGCTGTTGGGAGCCTTTTCTTCTCTACCTGAACTACTTGTCTGCCAAGATTGAACAGTTTGGACAGACTCCTTTCTCTATTCTACAACTGCAAATTTAAACCATGGAATGATCCAGATTAGACTTTTGGACCATCCATCAAAACTTTGAGTCCATACCAAGCTATTAGCACCGATCAAAAATTCCTAGGAAATATGTGATCTTTGAATCATCAAAGCAGAGCATATTTGGACCTTCCATAGCCAATCATGAAATATGAAACCTATTGGTATAGGTAGCTAACACAGTTAAAGAGATAAGGATGAGTTGTAATTAGTTGGCTCAGTTAACTGAGTCAAGTCCAGTTAGATTAATTCAAACAGTGTGTTGAATTAATTATGAGTTTAGTAAGTTAATGCATGCATGCATGTAACTACTGCACTTCAGATAACTCAATATTCTCTCATAAATAACTCATGCATGTCAGTTCAGACAGAGACCCAATTGAGATCAGATGGAGGGACAGTGTACTATCAGTTTCAGGAATATTCCATTGTGAATATCTCTTGCATGTAGAAGGAATTCATTCCTTGGAGATTGCGCAGTTACTTCTTCAGTTTAGTGAGTGTGATGAGGCCAATTCACACATGTGACATCATTGGACCCCAAGAAAAACTGCACAAGGAAATAGGAGGCTTGGAGGGCTAAGGGAAGGCATATCTAGTGTCTATTCAATTTGTGAGTTGTATTGTTTGATTATAGAGAGAGCAGGATAGCTTGAGAGCTGATTCTTTTTGTAACTTGAACATATTTCCACTTGTATGATAATACAGAGATTGGGGTTTTAGGCTGAGGCTTTCCCCGAGTTATTTTTGTTGTGTTATGTGTGCTTGATTTCACATTCTCAGTTATATGTGTTCTCATTGATCTTGCTCATATTCGATTAAGCTTCCGCAAAGTTTGCTGTAAAAGTAGATCTTGTATTTTTCTTTAGTATATCGCATAATCTGTTGATCTACACTGGGAAATTCTACATGGTATTAGAGAAAAGGTGATCAAAGCGAAGAACAGTATACAAGAAGGGAGAAGTTCAAAGTTTCAAGTTCCTGAATATAGAAATCGAGTTCTTATCACATCTCAATTTCACAAATGGTGTTCAACGATTTAAGACTCGAGTATTCCCTTGATGGCAGCTCGAATTATATAGCCTAGAAGGATCGCATGGAAGCAATATTAGAGGATAATGGTCTAAAGGACTTCATTGATCAAGAAGTCCCCAAGCTGATTGATGCTACAGAATTAGCGGAATGGAAGAAATGTGTGGCTAGAGCAAGGAGAATCCTCCTGGAGGGAGTTCGAGACCACATAGTCTCAAGCCTCCATGGGAAGGAGCCACCGTTTTTGATGTGGAAAACATTGAAATATCTATATCAGAACAGCAGCGATCAGAGGAAGCTGGCACTAAAAGACAAGCTTCGGAAAATCAAGTGTGAAAAGGACGACACGATCTCTACATATCTGAACAAGCTCACCACTTGTAGGGATGAGCTTGGAAGTGTAGGGATCACAACTGCTGATGATGACATGGTGAGTCTTGCACTCCTTGGTCTTCCTAAGAGCTGGCATAGCTACCAAGACTCAGTTAATGGAAGAGAAAAATTGTTAGATTGGGAATGACTTTGGTCGGATCTGATGCAGGAGGAGCTAAGAAGAAGCACCAGAGATGGATCCTCATCAAAGCAAGATGATGAGGAAAATCTAGCCTTAGTGAGTAAGGCAAGGAAAGGGAAAGGGATGTTGTCCCATCCCAAATCTGGTTCTTCCCATGGTGGGAAGAAGTTTGACAAATCGAAAGTGCGATGCTTTCATTGTCATGAAGTGGGCCATTATGCTACGAATTGTCCACAGAAGAAATCCAAGAAGGGATCCTCGAAGGGATCTGATGGTGAGGCACTGGCCTCACAGTTTGAGCTAGATTTCTCTCTTATCGCATGCATGGTTTCATCCATGGTGGGATGTGTGTGGTACCTGGACAGTGGAGCTTCATTCCACATGTTAGGTGACAAGAATCTTTTTAGTACCTTGGAGGAGAAGGATCTCCAGATGCGGATCGAGATGGGTGATGATGGAAAGTACCGTGTTTCAAGTGAAGGTATAGTTGTGTTTCAGAGGGAGCATGGAGCTCCCCTCACCCTGACTGATGTAAAGTATGTACCAGGTCTAAAGAAGAATCTTGTGTCTGTCGCTATGCTAGAAGATAAAGGCTATGATGTAGTCTTTAGTAAAGGAAAGGTATTCCTGAGGCATATCAGTACTGGATAGACCAAGCGAATCAGGATTCAAGTAAAGAATCTCTACAAGCTAGAGGTAGACGACTGTGTTGCATTGAGTTCCAAAGCTGAGATGGTGCAGAGCCAAGATGTTGGCGAGCTATAGCATAGAAGATTGGGCCACTTGCACCATGGAGCCCTGAAGATCATGCAGCAGATTTATATCGGACTACCTAAGGGAAAATTGGAGCAGACGAATACATGCAAAGGTTGTACCTTGGGTAAGTGTACGAAATCTTCCTTTCCGGATCGAGACAGTAGAGCTAGAGCAATCTTGGAGCGAGTTCACTCAGATGTTTGTGGACCTTTCTCTACAGCCTCCACTGCTAAACAAAGGTACTATGCTATTTTTATTGATGATTTTTCTCGTAGATGTTGGATCTACTTTATGAAAAAGAAGGATTAGACCTACTTGAGGTTTTGTGAGTTTAAAGCCTTGGCAGAGAAAGAATCTGGAAAGAAAATAAAAGCCTTGCGTAGAGAAAATGGTGGAGAGTATATCTCCCAATAGTTTAAAGACTTCTACGCTGCAGAAGGAATTAAATGGGAATTGACGACACCCTATAACCCACAGCAGAATGGGGTGGCCGAAAGGAAGAACAGATCGATTGTGGGAGTAGCTCAAGCGATGTTGCATGACCAAAGCCTACCACTGCATTTGTGGGTTGAGGCATACAATACAGCAATATACTTGTAGAACAAAAGCCCACACCATATACTGGGAATGAAGACACCTATGGAGGCCTTTTCCTCGAAGCGACCAGATGTGAGTCACTTCCGAATCTTTGGATCATCAGTTTACTATCATGTGACCAAAGATGCCCGGAATAAGCTGGATCCAACAGCTGAGTTGGGAATACTTGTGGGGTACACAGATACACCCCACAATTATCGGGTGTGCCTACCAGTCAGAGGACAGTGGTACACAGGGATTTGAAGTTCGATGAGTAGAAAGCCATGTGATTATCACTTGAGAGGGAGCTCAAGTTGCATGTAGAGGAGGAACTTTCAATTCCTAAGGAGGAGGAGCCTCAGATTGATGCGGAGCAGCCGCATGCAGAGGATTCGGGAGTGGAGATATCCACTCATGCTGAGACTTCCAGAGATGGGTGGAAATGCTCAAGGGAAGCTGACAGGTTGATGCTGGATGCATGGGAGAATGTGGGACAACCATCTTCTCAGCACAGAGAGAGGAGGTCGCCCGAGCGGTACACTAGGTACATGGCCTTGGTTGGGGAGTGTGTAGATGCCGAACCTTTTTCATTCGAGGAGGTAGTGCAGCAACCAGTCTGGGTTGATGCAATGGTAGAGGAGTACGACTCTATCATTCAGAACAGTGTGTGGGATGTTGTCCCAAGACCTCAGGGCAAGTTAGTGGTGAGTTCCAAATGGCTTTACAAGGTAAAGCAGGCAACTGATGGCAGTGTTGAGAAACATAAGGCAAGGTTTGTTGCCAAAGGTTTCTCACAGGTCGAGGGGATTGACTACGATGAGACCTTTGCTCCTATAGCAAGGTACTCATCTATTAGGTTGATGTTGTCACTATCAGCTCAGATGGGTTGGAAGATCCATCAGATGGACGTGAAGACAACATACCTCAATGGGAAGATTGAGGAGGTGTACATCGAGCAGCCAGAGGGTTTCGAGACCTTCGATTGTGAGTCGCATGTGTGCCAACTCAAGAGGGCTTTGTATGGGCTGAAGCAAGCACCCTGTGCTTGGTATACCAGGATCGACAACTATTTCACCAGGTTGGGCTTCACCAAGAGTGAAGCAAATGCGAACCTTTACCACATCATGGTAGAAGGTAAACCATTGATCATTGTTCTTTATGTCGATGATCTGATTTTGACAGGTGATGATCAGCTGATACAGTCTTGCAAGGAGGACCTTGCAAGAGAATTCGAAATGAAAGACATGGGTCTTATGCACTACTTTCTAGGCATGGAGGTGTGGCAGAAAGATGGTGAAGTATTTGTGTCTCAAGGCAAGTATGCCAATGAGATACTTAGGCGCTTTCATATGGAGAAGTGCAAGCCCATGCAGATTCCTCTGGCTAGGAACAGGAGGAAGGAGGATGCTACTTCAGGTGAGGTAGTAGCTGCTACTGTTTATTGGCAACTGGTAGGTTCACTTATGTATCTGGTGAACACACGACCCAACTTATGCTTTGCGGTGAACCAGCTGAGTCAAGCTATGGTTCAGCCTACCAAGATGTTTTGGAAGGCAATGAAGCATGTGCTGAGATACCTTAGAGGCACATCTCAGTTCGGATTGTGGTACAGACGGATAGAGGGAGTGAAGCTTCAGGGCTTCACAGATGCGGATTGGGCAGGGAGTCCATCAGACCGGAAGAGCACTTCTGGAGGAATCTTCAACCTTGGTTCAGCTGCAGTTTCTTGGTATAGCAGGAAATAGAGGTCAGTTGCACTTAGCTCAGTAGAGGCTGAATACATGGCTGCTAGTCAGGCTGCATGTGAGGCCATTTGGATGCGGAAGATTCTAGTGGGATTGTTTGGTCAGAGGATGGATCCAACCGTGATCTACTACGATAATCAGAGTTGTATCAAACTCTCTGAGAATCCAGTTTTTCATGACATGTCCAAGCACATTGATATCCGGTATCACCATCTTCGAGACTGTGTGGTCAAGAGGATCATGTTGTTGTTGTATGTTTCAACCGAAGAACAGGATGCAGATATTTTGACTAAGGCATTGCCAAAATGCATGTTCGAGTTCCACAAAGACAGGATTGGGGTTACTGATAATCCCTTTCTTGTTGAGAGGGAGTGTTGAAAATAGCAACAAGAAATGCTAAATATAGAAGTGCTAAATTTAGTACTGCTATAAATAGCATTTTGGGATACCTTCCTATTTTAGTTAGTCCTTGAACTAAAATAGAGAAGTAAAAATTCGAATTTGATCTTATAAGTTGTTTGTAAAATAATTAATTAATTCACCTTGAGTTAATCAGTTGTAGAAAATCAAACATGAAGTCTATGTGGGGACATGCAACTGCAACATTTTCTCCATTAATTGAGGAATTTATCCATCAGTTAAAGAGATAAGGATGAGTTGTAATTAGTTGGCTCAGTTAACTGAGTCAAGTCCAGTTAGATTAATTCAAACAGTTTGTTGAATTAATTGTGAGTTCAGTTAGTTAATGCATGCATGCATGTAACTGTTGCACTTCAGATAACTGAATATTCTCTCATAAATAACTCATGCATGTCAGTTCAGACAGAGACCCAGTTGAGATCAGATGGAGGGACAATGTACTATCAGTTGTAGGAATATTCCATTGTGAATATCTCTTGCATGCAGAAGGAATTCATTCCTTGGAGATTGCGCAGTTACTTCTTCAGTTTAGTGAGTGTGATGAGGCCAATTCACACATGTGACATCATTGGACCCCAAGAAAAACTGCGCAAGGAAATAGGAGGCTTGGAGGGCTGAGGGAAGGCATATCTAGTGTCTATTCAGTCTGTGAGTTGTATTGTTTGATTACAGAGAGAGCAGGATAGCTTGAGAGTTGATTCTTTTTGTAACTTGACCATATTTCCACTTGTATGATAATATAGTCATTGGGGTTTTAGGCTGAGGCTTTCCGCGGGTTATTTCTTCTGTGTTATGTGTGATTGATTTCTCATTCATAGTTATATGTGTTCTCATTGATCTTTCTCATATTTGATTAAGCTTCTGAAAAGTTTGTTGTAGAAGTAGATCTTGTATTTTCTTTAGTATATTGCATAATCTGTTGATCTACAGTGGGAAATTCTACATCCTGGGATATCATAAGAAATTGGCAGTTGTTAATAAGTTCTATCATTGGTCGAACTTGAAGAAAGAGGTGGCTGAATTTTTTGTTAAATGCTTCGATTGTCAGCAGGTGAAAGCAGAGTGTAAGCATCCAACTAGTCTATTACAACCTATTCTGATTCTAGAATGGAAATGGGAGGTCATTTCCATGGACTTTATTACAAGTTTTCTGAGGACATAGAGACAACATGATAGAGTAAGGTACCTCACTTCATTGCAGTGAAGTCAACGAATTCAGCTAGTGAGATAGCTCATATCTTCATCAGGGAGATAATGAGGTTGCATGGTGTTCCCAAGAAGATCATATCAAACATAGATGCCAAGTTCACTTCCAAGTTTTAGAAGGAGTTGTTCACAGGTTTGGGGAAAAATTGGCTTTCATCATAGTTTATCATTCACAGACAAATGGACAGAAAAAGAGAGTTAACAAGGTTCTTAAGGACATGTTAAGGATGTATGTCATGCATCAACATAGGAAGTGGGAGGAGTATATTCCATTGGTCGATTTTGCATATAATAATGGGTATCAGGAATCCCTGAGGATGAATCCATTTGAGGATCTTTACGGGCAGAGTTGTAATACTCCTATTAGCTGGAGTGATCCAGTGAACTAGGTGTTGATTAGGCTAAACATGTTGACTGAGATGGAACAAGAGATGCAAGTTATTAATATGAATTTAAAGGAATCACAAGACATGCATACGAGTTATGTATATGTTTCAAGTTGGGGAGAATTTGTACTTATGCATCAAGCCCAAGAGGAGCTCCTTGAGGATTGGGTCATGTGCCAAGATGGCACCTTGGTATTTCGGGCGTTTTGAGATCCCTGAGAGGATTGGACTAGTGGCCTATAAACTTGCACTACCCTCAATAGTGAAAGTCAATGATGTTTTCCATGTTTCATTTCTTAAGAGATATGTATAAGATGTTGATCATGTGAATGATTGGTTTGTATTGTAAGTGGAACAAAAGGGAGAATTCCAGCCATAACCTTAATGCATATTGCAGCAAAAACAAATCATGGTCCAGAAACGAGTAATAGAGCAAGTCAAAGTGCACTGGAAGTACATTGGGCTTGATGAAGCTACATGGGAGATGGCCGATCGGATGCAAGCTTATATATATATATATATATATATATATATATATATATATATATATATATATATATATATATATATATATATATATATATATATATATATATATATATATATATATACTGCAATGAGTTGTATTATAAAGCTCCAATAAGCGATATGTTTGTTTTTCTTTCAACAAAATGTCATTGTAAATATTGCATCGAGCTATGTTTTAAATCTCCATAGGTAGTATGTTTTGTTTTCAGTGGTTAGCTGGTCATAGGTGTCATAGAACAATGAGGACAATGTTCCCCCAAGGAGGAGGGGTTTTTAACAACCCTAGTTTAAAGTTTCATATAATAAAGGATAATAATGGATAATTAAGACCAAGGTCATGAGACACGTATTCCAAGTTGAATGTTGGGAAAACACTTTAGTGGGCATCCCTTGTGGTTTAATAATGGCTATGGAAATTGGCAAAGGCAATGGTAAATACATAGAGACAATAATTGACATTTAATTATGGGAAATAAATAAAATAGGAGAAAACGCAGGTGAAGAGACACAAATTTGCATGCAAGGGAAATTAGAGGAAAAATGAAGGAAAATGAAGAAAGATGATACATCAATGATAAAAAGGTATCAGAGAAACAATTCACAACTTTTGTCAGTTTAAATTTTGACTCTCTTACACTCTTGCACACTTAAAGCATTCTTGGAGCTCTTTAGCATTCGGTTGGATTTGGAGAAAGGAAAGCAAGCAAGCAAAGGAAGGAAAATGAAAGCAAAGGAAAAAGAGGGAAAGCAAGGGGAAGATTGGATGAACAAATTCAATAGGAAGATCTTGTAGATAACATGTTTCATGTGTGATTTCCTTGCTGCTTTGTGAATGCATGGTGCATGCATTTGTTTATTTGGTTCATTTGATGTAATTGGCATGGGTTTTTCCTCGTTTGACAATGGTTTTAGCCTTGCCTTGCCATTTCCTGGATAGCCAAGGTGTGATGGGATTTATTCTTGGTTGAGGTTTAGATTTCCGAAAGGTTTTGGAACTGGATGAAGTGATCTCAAGAAATCCCAAGGGTTGGGGGTGGAGATAGTTTTCTTTGGGAAGCCCTTGACAGGTGGCTGGAGACAGAAAATTACTCAAGGTATGGTGAAGGAATTATGATTCATCTAAGCTTGGTTTGGTTTTATGATTTCGGGATCGGTTTAGGTGAGGTCACGGTAGCTTGAGGGTGGAGGTGGTTTAACCTCTGGAGTCCCTCTTTGGTTATGTCCTTGTTTATCCCATGAGATCCCACATGAATGCTTGAAATATGGCATGGGGGTGATTGGCTAAAATAAATATTGGGTTCAACCCAATATATGGTTGAGTGGTATGTGGAAGTCCTTAAATTGGTTTAATTTTGCATAAGTTAATATGAGATATTTTTCTAATGTAATTAATGAGCACATATACTTGTTATAATGTGGATTTTATGGCTAATTTGTCATGGTTACTATTCTAGTTATATACTTGGTTATATGATGTGCTTTTGCTATGGAGCTCTTTCATGATTTGATAATTCATTGAATGGTTGACGAATGCATGGCCTAACAGTGTTGATGCAACTAGCCAGAGAGGGCATTGAACCTTCTTGGTGATTCTCAGATGAAGTTCAAGAATTTATGATCATATATGTAGTCATGACTTGTAGGTTATATGTTTATCATATAAACTGACGAAATGTCTATCTTGCAGTAGCCATGTTCTTGTCAAGATCTTGTTCAAGTTTTGAATGGTTAGCCTTGTCATCACCCTATCTATGATTCTCAGGAAAGTTACATGCAATTTTGGGTAGTGGTATGGGGATTTGCCTGAAAAAGTGGCATAGATACTGCGACCGCATGCACAAAGCATGGGATTTTTGGTCACAACTGCCAGTGGGCATGCTTATGGGTGCAATTGAGGCCTCATAACCACATGCATAGTGTGTCAAGGGTGTGGTTGGGGTGTTAAGTCAATGAAAAAGAGTTCCAACTTAGGGATTGAACACTTGGGGTGGTTGTGAGGCTCCTAAGTGATCTGTAATATGTGAGGGATGTCAGTAAGATTTTAGTTTGTGGGCCTCGCTTCCATAACTGGAACTTGGAGTTTAGGTCATGTCATAGTGACACTCAGCTCATGTTTATCTGGGAGAGCTTGTAAAAGTAGGTAAATGCGTGAGGGGGTGTTATCGTTTGGAGAGAATTAAGCTAGCCTTACGAGATGCCCAAAGTCATTGAGTACTGGGACCAAATGTCTGCCTTGGGTTAGATGAGGTATGAGTCTTAGGGCTATGGTATAGGTCGATGAGACTTTCTGCCTAGTTCTAAAAATTGGGAAAAAAGACTTGACATTCCTTGGGATTTTGCTGGTGTTGTGTAACTTTCGATGTCTACTGGTATACTAGTTCAGTAGAGGGTGTAGGGAAAACATGAAGTAATACATGAAATAATAAATAAGTAAATGATTAAACTTAACTTCGGGACGAAATTCCTTAAAGATGTGGTATGTAGTGCCCCGTATTAATAATAATAATAATAAAGGAAATGATATTAATCTCTAAATAAGTAAATAAATAAATGATAAAGAAAGATAATAATAGTAAATAAGTAAAATAATAAATAATAAACTAGAGTTTCAAATAAATATATAAAATCAACCATAAAAATAGTAAGAATAAGTAAAG
Organism: Pinus tabuliformis; assembly: GCA_031772625.1. Lineage (NCBI taxonomy): Eukaryota > Viridiplantae > Streptophyta > Pinopsida > Pinales > Pinaceae > Pinus > Pinus tabuliformis. The sequence goes on along the minus strand of CM062805.1, from coordinate 550,542,746 downwards.
TTAACAAAATGTAAAAATGAATAAAATAAGCAAGAGTTAAATTAAGAAGAAGGCAGAGTTAAGTAAAACTTAAGATAAAGAAATACAAGTTGGCATGTTGACACATGGATTGTGTGTATGCGGATCCATTTTCAATCCCCTTCTGTAACGTCTTGCGGTTCTGCCCGAAGTGCGACCGCGTTTGGCGATGAGCGACCATGGGCGAGCGACCGGTTCGAGGGCGAGCTGAGGTTGTGTGACACTTATGCGACGAGTTATGCGACGGACACCTTGATTATGCGACGATAATAAGGAGAGCATTGGTGTATATATGCATGGGAGCGTTGAACGATATGTTTGAGGCCGACTTACGATAGAAGCAAAGCCGACATGTGTTGTGGGCGTTTGGCGATGAAGTAAGGGGTGTGCACAAGCGTTGGGAAAGTCGGTTGGGTGCCAGACTTAGCCCCAAGCTTTGGTATATATTGTGGAAACGTTGTAGCGTTTTAGCATCACATTCGATCATCACATCTTCGCACAAGAAGTAGAAGTGCGCAGTTCTAGTGCGCAAGACAAGAAGATGAAGGCGTAAGTCTCATGCGCCCATCCATGGGCTAGTCGCATGGTGGAAGGTTGCACTTGGTGTTGGGTGAAGGTGCGGGCAAGTGCGCCCGGTGATTGGGTGAGGTGTGCACGGTGAACGTGTGGAGCGCCTGGTTTGTGCTGAGTCTTGGCGTGGGTGTCTTGGTGGCTCGGGTGAGCGCCCGCCCATCGTGCAAGTGTGCATGAAGGTGAACGAAGGAAGGCAACCGAGTTTGCCTTGATTGTAAAATTGGATAAGTATGAAACTTGGTACCTCCAAGTATACTTGTAAAAGCTTGTAATATTGGAGATTGTATAATATATATTTCGGGCAGACTCATTGTTCAGGGAGTTTCCCCTCCCTTTATACTGTGCAATTGTGTTCTCGTTTATAATTGCTGTTGATAAGGAATGTGTATGGGTGTTCATTGGTATAAAGGCACATTAATAATACTTGGTTGCGAAACACAAACTAAGTAGGAATAAGTGGTTAGGCGTAGTCCACGAACATAAGTATTGGTGAAAAGAAAGTGTTCGGTGGTGCCACACCTCGCTAAGAGTAGTTGAAAGACTACCGCCGGCTTGGGGGCATGACAGTTGGTATCAGAGCTGATAACCTGGTTGAAGCTGCTACACAACTTCACCGAAGTGAAGTTGGTATCAGAGCTGGCTGATGACCGGGTTGACGATGAAGCGCTGATCCCACTACACTATCGTGACAGTTGGTATCAGAGCAGCTGATTCAGGCATTGAAGTTTGAAGCTGCTACACAACTTCACCGAAGTGAAGATGGTATCAGAGCTCGGTTGGAGCTGGTGTTAGAGCAGGGTTGCTCGTGACAAAGTGCAGGTGTGGAAACACTTGGGAATTGAAGACAGTAAAGCAGGTACTTGCTGGTGAAGGAAGCTGTTTCACACACAAGTGGAACAAGGGATGGTTTAGGTTGCAGGCATCTTGGTGAAGCTGTTGGATGGTCGAAACTAGATTGCAAAAGAGAAGGAAGCTGTTAGCAATGGCAGTTGAATCTCAGGCTGGGTCTAGTCACGTTGCGAAGGATGCTACTATAGCACTTATGGAAAAAGTGTTGGAAAGAATGGAGGACATGGAGAACTTCTGGACTAAGAAGATGGACTTGTTCGATAAGGAGCAAGAGGCCAATTCGAAGATGCGGGATGAGCTCGATGAACTCCAGACTCAACACGAGTACACTGATCTTATGTGTACACAACTTGAAGTAAAGGTCAAGGAGATTGGAGAAGCAAGAGATCAGGGTCTTGCAAAGATTGTGGACTTGAAGAAATCTCTTGATGAAGCCAGAGATGAGATCGCGGTGTTGAAGAAGGCCGTGAGGCATAACTCAGGTGGAGGAGTGCCTCATGTGAAAGTCAAGGAACCAAAATCTTACGATGGTAAAAGAAGTGCAAAGACTCTTGGCAACTTTCTATGGGACATGGAACAATACTTGGAACGATTGGGTCTATCTGATGATGAGATGAAGGTCCTTGACAAAGGATGCTAAGATGTGGTAGCGAAGACGGATGGATCAGATTGCCAATGGCAGTGCTGGTGACATTACTTCATGGGATGACATGAAGAAAGCTTTGCAGGCTCATTTTAGTCCTCAAGATGAAACGTGGGAAGCAAGGATGAAAATTAAGTTCATAAAGTAGACCGGGAACCTACAGACATATCAGCGGGAGTCTACAAGTGCGGTTCTGGAACTTCCCGACATGGCAGAGAGGGACAAGGTGTTCAATTTCAGTATTGGGTTGAAGCCTTGGGCACGCAATGAAGTGAAGAAGCAGAGGATTAGAACACTTTAGGAAGCTTTTGTTGCTGTTGACAGGTTGGTGGAGCATTATGATGAGACTTCTGATGATAGGAAGAAGAAGACCGATAAGCCGAAAGAGAAGAAGAAGGATGATGCTTCAAAATCAAATGATGACTCGAAGATGAAGAAAGCCTTGAAGTGTTGGATATGTGCTGGACCACATACAGTGAAGAATTGTCCTTCTAGACAAAAAGTGGCTGCGATTGCACAATCTAATGCGAAGAATGAAGAAGCTTCTGTGGGGATGATGCAGATACTGGGTGTTGCTGCTACTACAGAGGTGGTCTCTCAGAGGGATCCTGAGAGGAACAGGTTGGAGTATGTTCAGATGAAGGTTGGAGGTGTTGATATACTCACTATGGTGGATAGTGGGGCTTCTCACAACTTCATGGGTGAAGATACTGCGAGAAGAATTGGGCTGAAATTTGTACCAGCGATGGCACAGATGAAGACAATCAATTCTCCTCCTGTTGAAGTTCTTGGTATAGCTGAAAGGGTGGACACAACACTTGGTGAATGGACGGGGAAGGTCGACTTCACTATAGTGCAGATTGATGACTATGAGGCTGTGCTGGGGATGGAATTCATGAAACAGTTTGATGCTATGATTGTTCCACATTTGAGGAAGCTGTACATTTACGATGGAAGGGAAGATGTACCCATTGGTGTGCCAACCATTGGAGTGACAAGACCTGATTGTAAGTTGGCAGTGATGCAAATGGAGGATGAGAAGCAGATGGAAGACATGAGTAAGCGGTTGTCTTCTATTGAGGCAAAGCTTACCGAGCAGTCATTGGTCATCAGGACACTTTCAGATAGCATCTTGGATTTGTCAAGAAGGCTAGAAGTAGTTGATGATGATGATGATGATGATGAGGTATATGTGAGACCGAATGTCCGGGAGGAGGATCGGGTCACTTATCTATAGAGGATGGAGATTGAGGATCCTGACAGATGGATCGAGTTGATTAGTGAGGGAGAGCCTTCAGGCTCTACTCCCTCCACATCTTCTTAGATGGACAAGAAGATGGGGCTCATTGTTAGCTGCTCATGGCAGTGAGTCCTTAAAACAGGTTGAGCAGGTATGATAGATGGTGCAGGGATGGATTGGCATCAAGCATCATGACATGTTGCAGATGAGATGAGGACTACTTCATGGACCTAAGCATGGTTTACATTGTATGGAGATAGATTCTTGATGAGTTGAGGATGTGACAGAATGTTTTGAGAAACAACTGATGGTGATATGAGGATGTGCATTCTTGTGGTTTGGGTGTATGGTTGGATTAGCTACCCAACTAGTTCGAGTCATGAGGGGATCTAGTGTACAGAATGATGTTGCTGTTGGGAAGAGATATTAGCATATAAAAAAGATGTGCTAGCATTGTGTTGGAGTATCATGGCAGCAGTTCACATGATGACACATGATGAGGTTGTTGGTACCATTTCATTGCCATCCTTTTCTTCTAGAAACACCATCATTTGTCTATCTTTTTCTTCCATAAACCCCTCATATCCATCGAAATTGATTAATCAATAGCATTATAGTTGTTAGTTTACATTAAAGTTAATTTGTGAATTTTTATGTTAAAAATTAGGAATTTTCAACAAAAAGATTACAGGATGTCATGACTCCCTGTAAATGGTTTATGATGTGACACGTGGCATGACAGGCAAGTAAAAGCAATGGATAGGAACGTGATCTGGAATGTACATGCATGGTGAAAATCGATTCAACAACAAATCTAACACTCCTGGATATGCGTTCAATGCTGGTCAAACCTAGCCTTTTTGGTCACAAAGGCAGCAAAAAGCCATGGTTTCCCAAACTGATTTCGTTTTGCTTTTGGAAATCGGTTTAGATTAGAAAGGACAAAAATCACTCTTTTGTAAAAGCAGAAACATCTGCTTAATGTATGTACATTCGATTTAGATAGGAGACAAGCAGATAAAGACTGCGTATTGTATTGTTTCAAAAACGATTATTATTATCTCTGTGTATTGTTCCAGAACGCTGCTCTTGTATGTGATTTCAATCTTCAGAACTTAATTACAGTCATCGTTTTACCCTTACAGTGCTTATGCGTTAATATTCTCATCACTTGAAGTTTCTTAAGTGTGCCAGTGAAGCGTGGACGGGCCCTACGTGAAATTGGTATACTTTTATTTTCATTTCCATAGCGTTTTCGAATCTGAATAGTGTGAATAGCATTTAATGTTATTTTCTTGCCTGCGAGTTTATTGATTTGATTAGAAGTTCTTGCAAATAATATTCATGGTGATAGCTTTAGAATTCGATTGCTAGATCATTGAACAATATCTTGTAAAAGATTTGATCGATCATTAGATTTCGAAGCATCTCTGTGTACTCTGTTTCGTGCATTTAAAATTTCAGTGTGTTTAAAAGAGCTTTTGATTTTCATGAATGCTTAGTGTGTTAGCTGGAAAGAGCTTTTGTGGATAATATCCTTGTAAGAGGGTTGAAAACTCAGCCTAGAAACATGCTGTTTCTTTAGAACAGTTAGATAAATTAGATGGTCTGAGTGTTAAGGTGTGAGAGGAAACATATTTCAACCTCTTGTAAAGGAGTGTTGTAGCCTGTCATAGTAAACACTTAGTTAGGTAGACGAGATCCTTTTAGGTCTATAGACTTTAGACACGTGCCTCTAAGTTTACCTACCTTGGTTGATAAGAAATCTAGTCTAATCTAGCACCCTAGATTGGCCACTACATTTTGGCGCCGTTGCTGGGGAGGCGCAGCTAGAGGATTTCTAAAAACAAAATAAAAAATAAAAAAATAAACAAAAACAAGCAAAAACATAGATTTAATTTTAATTCATCATTTTAGAAGTCATGTTTACTTATGCCTAGACCTAGAGATAATAAAGGTAGATTCATAAAAACCCCCCATCCAAAAACTAACCTACCATCAGGAGCAGACCCTTTAGGAAAAGTTGAACACACAACACCAGCTGAGGAAGTCACCATACAAACATTAGAGGATAAACAGAAATCAGGGCAAAGACTTACACTCATCGAGAGGCAAATTCTATTAGCACACAAATCACAGAAGAAACATTTCCCTGAATCCTCTATAAAAGGAGAAAGTAGCACAATAACTCAACAATCTTTCCTTGAACTTCTCTTTGAAACAAGTGACACTGAACAAGAAATTAAATCAACAGAGGAACCTATCAAAATGGCTGAAGAAGGACATGGATCAAAAAGAGGACCACCAAATCAAGGTCAAGAGGAAGAGTCAACCTTTAAATTTCCTATTCAAGAACCAGAAGAGGATGACGAAATAAAAATGAAAAACATACCTCCATCTGTGCTACCAAACTTTTATGGCATGGCTTCAGAAGACCCAGATTCATTCTTGTTTGAGTTTGACATTGTATGTCGAACATATGGTTACACAGATGATGCCCATAGGCTTAGACTCTTCCCAGCAACATTAAAAGCATCAGCATTAAGATGGTTCATGGGGCTTGGTGAACATGCGATAACTGATTGGGATGGCATGAGAAGAATATTCCTAAAGAAATACCAACCTTATTGTAGATCGAAAGATTCTAAAGATGATATCTTTAGGATGAAACAACAAGAGGATGAAAATTTAGAGGAGTAAAAAGAGCGGTTTGTTTACAATTTACAAAAATCAAAACACAGAACCATGCCTCTTGATCTGATTCGAACAATATTTTTGAAGGGCATTCGAGAGGAATACTTAGATGATCTTAATTTTATGGGAAAAGGTGATATTTCCACTTTACCTTTTGAAGAAATTGCTGAGTTATGTGAAAAGTATTCTAGGAGCAAAGCCAAAATTGGAAAAAGAACCATATCATCCAAAGCCACAAAATCTGCTTCAGCAAGTGTCACAAGAGCTGAAATCGGAAACTTGTTAGAGGAATTCAAAACAGATCTTTTGAGTACCTTAGGAACTCAAATTGACACTCTCAAAGCTAAGAAAAGACAAGAAGAGGAAGATCAAATGATGGCTATCTTTTGTCCAAAATGCCGGAAGAAACATGCCTTAAAAGACTTCCCATTAGAAAACATTCAAGTTTGTGCCTTTTGTACTGAAAATCATGACATATTTCATTGCTCTAAAGTCAAGATTTTGCAAAATTGTAATGTGGCAGCTAACACATATATGGAAAATGTGTATTTCATGGGCGCAAAGAGACCATGGCAGCTAAAACCTGCACCTCAAGGTATGTTCCCAAACTAGAATTTGCAATTTCCTGCACATGATCAGATGCATGCTCAGAATTCGTGGAATGTACCCATGCCATGGCATCACCAAAATTACCCACAACAATAATGGAGACCATCTCAGCAATACTCTCAACAATATCAACCATATCCTCAACCATACCAACCATATCAACAATATCATCAGCTATATTCGCCATATCCTCAACCATATCAGCAATATCCTCAGCAGCAAGTTGTTTACCCACATCAACCCCAACCCACTCAACAAGAATTACCTGCTCCTCCACCAATAAATCCACCACAATTACAACTTCCATCTAACCCACAACCTTCTAGACCTACTCAAATCCCTGCTCAACCTATACCAAATCCAAATAACAGAGCAGAGAGACCAGCTTACAATGTAGATGAGGGACCCTCATATCCCACATTACCCTTGCAAAATATCAATTTGAGCTCTGGTAAGATACTTCATAAAGAATCTCCAGCAGCTGATAAACAAGAAAAAAACGAAGAAAATGAAAATGAAACTCCAATTCAAAGGAAACAAAATGATGACATCAAAAATAAACAAATGCAACCGTTGCATCCACCACCTTTTCCAGACAGATTGGTCCAAGCAAAACTTCCCATGTCTATACCACAGTTTGATGTTTTAGATGAGCTAAAGAATGTCTATATAAAAATTCCACTACTACAAGCCATAAAAGACATTCCCATATATACTAAAGCCATTAAAGAACTGTGCCTTAAAAAAACTACTAGGAAAAGAGTTGATCCACAAACCATTCATGTTATTGGACATTTAGCTGGCCTTATGATAAACACCATTTCAATGGAAAAGTATGTTGATCCTGGTATTCCCAGAGTCACTACAATCATTAACAACATACATATTCCAAACACCTTAATTGACCTTAGGGCCGCAATAAATGTGATGACTCTTGAAACCATGAAAACACTCCAGCTCACAAACTTGCAGCACACAACAATTGTTCTAGAACTCGCTGACAGGTCTAAAGTGATTCCTGAAGGGATTTTGGAGGACATAATTGTTTCACTGGACTCTTGGGAGTATCCAGTGGACTTTTTAGTTCTTTAGCCAAAATCCAATTTAGGAGGACACCCTATCATTCTTGGTAGACCATGGTTAGCAACTGTTGATGCATTCATAGGAAGTCGATCGGGTAATATGATCATTTCACGAGGAACTGAAAGAAAACAACTCACTCTTTACCCATTAGCACAATCACTAGCAGTAGCACACAATTTATGGCTTAACGATAAATACAATGACAAGGAAGAAGTTCAATCTGTTTTTAGCATCAACCAAATCTATGATTTTCAAGAACATAATAATGATGATTTGGTAGAATTGTTCCTTTCTCAACCTGATGTTTCCGAAGAATTGAGAAATGACCAATATCATGCTGCAGATGAACTTTTGGCACAAAATTTTCAGGAAACATGCACCATTCAATCTTTGCAAACAACATTTCAGAAAATTTTTCCCATTCAATCTATCACAAACACACAGAGTAAAACCATAGAGATTAGTCCTGGAAAATCTTTGAATATTAGCACTCACCTAGACTTATCTCAGGAAGAAAAATTGATTCAATTATTGAGAAAATACCAGAAAGCATTTGCTTGGGACTACACCGATATGCACGGAATTCACCCTGAAACATGCACTCACCATATTTATACGGATAGTAATATCAAACTAGTGAGGCAATCGCAGAGACGAATGAATCCCATGCTTCAGGATATTGTTAGAGAGGAATTACAAAAACTGTTGAAAGTCAATTTTATCTATCCTATCTCTGACAGTCAGTGGGTATCCCCATTGGTAGTAGTGCCCAAGAAAAATGGTAAGTGGCGGATTTGTGTTGATTACAGACAATTGAACAAAGCAACCCTCAAAGATTATTTCCCACTACCATTTATTGACCAAGTGCTAGACACATTAGCTGGGAAATCATCATTCTCTTTTCTTGATGGTTTCAGTGGCTAAAACCAGATCAGGATAGCCTTAGAGGACCAGGACAAAACCACTTTTACTTGTCCTTGGGGCACTTATGCTTATAATGTTTTACCATTTGGACTTTGCAATGCTCCAGCTACATTTCAGAGAGCTGTATTAGCTATTTTTGCTAATTTAGTTCATGATTGTGTTGAAGTTTACATGGATGATTTTTCAGTGTATGGTAATTCATTTGAGCATGCATTAGAGAATCTTGAAAAAGTTTTGAAGAGATGTATTGAAGCTAATCTGTCCTTGAGCAATGAAAAGTGTTTTATGATGTTAAATGAAGGGATAGTATTAGGCCATTATATTTCTTTTCAAGGCATTAAAGTTGATCCATAAAAAATCCAGATCATTGTCAATTTGCCAATTCCGAAGACTCAAAAAGAGGTAATAAGTTTCCTTGGGTATGCAAGCTATTACAGAAGGTTTATTGAACATTTTAGTAAAATAGCTTCACCTCTGTTTAAACTTCTAGCAAAAGATACACCTTTCAACTAGAATGAGAATTGTCAGCAAGCATTTGAAACACTCAAAGAAAAGTTATCAACCACACTAGTCTTAAAAGGACCTAACTGGAACCTACCATTTCACATCTTTACAGATGCATCTGATACTGCAGTAGGTGCCTCATTAGGCCAACAAGAGGAGTCTTTTCATTATGCCATCTATTTCATTAGCAAAAATTTAACACCTGCAGAATTAAACTACACAGTCACTGAAAAAGAAATGCTTGCCATCATACATGTTGTGAATAAATTCCGACATTATATAACTGGTTATGAGGTTTTTGTAGATACCAACCATTCTGCCATTAAGTATTTAATGAATAAACCAGTAACTAATGGCAGAGTTACCAGATGGCTGTTATTATTACAAGAATTTAATATCACAGTGTTAGATAGACCAGGTAAGGAGAATAAAGTGGCAAATTTTATTTCTAGACTGCAAAATTCAGGTGAGGTTGTTCCGGTTGAAGATTCTTTTCCAAATGAAAATTTATTTGCAATTTCAATAGTGAATCCTTGGTATGTTGACTTGGCCAACCATTTGTCCACAGGAAGAACACCTCCATATTTTACTCCAAAGGAAAAGAAGAGGCTAATCAAACAAAGTGCTCGATACTCATGGGTTAATGGAGATTTATTTTACACTGGTTATGATATGATTATTGGAAGACGTGTAAGAAATAATGAAATAATTGATATTTTAAAATCTTGCCATGATGAACCATGTGGTGGGCATTTTGCAGCTAAAAGAACAGCATTTAAGATTCTTAGTCTTGGATACTACTGGCCATCTATTTTTAAGGATTACAAGAAGTATGTGAAGAGTTGTGATAGCTATCAAAGAATGGGTAGGCCAACAACTACAGATGAAATGCCACTTCAGCCTCAAGTACACTTAGAGCCATTTGAAAAATGGGCTCTAGACTTCATAGGACCCATCAATCCAACTTCTAAAGGTAAAAAGTACATCTTGTACTGATTACGTAACAAAATGGGCTGAAGCCAAAGCACTAGTTCGAGCAACTGAACAAACAGTGGTAAACTTCCTTTTTGAAGAAATTTTTGTAAGGTATGGAGTACCAAGGGAGATAGTGACTGATCAAGGTACTCAGTTTACTTCAAAGCTAGTTAAAGACATCACAGAAAAATATCAAATCAAGCACAGAAAAAGTACACCTTACCATCCATAGGCCAATGGCCAGGTGGAATCCACAAATAAAACTTGGAAGGAATTATCACTAAGACCATAGCAATGAACAGAAAGAATTGGGAAGAGAAGCTCAAAGATGCACTTTGGGCTTATAGAATCACGTGGAAAAACACTACAGGATTTACACCATATCAGTTGGTATATGGCAAAGAGGTAATGCTTCCTATTGAATTTCAAATACACACTTATAAGATGGTTGCAGATTTAGGAACTGATCTCAATAAAGCCCAACAAGAGAGGATTCAACAATTGAACCAACTAGATGAAATGAGGCAGCAAGCAGAGGAGACAACACTCCTAATGCAGAAACAAAGGAAGCAGTGGCATGATGCACACATCAAGAAGAAACAGTTTAAAGAAGGAGACTGGGCTTTACTCTTTGACTCTAAATTCAGCGATCATAAAGCCAAATTTACCACACATTGGATGGGCCCATATGAAATAGTTCAAGTTTATGAAAATGGATCAGTCAAGCTTATTACCATTGATGGAGAAGGCCACCCCTTTCTTGTCAATGGCCATCGGTTGAAACTTTACCATAAGCCCATTAGCAAGGAGGATTTTCTTCAAACTGTATCTCAGCAAAGGGAGGTTGAGATATTGCAGCCTTCAGCTGTGATATCTCTACCTTAGTTCATTTCATTTCAATTTAAAAAAAAAATATATATATATATATATATATATATATATATATATATATATATATATATATATATATATATATATATATATATATATCTCTCTCTCTCTCTCTCTCTCTCTATATATATATATATATATATATATATAATTTAATAATGGTTTAGATGTGAAAACCAGACTCTGGCACACTCTAACCGAGAATTCTTACTTGAAAACCAATTCTTTGGCTGGTAAGAATTCTTTGTTTTATTTGTTTCCTGTTTGATTCATAGATTCAATAATGACTTAAGGACAAGTCAAAGCTTTAGTGGGGGAGAAGCATCAACACATACATTTTTCTTTTCCTTATCTCATCTCCTCATTGTAAATTCTCAAAGAGTTTGTTTCAGCACTTCAGTATTTCAATAAAGAAGTTGTTTTTGTCTTTGTTCTAATCAAAGGGACCTATTCAAGCAATATGCAGTGGGACCTGTTCAGAAGACTATGTTACCAGCACCAACATTAGAGGGACCTGTTCAACAAACATCAAAGGGACCTGTTAAAGACTGCTATCTCAAGCTACTTCAGCAAAGCTTCAACAAGGTTTCAACAGAATTTCAAAGGTTTCTTATCATCAAGGCTACATCAACACCAAAGATCAAGGAAGTTGCACACACATAGTTCTTCAAATTTCAAAGAAGCTGTACACACAACATTATTCAGATCTCAGAGGGACCTGTTATATCTAATTTTATCTCAGAAGGGACCTGTTATGGACAGTGAAGATCAGTCCTACCTGTAGTAAAGATCAGTCCTACCTGTAATAAAGATCAGTCTTACCTATGCATGCCAACTCAACTCTTGGTCAACCATCAAAGTGTAATGTATTGTTGTAATTTTTATTTTTAACATTTAAATTCTTGGATTATTTTAGTGTTAAATGTGATGACTATGATTGCTTATGATCAATTTCAAAAACACCCCTATACCCATCACCCTTGTCATATTCCTAACTACTATCATTTCCCAACACACTCTAGCCTATCACCATACTCCTCCTATGATTTTTAAATCTTCTCCTACACCACCCTTCAAACCTTGTTATTAACTCCTTATTATTGAATCGGCCATCCAACCTTATTATCGGTCCAACATTCTCCTAATCGGCCAAGTACCAATGAGCAAGGGACAGGTGGTGAATCATTGGAGAGCCAAGTGTTCAACGATTTCATTCATTGTTTTTTTTTAATCGGCCAAGTTATAACATGATCGTTCGACCCAAGTCGACTCATGCAAACAACTATCCATTATCATCACTCTAGCACTCCATATATGCTTACGACGTTCTCATGATGGTACCTATACAACCCAGTACAACTACTCCTCTGTCTTTGTAATATGAATACGCTCTGTCATTATCATTATAGTGAATCGGGTCAAGTCGGTTGTTAAAGTTCCATTTCATTCTCAGTTTGTAAAAAGGGCGTTCCATACTAGTAATTCAAACGCTGTGATTTCAAAGAAGGCCGAGAACAGCAGGTGCTACGAAGGGAGAGCATAGTAATTGGGCTCACGAGTTTCCACCTCCGCCATAATCCTAGGACATTCATCCGGTTGCTGCCTAAGCCATTGAAGAAGCTGACCCCGAGAACAGAGGGCGCTACCAGGTCGGTTGAGTGGAGCGAAAAACAGAGGTAACAAATCAAGAGACCCTTGTTGAATTATTAAGAATAAACGAGGAGGGTTAGAACACGAGTTTCTTTGTCAAAATGACTAATAGAGCAGAGCCTAATACATTTGATAGTTCCCAGTATCATGATGATTGTATTACAATTTTAAGGGAGAAGCAATGGCTACCGTTCTTTGAGAAGTTTAATGGGAACAATGAAGAAGTAACTAAGCAATTTTCCTTTACATTTAATGGAGAGAAAGCATTAATAGGCAACTTCTCTTTTAGGATTTCACAAGACACCATAGCACAATCCTTGGGGATCAGCCCAGAAGGAGAAAAATATTTCAAAACAAAACAATTCAAGGAAAAATCATGGACCCAATTCATTTCTAGGTCGAGGGTTTCATCTGTTAACTGGAAAAAGGGTGTCCCTAGGAGCTGGCTGATGCACTCATGGGATGAAATGGTGTATATTATTCAGAAATTTGTTACGTGTGAGGGTCGTTACATCATAGTCTATTTATATCACATCAAACTCCTGTTGCACCTAAAAGGGCAATGCACCATTAGTCTACCCTATTTCCTCTTACAGAGCTTGACTAAGATGTCAAAAACTATTCAAAAGCAAAAGGGTAATGAGGATAAAAGCTTATATCATTTTGGGTTAATTAAAATTCTAATTGAATTTGAAGTGCGGAGGAGGGGAAAAACATGGAAGGAATTTCTGGTTGCCAATCAAATCAAAGATGGAGAAGATGAATAGGAACAACAAGAGCACTCAAGATTTATGCTTGACATTGATGAGGAAATCCCTGTGCGCAAGACAAGAAATGTCCCTCCACCCAGCAGTAGTGTAAGGACGAGAAAGATGAGGCAAGAAGCTGCCCACAAAATTGAACAAGACAAGATTTTCACTACATATACAAGAAGATCCAGGAGAATACAAAAGACCCAGACACAAGAAGATCAACCAGAGTCAAATGCACATGCACCGATGGACATTGAGAGCAGTGCTCATTCACAGCCTGGACCGGAAGCCGAAATGCAAGTTGAGAGAAACAACAGACAAGGGAAAGAGTCAACACCTGCAAACAAGAAACAAAGGAGGTTAGAAAAACAAATTGAAAATTTAAAAGAAGAACTGATGGAGGCCAACATGCTAGAGAAGGTCATCAAGAAGGAGAATGAAATGTTGAGAGCTCAGAGAAAGGAGACTCAGCAGAAAAATGAGAAGCTGAAGGAGCAAATCAAAGAACTCGACGCTGAACAAACCGACATTTGCAAGTGGGCAACCAAATGGTATACTCAAAAGAAATCTCTCAAATAGAAATACAAGAATTTGAAACATGAGCTCCAAATTCAGAAGGATGCCCAAGCTCAGAAGAATATAGATGCATTGTTACAAGCAGCAGAGGCACAGGCAGGAACATAGTATAAAGGGAGTACATCAGGATTAGCATGAGGACATGCTAAATCATTGAGCTTGGGGGAGATGTTGGTACCATTTCATTGCCATCCTTTTCTTCTAGAAACACCATCATTTGTCTACCTTTTTCTTCCATAAACCCCTCATATCCATCGAAATTGATTAATCAATAGCATTATAGTTGTTAGTTTACATTAAAGTTAATTTGTGAATTTTTATGTTAAAAATTAGGAATTTTCAACAAAAAGATTACAGGATGTCATGACTTCCTGTAAATGGTTTATGATGTGACACGTGGCATGACAGGCAAGTCAAAGCAATGGATAGGAACATGATCTGAAATGTACATGCATGGTGAAAAATCGATTCAACAACAAATCTAACGCTCCTGGATATGCGTTCAATGTTGGTCAAACCCAACCTTTTTAGTCACAAAGGCAGCAAAAAGCCATGGTTTCCCAAACTGATTTCGTTTTGATTTTGGAAATCAGTTTAGATTAGAAAGGACAAAAATCACTCTTTTGTAAAAGCAGAAACATCTGCTTAATGTATGTACATTCGATTTAGATAGGAGACAAGCAGATAAAGACTGCGTATTGTATTATTTCAAAAACGATTATTATTATCTCTGTGTATTGTTCCAGAACGCTGCTCTTGTATGTGATTTCAATCTTCAGAACTTAATTACAGTCATCGTTTTACCCTTACAGTGCTTATGCGTTAATATTCTCATCACTTGAAGTTTCTTAAGTGTGCCAGTGAAGCGTGGACGGGCCCTACGTGGAATTGGTATACTTTTATTTTCATTTCCATAGCGTTTTCGAATCTGAATAGTGTGAATAGCGTTTAATGTTATTTTCTTGCCTGCGAGTTTATTGATTTGATTAGAAGTTCTTGCAAATAATATTCATGGTGATAGCTTTAGAATTCGATTGCTAGATCATTGAACAATATCTTGTAAAAGATTTGATCGATCATTAGATTTCGAAGCATCTCTGTGTACTCTGTTTTCATGCATTTAAAATTTCAGTGTGTTTAAAAGAGCTTTTGATTTTCATGAATGCTTAGTGTGTTAGCTGGAAAGAGCTTTTGTGGATAATATCCTTGTAAGAGGGTTGAAAACTCAGCCTAGCAACACACTGTTTCTTTAGAACAGTTAGATAAATTAGATGGTCTGAGTGTTAAGGTGTGAGAGGAAACATATTTCAACCTCCTGTAAAGGAGTGTTGTATCCTGTCACAATAAACACTTAGTTAGGTAGACGAGATCCTTTTAGGTCTATAGACTGTAGACACGTGCCTCTAAGTTTACTTACCTTGGTTGATAATAAATCTAGTCTAATCTAGCACCCTAGATTGGCCACTACAGAGGTCGACACGGATGTTGCAGTGAGCCTGTAGCTTGGATGGAGGGGCCAGCCTTCCACGATGGAGAGTAGCATGTGGAAATTGTGACAGGGTGGTCGATGATCATGGATTGAGATGATCTCTGATGTATGACATACCAATGAGGTGTATACCTTGGTATGGTTATCTTGGTGACAGTTGGTTGCCGAGGCGAGACATGATGGAGACGATGGTTCTACATATGTTGCAGGGATGTTTGCAGTATGTGGAGGAGTTGACATCATGGATATTGATGATCTTGGTGGATGGCTACCAGGATGATATGTTGTCGAGGACGACAACGACTTTAGGTGGAGGAGGATGTAACGTCCTGCGGTTCTGCCTGAAGTGCGACCGCGTTTGGCGATGAGCGATCATGGGCGAGTGACCGGTTGGAGGGCGCACTGCGGTTGTGCGACACTTATGCGACGAGTTATGCGACGGTCACCTTGATTATGCGACGATAATAAGGAGAGCGTTGGTGTATATACGCATGGGAGCATTGAACGATATGTTTGAGGCCGACTTACGATAGAAGCAAAGCCGACATGTGTTGTGGGCATTTGGCGATGAAGTAAGGGGTGTGCACAAGTGTTGGGCAAGTCAGCTGGGTGCCAGACTTAGCCCCAAGTTTTGGTAAATATTGTGGAAACTTTGGAGCATTTTAGCATCACATTCAATCATCACATCTTCGCACAAGAAGTAGAAGTGCACAGTTCTAGTGCGCAAGACAAGAAGGTGAAGGCGCAAGTCTCATGCGCCCATCCTTGGGCTAGTCGCACGGTGGAAGGTTGCACTTGGTGTTGGGTGAAGGTGTGGGCAAGTGCGCCCGGTGATTGGGTGAGGCGTGCACGGTGAACGTGTGGAGCGCCCAGTTTGTGCTAAGTCTTGGCATGGGTGTCTTGGTGGCTCGGGTGAGCACCCGCCCATCGTGCAAGTGTGCACGAAGGTGAACGAAGGAAGGCAACCGAGTTTGCCTTGATTGTAAAATTGGCTAAGTATGAAACTTGGTACTTCCAAGTATACTTGTAAAAGCTTGTAATATTGAAGATTGTATAATATATATTTCGGGCAGACTCATTGTTCAGGGAGTTGCCCCTCCCTTTATACTGTGCAATTGTGTTCTCGTTTATAATTGCTGTTGATAATGAATGTGTATGGGTGTTCATTGGTATAAAGGCACATTAATAATACTTGGTTGCGAAACACAAACTAAGTAGGAATAAGTGGTTAGGCATAGTCCACGAACATAAGTATTGGTGAAAAGAAAGTGTTCGGTGGTGCCGCACCTCGCTAAGAGCGGTTGAAAGACTACCGCCGGCTTGGGGGCGTGACACCTTCCATTTAATGGACGAAAAGGGAGATGAAAAGCATTCATTCTTTTTGAACGAGAGTGTTGTCAGACAAAGGATTCTCTAGCAATAGTAGTTGATTGAGGGCTCAAGGGTGTCCAACTGTAGAAAGATTATGTGCAGTTGTGCCTACAGATGGGTGGAGAGTCATCCCCAAAACTTTGTTGCGATCAACAAGATTCAAGTAGTGCCATAACTCTATAATCGATAGTAAGACACATCTTCGACCTATGGGTAAGTATTCGCTGCTTATGGTTTTCAAAAATTCTGTGTTAAATAAGTTGAATGTTTTATCAATTATTAATAGTATTGCTTTATGTAATTAGTTTGTATATTTTAATTCCGAGTTGTTACATATGGTATAAGAGAAAGATTGTAGCTCTTGTTACCTATGAGTTTGATGCCTTCATTACGATGTTTAAGGTTATTTATTTTTGTTAAACATATAAACTTATTGCTTTTACTATATTCATTGAAGGACGATAATATGATATTGATTGAAACCTATCAAACTAATAAATAATTTATTACATGATACTTAATAGGAATTTTTTTTATTGGGAAAAAATCTTTGAACATGGAAACTCTATGTTGCCATATAAATTAAGCCACAAAGCTGTGGTAGAATTTCAGAACATCATTAATTCTGTAAAAGATTCACAATCCATGAAATTTAATTCCATATGATTTATTGTTTTAGAGTATTTACGCCCGAATCATAGTAAATGCAGAAATGGTTTTTATTTTTTAAGAAATAACTCCAATTGTATTGGATTGAAACTTTGAAAAACCCCACTTTTGACTATTTCCTTTGCACGCTTTGAAAATTACATATTTACTATTTTTTTTTTCCGAAGGTGGTAAAACCTATTTACTATTAATAAGACACATTGCAATGTTTTTATATATATATAAATAACGTAACGATCGAATAATATGGAATAGATTTAAATTGATTTTATATATAAATTTAAAAGATTAATTTAGTAAATTAAATTATTATTTTTAATAATTATAAATTAAAGTTTTAACAGAGAAAAATGAAAAGTTGTAATTTTGGAATTAATTAATTTCGTGAACTATATAAAATGGTTGAGATTTATATTGATTTTTCTTTTATAATTATTGTGTTATTGATGTATTATATATTATTAATAATATTGTTGATGTATTATAAAATGAGAATATATAATAATAGAGTAATGATATTATTTTAAAAGAGTTCATAATATTATTAAAAAGGTTATATGATATAAATTAAATTATAGAGTAGAAAAAAGATGGACAAGAGAAAAAAAAGGGGAGAGGTAGTTAAGGGGAGAGGTGGTTTATAGCTTGATGATAATAGAATATGTTTTTTGTTTTTAAGGAATATATATAGAATGTTTTACATTGTTAGTGAAATTATATATATATAGATTAAATAATTTTGGTCGTTAAAATTGTAAATTTTTTTAATAGTAATAGTACTCAAAATTAAATATGGATTTATAAAGTTTTTTTAACTAAATATAAACCAAGGAAAATAAATGAATTATAATGATGACTTTTCATGAAATAAAAAATGGTAAATAGTAGTAAACAAACTCACATTCATGATGGGAATTCCATACATCAAGGAAGTAGAAGCAATTGATAAGTTAGTTTAAATCATACACTTAGAAGGAAGATATAATGGAATTACGTGGTCATGCACTAGTGAGTATCTTAAATGTTTCCCTTATGCTTGATAATATAAATTAGAGGTCTGACTTTGAACATTAAAAAGATGTCGATAAATTTGAAGTAATAGACAAGGTAATCTTAAGGAAGTAAAGACGACTCTAGTTATACAAGAAAAAAAAATGGTTTTCTGATTAATCATGATAAGAAGACTATAGCATTTGAAGATTTTTGCGGTTGGGATTGTTGATTAATAGAGGAAGATCCACATATTTAAGTATTATAGTCGACATTTCGGAACCCCCAGTCAAGTCTTGAAGATGGACTCGAAAATGTCAACTATAATACCTAAATATGTGGATCTTCCTTTATCAATCAACAAGGCTATAGTGTATTATTGCTCTATATTTGATATGTATGATTCTCATATTCATGATGTTATGTGACATCATATTGAAACTTGGTTCCATTTATTATGTGATTCCATGATATTTCTTTATTACAGATACATTGATGTTATAGTTTATGATGATATTTCATGATATGAAGCATGTGGTAACTGCATGCAGATAGTATCACATACACGAGCATGTGTGTTTTATTATTTAGAATGTTGTGATAACAATGATGTTATGTTCTCATGACGACATGTAAAAATTGGCATGTGGATGATTTTATTATGATGTTATAACTAATGCATTGGTTGCATGTCGAGATGAGGTGATTGACAGGATATCCACAAATGGGTCGAAAGGGTCGGTTTATTTGATGATCTTGTGGGAGCCCATACCTGCGAGGGTGAATAGGTAACACCATATGGGATGGGGACATACTCAATAAAAACTACATATACCAGTGGTTCTTTTGCCTTATATATCTCTTGATGAATATCTCTTGGAGAGCTATGAGACCATCTTGAGGAGGTTGTGTTTGATATTGGATTGGGATGCCGAAGTCTAGAAGTGTATGTAGGACTTCGATGCTTGGGGCTGTGCACCTTAGTGAATGTGAAGGGAGTTGGGTCGACCTTGCAAGATGCCCAAAGTCATTGAGTATTGGGATTGGATGCCTACCTTGGGGTAGATGAGGTATAAGCCTCGGGGCTATGGTATAGACCAAGGAGACTTTATGTCTGGTTCCGAAAGTTGGGAAAAAGGACTTGAGATTGCTTGGGATTTCCCCAATGTTGTAACTTTCGATGCCTACTGGTATACTAGTTCAATAGAGGGTGCAAGGAAAACATGAAGTAATAAATAAATCAATAAATAGAATAATAAATAAGTAAATGATTAAACTTAACTTCAGGATTAAGTTCCTTAAATAGGGGGAGTTCGTAATGGCCTGTATTATTAATAATAATAATAAAGGAAATAATATTAATATGTAAATAAGTAAAACAATAAATAATAAAGGAAGATAATAAAAGTAGATAAATAAAATGATAAATAATAAACTGAATTTCCAAATAAATATATAAAATAAACTATAAAAATAGTAAGAATAAGTAAAGTTAACAAAAAATAAAAATGAATAAAATAAGCTAGAGTTATATTAAGAAAAATTTTAAGTAAAACTTAAGGCACAGAAATAAAAGTTGGCATGTTGACACATAGATTATGTGCATGCAGATCTCTTTCCAATCCCCTTCCATTTAATGGATGAAAAGGGAGATGAGAAGCATTCATTCTTTTCAAAGGAGAGTGTTGTGAGACAAAAGATTCCCTAGCAGTAGTAGTTGATTAAGGCCTCGGGGGTAGGCAACTATTGAAAGATTTTGTGTAGTTGTGCCTACGATTGGGTGGAGAGTTGTCCACAAAACTTTGTTGTGGTCAATGGGATTCAAGTAGCGCCACGACTCCATAATTGATAATAAGATACATCTTTGATCTACAAGTAAGTATTCTTGCTCATGGTTTTCAAATATTTTATGCTAAATCAGTGGAATGTTTTGTGTCAATTATTAATAACATTGTTTTATGTAATTAATTTGTATATTTTAATTCTTAGTTGTTACAAATTCATAGTGTAGAAACAAATAAACAATTTCAGAGGGAGTATGTGGTTAAAGGAAGCACATAAAATGATTTAGGGAACACATAATTATTGGGGGACTAAGACCAGGTGGTGAAGAAGCATATAGTTAGTGAGAAGTGAGAAAGTCATTCAAATTTTAAAATGAAAATCAAAGAGGAAGAACTTACAAGATTAAGGTTTGAAATAAACTTCAACCCTAAATATGAGACGTAAACAAAAAAATATTCAATGGAGGTTAAATACTGACCATTAACCTAATTTTTTTGAAAATAAAATTTAAATTGTGGAAGTGTTATTCTAAAATAAGAAATCTATGAAAGAATTAAATAGAGAAATAGAAAATTATATTATAAAAGAAAGTATCAATTTGGTGTCTCACTGACTGTAATTTTAAAATTAAGTTATTAATATTATTTTCATTTTTTAAGTGTAAATATTATTACACACCCTTGTAATGTGGGGTTATATGTTTTATTTGTATTGTGATTTGAATATTTAAAGAATGTAATTTTTATTTTATAATTAGATAAAAATTTTAAAGACAACTGCTACATAGTAGCTAGTCCTTGCCACTTAGTTTAAATATAGCTAAATTAAAGTAGAAAATACTAAAATATAAAAAACTAAAGTTTTAAAATGTTATAATTAGATTAATTTTAAATTATTATAAATGTATTATTAAATTTTGTAAATTAATATTTTATGCATTGCAACATAAAAATAATTATTTATAATTTGCATTTGGCTTTTTATCATTTATAAATATGGCCATGTAAAAGTTTCCATATACTTAAAATCTTAATATATTTGAAACTTACATCTTCCGCCGACATTCATGAATTCCACAAACATGATGTCCAGAAAAAAAATATATCACTCAATGACTCTGATTCAAAAAATTCCATTGATTTGGTGCCTTGTTTTGTATATTTTCTTTGGTTAATTTTACATCGTAAATTTTTTTAAAAATCTAAAATTTTAATTGTAATATATTAAAAAGTTTTTTTTCCATGAAATTATATTTATTAATACATTAAAAAAAATAGATTTTTAAGACCAAAAATAATGGAAACACTTTGACTTGCCATTCAAAAAATTGAAATAAAAGTGAGTTTAATCTAACCAACAAAAATTAAAAATGATTATAAAAATTGAGATTGATTTTGTTAATGAAATCTCTTTGTAATTGAAGATGAAAATGAACCTAATATGGAATGCCACACCAAAAAAACTAAAAATATCTCCTCACTACCCTTGACAGAAAACGACAACAAGATTATGTTGACCTAATGCAATTTCATGTACATGAATGTGTTCAAAAAACTGGGCGCATTGTTTGCCACGGGTGCGAACACCTCCGTCAAATAGCATATTAGGTTAAAAATAAAATAATATAAAAGAGAAAAATGATGAATTTTTCGGAGTTGAGTAAGATTATAACCCATGAAGATTCATTATAAATTATCAAATAAAAATATTTAAAAAATATAAATTTATTATAAATAATTAAAAAATGATAAATGGCTTATTTATATTTATATTTTTAAATATATGTTTTTTTTGTTAAGCTTGATAGGTTTATTTCATTTTCTATTATATAATAAACAAGTTTACACCATACAGATTAATTGGGTGGTCTCAACTTGCCCCAAGGGGAAACCAAGTCTGTTGGCCATCGGTCAGCGTTATAAGCCATCCAAAAACAGTAATGTTTCAATCTTTTTAACGAGGCTAGATATGTCTCTATTTCATGTCCAGACACTACATAACTGTAAAAACTGACATTTGCAACATAAAAATTAAAAGCTAACCGCATAGACCAAAATTATGCATGGGATGAGTGTAGTCCGTCTGTTCCTCTGAGGCAGATGCGACGAGAGCAGGATCTTCAGTTGTTGCCCCTGGCATGCCATACAACTCCAGAATGCATGGGAGTTGGGTCGACCTTGCAAGATGCCCAAAGTCATTGAGTATTGGGATTGGATGCCTAGCTTGGGGTAGATGAGGTATAAGCCTCGGGGCTATGGTATAGACCAATGAGACTTTATGTCTGGTTTCGAAAGTTGGGAAAAAGGACTTGAGATTGCTTGGGATTTCCCCGATGTTGTGTAACTTTCGATGCTTACCGGTATACTAGTTCAATAGAGGGTGCAAGGAAAACATGAAGTAATAAATAAGTCAATAAATAGAATAATAAATAAGTAAATGATTAAACTTAACTTTAGGATTAAGTTCCTTAAATAGGGGGAGTTCGTAATGGCCCATATTAATAATAATAATAATAAAGGAAATAATATTAATATGTAAATAAGTAAAACAATAAATAATAAAGGAAGATAATAATAGTAGATAAATAAAATGATAAATAATAAACTGAATTTCCAAATAAATATATAAAATAAACTATAAAAATAGTAAGAATAAATAAAGTTTTTTTTTTTCCAAAGAAAAAAACGAACTTTTTATTAAAATAAAAAGTTACATAGTATATGCATTAAGCATTCAATTTTGTTGTATGAAAGAAGATCATATAGCCCACAGGATACAGTCCTGCCTACAAACAAAAAAGAGAGAGTGCCGCTCCTGTTATTAGGAGTGCAGAAAACAAAAAATCCAGCTGGCCTAAGCCTTCCTGCCCTTCTTCTTCTCCACTTTTCGCCAACCATCCATGTTGTGAGTGGAGTCAATAATGGCAAGCTGGTTTCCCTCTGTGTTCATTGGCTGTTCCTTATCTGAATCCGATCCTTCAGGACTGTGAATTCGTTTATTACCACTTATTTCCAGCTGGAGTTCTTGTTCCTCTTCCTCTTTATTCTCTTTTTCCTTATTGTCCTGAGCTTTATCCTTTGTTGTATTATGTTCTTCTCTCTTTGCTATAACTGCCTTCTTTAATGCATCATCTATATTCTGCCATCCTTTCGGCTTCCTTTGTTGTTGCTTGCTCTTGTTGGGGCTTGGTCATGCATTGAACAGATGACCTGTTTGTTGACATCCCCAGCATCTGAAAGTTGTGTTCTCATAGTCCAAGGGTTGTTTCCACTGTGTACTATTGAAATTCAGAAATATGCTTTCAGGTAGTCCTCGGCTGAGATCTACCTCGACACATATTCTGGCAAAAGTAAATATTCCTTTTAGATGTCTCTATGCATCTATCTTTAAATGTCTCCCCAAGGTATTTCCAATAGCTGTTAGAGCCTTTGGATGCCAAAAATGTAAAGGGAGGTTATGCAGCCTAACCCACACTGCATCCTTGATACCACCATGGTATTGGCATCAAAGTCAGGAAACCAAGGGGTAATAAAAAGTCCAGCACTGCCCCAGAACCATGGCCCTTGGTTGAGAACTATTTCCTTTTCTTCTTCTGTGTGAAAGCATACTATAAAAAACCCCTTAGGATATAGGTAGATTTGGAAATTTTTTGTCCAGACCGAATGGATCCATTGATACAATACATCAGTTTTGGGCCAAAAGCCATTAAATCTACAAATAACTGCCTTTTTTTGTAGTTATGAATATATATTATTTACCTCTGGTATTTCGATGGAGATAGATGGGCTCTCCGGAATTTGATCTACAATGTACTGCCCCGGGGGTTCAGTGCCAGCTGTGGGGTTTTTCCCCTTTCCCTTTACTGCTTCTTTGAAAGACCCTTTGCTTTGCGAGCTAGTTCCAGTGCTTTCGGCACCTCCGCGTAATCTCATATTGAGAATGATTGTAGACCCTGACTTGATGTTGTAATCTTGCATGGTTCTGCAGTTCTGCAGCGATCTGCCCTCATTTAATAGGTGTTGTTTCCCAGCCGAGTAGCCAGTCTGATCGGCGATGTTGTTCTTCAAATCTAAAACCCTGTCGCTATCATTAGTCCAAATCAAGGTTGTGTTTCCTTTTGGCGTCTTAACAAAAATTTGAAAACCGGATCTGGTAATCTGGGGTGGCTTAATTCTTATCAGATCAGAGCTGTCCAGATCCGTATCTGATCTGTTTAAAATCTTGCTCTCATGAACAGAGCTTTGGATCTGCCTTGCCTTGGGGAGATTCTCTGCTTCTGAATAGGGATCCGCGGTAAAAGAATTTGATTTTTTCCCAGATCCATCCTTTGGCTCTGCTTGGATCCCAAAAATTAGTCGCCCGTCTATGAAAAAGCTTCGATCTAACCCTTTTCTCAGGAGAATCGGCGTACTGGTTGCCGTTCTGCCCAGAAGACCGATCGCAGGAACTGTGGCGTATTCTGCAATGAAATTACCTTTTCTTGTGCTATCTAGCTGGGGAAATCCATGTAGAATCAGCGCATGCACGATTTGAAAAAGCAGATCCGCTGCTTTCGGCGGGTTTTGGGATGATCCGGCCCCTCTTCCGATTCTGCATAGATCTGGACCATTATCGCATGCACTCGAAGGCTTACGATCCGCCTCCAGAGCCTGTGAGCTCAAAATGATGTCCAGGGAGTAAAAAACGCTAGTATCTCCACATAAATTTTCATCTCGAACACTCAAGATTGCCATAGCTTCGCTGGAATCACGTAGAGAGGGCCGCAGGAGCCGGGTTTCAGATAAGGGCTTCGTTGTTACATGAAATTTATTATTGAATACATGCCTCGAATAAGTAAAGTTAACAAAAAGTAAAAATGAATAAAATAAGTTAGAGTTATATTAAGAAAAATGTTAAGTAAAACTTAAGGCACAAAAATAAAAGTTGGCATGTTGACACATAGATTATGTGCATGCAGATCTCTTTCCAATCCCCTTCCACTTAATGGATGAAAAGGGAGATGAGAAGCATTCATTCTTTTCAAAGAAGAGTGTTGTGAGACAAAAGATTCCCGAGCAGTAGTAGTTGATTAAGGCCTCGGGGGTAGGCAACTATTGAAAGATTTTGCGTAGTTGTGCCTACAATTAGATGGAGAGTCGTCCTCAAAACTTTGTTGCGGTCAATGGGATTCAAGTAGCGCCACGACTCCATAATTGATAATAAGATACATCTTTGATCTACAAGTAAGTATTCTTGCTCGTGGTTTTCAAAAATTTTGTGCTAAATCAGTAGAATGTTTTGTGTCAATTATTAATAACATTGTTTTATGTAATTAATTTGTATATTTTAATTCTTAGTTGTTACAAATTCATAGTGTAGAAACAAACAAACAAATAAACAGTTTCAGAGGGAGTATGTGGTTAAAGGAAGCACATAAAATGATTTAGGGAACACATAATTATTGGGGGACTAAGATTAGGTGGTGAAGAAGCATATAGTTAGTGAGAAGTGAGAAAGTCATTCAAATTTTAAATTGAAAATCAAAGAGGGAAAACTTACAAGATTAAGGTTTGAAATAAACTTCAACCCTAGATATGAGACGTCAACAAAAAAATATTCAATGGAGGTTAAATACTGACCATTAACCTAATTTTTTTGAAAATAAAATTTAAATTGTGGAAGCGTTATTCTAAAATAAGAAATCTATGAAAGAATTAAATAGAGAAATAGAAAATTATATTATAAAAGAAAGTATCAATTTGGTGTCTCACTGACTGTAATTTTAAAATTAAGTTATTAATATTATTTTCATTTTTTAAGTGTAATATATTATTACAAACTCTTGTAATCACAATGTGGGGTTATATGTTTTATTTGTATTGTGATTTGAATATTTAAATAATGTAATTTTTATTTTATAATTAGATAAAAATTCTAAAAAAAACAAGTGCTACATAGTAGCTAGTCCTTGCCGCTTAGTTTAAATATAGCTAAATTAAAGTAGAAAATAATAAAAATATAAAGAACTAAAATTTTAAAATGTTATAATTAGATTAATTTTAAATTATTATAAATGTATTATTAAATTTTGTAAATTAATATTTTATGCATTGCAACATAAAAATAATTATTTATAATTTGCATTTGGCTTTTTATAATTTAGAAATATGACCATGTGAAAGTTTCCATATACTTAAAATCTTAATATATTTGAAACTTACATCTTCCGCGGACATTCATGAATTCCACAAACATGATGTCCAGAAAAAAAAAATATCACTCAATGACTTTGATTCAAAAAATTCCATTGATTTGGTGCCTTGTTTTGTATATTTTCTTTGGTTAATTTTACATCGCAATTTTTTTTTAAAATCTAAAATTTTAATGGTAATATTTTAAAAAGTTTTTCATTTTTTCATACAATTATATTTATTAATACATTAAAAAATACATTTTTAAGACCAAAAATAATGGAAACACTTTGACTTGCCATTCAAAAAATTGAAATAAAAGTGAGTTTAATCTAACTAACAAACAAAAATTAAAAATGATTATAAAAATTGAGATTGATTTTGTTAATGAAATCTCTTTGTAATTGAAGATGAAAATGAACCTGCCACACCAAAAAAACTAAAAATATCTCCTCACTACCCTTGACAGAAAACGACAACAAGATTATGTTGACCTAATGCAATTTCATGTACATGAATGTGTTCAAAAAACTGGGCGCATTGTTTGCCACGGGTGCGAACACCTCCGTCAAATAGCATATTAGGTTAAAAATAAAATAATATAAAAGAGAAAAATGATGAATTTTTCGGAGTTGAGTAAGATTATAACCCATGAAGATTCATTATAAATTATCAAATAAAAATATTTTAAAAATATAAATTTATTATAAATAATTAAAAAATGATAAATGGCTTATTTATATTTATATTTTTAAATATATGTTTTTTTGTTAAGCTTGATAGGTTTATTTCATTTTCTATTATATAATAAACAAGTTTACACCATACAGATTAATTGGGTGGTCTCAACTTGCCCCAAGGGGAAACCAAGTCTGTTGGCCATCGGTCAGCATTATAAGCCATCCAAAAACAGTATTGTTTCAATCTTTCTAGCCAGGCTAGATATGTCTCTATCTCATGTCCAGACACTACATAACTGTAAAAACTGACATTTGCAACATAAAAATTAAAAGCTAACCGCATAGACCAAAATTATGCATGGGATGAGTCTAGTCCTTCTGTTCCTCTGAGGCAGATGCGACGGGAGCAGGATCTTCAGTTGTTGCCCCTGGCATGCCATACAACTCCAGAATGCATGGGATGTGGCGGTCAATTCTGTCCATCCTGATATCCTGTTTGTGCAGCTGGAAGAGAATTTTCTCCATGTCCTTCTTGTAATTTGGCATTCCCTGAACTGTCACCGCCATACCCACAGATATTTGCTCCATCGCTTTTCCAAGTAGACTCTTCATTAACTAGTACAAGTACATTGTTTTCTTGAACTATGTGATTCTCCCTCGAGTGTTCCTTGGATCCGGAACAAGAGTCCTCCAATTATCTAGATCTTCCTCGTCTCGTTTCCTTGCTTTATCTCCTCTTTCCATTCTTCCATCAATTTAGAGATTCTAAAATGTTTCCATGTAATCATTTAATATAAAATTTGTTAGGTGGCTATTGGTCTTCCTCTCTTAAATATGCAATTAATTCAAGACCTCCAAAAGAAGGACCATTTTAAATATGTCACACCTTAAGAGAAAAAATGGAAATAAGAAACGAAGAAATGTAGATGTGATACCAACTTGCAGCTCTAAAAGGTGTCCACGTAACCATTAAATACGACTAAAGTTACGTAACCATTAATACGACGGAAGTTTGTGTGGTTAGCTATTGGTCTCTCTCTCTTAAATATGCAATTAATTCAATCCCTCCGAAAGAAAAGATCATATGGTAAACAAAAAAATTATGTTTTTCAATGTAATATTATTAGGAATTTTATATCGTTTTAATTTATGGTTTAGCTTTCTTCTCAATGTGTTCAAATGCCAATTATGCATATTTGTGTACGTCATTTTAATGCTGATATATATTATGTGTTTTTTGGGATAAATTTGAATGTTGATATGTGTTAGGGTGAATTTATGAAGTTGGTGAATTTTTTTTAAGTAAGAGACGGGATGAAATAGTAGATTTTTAGGTTTTTGACCAAGTTAATTTGAAGTGATCAATTGAGATTATTATAGTTCGATAAGTATTTAAATATGTTCTCGAATAAGTATTTGTATTTAAATATGTTCTCGAATAAGTATTTGTATTAAACTTAAGTTGTAGATTCTTTTTCAGGAACATGGTTACATTTTTTTTTTTTTTTTTAAATTATGAATTATTTATAAATATGACATAAATTTTTTCTGGTTATTGGTAGTAGTTTACTTCTTATTAGCCAAATGATAATTTTTATTTTATTTTATTTTATTTTTTTATATGGAAAAGGCTTGTAATTTCATTCATAAATATGATTAAATTTACATTTTACATATACACTTATGGAGTGTATTCATATCATAACCAACAATACAACTTTATGAAGCTCGACTTGGTAGAGATTGTAAAAAAAGAACATTTTGAAAACATCAAATCCCTTCAAGAGGATCAGGTCCACCTAAAATAGGTGGTCACTGTGACAATCAAAAAATTGGTTTGTTTATGACACAAGTCTGTACAAATATTATCAATACAAAAAGAAACGGTAACTAGTTCGAAAACTTTCTAACAAACATTGCATATAGTAGTTGTGTAAGTAACTGTCTGAAAAAAATATGCCTGCACATTACTAATAACAACAGTGTACGGTGTTGAGATATAGGAAAAACATCATAAAAAGGATGAATTGTGGTTTCTGTGAAAGAAAAATATTAGTCGACTACAGGTGCCTAGAATGTGTCCCTGAGTATACAGTGGAAAGACTCTTGAGCATGGTCATTTACCCGTTCTGTTACCACCCAAATATCCTTCTCCAGAAGGATGTCTTCTTTTAGCAAACAATCTGCTACTTTGTTTCGTTCCTTCTAGATATGTGAGCATGAAAAACACATGAAGATAATAATAATTCACTTGTACTCCTCTATGATGGGCAAAAGAAAGATATTCCTGCAAGCATTAGCATTATTGAGCCAATTTATGATTAACTTTATGTCTCCAAATATGTGTAATCGAGTGCAACCCTTTTCTTGTGCAAATAGAAGCAAGTGTTTGCAGGTCAATGTAGAAATTAATGTGTAGATTCGAAACTGCTCATGAAATTTACTAAATCACAAGACTCGAAGCTACTTTACTGATATGTGGAAGTTAATTCACCATTTAGAATACAAATCATAGACATGAAAAAGGAAACATCACACATGCATAGAGATTTATATAAGGGAAAGAAATTGCTCAAAACCCCTTCCTGTTTGTATTGCATTAATCAGAGAATAGAGATGAATACATATTCTTGCTCAAGCCTGAGCACAACTTGCAAGTGTATAATATATCCCTCTGCCTGATTGAATGACTCTGGCCAACACTTAGCCAATTTTCAAGCCCTCCAAGCTCTTATTTCCTTGCGTTGTTCCTTGAGGAAATTAACCCTTATTATTTAGGAAATTCCTTCTATTGAATTGTGTAGTTCCTCTAGGTCTTTCCTCTGACTGCATGCACCACTTGTACACATGGGAATATTCTACAACTGATAGTACACTGCCTTGGAATCTCCATCTCAACTCGGTAACTCGAATTCTCTGCATGCAACAATTATTTTGGGATGATTGATCAGTTAACTGGTTAATCATTGAGTGTGGTTGAAGTTCCACTTCCATAACTTGACCTCCACTAGTTCTTCTAACAGTTAGAACTAGTTTAACTGACAATAACTTAATTTAACTCAAATGGATTGCTACAAATTAGAAATCAATCATACTAAACTAGAATCAATCTTCCCCAACTTGAATTAGCTGAGTTAACTGGGTGACAAGTGCCATGTCACCTCAATTAACTACCTCCAAGATTTTTGCTGAAATAGAAATTTGAATTTTCTCTAGTTTGACCAAGGCAAAGTCAAACTAAGATTTTCTTGTTGAATTTTCAACACTCCCTCTCAGCAAGAAAGGGATTATAGCCCACCCCTATCCTATTGTTTTGTAACTCGAAATTCCCTCTTCACAAGGCCTTTGTCAAAAAGTTAACATCTTGTTCCTTTATCATAATGTATTGTAACAACATTATCCGCCTTTGCACACAATCCTGTAGATGGTGATACCATATATCAATATGCTTGGATCGATCATGAAAAACAATATTTTCAGAGAGCTTGATGCAACTCCAATTATCACAATAAATCACAGTTGGATCCATCATCTCACCAAACAATCCAACAAGTATCTTTCTCATCCAGATCGCCTCACATGTTGCTTGACTTGCATCCATGTGTTCTGCTTCTATCGAGTTGAGTTCCACGGATCTTTTCTTCTTATTGTACCAAGAATCCGTTGTAGATCCAACACTGAAAATTCCACCTAATGTACTCTTTCGGCCTGATGGACTCCCTGCCCAATCTACATCTGTGAAGCCACACAACTTCACTCCCTCTATCCATATGTACCATAGTCCAAAATGGGTAGTGCCTATGAGGTATCGTAGAACATGCTTAGCTACCATCCAAAATAGTTTGGTTGACCTAACCATAACTTGGCTCAACTAGTTGATTGCATAACACATACCTGGTCGTGTGTTCACAAGATACATTAGTGAACCCACCAACTGTCGATAAACAGTAGCATCCACTTCCTCACTTAAAGTGGCATCCTCTTTCCTCTAGTTGGAAGCTAGAGGAGTCTCCATGGGTTTGCAACTATCCATGCAGAACTTCTAAAGTATCTCATTGGCATACTTTCCTTGAGAGACAAACCGTTCCCCATCACCTTGCCATACTTCCAATCCAAAGAAGTAGTGCATGAGACCCATGTCCTTCATTTCAAACTCTCTTGCAAGGTCCTCCTTGCAAGATATGATTAACTACTCATCACTAGTCAAAATCAAGTCATCAACATATAAGACGATAATCCAATTTATCTTCTACCAAAATATGATAAAGTTTTGTATCCGGTGAGATAGATATCGATCATGGTGTACCGAGAACAAGGTGCTTTCTTGAGACCATACAACACTCACTTGAGTCTGCACACATGAAACTCTTGATCAAAAGTGTTGAAGCCTTCTGGTTGCTCGATATACACCTCCACCTCAATAACTCCATTGAGGAATGTTGTTTTCACATCCATTCAGTGGATCTTCCACCCCATCTGTGCAGCCAGAGCAAGGATTAATCTGATGGATGAGTACCTTGCTACAGAAGCAAAGGTATCCTCATAGTCAATCCCCTCAACCTGAGAGTACGCCTTGGCCACAAATTTGGCCTTGTACTTTTTTATTCTTCCGTCTGCTGAATGCTTCACCTTCAAGATCCATCTCGAACCCATAACTAATTTGTATGTTGGTCTTGGGACCACTTCCCAAACACTGTTGTTTACAATGGATTCGTGCTCCTCCACCATTGCATCAACCCATATAGGCTTCTATACTGCTTCCTCGAAAGAGGATGGCTTAGTCTCTATAAGCTCAGTCTTTAGAGCCATGTAGCTAGTGTACCGATCTGGTGACCTTCTATGCTTGCACTGATTTGAAGGAGCACCCACATTCTTGAGGTTCCTCCTTTGGAGCTAAAACCTCCTCTTCTGTTGGGATATTAATCTCCCTCTCATGAGAGCACCACATTGCTTTGTCTTCATCAAATTTTACATCCCTTCGCACAACTGTCATTTTAAGGAATGATAAGTACACATGGTAGTTGTGGGGAGTTTCTTTGTAACTCACAAATACCCCCAATTTTGTTGTTGGCTCTAGCTTCTTCCTTGATTCTTTGGAGACATGGTAGTAAACAGAGGCTCCAAAAATCCTGAAGTGCGACACATCTGACTTCCTCCCCGAGAAAGCCTCCTTCGGTGTAATCATGCCAAGAATCCGATGAGGACTCTTATTCTGCAAATATACTGTTGTGTTGCATGCTTCAGCCCACAAGTACAAAGGTAGGCTTTGGTCATGCAACATCGTTGTTGCTACTCCCACAATGTTGCGGTTCTTCCTCTTAGCCACCCCATTCTACTATGGGTTGTGGGGTGTTGTCAACTCTCGTCGAATTCCTTGTTTTGCATAATTTTTTTTTAAATTCATTCGACATGTACTCACCTCCATTATCACTCCTGAGAGCCTTCACCTTCTTGCCCGTTTCTTTCTCAACCAGTGCTTTGAATTCCATGAACTTGGAGAAAGTATCATCCTTCTTCTGCATGAAGAAGATCCAAAACTTCCGTGAGAATTCATCAATAAAAATGAAAAAATATTTGTGCCTCACAGTGGAGGCTGTCGAGAAAGGTCCAAAAACATCAGAGTGTATCCTTTCAAGGACTGTATGTGCTTTGTTGTCTCGATCATGGAAAGTGGCTTTTGTGTACTTCCTTAAGGTACACCCTTTGCATGTATCCCGCCGCTCTAGTGCTCCTTTGGGAAGGCTTATGGTTATATACTACGTGATCTTCAAAGTTCCATGATGCAAATGGGAAAGTATTCTATGCCAAAGTTCATCGACATTGCGGCTCTGCACCTTCTCTGCCTTTGTGCTCAATGCAACACAATCCTCCACATCTAGGTTGTATAGGTTCTTCACACGAACCCCGATCTGCTTCACCTATCCCGTGGATATGTGTCTCAGGAATGCCTTTCCTTTGTTGAAGATGAAATGATAACCACAGTCTTCTAAAAGTGCAACATAGATGAGATTTTTCTTTAGACCCAGAATAAGCATCACATCCTTGAGTCTGAGAGGGGAGTCTGACTCCCTCTAAAAGGTGACTGTACCAATCCTGGTTGCATTGTACCTTTCATCATCTCCCATCTCGATGTACTTCTAGAGTTCTTTCTCCTCCAAGTCACTGAAAAATTCTCTATTCCTCATCATATGGAATGAGGCACCGTTATCCAAGCACCACACACTCCCCATCATTGTGCTGGCCATGCATGCAATGAGAGTAAAGTCAAGCTTGAACTGTGAAGCCAAATATTCAGCCGCTACTCCTCTTGAGGTATTCTTGCTTCTCTTCTTGTGTGGAAACTTCGTGGCATAGTGCCAGAATTCATGACACTGAAATCACTTGATTATGGACAAGTATTTCTTCTTGCCCCCTTGATTAGACTCTACTTTGGATTGATATTTCTTCCCTTTTCCCTTCTTTTTCTTTCATCCAAGGCACAATTTCCTTGATCCTTTCCCTTGGATGAAGTCTTGTCTCTGGTATTCCACCTTATTTCCTCATGTACCAAACCAGACCATACACGTTCCCAATTTGGTAATTTATCCCTCGCATTTACTGAATCTTGGTAGTTGTGCTAGCTCTTTGGAAGGCCTAGAAGAGCTATGATTACCAAATCATCTTCTGCAATCGTAACACCAACTTGACAAAGTTCATCACAACATTGTATGAACCTTCTCAGGTATCGTAGAATAGTCTCATTCTTCTGCATCTTGATATTTAAAATTTTATCCTTGAGCGCCAGCTTCTTGCAGTCACTACCATTCTGGAACAAATATGTCAGTGCTTGCCACATTGCATACAAATTCTCTTTCCCATGTAGATTTGAGACAATATGGTATCGTACTCCCTCCAATATGTTTCTCCTCATCTTGGTTACACACTTCTTCCATTATTCTGGATCTTGAGCATTCACTGCTATTGGTTTTGGGATATCATTATCAATGAATTCCTCCAATCCATTATCTTCCACCACTGCCTCTATGCAGTCCTTCCAAGCAACATAATTCTAGCTTCCCTCAAGGGCATACTCAAGTCTTAGTCCATAGAAATCCATCCTTCTAGCTCTGAAGAATTGATCTTGCAAATTAGATCCTCTTGCAATAACAACTTCATTTTTTTTTCTCTATTGTGAATGCTACTCCGATACCATGTAGAAATTATTGTGTAGATTCGAAATTGGTCATGAAATTTACTAAATCACAAGACTCGAAGCTACTCTACTGATCTGCAGAAGTTAATTCACCATCTAGAACACAAATCATAGACATGGAAAAAGAAACATCACACATGCACAAAGATTTATCTAGGGGAAAGCAACTGCTCAAAAACCATTCCTATATGTATTACATTAATCAGAGAATAAAGTTTAATACATATGCTTTCTCAAGCCTGAGCACAATCTGCACATGTATAGGAAATCCCCTCTATTGAATTGCGCAATTCCTCTCGATACTTCCTCTGACTGCATACACCACCTGTACACATGGGAATAGTCTACAACTGATAGTACATTGCCTTGGAATCTCCATCTCAACTGGGTAACTTGAATTCTCTGCATGCAACAATTATTTTTGGCTGATTGATCAGTTAACTGGTTGATCACTGAGTGTGGTTGAATTTTCACTTCCACAACTTAACCTCCCTTAGTTCTTCTAATAGTTAGAACTGGTTTAACTGACAATAACTCAATTTAACTAAAATAGATTGCTACAAATTAGAAATCAATCATATTGAACTTAAATCAAGCTTCCCAAACTCAAATGAACCAACTTAACTGAGTGACAAGTGCCATGTCACCTCAGTTTACTACCTCCAAGATTTCTATTGAAATATAAATTCGAATTTTCTCTAGTTTGACCAGGGCAAAGTTAAACTGAGATTTACTTGTTGCATTTTCAATAACCAGGAGCTCTGCAAGATTAATTGTACTGGGGCCCAAGCCCATCTTGACTTTGAAACAATGGTCTAGTGTGGTGAATATGATAAATCCCCCACCACAACTCTGACCACTGTTGATTGATGCCCCATCGAAATATGCCCATGGCTTAGCTTTATCAATGGATTTATCTTTTACGACTCTAGGAGTAGCGATTCATTTTTCCTAAGGAAAGTGATTGAGAATATCCATGATCTCCCCTACGATGTGATCAGGGATCGATATCTTATCCTAGAAGACTATACAATTTATGACCAACCAAACTCTCCAACAAATGACGCGAAGAAGGGCCTTGTAAGGGCGACAACTGAGGGTGGCACTCCATCCAGAGCATATATCCTCTGAATGTTCCCCTTCCCATAAATAAGCATGTCTTAGAGCGACACATCATGCATTCCATACCTGTTTGAAAAAATGGAAACCCATGAAAAAGTACACGAAATTTCCCCTGTTGTTTTAGTATAATGAACACCAACCCAACCTAATCATGAACCTCCTTTGAAGAACATCCTAGGTGGGGAGCTTCTTCATCATAAGACACCACATGAGAAATTTTTCTTTAAAGGGCACTTGGCTCTCCAAACCACCTTCCACCACCAGTTTTTCTCCACCTCCACCCTCCCCACCAAAAAGGAAATGTATCCCATCTTAGGATAATAGAGACCAAAAGAGGATATGCTCCATGCTAGTTCATCAGGTATGTCAAACAATCTAATGTGACCGTTTGTTAGAGCTTGAAGATAATCCTGCCAAGGGACCCTAAAAACCCCTTCAAGTCCTAAATTCTCAAGAGAAAGTCAACCTTGCCTCCATATGGTGGTAGTATCCGGATTTGCAAGATGTGACAAATAAATGTAACCTCTGTCTCTAAGAATATTAATTAAAGGATGGGGTATAAAGTGGATTCTACCACTACCAAGCCATGGGTCCAGACCCAATCTTACCCTATCTCCTCTACCCCCCTCCAAGAAAGATCACTTCTAACAATGTCAAAAGTGTTGAGAATTACTCTCTAGATGACAAAAATGTTAGCTCTTGGTTTTTCCGCCCTTTAAATCCAATCTTATAAAGAGCTAGGAGAAATGCACTTGTGAATGATGATCGATGTCCATAGGCTTTGCAAGGAAATCAGTCTCCATCCACATTTGGAAACAAGAGCTTTTGAAAAAATAGAATAAATTATTTAAACCCTAGTCACCCCATGGATTTTGGCACGACTATAGAATCCCATTTGAACCATGGATATACCCCGACTCTTTTTACACTACCTAGAGGAATGGTTTGAACATATATTCCTGATTTTTTCCAGAACACATTTGGGGATCCACGCTAGTGAAACCTAGTATATTGGGATGGCTTCAATAACTGATTTTATAAGAATAAGATCGCCAACCCAAGAAATCCATATGTGGCACCAACTGATCATAAAATTTTCCACCTTGGCGATGAGATAATACCAATCCTCTTTACTGAAATGATTAGGCTTCAACTGAAAACCTAGATATTTCAATCCTATCTCCAACAACTTAGATTCGAAAGGAAGCAACTGAGAGATGTAATGGATATCCATTTTGGATAGATTATGGTGGGTGATGGTGGATTTGAGACAATTTATAACCATCCTTGTGTACTATCTGAATAATGAAAGAAGATCCGCAAGCACAAAGATCTCCCAATATTCATTTTTGCAGAAATTTAGGATATCATCAACAAATAATAGGTGACTGATAGCCATTGTCCTCACTATAAGAGAACCATGAAAAACAATGCTTCTCTTCACTTTAGCAAGTATTCGACTTAATCCTTCTGCCACCAGTAAAAATAGGAGAGTGGAAAGAGGGAAGCCTTGACGCAATCCTCTTTGAGCATTGAATAAAGGTAACACTGAACCATTTATGAGGACCACAAAGGAGACTAATTGGATACAACTCTTAATCTAGTTGGTGAAGTCACTACAAAACCCTTGGTGAGTGAGGAGGAGCCTGATATAAATCCATTTTACTCTATCAAAATCCTTATATAAATAAATTTTGATCAAATCCCCTTTAAGTTTATTTCGTTTAAAATTTTGGATGAATTCCTAGGCCACACCAATGGCTTCATGTATTTGCTTCTCCTCCAAAAAAACTAACTGCTCTACGGATATGTATATAGAAAGGATGGGTTTTAGCTTGGACACTACAATAATAGAAATAATCTTGTATATGACATTATAAATGGAAATGGGCTGAAAATACAAAAAAGAGAGAGGATGACTAGCTTTTGGAATAAGAGCAATAAAATTAGAGTTGAATTCTTGATGAATTCCACCCTCATTTATGGATTCTTCAATC
Source organism: Pinus tabuliformis (assembly GCA_031772625.1). Lineage (NCBI taxonomy): Eukaryota > Viridiplantae > Streptophyta > Pinopsida > Pinales > Pinaceae > Pinus > Pinus tabuliformis. Next base: position 550,505,300 of record CM062805.1, on the reverse strand, counting down.
ACTCCTAGAATATCTAATCCTAGAAAGTAAAAAATATCCAAGAAAAATTCCACACCCCAACCATCCATACCATGATATTTATCTCTTTGGAAGTTGCGCAACAACACTTTGAGCTCCTCCTTAGATACCTCCTCGATTATTTACCTGCTTTCCTCTTTATCCACCATTCTAGGAAAGTGTTGTACAATTTGAATGACTTCAGTTATTGATGTCTCTGAGGAGCTTTAAAGAGATCTTCAAAGTGTCTTTTACCCAGATTGTCCAATCCAATGAAGGATGAGACCTTCAAACCATTTTCATCCTGAAGGCTCCAAATGATGTTTGCCATTTTCCGGCCTTTGGCAAAAGCCTAGAAAAAAATTGTATTTTCATCATCACTTTTTAACCATATGGCTCTACTTTTAAGGCACCATTCTTCATCCCTAGCTGAGAGAAGGCCAATATTCTAAATTTCAAGATATCTACGAAAATCACTGGACTCTTGAGATGAAAACCCTTCCCATTTTGATATAGTGATGACCTGAAGTTGCCTTTCTATCCCCTAAAACTCTTGTACCTCCCTCATTTTCTTCCTTTTCACCCATCTTGTTTAAGAAGTTTAAGGTTTTATTTAAATTGGGCCATTTGTGATGCACCATAAAGGGGAGAGAACGAAATCCCGTAATATTTAATGAGAGTTAGGGACTCATCACCCATTACCCAATCTAAGTTCATCTTAAAAGGGCTTGCTGGTTTCATGGGGCCCCCTTTAATATCTAGGAATATAGGGGAATGATCTAAAATGCGTCCCACTCCAATCTATTGTTTTATTAAGGGGAGAGAGTCTGTCATGCCTTCTACCAAGAGGAATTGATCAATTCTCTTTGCAATCAATCTTCACCTGTACGTCTATTCCTCCAGGTGGGAGATATTTTTGCAGGGTCCATAGGTACCATGGAGCTTCATGATAGCCTGTTCCTAAAGAAATCCACTAAGGGATTCGGTCTAGCCTGAGGGCCCCATGATTCAGAGGCACCCAAAGAAAAAAAATAAGGTCTCTTCCTATGATAATTGTTAGATCTGAGAAGAGATATGTTGAGAAGATTTTCTCATAAGACTTTGTAGTTTTGTGAAGGGTTGTAGATGTTAATAAACATTAGGTATTTCCCTAGAACCCAATAGGAGACCTCCAACACCATAATAGACTCCATGATCGAGATATTTGAAACCTAGATTAAACAGTGTATCCAACCCACAGCAACCCCCCCTGATTAACTGAAGGCATCCACAATCGAGAAGGACCAATCCTTAAGAAGATTTTCAAGGAACATAGTGATCTAGATGGTACCACTAAGGGTCTCCTTAAGGAAAATAATATTCAGGTCATATGCTTCAACCAAACATTTCAAAGTTTATTTTTTTGGGGGGAGAAGTGATACACTGATAATTGAATGACATGATCTTTATTAAGGAGACCCCTTAGAGATTGGGATTTCTCTAAGGGCCCCTCTCTGCAAGGTTCCCATTATTTTGTGAAGTGCCCATTCTTTTGAATGACACATTCTTTTATGAGGTGCCCATGTTTGTAGAACCTCCTACATATGAATAGGATTCCCTCATAATTGAAGTCCACAGGAAGAGCCTTTAGACCCATATCAATCACTCCAAGAAACCCTTCTTGAAGGTCAAAACTAAATAAGGTACGAGCCATAAACATTCCCTAGAGGTGAGATAGGAGGCATCATGATATAAATAGACCCCCAAAAGGTTTATAATATTGCAAAAATAAATCTTATGCTAGTAGTGATCTGGGAGCCCTAGAATACAGACCAAGGGAGGAACAATGTCAGACCTCTCATGCCTAACATCAAAGGGAGGAGACTAGGGCTTGAAAATAACCAACTTAGAGTAAATTTTCCAAAGTCAACTCAAACTAAGTTTGGCATACTATTTAGCCTAGAATATTAGGTGCACCCACCCTATAGCTAAAACTTTAATAGTTAGCGGGAATTTAACTAGTGGGCTCACCTCAGAATCCACTAAGGCAATGAGAAAGGGTGTGCAAAATTTGCGCCCATGGATTCAACCGACTAGAGAATTTAGGCTTATAACTTTTTCCTGTTACATGATGAAATCCACACCCAGGGATAAATCCATCCTTAAATTCTTATACTTTTTGATGCAATGCTTCCTTTTTCCCAGTGAAGCACTCTTTTCCTGACTAGAATAGTCACTATATAACACACAATTTATGTCCCTATCAACATGTGTCACAACATGGTCCACACTGTTAGATCTGACATCCTCCAATTGAGCCACCAACACCCTCAGAATACTTCTTGTTGAAGGCAAGTTTGAGGAAAAATGGGGAGGGAAATTTGAAGTGAATACCTTAGGAAAAAGAATACTCTCACTGAAACCATGATCCTCTAGGGAACTGTTGTTTTCCAAGTAAAAATTTGGCCCAAACCCTTACTCCTAGTGTTCATTAAAATTTTGTTGAGGAGTATAGAGAGTCAAAAATCCTGTGATCCATTGGGACGACATGAAACCTTGAAATATTTTCACTGCTGCTAGACAAAACCCCACAAATGAAGCCCTAGCCAAAGAAGGAGTTTTTATAGAGAAATTAACATCTCCTTTAGGTGTAGGAATATCCGAAGTCCTAAGTTCGGGGAAAGAAGAAGGAACAAACCCAAACTCATAAATCAATCTACATGTCTTCCCCCCACGATTCTTGTGACCCAAAGAAGATGATTTGGCCCAAATGGCCTGCTCATTCGACATATTTGGCTCATAGTCAAGAGAATTTTCGTCCCCCATGGAGAGGGGAAAAGTCATCACCTAGTCAACGACTATGAGACTAGACTAATAATTACCTAGGAAGTCATAAAAAAACCCACAAAAGTGGCAACTTGAAAACCTTGAGGACGAAACAAATTTTGGAGAAAACATGATAGGTAATAGTTGAAAGAGAGGGTTAAAAAAGTATCATCAAGGAGAGGTAAGTAGATAAATTGACCTATTTATCAACTAGTAGGTAAGCCAAAAACCTCTTGGCGAGAACCCATACCCCCATTAAAGACCCATGATAATTCTTATTTCTATTAAGGTTGTGATCTAGCTGCTACAACAACCAACCAAAATTTTTGACCACATCTAATTTTGGAGCCCCATCAATCTCTATAAAGATCAAGCTCTAAATTTTTCTAAGTTTTTGTGCTCATCATAAGTCCACTTGAATTATGCCTAAGCAAAATCATAATTGTAATTTGTAAGCCTAACGCACATTGATTGGTTATCATAGTCACATTCTTTAGTGGTAGTCTAGCTTTGAAGCTTATCACATGATCCTGTGCTTGATCACATTCTAAAGTTTGACCAGGTCACACTTGTGGATGAAGTTATATAAAGGTTCAACCTCCCAAACTTCATTTCATTATCTCATTTCGCCCTTCTGGAGCTCCATGCACTTTTTATTCATAGAAATATTTTCCTATCCTTCTAGAGTGTGGTTGCGTTGCGCATCAAGACCAGGTAGGCCCCATTCCCTTTGTGATTGGAATCTTGTCATTTGATTTCTGTGATTTTGTCCTCATATGTCTTTTGATCTTCCATGAATGTTAGCCTTCCTATTAATAGTTAATCTATATATATATATATATAAAAGGTTTCATGTTAAATGTTGAATACACACACTCTTGATCTAAATCTTCACTATACTTAGTCATTTTTGGGTTCTCCATTTGCCTATAAACCTCGAACACGATTTCCATTAGTCAAATCCGCCTAAGTCTTGATTTCATCAAGCCCAAGAAAAGCAACACCTTAGCATTTCTTGGCTATCATTGTGAACTTTGATTGCACAAATACTCTTGCCCAACCTCTTTGTAGTGTATCAGTGCAATTTATAGCCATAAAATTATATCCTTGTCATCGTGAAGTGTGAATGCACCAGTATTTAGTCCTTACCTTGACTTGTTGTGATCGCATGTGATAGAGGCATAATGTTGTGACCCCTACCTCTAGAAACCTCGTTTGTGCTAAACCTTGAATATCCACCCTTCTTTGTCGTGTTAGTGTATCTTATTGTCATAACATATAACCCTTTATATCTATGAGCCCTTACTATGATTTATATGTTCTCTTCACCTCTAGTTAGCACACTTACGCATTTCAGTCCCTTAGCCTAAATTCCTATAGTGCTATCAATCCCGATTACACATAACCATCAACCTTTTCTCTGTCTAGTGTGATTGTGCCTAGCGCATTGTGTTTTTATAGTGATATTATATAAATAGAATAAAATGTAGAATAGAGATTTTTTGGGGCTAATTTGTTTCTTTGTAATGAATGAATTCAAATTTATAGGGACAATAGATCCTCCCGACATTAGTGTGTCATCATCTACAAAAAGCATGCCTCTAGTGACAAGAAAGGGGTAAGTAAGGGAAACAATATAAAGAAACATTGGAGTCGTGAACAATGCTAAACCCAAGGTTCCAATCCTTAAGGACACAACTTTTTTCATTGATAAGTCAATATCCCTATCATGGCCAGCAATATTCAAGGAGTTCGTCAAGAAAGAGATCCCAGAGAATGAAGGCGACAAAGATTTTACATCAACATCAATAATTTCTGATTGCATAGAGTTGGAGCCCATTATCACGTGTTTCCTTGTGCTAAGACCATAGAATGGATTCTACAACATATCAACCATGAAAACATGATAGTTCGAAGCACTAAAGGCGAACCCATGGCCACATATCAAGCACATGAACTACACATATTTTGAGATTCCCAAGCTATAAGAATATTGAATTCTCAATGGTATGCCAGTTTCAAGAAGTACATTAAAAACATCCTCAAGTCTTGGTGGAAAGAACTAAGTAAATTATGACAAAAGGCTGAAGGAATATACAAAACTGATGCAGGAGCATCTAACCTCCTCCTTAATCAAAGAGGAATCCAAAGCGGAGCTAAGTTGACGTGGCCACAAAAACCATATTTTCGTTAAATTCATATTATTAATAGAGATTGTTGTTATTCGGTTGAGTAAATTTAGAGATCTTATGAGGGGAGATCGGATCTGGAATGATCCAATCTACTTTCCTCCATTGTTATAAACTAGTCTTCGTGCATTTGTAGGGGGGAGCCAGGCGCATGTATATCCAGCACTGCCAGGGCAACCTGGCTCATAAAAAAAACGTATTGTAATTTGAATTCAGAAATAATATAAATCATGTGTTTTGTGGTTATGAGTTTCTTTCATTATGTATACGAGTATGTCAGTTCTTAAATTGATCCTGCGTGTTGGTGTAGCCTGCGCAAGGATAGAATTATGACAACATTTTTTTCTGAGGTTACAAATCGTAGTATTGGTGTATGGGCCTGTAGTCACTTGAAAACATCTTCAAGAGAAGAGCGTTGTGTGAACTTGGTTCATACGTTGGGGAACTGCAGCTACGTTGGCTTATAAAGACCATGGTGATGAGATGAGCGGCGTTGAAAGGCATTTAGACAGCGCATTGACCAAGATTAAACAGTGGCACAATTGTTAGACGCAGCAAAGGTAATGCGTATTCAAGATTTGTGAAGGACTGTGGTTGATTGTACGTTGGGGAGAGAAATCAATATAAATATAAAGTCATCGATTCTTGCTGTGATAATCGATACAAGTTTCAATTCTTCGCTGTATGAATATGTGTAGCCATCGAATTGTTTATTGGATGTCGTCCATACTTATGTCAACACGGTAAACGGTTCCAAATTTATATATGAAAGGGGATTTTGGCAATACCCCAAGATCTCTTTTCATCAAAAACCAAGATGTTGAGGAAGGTATATCAATACCTAATGGCTATGTGTTTTTGAATTTATGGAAGAGAGAACACTAAGTTCTTTGAGGATAAATGGGTTTACATGGTATACTATTGTGCTACTAAAGGGACTATTTTCAATTGGTCTGAGATCCTAGCCATATGCTTATAAAATTGTGTCAGAAAATAAAAGAATGTAGTAGAGGGTGAGCAATTGAAATTATACATGTCTTCTTATTTGTTGGTTGGTATTTGCACAAAGAATGAATTCTTGAGAATGGAGTGGACATGGGCCTTTACCAAAGAAATATCACCATTACACATATATTGTAAAGTATTATGGGAAACAAGCTACATAGATGTATATGCTAAGATCACTAAATTCTTCATTTCAACATTATATCATATATTATTTGATATTGAATAACCATGCATGTCAAAAAAATCAAGGTTATCTCTATCAAACATTGCTAATTGGTTCACACCTCCCGATGGGACATTTATTAGGGCCTTTAGTGCATATAGAAGTCCACATATTCTACCTCTATTCATGATCGACAAGGTAGTAATGCAGGAGGTTGATTACCAGCTATCTACAAGGTTATCAAGATCACTACAAAAGGCAAATAAATCACCGTGGCTGATATTCCCACTATGCATAGGATCATACAACTTAAAGAACTTGAAAGAGGTGGAAGCATAAACAAAAGAACTAGAGCGCCTTAATTTTGGTGAAATGGGATATCATTGATGTGATCCTCTAGAGGCATAACTACAAAATATTGTGCAAAACTCATATATACCTAGATGTATACCTCAGTTTCATGGGAAGAGGAAGAGAAGGTCAGGAATTGTTACAATACCACTAGAGTAATTGGAGCAGGTGAAGAAGTAAGTCCTTCAAAAGTGTCAAGTTTCCCATATGATCAAGAAGAAAGAGACAAGTAAGATATGGATATTCAAGAAAAGGTTGAATTAAAAAGAAATCAAAAGTAGGAAGCCACTAGGGAAAAAAAATAAGAGGCTCAAAGCTAATAGAGATGCTAAGAAGGCAGTTGAAGAAGAGAAGAAGAAGAAAGAGCAAGAAGAGGCACAAAAGAGGAAATAGGAAGAAGAAGCAAGATAAAAGGAGGAATAGGAAAAACAAAAGAAAGAGGTAGTGAAAAAGAGAAAGGAAGCATTGAGAAAGAAAAAAGAAGAAGAAGCCTCAAAGAAGCAACAACAACAAGAAGAGCAGAGAATGAAACAACTTGAAGAAGAGGAGAGAAAGAAAAAAGAGGAGGAAGAAATGGCAAAGAAATTAGAAGAAGAGCTAATTACCCAAGATATAGTTGATGAGCAAGAAGATGAGGTTAAATAAAAAAATGTGGAAGTTGAACTGATTTTAGCCACTTTGAACATTTGACCTCCAACTCCTCTCACTGGAGGACATCTCCCACTCAGTGAGATGGGTATCATGGCGCCAAGAGAAGAAAGGATCTTGGACATTTCCAACTTCACCTTCGATTAGTTCAAGAATAAGATCACTCAAGTGAGGAGGAAATACTTCCCTAATAAGTTAGACCATCCTATATCCATCAATCTAGAGAGAGAGATCATTGCATACATAAGAACCAACCCAAAATCAAGATTCAACAGGTATGGACTTCAAAACATCTATGAGAATAATATTGATTATCTGACTCTTGAATTCAAAGGGTTAAAGAAGGAGTTGGCCAATGCATAACAATAGAATGAACAACTTCTCTTAGATAATCAAAATGTGTCTTCTACAAGTTCCAACACGAAAGGTTTGCAATCTACAACTCTTGTAGAACTAAAGGAGTTAGAGGACATTATGAAATAGGTTTATGAAGAAATGGTAACATTGCATAAAGTAGTCACACCTCTGTTTGAGATACAAAATGAGTTATAATAAAGGGTGAAGATATTGAGACTTGCTCACATGGCTATAGATTTCATTCAAGAGTGGGGCACTAAATACTCCAATGCACTAGAAGAATTGACTAAGAAGTGCAGGGTTGAAGACGAGGTAGATAGAATAGAAATGAAAATACTTGTGCAAACTCATTATCAGCTAAGAAATAGTGTAACTAGTACCATATCAACCTATCTAAAGTTGCACACTGGATTATAGGCCCTAGGTCGAGTACACAAGATACCTTCCATTGGCGTGTCTAGAGAAGTGAAGGCAAGAGAAGAAATCAAACGCGAGGTATGCGACACATTGGATGTCATAAAGTATTCTACTATTCAAGAAGACTTAGAAGTGACCAAAGAAACCATTCTCCAATATGTCTTAGAGTCTGTCAAGTTGCATTCCCAAATTGACAATGCTTTGGAACAAAGTGCAAGTGGACTCAAAGACAATATTTTCAGATGCTTTAGAATGTAGAATAAGATATGATTGAGAGCTATCATAGAAGGTGAAGGACGTAGAAACTGAGTGCAAGGCATGGTACAAGTATGTTACAAAAGAGCTCCATATCATAGTGCCAGAGCTACAAATTACACAAATTTGTACATGAATGTATTTTTATTTTCATAATTTTGGTTATATTTTTGTAAATGATAATTTTCTAATTAGAAAAGTGACAAGAAACTGAAAGAACACAAAGAAGTACAAATCTCACCTACAAATTGAAGAGTCACGAGGGAAGGGCAAGAATCATATGGGAGATGAAAAATCATCTCATTTATTATAAATAGACCCTCCTAGCCAAAGCAAAAGGACTTTCAACTTTGGTTTCTCTTGTAAGCATATTGTAAAGAGATTTTTATTCTTTTGAGAAGCAAGTAGTAGATTTCATGTTCTACTATTGGATTGAGTGAGTACTTCTTGTAATTTTGCATTTCAATACTTCTACTTAATCCTCAGAAGCTCTTTGAGCCAGACAATTGTTTCAAACATACATCATAAGGAATTGTAAGGCTCTTCTCGTAATGGATGATGATATGTGTTGAAGAAAATGAACTATTTTGTTATCTCTAACACAAATCTCATTTGAAATTGTATTCCTTTATGTGTTAATGATTGTGGTTGATTGTAAACTATTTTCAAATCAATTAAAGATTTTTTCTTTACATGTATCATTATTATAGTAATGCTAACTTTGTTCTGGTAAAGGTGCCTGCTTTTCTCTTTTATCATAGTAATATTATATGCTTATTATCTATAAGTAGTTCACAAATCTATCGTCACTTGTATTTATCAAAAGTGATAGTGGTTTTCTCACGTGTTTCAGATTTTTTCCAAAGCATATCATAAGTTAAGTGAAATGGTAGCTGGGCCAATATACTAGATGGGTCTCCTATTCCAAATGGTGTAGGGTCTAATTGGTACTTTACACTAGGGATATCCCCTATCGTTGGAAGAATATACATGCTTGTTATCAAATTTTAGTGCTAGAAGGAGGGCCACCATTGAATGGTAGGTCAATTCTCACACTCTAATACTAACTCATCCAAACAAGGCAACAATTATCCAGGTTCACCTCTGTCAAATCCTTGTGAGATTTAAGAACCAACTCCTCATAGTCTTGAATGTGGTTTTGAAGTTACCTACAATAAACTAAGGTCTATATATCCACTCACCTGTGAGTTCGTAATAAATCTTGGAATACTTCTAGTTATATCAATCCTCCTTCATAAGTGTTCAACCAAAGAACATACAACTCATGGTGGTGTGTTGGTCACTTCAGTGCAAGATTTGGTAAATGCCTCCTTGAATGATTTAGTAGAATTAGTTGAGAGGAATATAGATCAAGGCAAAAAAGTACCACTTTATTTTGACAATTTGGAGGGAAATGATGAAATCATTTACATATCAAATAACAAAGAGTATAATGAGAATGAGAATGAGAACGTGAACGTGAACAAAAACAAGAGTGGTACTTCGAAATATTAAAGTGACAAGGGAGATAAAAACAAAAACATGGATGATGATCAACAGTTGGACTGGATGGCCCAAGGGCCATTGAATCTTCTAGGTGCTCTACATCATCTACCAAAACTCCCGTAGAAATGCCTCACAAAATATGATCTAGATAAGTCCACCACAACTAAGGACCATGTTAATAATTTCTATTTATAGTTGAGATTGTTGGATGTGTGTTATGATGATGTGGTGTGAAGACTCTTCCCATGCATGCTTGAAAATAGAGCATAAGCTTGGTATTATAGTCTTCCCGTTAATTCAATATATAATTGGGTAGAGCTTAAGAAGGCCCTTTTAGAGAAATCTGTTGATGACAAAACTACGACCATGCTGTTAGAGGAGCTAAGAAATATCGAAATGGGGAACAAAGAGAAATTCAGATATTTTTAATAAGAGATTCACCACTATTTTGAATAAGTTCCCCACTAATGTACAACCTCACGATTCTATCACGTCATATTATTTCACTTCAGCTTTGCCAAAAAACATATCAATGTTTGTCAAGGGAGCTAATAAAATCACGTTGGTAAAGAGCTTAAATGAAGCCATAACTATGGAAAAGTATCTTAAAGAAATTGGAGTGATTACTAATCAAGCATATTCGAAGAGCACTAGTAAGAATCCTCAAACTTCCTTGAGTAAATCAAATGACAAAGATACTGTTGATATGGAAAATATAAGCAAGTCTATCATGCAGCTAACCAATGGAGTATTTGATCTCAAGAGGAAAACTAGTGAAAATTATTTCAGTATTAAAACATTCAAACCATTTTTCAAGAAGGACACTAATCAACTAGCTAAATCAACTCAAAGCTCCAACGTAGTCTTCAATGCCAAGGGCGTGGGTATGGATAATTATTTTACATTCCATCAAGAAGCCCACTTTGAGAAGACATGTCCACAATGGAAGCATAATATGATTACAATGATAACTAATGTTCTGGATGGTCAAACCCTAGAAAAACAATATGAACAGTCCAAGGAAGAAGATGAACCTTCTCCACTTGAAGACAATACTAATGTTGGAGAGTCTATATTTACATTGAATTTGATTACAGATAATGAATCCTAGGTTTCTAGTGAATCTTTAGTTGGTGAAACTCTTTCTTCTACGCCACCCAAGACATAAAATCTAAGGAATAAAGGACCAATGCCCGAGCCAAAAGTAGATGAGAAAAGAAAAATGTTTCTAAGGAGAATGCTATTTCCCAATGATCCATCTCAAGGTTCGAGTCATAAATATTCAACTAGAAAACCCTCTAATAATTCTTCAAGAAATGGTAAAATCAAGTCCAATGCAATCGAAATGGTAAATAAGGTTTCTCCACCAACATCCACCACTCATCCAACCAAAGAGGAGAATGTATCTTGCGATGTTGATTGCAACATTATTGAAGACATGAAGAAGGCTTAAGCTAAAAAATCTCTGTATGAACTATCCAAGTTGACTGGTCAAAGAGAATTGATTATCATGACTTTTTCATCAATGCCTCCATCAGGAAAAAGAACTACTTCTTCCAAAAATTCATCATCAAGTAAGTCTAAAACCACTGCAAATATTGAATATATTATCAATGATATTAATGTTAACACAAAATATACTATTCCTCCTTTCTTATTGACATTGGAGATTTTAAATTATAATGTTCATAATTGTCTTGTTGATTCTGGAGCATCTACAAATGTTATGCCTCTATGGGTAGCTAAGAAGATTAATGCCAAACTGGACAAGATAAATTCTAAGATTATACAACTCGATAGGTCTCAAGTTCAAGTAATCAGACAATTTCAAAATGTATTGATTAGACTATCTTTTGATTCTTGAGTTAATCAATTCATTCATATAGTAGTTGTGGACATCCCATAAGCATACAATTTGCTCTAAAGTAGAGATTGGTCAAGTAAAATAGAAGGATATTTTGACTCATACTGGTCTTACTTGTGGCTCCCATACAAGGGGAAGAATAATTAGATCAACATGAATGGTGAACCTCTCATGAAGTATACAATCATAGAAATGGAACCACCCAATGAGCCTATCAATATTTCACAAGAAATCTTGGGAAATTTCTTTATAGAATTAGACATAAGATGTTATCATGCACTACCATCCCCTGTCCCATTAAACACATAGATGAAACTCCTTCCTTGCTGTAACCACCCCATCCCACATTTACCCGCTTTTACAAGCTCTCTAAGGTAAAAATGAGTTGAGAGTTACTATGACATGAACTGACCTCCAAGTTCCAGTTATGGAAGTGGGGCCTACTAACTGGAACTCTTACTACCACCCATTAGGGACACCATATCACTCACGAGTCTGAAAACCACCCCTGGTAATCAATCCCTAAGGTGAAACTTCTTTTCACAAGCTTTATCTCCCAACCACACACTTGACACATAGTTGACACAATGTGCATGCAGTTGGAAGGTTCCAATTGCACCCACAAGCCTTCCTGCATGCGGATATGATCAGAATATTCTAGTTCTGTGCATTTGGTAGAAAGATATATGCCACTTTTTTAGGGTTGTCCTACAAGACACTACCCATAATTGCACAAAATTTTCCAGAGTCAAGTCTCAAGTGATAACAATTCTAAACAACCAATACTCAGGTGATCAAGACATGCCTAATACATGATACATATTTCGTCAAACATATAGTAAACATAGAAGCTATAGGTCATGAATGCATATCTAATCATAAACTTCTAAACTTCATTAGAGAATTATCAAGAAGGTCCAATACCCTCTCAAGGTAGTTGCAACAACACTTGTCAAATTATGCATTCATCAATCATTCAGTTGCTTATCAAATCATGAAAAATGTCCATAGAAAGAGAAGATCATATAACCATACATATAACCATCATATAACCAACATATAATCCATGACAAACCAACCATAATATCAACATAATAACCAGTACAAGTGCTCATCAATCATAATAAAAAAATAAATTATTTTAACATATGAAAAAGCCAACCAAGTCAGGGACTTCCATGTACCACCCAACCATAGATTGGGTTGAACCAAATCCCTCTTTCAGCCAATCACCCTCATGTCATATTCCAAGCATGAATGTGGGATCATATGGGCTATGTAATACCCTCCTCCCACATTTACCCAAGTTAACTGGTCCATCAGGGTAAACATGTGACGATAGGCTACTATGATGTGATTCAACTCCCCATGTATAGCTAAGGAAGTGGAACCACAAAACAAAACCATTCTAACCTTCCACACATGCTACAAAACCTTGAGGAGCCAACCAACCCTTCCAGGTGACCAACCCCTAAGACAATTTGATATTTCATTGCGCTAGAGCCTCAGTCGCTCCCATGACAAGGCATGCATGCGAATGGGACCCTCCAGTTGCTCCCACAACAAGGGAATGCCAACGAATGTGGAATTTTTCATCTAGTTCTAAGCCAACAACCCCAGATTCAGTGGCACTTTTTTAGGGCCAGGACTCAGACCACTGCCCAGAACTTCATGAAACTTTCAGAAATGATAAATAACATTGCAACAATAGTAATAATGCAAACAGTTGATCAATGAATTAAATGGACCCCTATTAGCCATGATAGGAAATTCGTCAAACATGTCACAAATATACAATCTACAGGTCATAACAATAGATTTGAGCATAGGGGTCTCATAATTACTTGAGATTTGTAAAGAAGCATTGATGCCTTATCACAATAGCTGAAATATCATATATTAGATCATATATTCATTGTTCATTCATTCTATAATCAAACATGATCTGAGCCATACATCAAGTCTATCATAAAACATACTCATAACCAACAAAAATAACAAGGATATAACAACCATAAAAACCACATATGAACAAGTATGCTTACTCATCAATATAAGAGGAAAGAAGCTCTTATTAACATATGCAAAATGCAACCAAGTTTGGGACTTCCACGTACCACCCGACCATAGATTGGATGAACCAAATCTTTCTTTCAACCAATCACCCCCATGCGATATTCTTAGCATGAATGTGGGATGTCATGGAACAAATCCAACAAAACCAAACCAGGGCTTCTAGAGGCCAAACCACATCAATCCTCAACCAATCATTCCATCTCATGGTCAGACATCACTAACCATCACCAGATTGGTCTCTACCCAAGCTGTCCAGGACTCCAAAGCATTTGTTCCAACCAGGGCTTCTAGGACTAGTAGCTCAACCCACAACTGCTACCGGGCTTCCAGAGCGTTTGTCCAAATAGAGCTTCTAGGACTAGTAATTCAACAAACAAAGGGCTTCCAGAGCATTTGTCTAACCAAGGCTTCCAAGAATAGTAACTCAACCCAAGGTGTTAAGGGCTTCCAGAGCATTTGTCCAACCAAGGCTTCCAAGAACTAGTAACTCAACCCACAAGCATAAGGAACATGAGAACCAACTAGAAAACAAAAGGACAGACACCCAAAACACCATGCCTATACAATAAATGAAAAGGCTAGGAAAATCCACTGTTCATCTAGGAAATCCTCCATGCCAATGACAAATCATAACCAAGAAACCACATGCATGTGCCATGCATGCAAAAAATAGCAAGGGAATAATACATGAAACTCGGTACTTGCAAGCAAAACCCGTTGTATCTGCTGATCCTGATGTCCTCTTGTGCTTTCCTACTTTTCCTTTTCCTTCTTTCTCCAAATCCCAAGTATGCCACACTCCTCCAAGAGTGCTCCAAGAAAACTCTAATTGTCCAAGAGTATGAGAGAGAGAGAGAGTAGAATAGAGAGCTCCAAGCTAAAACTGAGAAAAGTTTGAATTGAAAAAAACCTGCAAACTGATCATCAGAAGCCTTTTTATTAATGAGGCCTCTATTTTCTACAATTTTCCTTTATTTTCCTCCTCACATGCAACCTGTGACCTTTCACCTTCATTTTCTCCTAATTTCCATTTTTTTCATAAATAAAATGCTAATTAATGCCACTTTTCCTTTCCAAAGCCTTTGCCATTTCCTTTGCCAATTTCCATAGCCATTAATTAATCACAAGTGATCCCCATCACTATGTTTTTTCCCAACATTCATCTTGGAATATGTGTCCCATGACCATGGTTATTATTTTTCCTTTATTAACTTTATTACATGGATTTTTGACCAGGGTTGTTACAGGTTAAACCAAAATAGAACCAACCAGGGCTTCCAGAGGAAAAACCACCTCAACCCTCAACCACAGTCATTTCACCTAAACCTATCTAGAAGTCACTAAAATCAAAACACGCTTGGATGCCTCCAACTTCCTTCACCAGTTCCAGAGGAATTTTCCGGTCTGCACCCATCTATCAAGATTTCTAGGAGAAAGCCCATCTCCACCCTTTACCCTTGGGGATTTTCCCAAGACCACCTTAACCAGGATCCAAGTCTACCTACCATACACAACTTAATCAAAGAGATAACCTACTACATCATGACTATCTAGGAAATGGAAAGACAAGGCTGGAACCACTATCAATACAGGAAAACCCCATGCCAATGACATCAAAATAACCAAAGAACCACATGCATGTACCATGCTTCCAAATATCAACAATGAAATCACACATGCAACCTGTTACCGACAATGAACTCCAACTGTAGCTGCTGATCCAACCTTCTCTTCATTTCCCACAATTCCTTTACTTTCTTCTCTCCAAGTACAAGTGAATTCTAGGGTGCTCCAAGAATGCTTTAAGTGTGCAAGAGTGTCAGGATATGGAAGAAGAGAGCCAAAAGCTAAACCGACCAAATATATGTGAATTGTTTCTCTGATGTCTTTTTATCATTGATGTCTAGTCTCCTCCTTTCCTTTTTCCCCTTTCTTTCATTTTCCTTCAATTTCTCTCTAATTTCCCTTACATGCATATTAGTGTCTCTTCATCTTCCTTTTATCATATTTTCCTTTATTTCCTTAATTAAATTCCATTTATTGCCTCTTTTCCTTTGGCAATGTCTTTGCCAATTTCCATAGCCATTAATAAACCACAAGTGTTGCCCTCTATAATGTTTTCCCACCATTCGGCTTGGAATATGTGTCCCATGACCTTGGCTTTATTTTATTTACATGGAAAATCAACTAGGGGCTATTACGCTTGCCCTCATGGTGATGATAATGAATCATGTTTCATAGATATAAATAGCTTTAGTGTAGTTATCGGCCATGTTAAAACTAACCTTTGGACTCTGTACTCTAACAAATTGAAAACGAAGGATGGAGATGGAGCAAGTTGTATCCTAGTTGACCGAGAGAAGAACAAATACTTTATCTCATGTCGCTTAGAGTTTGAATACACCAACAAAACTGTGGAATACAAAGTGCTAATTTTTGGATTAAACAAAAATATCGACCTCAAGGTAGAAGGTTTAAAGGTAATAGGTGATTCTAAAATTTTTACTAGACAGGTGCGTAATACCATTCATTGTGTTTCTCATAATCTCAAGAACTACTAGTAGGAAGTATGAAGATTAATTTCTTCTTTCAAAGCTTTTGATATTAAGTCTATACCAAGAATAAATAATGTTGCAACATATACTTTGGCCAATGCAGCCGCTAGGTTCATTTCACTTAGGGATGGTTTCTCAATTGAAATAATTTATAGACCTTCCATCCCTGATAATGTAACTAACTTATGCATGTTTAATGATGATCAACATATTTTAGATTTCCTTCAGAACACAGATATATTTAAGGATGCAACTATTGATGAGGACAAACATATCACATGAACATATCAACCTAGGGACAAATGAATACCCCAAGTATGTTAATCTCGGTACATGTTGTTCTCCACAAGTACGACACACGTTTATTCGATAATTCAAGCAATAACAAGATGTGTTCACGTATACCTATGAATATTTGAATACTTATGACATAAGGATAACTTGGGATGTCATTCCACTTAAAGATGAGGACACGCCTTTTCAACAAAAGTTAAGAAAAGTACATCTAACACTTGAACCCTTAATTCAAAAAGAGTTGAAGAAGTTACTTGATGCTCAAATCATTTTCAAAGTTGGGCATTCAACTTGGGTCTCGAATCTTGTCCTCATAAGGAAGAAGTTCGGGGAAATCATATTATGCATGGATTTTCAAAATCTCAAACAAGCTTCCGATAAGGATAATTACCCCATTCCATCAATGGAAAAAATACTATAGAAGGACTTTGGTGCTAAGATGCTTTGGCTACTGGATTGTTTCTCAAGATATAACCAAGTGTTGGTAGCAGAACTCAATAAAATCAAGACTACATTTAGGACCAAATGGGGTACTCTTGCTTTTAGGGGATTGGCTTTGGGCTTGATTAATGTAGGAGAAACTTTTTAGTGGGAAATGGATATCACATTTCGAGGATTGATTGGTTTAAGTGTGGTGGTCTATCTTGATGATGTTACAATGTTCTCGAAAATAAGTTCTAATCACCTACATCATTTAAAGAAAATATTCAAGTGGTGTAGAAAATATGGCATATCTTTGAATCCAAAGAAAAACATCTTCGCAGTGCCCAAATGGAACCTCTTGGGGCACATAATAGTGAAAAATGTTATCAAAGTCGATCTAGAATGTGTTAAGAAAATTACTCACATCCCTTATCCTATTGGTAAAAAAGCGATGCAATCCTTCCTTAGCAAGATCAATTTCCTCAGAAAAATTATTTCAAATTATGCACATATTTTCAAGCCCCTATAAGAAATGATTAAGAAGGATGCAATATATAAATGGGACTAAAAGTAAAATGATGTTTTTTCCAAAATAAAACAAGAAATAACTAAAGAACCAATATTATATAGCCCGAACTTCAAGAAAGATTTCTTGCTTTATACTCTCACCTTATATTCTTTGATAACAACCATATTAACTCAAAAGGATGATTAAGGAAATGAGTGACCAATCTCCTTCATGAGTGTAGGCTTACAAGGATTAGAATTAAATTATCTAGTGATTGACAAATAAGCCTATGAGGTCTATAAAGTGGTAAAACATTCCAGGCCTTGTATTCTCAAGAATCATGTCATAGTGTTCATTCCCCATCCTACAGTTAGATCATTATTTGTGCAACAAGAATTGGGAGAACGAAGGGCTAACTGCATGACATGTTTGCAAGAGTATGACTTAGAGTTCAAACTAGTTCATATCGTTAAAGCCATGGTATTTGTCAACTTGCCGCTGAAGCAACAAATCCACAAGAAGAATATACATCCGGTTGGGAGCAAGAAATGGAGATGTATAATATTGATTCAACTACCCCATCAAATACACCATAATCAAGATACACAAATATTCAATAACACCTAGAACAAGGAACTCTGCCCCCACATCTATCGGCGAAACAAAGGGGGGCCATTCAACTCAAAGCGTTATCATATTGAATGGTCTAGGTTATATTGTTCATGAAACATCATGACAACGTTTTGTTGAAGTGTTTAGAATCTCTTGACCTAGAGAGAGTTTTGAAGGATTTACATAATGGAACATCAGGTGGACACTATACTGGAGACACTATGGCAGATAAGGTTATGCGAGCTAGATACTATTGGCCAACACTCTGCCTATTCTTGAAGTGTTGGAAATTTAACAAGATAGCCTTATCCTATTGTTGGTTGAAAGTGATTTCTTTCACTTGAGATTTGTAATCCTCAGTGATTAGACCATTAAGCATGTTGCTCCAAAATTTTGACTCTCTGGCAATATAAAATGAGCTCGCTTATCCAAAAAGTCAATTTCTTAGTGATAGAGGGACATCACTTCAAAAGTCTATTTTCCCGTGATAAGGGCTAAGTGTATTAATTTAGATTTGATTTCTCTAGAAATACAGGGTCACATGTCACTTAGGATGTTACTTCTAGGGTGATACAAAGTTCTGTACCTTCAATTCTTCCTCTTTGATTATATATATTGATGTACCACTCCCACTACTACTTCTCTAGCAACATGGAGTTGTGTATTGTGCTAGATTCCACTCTCGAGTAACATAAGATTATGTATAGTGTGGAAGAAATATTTTCTAGTGTTATAGGAGCCAAATTTCTTCCATAACATATATCTTGTTTCATATATGTTGTTAATGATGTCAACTACAATGTCATTGATGTCAAATTCTAACAACATGGGAGATTGTTGAATAACATGATGTCAAAGTTGTAATTTGGATAACATATCTTTGAAGGAATTTATTCTCTAGCTCCCTAGTCGAAATGAGACTAAAAGTTGTATGGTTAAATACCATGTTTTGAGAACTTTCCAATGCTATATGACACTTTTCCTAACTCCATAAGAATCAAGAGAAAAATGATGTTGAAGTGAAGAAGTTAAAGTAAGATTCTAGTTGGTCCAATGCTATATCCAAGTTTGAGAAACATATTAGGTGATTTCAAAGATATTGAATCTTTTTGTAGACATTTGGGATGCACTAGGGTATCCATGGTTGCATAGAGGCAACCACTTAAAAGTGGGTCAGATTCAAATTTACCCGTTGAGAAGTTTGAGTGTCAATTAGGTGATTTGGGTAGATCAACGACAGGAGGTGGCCCAGGGTCGCCTGAAAGGGTACCCTTTGTGATGGAAACCATCATGGTTTATTTCCAGTGACATGGTAGCTTGTGATTGGTTGCAAACCCCCCTTAATGTTCCGTACCAAAACTAGAAACCCCCCCTTCCCCCCCATGATAGAAGTAGTTTACTTGACAAAATATTGTAGATGGATCCCAATCGACGAGGAATGTTAGGTGGAGACAAGTGACACTGATGTGGCTCAAGAAATGAGATGGTAGTTGAAGGTGATGACACATGCCACTCATTTTTGACACTTTTAGGTGGCCAATTGGATAAGTAAAAGATGACATGTGGTAGTGTGCTAACTTGGAAGATGACGTGAAAGTGACATGGTAGTGACATGGAAGCTTCTGAAGTCTCAGGATTCACGCTAGGGACTGGTTTGGTGAAGGTAAAAATGGCAATTACCAAGAATCCCAAAGGGATGTATACCACTCGTGAAGAAGACGGGGTGAAAATTCCCGTTGTTTAGCTATATTATTATCATAGATACATATGCACAATAGTTTTTTGTTTCTTAACTTCCACAGGGATATGGAATAAAGTAAACATACTACCTAAAACAATTTTCCAATAATTTCTAGCAGTTACTTAACAATGTCGCTAAGTGAATTTCTTTGCAACCCAATAATTCCTTTTGCTTTCTTACTATCTTTCACTGTGACGAATCTCAAGAGCCTTTTAGAACTAATCCAGTGTCTCCAACAACTCATGGCTTGGGTATTTATATTGGGAAATCTAGCAAAGAAATATGTATTAACTTCCAAATAAAGTGATGGGATGAAAACCCTTAGTGGGAAATTCAATTGGCCATGGCTATGAAAATAAAGTGTTATGTACCAAGAGGTTCGAGATTTAAATTCCCTCGATTTACCCTTGTTTTAGGAAGGGGCATACATAGGCACCTGGGAGTGACAATGGTAGTGGTATGAATCGACTTGTGTCAATCAAGTACTAGTTCCTCAAGCATATTGACATTATGCCCCATCAACATTTCTATCGTGCATGTCCACATATATGGAATTTTGTTTTGGCGAGTAGAATCCCAAAAGAATCCATAACATTTATATCTGTTAAGAAATTTGGCATTATATATATATATAGCCAATGTCCAATTGGATATAGAGCATCTAAAAGAATGAGTTTGAACCCTACCCTATCTTAAATCCCTAACCCTACATGCCAAGATTCCATTTAAAATTGTTTCTTTCGAATTCTGGTAGCAAATATCTCTTGGGGTTTGTAAGTTCTATACCCTCACTTAATACTGTTTCAAAAACATACAAAACATAGAGTATGAATGTTGAGCATGCTTGTCTCCATCTTTGAAGTTATTACATAAATGTTTGGGAAAGTGTAGCATAGGGATTTGTAAAGGAGGGCTATAATGGCAGTTCAAACTATTTTTGATAACACATCTGAGGAAGCTTCACACTCTTCCGCAACTCTTTTTCTCAACTATATTTTTATGAATATCAAATTAAGATGAAGATTCAATGTAATAATGCATTTCTCTGTCTCAATATTTTGATTAGACTTCATTCAGATTGATACTCTCCTCCATCACATCCATGGATTGTTGGTTGACAACCATTGATTACATTTGGTATCGAGGATAATGTGAGCAATGACAATGACGATAACATTAAGCAATGCCGTTATTCCTATTATCTGTTTGTGTACACCATCACATTCTGCCATTGCCAACAATTCTTGGGGTTTCTTCATCACCTTCCACCATTGGCAACAATCCCCATGATTTATTTTTCTTCTATTTTGTGGAGACTTCCTTGACATGGAAAAATGCATCTATTATGTGGAGCGTGGAATAAGCCATTAAGGTTGCCAAATTACTAGAGAAAACTATAACCACCATAAATCTATTTTAACTTTCTATCTACCAAAGTCCATGAGGGATCAAATCTCTCAAGATGTAAATCCTTTTATGAGTGCAAAACTTGAAGAAATATGTGGAGCTCTAGAGATTTAATTCCTCTCTACTCTTGGTAGATTAAGATGGTGGTTTTGAGCAATACACTAATAAATGTTTTAATTATTTTATTTTTATTTTTTTTCACTTGTTTTATATAATATATATGTTGTTTTCTTATATATATATATATATAATCTTAGAAAGACATGTGTCAACTTCACATTTAGCATAAAATGAATCACACATAGTTGTAAAATGTCCCCACTTGACACATTAATAATGTATCACAATGATTTATGCAAAATTATGATTCTCATATATAGTGTTAAATAATATTAACATGTATTTAAAAATATATTAATAACATAAAAAACATATGTAGCTTATAAATAAAATATCTTACTACCATATTAGGATTTATAAATAAATATGTCATTACCTATATTATATAAAAGATGTTGATATCAACCATGTCTATATTATATATAGTTAAAAAATAAATAAATTTATGTATTAATTATATAAGTTAGTTAAAAAATAAATAAATTGTTTTATATATTACATAAAACAATTGAAAAAACAATAATTATTATGTTAGATCTAAGACTTTTGTGATCCATAATGTAGATATAAGTCTTTCGGATTAATCACATTGTTAGTGTAAGGCCTTCGGGCGCGAACGCGGATGGGCGCCGGGCGAGTCGGCGTGCACGATGGGCGCGCGGGCGGGCGCGCGGGTGCACGGGCGGGCGCGGGCTGCACGACGGGCGGGCGCGGCTGAATGGAAATGCGATGTTTTGGAGAGATGCTTGCGACAAAACGTTGGACAGTTTTTACGACACTTAGAAAAATGCGTGGAACGATGGAGGATTTATACCCTGCAAGCGTGGGAGGGATGTGTGGCCAGGCCGACACATGTTTAGGCATGCACAGGGGTGTTATATCATTATTTTGGGGGTCGGCTGGAGTGCCACCACCCACAGTGAAAACATGTTAGAACGCATATATATTGGCATGCGTTGGGATTCATTTGGATCAAGTTCGAACAGGACAACTTTGCATAGCTCAAGGAGACAAGGAAAAATGCGTAGATTTGGAGGAGTGCGCATAGCTCATGCACATGTCTTGAGGGCGCAGCTTTGGGTGATTCTTAGAGCCAATTGTGGGTTGGGCAAGGCGTGCCCAAGGTTGTCTTATATGCAGATTTGTGTTGGACTTGACAAGGATGTCTTCGTGACTCGGGTGAGCACTCATCCTTTGTGCAAGGTGTGCACATGCTATTGTAAAAGGCTGATTTGCCTATATTGTAAAAGATTCTAAGTATTGGCTTGGAGCTTGCCAAGCATTACTTGTATGATTGTATTATGAAGAAAGATTGCTTATAATATATATTGTCGGGCAGACTTGTTCGGGAGTTGCCCCTCCCCTTTATACTGTGCAATTGTTGTTCTTTTATAATTGCTGTTGATAATGAATGAGTATGGGTGTTCATTGGTATAAAGGATAAACATAATTTTACTTGGTTGCGAAACACAAACTAAGTAAGGACAAGTGAATTAGGCGTAGTCCATGAATGTTAGTATTGGTGAAAAGAAAGCGTTCGGTGGTGCCGCACCTCGCTATAAGCGGTTGGAAGACTACCGCAGGTGTAGGGGCGTGACAGTTGGTATCAGAGCTAGTTTGAAGACTTGGAGGAGTCTTGCAGGAAGCTGGGGGAAGTAGGTGTGTAAACACTTGACAGGTTTGAAGCCGGTGAGCAGGGTTGCTCGTGACAGTGGAAAGGGTACTTGCAGGTGAAGGAAGCCGTTTCACACAAGTGGAACAAGGGTTGGTTCTAATTGTAGGTGACTTGGTGAAGCTGTTGGATGGTCGAAACTAGATTGCAAAGAAGAAATAGGCTGTTAGAGATGGCAGCTGAATCTCAGGCTGGGTCTAGTCACGTTGTGAAAGACACTACTATTGGGTTCATTGAAAAGGTGTTGGAAAAGATGGAGGATATGGAGACTTCTTGGGACAAGAAGATGGACTTGCTCGCTAAGGAACAAGAGGCCAATTCGAAGATGAAGGAAGAGCTCGATGAACTCCAAACACAACACGATGAACTCCAGACACAATATGAGTACACTGATCTTATGTGTACACAACTTGAAGTAAGGGTCAAGGAGGTTGAAGAAGCAAGGGATCAGGGTCTTGCAGAGATCGTGAACTTGAAGAAAACTCTTGATGAAGCCAAGGATGAGATCGCGGTGTTGAAGAAGGCCCTGAGGCATAACTCAGGTGGAGGAGTGCCTCATGTGAAGGTCAAGGAACCGGAATCTTATGATGGCACTGTTATCACCCCAAGAAACTCACCTAGGTTGTGAATCAGTGATGCTCAGGAACATTAAAAATTCAACAGTTTTTGATGGATAAAATGATGGATAAATGGAAGATGTGCAGCACCTTTAAGCTGAATAACCACTCTTGCTATGATTTACCCCAGGCATGGGTGAAGACCCCCAAACTACAAGGCTTTCAACCACCAACTACTCACAGTTTAAGGTTAAAGTGATAATGGAGAAGACTGATTGCACCAACAGATGCACAGAGCTCTGTGCTGGCCAGTTGCAATCAGTTAGAGGATCTGCACGACTGTTATTCAATAGACAGTGAGGATGACAGCTCTCTGTTGTTTGAACAACAGCAACCTGCAAACAATTTCAACGAGCCACTAAATCAAAATACAGAGGTGGGATGACAGCCCCTCTGATATCAAACATTCACAGCACATCAATAAATGCAAGCAGGCACAGCCCAGAACAAGAAGCATAAGTGAAAAGTGAGCAGGTGACAGCAAAAGAAGCTTGTATTAATGGAAATCAAGACCAGAAGCTGCAGGTCTCATAGTATTAACAGTCTCCAGAAGTTAAAAGGCTACAATAAGCTCTCATTCATCAAACACTCATCTCCCCATTACATCTCTGTTCTGAGTATATATACTGCTACAATACAAACATCTCTACTGAACAATACGTGGAGGAGCCCATAAATGGCCACCAACCATATTTACATTCAAGAATGGGCCTCTGGTATAAATCTGGCCGTGCATTGAATAAATTTGTCCCTTTCTAGTGCTCTGCGATCCTTCTAGGGCAGGTGAGATGAAGTATGGGCGAATCCCATAACCACTGAATGCTTTGACTGGATCTGTGGCGTCCTATCTCCTCCTCGGCCATACTGCCAATTGAAGGCAGCTGCCTACTGCGCTGTACTGTTGTATGCTTGCATTAATGATTTCCGCGCCACTGCAAAACTGCCGCAAAACATGAAAAATTGGCCTTGGTGGACTTGAAATATATATATTTGGCCTTTTAGAACCCTATCGGGCCCGAACCCCGTCAGCGATCGACGCTTGCCATAAGCTTCTTTTTGTATTTTCTTTATATAAAGAAAATACACAAAATATATTTAAAACACTATGGGCGCGGACTTTACAGAATATAAAATGGAGTGTTGTGGTCATCGGGTCCGGCCCATTGGGTCGGAACACAGCCTACGTGAAGACCTTGTCCACTTTGACAGTCCCGACAGCGAAATGCCGATGTGATATCGGCGATCGCTCATCGGCGAAGTCTCATGTCGCTGCCACTGCCCGCCTCCTTCGATTGCGATATGCCGACGCGATCTGGACCGTTGATCGGCCAGATCCAACGGCTGATATGATTTCGGACCCTTAAGCCTGAAACTTTGGTTTTTTCATGATTTTAGCGCATTTGTGCCTCCCGATAGAGTATTTCCGCCTTCCCAAGGGCTTTCCTCTTGCGATAGTTTTGATCAGTGAAGGCCTTAAGAGGATTTTGAAGGCTTTTGGGGCACTTTGTATCCATTTTTGGGCATCCTTTTGTGCGCAAACAACCCGATTGGGACTGCATTTGATCCTCAAATGTTGGATTATGTAGCAGAGTTAACACTGGCTCCTTCTGGGGATGAGATCCTCCCTGTGAGGTCTCAAGAACCTGCAGACCAATGCCTTCATACAAAAACAGCTATAAAAACACTTGCCTAGTGTCCATTGGGCATGGAGTCAACTAAGCATACAACAGGAAACTGTAAAAGAAACTAATTACAAACATTAAAGCTAGAAAACATAAACTTCAAAAATTGCCCATTAGCAGGGCAATCAAAACTGTTTCTCCTGCTCTCAGCCCGGTTCATCATAGATCAGCAGGACTGGATTTATTTGATCCTCCACCTTAAAAAGTTTGGGGCATTTGAGCTCATCAGGTAGAGGAGGCTTGAACTTCATTCCCTTTCTATGTGTGCTCCTCCTTGGATGTTCTTTACTGGAGCCTCTGTACACCTGTTGGAAAACAATGGCTGCTGTGTACTTCTTTGTGCTATCTGTGGCCTGCACCGTTAAAATGAATGGAAAACTAATGTACTCTTGTGTGGAGGACACACAGACATCACCTGCTCCAGCATCTTCTTTAGAATAGTCCTCATCCAAGGAGGATTCCCAAAACTGCACATCCTCTTCCTCTGTTATCTGACAAGTTGCCCTTTCAGTTTGTGTGGAGGCCATCTCAGCAGGTATCAAAATATCAAAACTGAGGTGATCAGTCTCAGCCTTGAGCACTGAATTATGTTCTACCTCAGTGTTCAAGGGGCAACAATGAGGGTTTTCCTTTTGAGCAGACATGGAAACAAAAGATGATGGGAGGCATTCTTCTCCCTTCTTTATCACTGGACTGGGGATGATAGCAGGCTGGCTAATTTGCAGATTTGCATAGCCATGTGAAGATGAGCTAACTTCGGGCTCAGACTCCTGGAGGGAGGTAGGATCTGCTGTTGGCTGCTTCTGCTGATAAGCTTGTTGTTCTGCAGGTACAACAAACTGATAAGCAATGCCCTTGGATATGGCTTCTTCGTATGCAGCTCTGGTTAGGAAAGGGGCACCGCCCTTATCTTCCAAACCATGGACCTCCTCCTCTTCTTCGTATTGCTCCTCTTCCATGACTATACTCTGAAAAAGGGTCTTCACCCTTTTGTCTTCGTTTGTATCTCTGCTTTTCTGCAAAATCTGCAACTGCTCCTGTGCTCCTCTGTATGGATTGGGCTTTGGCAGAGTAAAGGAACAAGGAGCTCCTGCTTCCTCAGAATACTGCTCAGCTCTTAATTTGGAAACTTCAAAGGCCAAAGACTCAATCACCCTGGCCATTTCGTCGATCCTATGATCTGAGGATGATGAGAGCCCATCCCTCTGCAAGTTCCCAAACTCAGTATAATCATAGAGCAGATCTTCTTTGTCCCCCCAGTGCTCAAGGAACACATCACCTAAGGTCTCGATGTCTGCAATAGACCTAGGGGGTAAATTTCCAAACCAATTTCTAGCCTCCCCATCTAGGCTTTGGACAAAAACCCTCATCAACACATCATCGTCATTGATATTCAGGTCAACAGCATAGCTGTAAAACGACTCAAGGTGCTCTTCAGCTGTTACTCCTTCTGTACCAGTAAACTTAGGCATATATTCCATATAATATCCTACAGGCATGGCATTCAAAGGGGTAGGCAAAACTAATGGCCCATACCTAGCAGCAACTATTCTTTCTATCTTTGTAAGAGCTTGCTGGCTTGCCATGACTGAGGTAAGGTAAAAAGATACTAGTGGACTGAGTACAATGAATCAATGAATGGAATGGCAGAAACAGAGGAATATGATAGACAGCATGGATGCTTCTTTCAACTGAGGTCCGAAAAGGAAATGAATAAACGGGAGCTGTATGAATCTCTGAAGGTGAACTACACTAACAGAGACACATAAAAATTCTTTAAGGCTTACCTAATCCTGATGCTCCCTTCCACAAAGTTTCTTCTGCTTATCGATCTTCTCAAGATTAGGCACTGGCCAGCTAGTGATTTCTGAAGATTTCTCCGAGCATGCTTCACGAACTAGACCAGAACTTCAATGTGGAGTCGCCAAAGGATGGCCTTCCTCCAATGGAGTCGCCAGACATATGATTACAACCAAAATCTGTGTTCAAACCTTGTCTGTCATCAAAGTTTGAAGCTGTGTCGTTCTCCCAGGGAAGCTGAGCTTCGATTCTCCTTTCCCCGGCAACGGCGCCATTTAATGTTATCACCCCAAGAAACTCACCTAGGTTGTGAATCAGTGATGCTCAGTAACATTAAAAATTCAACAGTTTTTGATGGATAAAATGATGGATAAATGGAAGATGTGCAACACCTTTAAGCTGAATAACCACTCTTGCTATGATTTACCCCAGGCATGGGTGAAGACCCCCAAACTACAAGGCTTTCAACCACCAACTACTCACAGTTTAAGGTTAAAGTGATAATGGAGAAGACTGATTGCACCAACAGATGCACAGAGCTCTGTGCTGGCCAGTTGCAATCAGTTAGAGGATCTGCACGACTGTTATTCAATAGACAGTGAGGATGACAGCTCTCTGTTGTTTGAACAACAACAACCTGCAAACAATTTCAACGAGCCACTAAATCAAAATACAGAGGTGGGATGACAGCCCCTCTGATATCAAACATTCACAGCACATCAATAAATGCAAGCAGGCACAGCCCAGAACAAGAAGCAGAAGTGAAAAGTGAGCAGGTGACAGCAAAATAAGCTTGTATTAATGGAAATCAAGACCAGAAGCTGCAGGTCTCATAGTATTAACAGTCTCCAGAAGTTAAAAGGCTACAATAAGCTCTCATTCATCAAACACTCATCTCCCCATTACATCTCTGTTCTGAGTATATATACTGCTACAATACAAAATATCTCTACTGAACAATACGTGGAGGAGCCCATAAATGGCCACCAACCATATTTACATTCAAGAATGGGCCTCTGGTATAAATCTGGCCGTGCATTGAATAAATTTGTCCCTTTCTGGTGCTCTGCGATCCTTCTAGGGCAGGTGAGATGAAGTATGGGCGAATCCCATAACCGCTGAATGCTTTGACTGGATCTGTGGCGTCCTATCTCCTCCTCGGCCATACTGCCAATTGAAGGCAGCTGCCTACTGCGCTGTACTGTTGTATGCTTGCATTAATGATTTCCGCGCCACTGCAAAACTGCCGCAAAACATGAAAAATTGGCCTTGGTGGACTTGAAATATATATATTTGGCCTTTTAGAACCCTATCGGGCCCGAACCCCGTCAGCGATCGGCGCTTGCCGTAAGCTTCCTTTCAAAATATATTTAAAACACTATGGGCGCAGACTTTACAGAATATAAAATGGAGTGTTGTGGTCATCGGGTCCGGCCCATTGGGTCGGAACACAGCCTACGTGAAGACCTTGTCCACTTTGACAGTCCCGACAGCGAAATGCCGATGCGATATCGGCGATCGCTCATCGGTGAAGTCTCATGTCGCTGCCACTACCCGCCTCCTTCGATTGCGATATGCCGACGCGATCTGGACCGTTGATCGGCCAGATCCAACGGCTGATATGAATTCGTACCCTTAAGCCTGCAACTTTGGTTTTTTCATGATTTTAGCGCATTTGTGCCTCCCGATAGAGTATTTCTGCCTTCCCAAGGGCTTTCCTCTTGCGATAGTTTTGATCAGTGAAGGCCTTAAGAGGATTTTGAAGGCTTTTGGGGCACTTTGTATCCATTTTTGGGCATCCTTTTGTGCGCAAACAACCCGATTGGGACTGCATTTGATCCTCAAATGTTGGATTATGTAGCAGAGTTAACAGGCACAAGGAATGCAAAGACTCTTGGCAACTTTCTATGGGACATGGAGAAATACTTGGAACGGTTGGGTCTATCTGATGATGAGACAAAGGTCAAGGTAGCTACTCAGTTCTTAACAAAGGATGCTAAGATGTGGTGGCGAAGGAAGTTGGATCAGATTGCCAATGGCAGTGCTGATGACATTACTTCGTGGGATGACATGAAGAAGGCTTTGCAGACCCATTTCAGTCCTCAGGATGAAACATGGGAAGCAAGGACGAAGATTAAGTACATAAAGCAGACCGGGAGCCTACAAGCATATCAGCGAGAGTTTGCAAGTGCAGCTCTGGAACTTCCTGACATGGCGGAGAGGGACAAGGTGTTCAACTTCATTATTGGGTTGAAGCCTTGGGCACGCAATGAAGTAAAAAGGCAGAAGATTAGGACACTTGAAGAAGCTTTTGCTGCTGTTGACAGGTTGGTGGAGCATTATGATGAGACTTCTGATGATAGGAAGAAGAAGTCCGATAAACCGAAAGATAAGAAGAAGGATGATGCTTCGAAATCGGATGATAGTTCGAAGACGAAGAAAGCCTTGAAGTGTTGGATATGTGCTGGACCACATACGGTGAAGAATTGTCCTTCTAAACCAAAGGTGGCTGCTATTGCACAATCTGATGCGAAGAATGAAGGTGCTTCTGTGGGGATGATGCAGATACTTGGTGCTTCTACTACTACGGAGGTGGTCTCTAGGAGGGATCCTGAGAGGAACAAATTGGAGTATGTTCGAATGAAGGTTGGAGGTGCTGATGTACTCACTATGGTGGATAGTGGGGCTTCTCACAACTTCATGGGTGAAGATACTGCGAGAAGGATTGGGCTGAAATTTGTACCGGCAAAGGCACAAATGAAGACAGTGAATTCTCCTCCTATTGAGATTCTTGGTATAGCTGAGAGGGTGGACACTACACTTGGTGAATGGACAGGGAAGGTTGATTTCACTATAGTGCGGATTGATGACTATGAAGCTGTATTGGGGATGGAATTCATGAAAAAATTTGATGCTATGATTGTTCCACATTTGAAGAAGCTCTACATTTATGATGGAAGGGAAGATGTACCCATTGGTGTGCCAACCATTGGAGTGACAAGAGCTGATTGTAAATTGGGGGTGATGCAAATGGAGGATGAGAAGAGAATGGGAGACATGAGTAAGCGATTGTCTACTGTTGAAGCAAAGCTTACCGAACAATCATTGGTCATTAGATCACTTTTAGATAGCATCTTGGATTTGTCAAGAAGGCTAGAGTTGGTTGAGGATGATGATGATGATGAGGAGGTATATGTGAGACTGGATGTCCAGAGGGAAGACCGGGTTGCTTATCTACAAAGGATGGAGATTGAGGATCCTGATAGATGGATTGAGTTGATTAGTGAGGGAGAGCCTTCAGGCTCTACTCCCTCTACATCTTCTTAGATGGATGAGGAGATGGGGCTCATTGTTAGCTGCTCATGGCAGTGAGTCCTTAAACATATGGAGCAGGTATGACTGATGGTGCAGGGATGGCTTGGCATCAAGCATCATGACATGTTGCAGATGGATGGAGTTTCCATGGACCTGAGCATGGATTATGGAGATAGATTCTTGATGAGTCAAGAATGTGGCAGATGTTTGAGGAACAACTGATGATGGCATGAGGATGTTCACTCTCATGATTTGGGCGTGACAGTTGGATTAGCTACCCAACTAGTTCGGACATGGGGTCGCGAAGTGTGCAGAGATGTGTTAGCATTTTGTTGGAGTATCATGACAGAGGTTCACATGGTGACACATGATGAGGTCGACACGAGATGTTGCAGTGGAGATTGTGGCAGAGGAGTCGATGATCATGGATCGAGATGATATCTGATGGAGGACATACCGTAGAGGTGTATACCTTGGTATGGTGAGCTTGGTGGCAGTTGGTCACTAAGGTGAGACATGATGGAGATGGAGTTCTACATATGTTGCAGGGATGTTTGCCTTATGTGGAGGAGTTGACATCATGGATAGTGATGATCTTGGTGGATGGCTACCGGGATGGTATGTTGTCGAGGACGACAACGATTTTAGGTGGAGGAGAATGTAAGGCCTTTGGGCATGAACGCGGATGGGCGCCGGGCGAGTCGGCGTGCACGATGGGCGCGCGGGCGGACGACGGGCGCGCGGGCGCACAGGCGGGCGCGGGCTGCACGACGGGCGGTCGCGGCTGAACGGAAATGCGACGTTTTGGAGAGCTGCTTGCGACGAAACGTTGGATAGTTTTTACGACACTTAGAAAATGCGATGGAACGATGGAGGATTTATACCCTGCAAGCGTGGGAGGGATGTGCGACCAGGCCGACACATGTTTAGGAACGCACAGAGGTGTTATATCATTATTTTGGGGGTCGGCTGGAGTGCCACCACCCACAGTGAAAACATGTTAGAACGCATATATATTGGCATGCGTTGGGATTCATTTGGATCAAGTTCGAACAGGACAACTTCGCATAGCTCAAGGAGACCAGGAAAAGTGCGCAGATTTGGAGGAGTGTGCATAGCTCATGCGCATGTCTTGAGGGTGCAGCTTTGGGTGATTCTTAGAGCCGATTGTGGGTTGGGCAAGGCGTGCCCAAGGTTGTCTTATATGCAGATTTGTGTTGGACTTGACAAGGATGTCTTGGTGACTCGGGTGAGCACTCATCCTTTGTGCAAGGTGTGCACATGCTATTGTAAAACGCTGATTTGCCTATATTGTAAAAGATTCTAAGTATTGGCTTGGAGCTTGCCAAGCATTACTTGTATGATTGTATTATGAAGAAAGATTGCTTATAATATATATTGTCGGGCAGACTTGTTCGGGAGTTGCCCCTCCCCTTTATACTATGCAATTGTTGTTCTTTTATAATTACTGTTGATAATGAATGAGTATGGGTGTTCATTGGTATAAAGGATAAACATAATTTTACTTGGTTGCGAAACACAAACTAAGTAAGGACAAGTGAATTAGGCGTAGTCCATGAATGTTAGTATTGGTGAAAAGAAAGCGTTCGGTGGTGCCGCACCTCGCTATAAGCGGTTGGAAGACTACCGCAGGTGTAGGGGCGTGACAGTTAGGATTTGGTCGACCTTTCAAATCAATTAATGTGGTTCATCCTCGGGACAAGGTGAGAATGAACCACATTAGTTGATTCGAAAAGTCTACCAAATCCTAACAATGTGATTAATCGGAAAGACTTATATCTAAAATAATTATTATAGTTAAAAAATTTCAATTTTTTTTATTATTTTACATTTTAGCTAATTGTATTTTATATGCAAAGTAGAAAAGTCTTTCCAATGTATTTAGTTAATTGCTTTTCATTTAGTCAGCTAAATTTAATTAAAGCATTTTTTTTGGTTCAGTGAAATCTAATTTAATTGTAAATTTTGAAAATATTTTGAAATTTGATATATATAATAGTTAACTTAATTTGTTACCTACTGCTCGAGTAATTCATTGCATTCTGTTTCCTAAATTATTTTAGATGTCATTCTCCCGTCAGGTTTGTTTATAATGGGTAGTAAACTGATTGTACGAACGCTCCGAATTTCTGTACGCTACATTAATTGAATAACATATGTAACAAGGTATAATTTAATTTATTTATGCAGTCTCAGCGTACACATTGTGTTAGTGTGTGAGTGGGTGGGTTGTTAATTTTACAAATATTTCTCAGCGCCCCAGAACAGGTGGCACATCCATATGCTATTCATGTCGTGAAACTTTGGGTCATAATTAATTGTAGTATTGTTCAGATCTACATATTGCATGTATCCATGCTCGCTATTTCTAGGTAGAGGAATAACATGATCATTTATGATGTATATGTTTGGTATTACTTAAAAGAGAGCGATAAATGTGATCATACGTTGCTAGCTTTTTTGGTGGGTGAAGAGTGATTAGATAAGGTTCTCTAGCCAATCAATTCCTCATTTTTAGGTTAAACGCCATTAAACTACCTCCATCCATAATATACCTCATTCTCATTTTTATTTTTTAATCAATTTCATTCTTACAATTATTTCAATTCTCATTTTCTCAATTTTAAAACTACCCCATCCAAAATATACCTAATTTTTATTTTTATTTTTTAGTCAATTTCATTCTTACAATTATTTCAATTCTCATTTTCTCAATTTTACTTTACCACTGGTTAGTTACAACCTCTTATGCATAGAAAAATAAATTTAAATAATAAGAAATATATTTATTTTATTTATTTCATATTCAATAATTTAACTCACTCACTTTTTAATCAATATTTAAAGTTTATTGTATTGAGAGTGACATTTTACAGCATACTATTAGGGTGATATGTGATTCCATCCGTAGTCAATGTGGAGTTGACACATGTCTTTAAAAGATAAATTTAATTAATAAAAAAAAATGTCAGCTAAAACAAAACAAAAAATAAATGTATTAAGTATATAAAATACAATTAATTACGCCGTAAGGCGTTCCCCTCTGAAAAGAATTTCCCCAGCTAACACCATCTACGGCTTTGAACCGTCAGAGGAATTGTTAGACGATTGAACCATCGTCTACCATCTGATTGAACCTCCATCACGGTTTACAGTTTCAACTGAATAGGATACATAGCATCTGACCCGTCCAGTATGGTGCGCTTCACCTTCCATTTGCTAGGGTTTCTGAAACAGTTGTTGCAGGGCCCCTGTCCAGAGTTATGGTGGCTTGCAGAGTGCATTTTTGCATGCTTCTCGTGCCAACAATGTAGCTTTGGCTCTCGACCATTCATCTGTCTTTATTCCAGCGCCTGCAAAGAAATGTTTTACTGGTTTCATGATTGACTTTCTCATGGGAGGGGTTTCTGTTGCAGTATCCAAAACTGTAGCTGCCCCCTATTGAGCATGTCAAATTATTGATACAAAACCAGGATGAAATGTTGAAGTTTGGACGTCTTGCTGAACCATACAAACAGATCGGGGATTGTCTTGCTTATCATTGTGTTATGGAAAGGAAACATTGCGAATGTTATCCGTTATTTTCCCACTCAGGATTTGAACTTTGCGTTCAAGGATTATTTTAAGAGACTCTTTAATTTCAAGAAAGATAGGGATGGTTACTAGAAATGGTTTGCTGGAAACCTCGCCTCTGGTGGTGCAGCTGGTGCATCTTCTCTCCTTTTTGTTTATTCTTTGGACTATGCTCAAACTCGGTTGGCTAATGATAACAAGGCTGCAAAGAAAGGAGGGGAGAGGCAATTTAATGGGCTGCGTTCACCTTTCATGGTAAGAAAACCCTTTTTTCTTCGAATAAAACAATGATTTCTCGCCTATTTTCTTTATTTGATAACAATTTTTCATTTGTAGCTAAGAACTCAGCCTTGGGTTTATTTTTGCAGTTCTTCCACCTGACATGGTTATGGTAATTTTTTGGAAGCCACCCTTCTCTGGAGCCATTAGCATTCACCTTTCATGGTAAGAAAACCCTTTTTTCTTTGAACAAACAGTAATTTCTCATTTATTCTCTTTATTTGATAACAATTTTTCATTCGTAGTTAAGAACTCAGCCTTGGGTTTATTTTTGCAGTTCTTCCACCTGACTTGGCTATGGTAATTTTTTGGAAGCCACCCTTCTCTGGAGCCATTAACGTTCACCTTTCACTGTAAGAAAACCCTTTTTTCTTTGAACAAACAATGATTTCTCGCTTATACTATGAGATGTGGTGTAGTTTATTTTAAAGATTATCATTTTTTTTTTTAAATATTGTCACCGTTGTCTACTCTATGAGGGCAGAAGTTTCGAATGATCAATATGGTCATTTATGTCTTGGTTCAAGTTTCTCCATTATGTAATGTGATGCAACCGAGGAATCTTCAGTTTATATATTTCGCAGTGTTGAGGCCAATGGAAGCCAACTTTACAATGGTTCATTAAGCTGGAACACCACTTTTATACTTATCTATTCAATATTACCATATTCAAGGAATGGATCTCCCTGCCAAAGACATTCTATGGAACTATCATAGCCTACTCTCATTCAAGTTTTCCTTGTGCATATGCATAACTGTCAGGATCACAAGTCTCATGAACAGGAGACACCACCTTCGCATTACACAACATATTTTCAATTGAAAAATTGCATTGCCTCCCCTATTTTGTTGTAGAATAAATTATGCCACAAATAGTATCTTTTCTCGTCACCCTGAGTGATGCTTCAGTCCTAGTTACCTTCTTGAAAAAAAACATGCATGTTTCAGTTCATCTCCTCCTAAATTTGTTGAATAATATTTTTGTTTTAAGGAAGTGGAAAGTTCCAATTTACTTAGTTGAGAAAGTTCTTTAAAAGAGGATTTTTTCTATTAAATGTATAAACTAGTCATTTCTGATTGAGGTAATCTTAATTTTTGATTCTAGGGTTCAAATATTTGATTTTTCAAATTTCCTAATTACAGTCATACATTAGAATTAAACTTAATAAAACCCTCATTTTGTTCTGCAGGGGGATCATATTGCTATAACTTTGATTATGTTGTAGCAGATAACAGGCAAATGCTTTGCAGTGTTTTCATAATTCAAGATGGATGAGCTCGATCTTCTGCACCCTGCTTTCAAAGTCGTCAAGGTCGAAATTTTTCCACACATCCAATGGGTTCCATTCAAGCTTTTCACCCATTTCGATATTGGGAATAAATCTGTATTAGAAATGTTGTGAACATACCCATGGAAGCACATATGCAAACCATGAGAATTTGGGGTTCAGAAAACAAGTACAAAACACAATTGAACCCATATTTTGAAATGTTGGGATATTGTCACCGCTATCTACTCTACGATGGCAGAAGTGTCGAATGATCAATATGGTCATTTATGTCTTGGTTCAAGTTTCTCCATTATGTAATGTGATGCAACCAAGGAATCTTCAGTTTATATATTTGGCAGTGTTGAGGCCAATGGAAGCCAACTTTACAATGGTTCATTCAACTGGAACACCACTTTTATACTTGTCTATTCAATATTGCCATCTTCAAGGAATGGATCTCCCTATCAAAGACATTCTATGGAACTATCATAGCCTACTCTCATTCAAGTTTTCCTTGTGCATATGCATAACTGTCAGGATCACAAGTCTCACAAACATGAGCCATCAAAGAAACACTGCCATGTTGTTTCTGACTGTGAGTCTGTCGGCTTGAAGAGATGTCACCAACATCATGTCCAACAACTTCAATTGTCTTAGCAACCCACCAAGGTAGACAAGGGGTCCATGAACTGTCATTCACTCCAAAAGGTTGATTAGGATATGTAATAGTTTCATTTGATGTGGACTGATTATGACTCGGGAATAGAGCTCGACTAATTGGTCGAAATGCCAAAGGAGGGAACAGTCGATATACTTTCTGCAACAATACCAAAGGGATCATTGTGTAATAGACTAGAGGAAGAGTTAAACAACTTAATACCTGAAGTATTCTCATCAAATATCATGTTTCTACTTATGATGATATGTTGTTTAACAGGATAAAAAAGGGTAACCAAGGAATCAGGTTACTAAATCCCTGAGGTTGGTCTATGTACATTTCTTCCTCAATGATCTCATGCTCATCGTGGCCATCTTGGACATCGAAAGCTTATGTACTATTTGATAGAAAATTCAAACTTGAATTTGACTCAATGAGTAATGGAGCTCACTCATATGCAAACCATGACAATTTGGGGTTCATAAAAGAAGTACATAACACAATTGAACCCATATTTTGAAATGCTGGGATATTGTCACCACTGTCTGCTCTACGATGGCAGAAGTTCCTAATGATCAATATGATCATTTATGTCTTGGTTCAAGTTTCTCCATTATGTAATGTGATGCAACCAAGGAAGAGTTCAACAACTTAATACCTAAAGTATTCTCATCAAAGATCATGTTTCTACTTATGATGATCTATTGTTTGACAGGGTAAAAAAGTCGATAGGATTTAGATTCTTTAGAATAGCCCATCATGTTGCAAGTGTGAATATTTTCATGCAATTTCTTCTTGTAATCATCAGAATTGTGTGCCCAAGAAACACATATGAATGCTCTGAGGTGGTCGAGATTCTTTCCACACCATTTCTCGACTGGAGTCACATGATGGAGACACAAAGGCATGTAGCAAATATGAACTATTATAGCCCGCTGCAATGGAGAAATAAAGGCAAGGTAGTTGTAGCAAAAACTGAGGCTATCAGCCTTTGGGATGTTAATTCTATGGATCCTCATCCTCTACAATCTGTTGTTTTTCTAGGTAGAAACGTTTCAACTCTTCATGTGCATAATTTAGATGTTGAATGCAGTGGCAGTGTAAGACAAAGTTATGGTGAGAGATTTTTGTCTGGGTGTATGTTTTTGTGTGTATCACAAGCAATTTTTGGGTCAAATAATCATTAGTTGTCACATATCTTAGAAAGGTGAATGTGTAACCAATCTTTATTTTCCAAATGCAAGGAAATTTCTTCAGAAATGGAAGGTAATGATGGAGTCTTCTACACCCAAGGTGCAATAAATGTATTAGACTTACAATTTCCTTCTGGAAAGACTGGGCAATCAATTTATGCTCAAGGTGATTCAATTTTTGGAGGGGTTGTAAATACAAGGTTCTCTTCAAAGGCACCAGTTCGATGGTACATAAATGGTCTATTTGGAAGGGAAAGTTTATTTGTGTTTATGTGTTCCCAATGTCTAATGCCCACTCTGAACAACTTTATGCAGCTCAAGTCTAGCGACCTTCCAACTTCATGGTGTCTATTAATGGAAATGGGATATTTGATTTTTATTCTTATCAGGAGGATGGTATGCATTTTCCAAAAATGAAAGAAAGGCACGCTTAAAATTAACATGCCTAATAGAAATATGCCATGTGTACCATGACCTTTAAGTGTTCATCCATACTGTGTCAATTCTGGTATCAAACAATAGAGTTTTTTATTTGGATTATAAGTCACAACCCATTGGACTTAATGCTCTTACTGAAACCCATATGCGAAACATGATGACAATATTTCAATAGGGTACCCTACAACCCCCATTAATGAAGAAGAATAAATACTAGGATAAATTCTACAAATTACATTGGAATCTTGACCATGCACCCATGGGGTACATCTCTCTCTTTTATGATTACTTGGCAGAGCTCCAGACTAGGCCCTTACCTGAGAAAAGAAGCCCAATTCCAGTGAAATCAAAGTAGCCCAATTCTAGTGAAATCCTCAGAGACCTTATTTAATAGACTTCCTGAGCACTATGCCGCATATTCAAATGGGCTTAAAGTTTCTATGAGAAATAACTACATTAAAAGGGTGGCTCCCCATTCTCAGAAACATCGAAAGCCAACCAAATGGAGAATCTATTTTCACTGGCTTCTTCAAGTCTTTTATTATCTCAGGCTGTGTGAAGCCAGACACACATTGAAAATACTGCACAACAAGCTGAATCCTATTGTAATCTGTACCATCTCTCCATGTACTGATTGCCTTCTCATAGAACATCCTATTGCTAAAACTCACAATACAGAGACCACCGGGCCTAAGACTCATTCATAATTGGTTGTCTAGATTTCATTCAAGAATAGCATTTTCAGGAAATATGCAAATAAATATTTTGTTGCAATTGGTGTCAGAGCTGATAGACTATTACTCCTTATCTATGTAGGTAAGGGTAACCTGTTAGCTCAAGCATCAGCTCCATAATATACAATTCTTGATGTATTCTTTGTTGATGAACTATAAGATGAATTTTCCAAAAATGAAAGAAATGCACGCTTAAAATTAGCATGCCTAGAGATTCTGGATTGGAATATGAGCTCTAGCACATATTTATGAATTTGAAACCACTGCTTATAAAAATTTTCAATGGGTATCCCTATTCCTCCATTGGTAAAACTGAGCCATGGAATCAGGCTGTGGCATTGCTCTACCAGTTCTACATTGAATATTTTGGGCAGATCATATACATATATTTTCCTTCCTTTGCATTGTTTATGGTTTGGATCCTTCATGCCTACAGGCATTGAAGCAGGCATAAAGGACTCCATTTTCATTTCCACTGCATCCAGATAAAATGTAGCATTATTTGCATTAGTTTTCTTGTTTCCCATTATGGCCCATTCACTAGATCCATTTTCAAATTTATCCTATGATGAAATCTCAATATGGGTAGTTGGTATCTCCCATTTCAGAGCCACTACTCCATGCCCATTAAGAGACTCATTTAGCAATGGTGATGCAACATTCAAGCCATGATTTGCCACCCTAAGACCTTGAATCTCATGGCCACCAAAACTAAACTTGTCATCATCAAACAGAGTTGCTTGATCTGGGAAATGCGTAGTGCTGGCAGAAACACAATATACATTCAACTTGCGGTTCGAAAAATAGAGATGAAGAATAGATGTAGGTAACAGGGTTGTCATAACCCAAATACATATAACAAGCATTAGGAACAATGGGGGCAACAACAACACTCTCCGTATTACAACCCCCATACACTTCATCCCCAATCCTGATCCTTCCACATTCCTGCTTCTCTTTCTCTGCTTCCCCATGGCTGCAGACCCAAGGATCAACAAATCACACACCACGTTTATTACAACAAGGGTACCCTCTTTTTTTCACTGTCAAAACCAGACCTTGAAGAGGCAAACACCAAGTCAATTCAATATAGGTTTCAACGCATGTTAACACTACTTAAAAACTATGACTGTTCGACCTTAGGAAAATGGATGTTTATTGCCATTTCTAAAGATTTAAACTGCAATGGGAATTATAACAACAACTTCCACTAACCCAATCTTTATGCTGACAGTTCTCCATTTTTTATGTAGTATTTTAACTGTCGCCCTAGCAAAAACAAAGGTAAGTGGAAGAGGAGATTGATTATGTTCTCCAATAACACCTAATTGAAAATTTGCATTGGGTTTTGCTATTTTAATCTCTGCATGCAATTATTTCCTATGTTATTATTGATATCTACCTATCCCATGGTATGACTTGCAGGACCGATCGATGGTTGGCATTATGGATTCTCTATTTTTGCTTGGTGCACATGGATACTTTGGCCCATTATATGATTTCTATATGGCTTTAGATATATAGTTTTGATAGTTTGTATATGTTGAATGTTGTAGTAGTTAGTATTTGTATATACTTAGAATGTCGAACATGGAGACATTTGAAAAGGGATATTTCGGATATTTTAAACATCGAACTATGTACTGGTTTTTCAATATAATAACAAATCCATTGATTTTTCTTTCCTGAGAAAAAAACCTCCTCTTTTAACTAAGGTTATGTGATAATCCAACAAATATTGGCCAATAGTGTGGGAATCTATGGGTTAAGGCTATGAACACACCGATAAGTGATGCATGATGCTAAACCCTAGGATGTAGACTGAATAAACTCCTAATCATGTGGATGATTGAATGACATGCATGAGGCTCAACCCTAGGACGTAGACTTAATAAACTCCTAATCATATGGATGATTGAATGGCATGGGCACAAAAACATAGAAGGGTCACCATGCTAGGGAATTAATGAAAGGAAGGTTTTATGTCTAGGTAGATGATAAATTCTGAAGATCAATGGGTTAACTTATCTACGTAAGCAAGGGTGGTCCTATAAGAAATTTGAAGGGGAAATAAAGGGAAATACAACATTCTCAATAGAGACACGTTATGCTAAGAACCACTTAAAGAAATACAATTGAAGAGGACCACTTTCGATAGTAAGATAAGGGCATGCATGGAGAATTCCTAAATGGAAGTAAGTCAATCAATATTGAAGTGTAAATTTTCTTAAGAAAATAAAAATAATGCATATATATTTGAATTAATAATGTTACCTACTTGAATGATCCCATGAGTAAAGGCTCCCCAAAGAAGTTTCAAAGCGAAAAAAATCTAAGAATGGCATTTTGAAGGGCTTGGAAATAATGACATAGGTGGCTTATGAGTTATAATTTGTATGGGTATGTACAAGGAAAAATAAAAAAGAAGGGTTTCTTTAAAAAGACTAAATATCAAAATTCAAATTCACTTTTGCATACTAAATTTGAAGAGGAGGAGGTAGTCCTAAATCTTTATATGTTCATCATAGACATATTAACTATGGGAATTTTAGTTAGTAAGTCTAAAGACATGTATATCAAAAACCTCATCTTCAAGAATAGGTGTATGCTCAATAGAATGTACCCAACCCCACCAATTAAAATATTAATAATAAAGAGAAATCTTATCCTACTAAAAATTTGACTTTATCATGGACATGCAATTAGGTTTGATATGGACCACATTTGCAATTTGTATTTAAAGGTATCACATATGAATTTCCTAGAGGAGAGAAGATTGAGATAATTGAACGGACTGGTAGTGGCAAATTCACACTTCAAGTACTAATTCGTATTGTAGAACCCACAGGAGGGAGAATTTTCATTGATGGAGTTGACATCTCAAAGATTGGACTCCATGATTTAAGATACAAACTAAGAATTATCCCACAAGACTCAATATTATTTGAAGGAACTATATAAAGCAATATGTACCCACTTGAAGAACATTCCTACAATGAAATTTGGGAGGTAAGTCCTATTAAAATGAGTGAGTTTTTATTTCCATGGTATGTCAGAGGCTCTTAGAAATATAACTTATCATTTTGCAAGATCGAAACATTTCACTTTTCGTTGAGATCAAATCTAAATAAGCTTGCCACAAGAGGCCACCGGGGTTGGTGAAAGCATGTCACTATTCTAGCTCTCACCAGATTCCATTCTTCTCTTTTTAAACAATGTCCTCTCCTATATTATGTGGTCCTCTATGCTACTCTTTCCTACACTCTTGCCTTACGGCATTCCCATTACAACATGTGGTGAAATTGCTAGTCTTAACACAAGCACTCATTATAGTCACTTACTTAATTTGTAAGGTGAAAGTTTGTTGGATTCGCTTAACCATAAGGTGGAAGTTGAATACTATTTTCATTGGATGGATCAAAGTATCAACTTTAATCAAGATTATTTTAGTGGTCTTTAACATGAATGGATTTACAACCGATCTCTTATAGTTATTCTAAAACCGCTAATTTATTTTGGGATATGAATCCTACCAAGCTCTATTTATCAATTCATAGTTATTCTAAAACTGTTCA
The DNA here is from genome assembly GCA_031772625.1 of Pinus tabuliformis. Taxonomy (NCBI): domain Eukaryota; kingdom Viridiplantae; phylum Streptophyta; class Pinopsida; order Pinales; family Pinaceae; genus Pinus; species Pinus tabuliformis. Next base: position 550,463,176 of record CM062805.1, on the reverse strand, counting down.
TTTGATTTTGGGATATGAATCCTACCAAGCTCTATTATTCAATTTATAAACGGAGTATAACACAAATCATAAATCATAACATAATTAAGATCACTAAGATCTATATCTTTCATATATTTGCAGAGTTATTGACTTAAGATTGAAACCAATTTGTAATATTAATCATTTGTAGAGATAATGTCTTATGAGCTAATATTAAGACAAGCTATTATGATGGTTGGGAATGGGCTTTGCAATTTAACCAAAAGAAATTTGAATTGACATTATATCTTTTCATATATTTGACATTTTTATTTTTCCTTCACGTCATTAGCTACAAACCAGACATATAACTTTGTTGGGAAATTTCACTATGATAGTTGGAGTCATCATTAGTATACTATCCACAAAATACAAGTTTTTATTTATTTAATTAGAAAGTACATTTATTTGCAAATGTAGACTATGAGAGTTCAAATTCATATGAAACATTGGAAGTAGAACTATGGAATGAGTGTGAAATGTCCAATATTGAAGAAGGATGTTTCACACTCATTCCATAATTCTTAGCGTTTCATTAATTCAAATTGTCAGACTCTACACTTGCAAATATTTGCAATTTGCAAGTATTGAAGAAGGAAGTTTTACACACATTTCACGGTTATTCTAGAAACAAAAAAATCAATAATAAGAACAATTATTTTTTCTATCAAGTATTTAAGATTTAATATTTAATGCTATTATTAAATGAAAAAATCACATTTAATTTTAAATTTGGTAATCTCCAAATCATATTAAACACAATTAACCAAATTTAAATGTAAATAGATTATATTATTACAATAAATTCCAACCATTCTTATTACTCTACCCAAAGATAGACTCAATACACTTTTACTTAGAAATAACTTGGAAATAATGCTTACAATAGAATGTAGGTAGATATGGTTTGTTGGTTGTTGGACTTTGTTGAGAAATTTTTTCAACAACAATCTCCTAGTTTGGAATCTGTTCGATCTAATGAGAACTATATATGTGGGATGTATTTTTCTTTTGAAATGTAATATACCAATTTGTTTGTGCTTAATAGAAAAATAATTGTGTTCTATGTATCATGGTTGCTCTTCCAATTTCTTTGTTGGTATCATATCCATTATGACCCTAACTTCCTCAAGGGAGGGCCCAAAAACATGGAAGAAATATATCCATTATGAGCTTGACTTCCTCGAGGGAGGGCCCAAGAAGATGGAAGAAAGATGAGGTTTGATCTTCTATACATAGATTATTGTAGACATGTTTTTAAGTGTGGTTGTGTGTTAAGCTTGTTGATGTGTGTGACTTCTGTTGCCAGTGTGGATGGGTGTATGGTAACATCGAAGCCCATGATTGGTGAGGTAATTATGTTCACAGCTAACGATGGCACATATTACTGCCTGGAAAGTGGCGATGCTTCTGCATAAATGTCATGATGTGGAGTGCAGCGAAAAAAATGTGTGGTGCTGATGTAGTTCGAACTGACGATACCAGTAGAATCGTCGCAAATCCTCAACCATTGAATTTGATTGTTGAGATTCTAGTTGAAAATAATTAATATTATATTGTATTAATGGAGAAATGGTTACATGGTTGTAACACAACTCATTAAGCTAGGATTAGTTCCTAGGTTGTAGGAGTTTGTTCTCACCTCCTTATTCTTTTGAGATGTATTTATTGTATTATCTTTGATTAATGTAAGATGAGAGTGTACACTCTAGTTTGTGCAGTCTCCAGGTGCATCCTGCTCACTTGAGAGCTGCTAGTTAATTCAATTCATGTTTTTCTTTCCAGTTTTCTAACATGGTATCAGAGCTCAGATCTGGTGAGCCTGATTTACCTACAGAGCCTTATTGGCTACATTAGAGCCCTAGTGGCTATAGAGCCTTCGTGGCTGCAGAGCCTTCGTGGTTGCAGAGCCTTCGTGGCTACAGTGCACCAGTGGCAACAGAGGAGCCCCAGTGCTCACAATTTCGGAGTCTAGGTGGTCAGAATGATGTACCTTACTCACAGGAGAAATTCATTTTCTCATAGGTCTCGACATTTCTCCAGCTGAGCACAAAGCGGTCATCGTGGCTTTTAGCTTGACAGTAGCGATGATCATCACAGATCTCAAGGTCAAACCCGCAATGATTGACCTCTCCTTAGAGAGATTTTAAATCATCATTGTTTTTCAGTCTAAAAGAGTGATGGCGTGTTTTTTATGGTTCTAAGCTTCAGTTTGGGCAGTTTGTTGGCAGATATAAGTTGCAAACATAGAGATCATGGTAGATTCGTGGCAGATCGACCAGATCAGAGGCAGATCAGGCAGTTTGGTGGCAGATCGAGCAGTTTGGTGGCAGATATGTGATTGATTCAAAGGTTTTGGTATGTTTTGAGATTTTTTTTTTTGTAGCTTGTTATTGTTCACTTGTTGAGAATCGACTGTAGATCGAGGGATTGGGATTTCGATCAGTTGAAAATGAACAATTTTACAGAAGCTTATCTCAATGAGTCTAATAAATTCGATGGGATCAATTATACCAATTGGAAATTCAAGCTACAAACGTTGCTTGAGGGATCGAGCGCTTGGTCAATTGTCAGTGGTGATGAGCAGAAGTCGACCATGGTGGCAGGTGAATGACAACACTGATGCATGATTGGGATAAAAGGGAGACTAAGGCGAAAGTCTTATTGAAGATGTTTGTTAAAGACAATATTATCTCGCATATCAGAGACTGTAAATCGTCCAGTGACATATGGACTACACTCAAGAACCTCTACCAGACACAGAACACCAATCACATCTTGTCGCTCAAAGGCAAGTTGTTTTCCATGAGGATGGAGGAGAATGAATCCGTTGTTAGATTCATTGCATGGGTCAAGGACCAGAAGGATAGATTGGGAGACATTAGGAAGAAGGTGTCAGATTCTGATCTTGTCACAATTACAATGAACAGGATGGCGAACGAATACTGGATGTTCATCACATGCTTGTCTGCAAGGAAGGATACCCCTTCATTTGAAGAGCTAATAGGAATCTTGATATAGGAAGAAGAGCAGCGACAAAATTTGAGACCACAGAGTGTCAATCTTGCTCTGATGGCGAAGAAGAAGACATACAAAGGGAAACAATCACAGGGACAAAAAGGCAGTGGTAGTTTTCAAAAGAGACCATTTAGAGGTATGTCTCCAAATAAATCTGACATTAAAACTTTTTACTGTGGGAAAACCAGTCACTTTGCTAAGTTTTGTTTTAAGAGACAAATAGATGAGGCTAGAAATAAACATAGAAAAAACATAGGGCATTTTGCTGATGAAGGTCACAATCATGATCTTTGAATATTTGTAGTTGATTATGCTCTTTCAGCTCTTGAGGAGGATGAGTCTGAAATATGGTTCGTAGATTCAGGTGTGTCTTCACATATAACAGGTAATAGGCATTGGTTCAAAATTTTTGAAGAAACTTCTTGTGGAGCTAACATATTTTTAGGTGATGACAGAGGTTATCAAATCAAGGGGTACGGTGATATTCCGATGATGTTACCTGATGGTAATATTAGATATATTAAAAATGTTATGTATGTACTCGGGATCAAGAAAAACTTGATCTTTGTTTCAATGATGGTAGATCAGGACCTGCAAGTCGAATTCTTCATATCATATTGTGTCATAAAGGACAACAAGAAGGAACCAGTTGCATCAGGAGTGCGTGTGGGAGGCCTGTATAGGTTGAATGTCAAGAGCATGCCACACCAAGCTCTAGCTTCAACATGATTGACAACCGAGAATCTCTGGCATCAAAGATTCGGTCATCTGAACCTACAAGATCTCATGTTGCTACAAAGAAAATGTATGGTTGATGGATTACCTGCTTTTTAGAATGTTCATTTAGATTGTGATGGATGTGCATTAGGGAAAATGCATAGAGAAGAGTTTCCTTTGAATGTTGATAGGAAGAAAAGAGATATTTTGGAGCTTGTGCATACAGATATATGTGGACCTATGCAGACTAGGTCGCTAGGTGGTGCATATTATTTTCTACTCTTTACTGATGATTGCACTAGATTCTCTTGGGTATATTTTATTAGAAAGAAGAGTCAAACATTTCAATGCTTTAAAGAATTCAAGAATATGGTGGAAAAGCAGACAGGGAAATTCATTAAGATTCTCCGCTCTGATCAAGGGGGAGAATACAAATTGGGAGAGTTCATGAAATTTTGCAGGAATCATGGGATTATTCAACAGTACATAGTACCTTACACTCCGCAACAGAATGGAGTTGCTGAATGAAAGAATAGAACCCTTGTGGAGTGCGCACGAAGTATGCTTCAAGGTAAGGGTCTATCTAATGGTTTTTGGGTTGAAGCCATCAACATTGCAGTTTACTTGAAAAATAGGAGTCCAACTAAAAGTCTCAATTTTAAAACTCCTTTTGAAGCACTTTATGTATATAAGCATACAATGAATCATTTAAGGGTTTTTGGGTCAAAATCATTTGCCCATATTCTTAAAGATGACAGGAAAAAGTTAGATCCTAAGGCCATGAAATGCATCTTTGTAGGATACTGGACTGAGTTTAAAACTTATAAATTATTTAATCCTTTGACTCATAAAGTTTTTGTGAGTTGAGATGTGTTATTTCATGAGTAGACTGAGGAAGGAAATAAGGATAATAGCCTTGAAGAGTGGCACATTTCATTGTTGATGGAAGAAAGCAATGAGAACAATCATCAACAACAACAACAAGAACAATAGAAAGAGGAAGAGGCAGGTGATGTAATAAGTAAGTCGAGCCTGCTAAGGTCTGAAGCAAATAGATTTGAGGTGAGTCCATTACCAAGAAGATCAGGTAGGTAGACTCAACTACTAGCCAGATTGAGAGGCTATGCTTTAATGTCAAACATTTTAGCTGTTATAGAACGCACAAGTTATAAAGAAGTTACTCAATCTCATGAAGGAGGGCCATAATGAATGAAGAAATTGAATTTATAATCAGAAATAATACTTGGGAACTAGTTGAATTGCCTGAAGGAAAAATACCCATAGGTTGCAAGTGGCTTTATAAACCTAAATTTAATGCAGATGGGAGTATATAAAAGTTTAAAACTAGATTGGTAGCAAAAGGTTATTCACAGAAAGAGGGAATTGACTATGAAGAAACCTTTGCTCTTATAGCCAAACTGAATACTATTAGAATGTTAATTGTTGTAGCTACAAAACATCAATGGAAGCTACACAAGTTAGATGTTAAGTCTGCATTTTTAAATTGTGATTTAAAAGAAGAGGTTTATTTAATGCACCCTGAAGGGTTTGTTAAACAAGGGCAAGAGCATTTAGTTTGTAGATTGAAAAAGACCCTTTATGGTTTAAAATAGGTGCCTAGGTCTTGGTACGAGGAGATTGATTCATTTTTATTACAACATGGTTTTCACAGGAGTAAGAATGACCCAAATCTATATACCATGTATGATGAACAAGGGCATATAATTTTGATTTCTTTGTATGTGGATGACATGATAGTAACAGGTAATGCAGATGCATTAATCAATGAAATCAAATTGCAGATTGCACAGGTTTTTGAGATGAAAGAACTAGGAAGTTGACATTACTGTCTAGGTCTGGAAGTGTGGAGAGACTTTGGGCAGACTTTCCTTACTCAAGGGAAGTATGTTAGAGGATTGCTCAAAAAGTTCAGAATGGAATAGTATAAGACACCATCAGTACCTTTGAAACAAAACTTGAAATTATGCAGAGATGATGGCTCTAAGGAGGTAGATGCCAATTTGTATAGGCAACTGGTTGGTAGTTTGATATATTTGACTACAACTAGACCAAACTTAGCATACTCTGTTAGTGTGCTGAGCCAATTTATGTCTAAACCTCTTGAAAGTCATTGGGTAGTGGAAAAAAATGTATTGAGGTATCTTCATGGTACTAGTGATTATAGAATTTTATACACTGATACCTCTGATGTTACTTTAGTATGTTTTTTAAACTCTGATTGGGTAGGTAACCTAGATGATCGACGATTTATCACGGGGTATGCATTCAATGTTGGATCTGGGGTTATAACATGGAGCAGTAAAAAGTAGAGCACTGTGTCTTTGTCTTCAGCTGAAGCCGAGTACCAAGCAGTATGCGCAGTGACATGTGAAGCTATTTGGTTGAGAAGGCTTCTCCGTGATGCAAGAGAAGAACAGAAAGAAGTGACTGTCATAAATTGTGACAACTAGAGTTCCATTAAGATTGTGAACAATCCAGTGTTTCATAAGAACACAAATCACATAGATACTCAGTTTTATTTTGTAATTTTGTATGCGGAAATAGATTTGAAGGCAACTGACACGGCCTTGCTTTGTCTTCTAAGCCTATCGATGCCCAAGCAAAACCGGCTCAAGGTCACCTGCCTCGGCGCGGTCAGCGATATGACTAAGCTTCTCTGCCGCACAAATAAAGCTACCACTGAGCGCCTTCCATGGCCGCCTGTTGATGCTTCTGAAATTGGTCATGGCTTCCAACACGCCGGATTTATTTTTTGAGGTGACCGTGACGATGATGGTGATCAGTATATGGTGTTGATTCCTCCTCTTCCTCCGATTCCAATTCGATAACTGTGATGCGAAGGCCCGAGGATGAGGATTGATATGCTACAACCCATAAAGTAGCACTAGATGAAGGAATGACTACTATTTTAATGGTCAGGCCTCTTGCTGCAAGTCACTTGCAAATCTCAATGTACGGGATAAGGTGTCCCTGCCCATGGAAGAGTATTACCGTTATTTGACCTCATTCTAAATAGGTCGCCTAGTTTCAGTTTGCGGATATTTTCTACTACAATGAGAGTTGACCTGCACTGGAGTGGTCCCTTGTGTGCGAGGCAGTGGACATGCATTGTAGCAGATGAGTGTTTAGAGGCTGCTGGGTGAGGATTGTTCGCTCTTGATCATTTCAACAGCCCGAGCTTATCTCGATTGCAGTTTCCCAGCATTGTCTACGTGGCTCACTGGGTCCCTCCATCATGTTTTAAAACTTCCGAGCTGGGTAGGTGTCATTTAAGTTGAATTGATTATTTAAATTAATGTTTGCCTTCCCTTCTCTTCTAGCATTCAGTGCCATCTTGAAAGAATTCAAAATATCCATTTTCCCCTCCAAATTTCCCAGTCGTGAAGAAAGCCGTAACTAATGGGCGATGCCTATTTCCAAGACTATAGAATATTTATGACGCCTGACATGCGCCGGAGATAGCCCCTTATAACGTGCTGTTTTTTCTTTTTTTCCTATAGTCATCCGGGCGCGTGTTATAAGGGGCTATCTCCGACGCATGTCAAGGCGTCATAAATATTCTATAGTGTTGGAAATGGGACTCGCCGTAACTAATGTGTGTTACGTAATAAGCTCATAATATCACACTCAGTGAAAACAAAGTAGCTGAAAGTGATGAGCCAATAACAAACTACGATCCTCTCTCACCAATTTCAAATTCAAAATTCAATTGAAAGACACTAGAAACGGTTGCGATATCTCCCCTGGGAGCAACTCCTTTTTTGCTATGTTTTCCTCTACAAAATTTCCATGTTCCTCTACAGAATTTCCATGTTTTTGCACCCAACATAAAAACTTTTAAACGATATTTAAATTTTTTCTGCCCATATATTACAATAGTTTTTTTAGTGTTTTGCAACCGAATGCCCCAAGTTAACTTTCCATTTAAAAAAACAAATAGTTCTCAATGAAAATTCCCTAAAATAAAGTGTTCTCACTAAAGAGATTGTAATATATATTTTTTTACGGTGTGGTTTTTACTCCTTTGCAACCGAATGCCCCAAGTTAACATTCCATTAAAAAAAACAAATAATTCTCAATAAAAATTCCCTAAAATTAAGTGTCGTCGCTGTACAGATCGTGGTGCCCTTCATCACGGGTGACAATAAATGTGGAGAATCCCCTTGAACCTGGAATTGATGTCTTTCCCTTTTTCTCACCCAACTAGCCCCCTATCTTGAATCAGGTGGTTTAATTAAAAAAGGTTGGTTTGTTTGTTTGTCTCCACAACACTTTTCAAAGGGCTTTGATTTGACTATGGGAGAAAAAAGGGTAGAGGCAGGAAGGCTTTTCTTTGGTAGAGGCAGGTAGGATAGAGAAATAACCTAAGTGTTTTTTTTCCTTCCGTTAAAAAACAAATAATAGCATAGAGGAGAGTGATAACTTGATTGTAGTGTAGAGGAGAGTGCCCTGACTCCTCTTTTTTTCTTGCCGTAAAAAAACATATAGAAGCGTAGAGGAGAGTGATAACCCTACTGCTCTTTCTTTCTTGCCGTAAAAAACAAATAGAGGAGAGCGATAATTTGACTGTTCTTTTTTCCTATAGCAAAAAAAAAACCAAAACTCTTAGTTGGAGTGTTGATTTTTCATTGAAATTTCTATAAAAACAATTTTTTTTATGTAAGTAGATTACAATTTTGTTAAATTTTAAACTAATTATGAAACGAAATGAAATGATATTTTGAGGTCCACGAGACTAAAAATAGTCTATAAGACCATTAGTTCCCTGTTTTTTGCTCTTTGCAATTCTGTCCTTTTTTGATTCAAATTGATGATGTGCTGAGCCAACCTTCCAATAATTTCGTCGCTAAAAAGACAATGCCAAGAAACTAATGCTAACATGTTCTCATAACTTTCTCTGATGTCTTTGAATGCATCACATTCCAAAATGATTTTTTTATATTTATTTATTTTTTCCCGATTCCACATCCATAGACGTGCAAAATGTACACAACCATTCTTCCCAAGTTTCTTTAGGCCTTTTCCACCGTCTTGTTTCACACCGAAGTTGACGTGAGTTGAACCTTAGTTGAGCAATAAGAACCTTTGCCCTCCACCAAATGCTAGCTCCAATGAACTCTTTGTGTTGTAAATCTCACGTAGGGTTGATTTCGTCAACGTAATATTTTTTCTTTCTACCCAACTCTTTTCCCCATACCTTTTTACGAAACTTTTCCATAGCAAAATCCTTTAGCTCCTTGCTATTTGTGGCACAGACATTGAGGTAGGTATTCCATTTTTGCATCCATGTGTAGTTTTGTTTTATCCATGTTTTCTTTTTTTCACCGATGCCTTCATTGAAGATAACATTAGGCCATCTACCTACTCTCATTTGTTCAATTCTTTTTAGGTATCTTATGAGCCGCACCATAGCAATTGCTTCAATGGAAGTTGCTCCTGTTTCACTCAACATTATCTCATAAGGTACCAAACTTTTTATTTTGAACTTGCTCATGATCAAGAGTTTTTGGATTTTCTCAATTTGTTTCCATTTTGTATGGAGTGTTACTAGCCCACAATTCACACCCATATAGCATCATTGGACAAACTAGGAGTCCAAAAAGCACTTTAATTTTTTTTCCAATCCTATAACTCTGCCACTCTACATCTGTTTTGAAGAGCATATAATGCTTTCCACCCTCCTAAAATTCTCTTCTTTTTGGAGTCCTCCCAATTGAGTTTGTTGTTGAAATCAATCCCAAGGTACTTGTACTCATTTACTTCTTCAAGAATGTTGTCTTCAAAGAAGAAAGTATGATGGCTCTGCTTCCTTTTATTAGAAAAATTCATTATTTTGGTCTTGCTATTATTGACTTGCATCCCCACTGCTCTACAAAAATGCTCAAGGGCATTTGCAATCCATGGGCAGATTTAGAAATCAATACATTATCATCAGCATATAAAAGAAGCTTTATCGCAAACTCCCCCAACCAAACACCATCTCCACCTTGTAGATTTAGCCACTCTTCCAATTTATCAATATATAGACCAAAAATGGTTAGCTCACAATTGCACATAGAAAAAAATGTAAATTTTAACAAAAATAAAAAATAAAAATTAAACTTTCTGCTTGGGGTAGCTCAAGTGGTGATGGCCGTGGAATGAAGTCTCATTGAACCAGAGGAAGATTCTTGGGTTCGAATCTTGTGCTACCCTTCCCCGTAGTGGGGTGAATAATAGATAGGTAAACTAGAAAATCGGGGTGAATAATGGACTTGAAAATCGGAGAGTCCTACCAAGCTTACAAAAAAATAAAAAAAATTAAACTATAATAATTTATTTTAAGAAAAAAATTTAAATAAAAATTACTTAAAATAAATTTGAAATCCTAAATTCTTTTTTACACTACAAATACTTTTTCAATTAAAATTTCTTAGATGTTAAAAATGTGATATCCCATTTTCTATATGTAAAAAAAACAAGTAACTAAAATCTTACATATTTAGAAAATATACTTTTAGTATAATTTACATTTTGAAATATAAGTAATAGTTTTCATTTTCAAAATTGATCTTAAAATTGGTATTTGAAATTGGATTAACTAAAAAATATACAAATAGAGGTAAGGTAAAATTAGGAAGTTATAAATCAACATGATAAAATGAGAAAGAAAAACTAATTAAAGGAATATATATATATATATATATTCAACATGTTTGAAAACATGGATAAAGGAAATAATAGTTATAAAAAATGATCTTAATGTTACATTCAAAGGCTAGGATAAAATTAAGGCATTCAAATCTTTTAGCCAATATATTACTGTATTTTTCTTATTGTGCTATTTTTCCTTTGTTGCATTTGAGTGTCTTTTCTCGAGTTTCTAGAAAAATAAACAAATAATTAGAATATTTATTTTTCAGTAAATCTTCCATATTTAAAACAAGTGCCCTAAATGAAATTTCCATATTTTAACTTTAGGAAGTAAGATGAAAACCAAAAAGCAATGTATAAAATAATACAATTAAACTTTTAATTATAAATCTTAAACTATATAGCATATTTATTATGTGTTTGAACAAAACAAATTGAAAATTTTAACACCTTCCTACCACAAAAACATAACCATTTAGAGATAATCTCTCTGGCACCTAAAGGGTTATGTTTTCATTCTAGTGTAACTGAAATCTATGATAACAGTAGCATTGAATTCCTTAAAATTATTGTATTTCAAAATTTTCATAGAAAACCTTAAATGATACAACTATTCTACAGAAACAAGGAAAGTGATTTCGTTTTAGTGGGGTGGGAAACCATTAAACCAATATATGCTTTTTGTTTACTTGTAAATATGAACCCACCAGAATTTTAGATATGCCAAATGAAAAGTGTGATATCTAGTGAAGGAATTTTATTTTATATGGTAATTTAATATATGTGTGATTTTGTTTTAGTGGGGCGGGAAACCATTAAACCAATATATGCTTTTTGTTTACATGTAAATATGAACCCACCAGAATTTTAGATATGCCAAATGAAAAGTGTGATATCTAGTGAAGGAATTTTATTTTATATGGTAATTTAATATATGTTTGGAAGCCTGATTTTATATGTTATTTTATTATAGTTTTTTTTTTAAAGGAAAGATTATTATTCTTGCGTGAAATATGGAAGTATGTTATTGTTATCATTTTAATATATTTTTGCTATTTGGGTTTGGTTTTTTGTTATTTGGGTTTGTTTTCGTGGTTAGAGTGAGTTGGATCACTTATTGATACGATAAATAATTTAAGTATGTTTTAGACATGTGATTTAGACATGCAAAAGAGTTATGGTGTGAATTTTGTCCATTGATATAGTGATGACTACTAGAATATACTAACATCTTTCAAGTTAGATCATTTGATCAAAAAAATTAATTAACAAAAAGATTAAAGTTGTCAATTCTAATTAGATCATTTGATAAAAAAAAAGAAAAATTAGCAAAAAGATTAAGAATTAAGGATGCCTACGTTAATAAATAAGTTTATGTATTATATTATATAAATTAGTTAAAAAATAAATAAATTTATGTATATATCACATAAAACAATGGAGAAAATAATTATTATTATGGCTAAATTTTTTCAAATAAATTGCTGGTAAAAATACTTTTTAAAATTGCCAAAAAAAAAAAAAAACATTTAACAACTTCATTATTATCTCTTAATGCAGAAGACAACTCTGCAGCCTGCAATGAATGCAACACATGTAGGAGTATGGCTTCGTCGGATATTGGAGATGAATTTTCAACAATTTGAACGTTGAGCATCCTGTATAGAAATAATCATTAGAATCCTATCCTAAGCGTGTCATTGCATATGTGCTATTGAGACTTAATGTTTGATCCATTAACAAGGATTGCTAATCTCTCGCATTACTTAGTTAAATTGATATCAGGCTTTCAGGAAAAAGGGCCAATACCAAGAAGCCCAAAGGGATGTATACCGCCTGCGAAGAAGATGGGGTGAAAATTCCTGTTGTTCAGCTATATTATTAGCATAGATACATATGCACATTAGTGTTTGGTTTCATAGCTTCCACAGGGATATGGAATGCAGTAAACATACTACCTGAAACAATTCTCGAACAATTTCTGGCAGCATACTTAACAATGTCGCTAAGCTAATTTGTTTGCTGCCCGAGAATTCCTTCTGCTTTCTTACTATATTTCACTGTGACCAATCTCAAGAGCCTTTTAGAACCAATCCAGTGTCCCCAACATCTTAGGAAAAACTGGCAAAGAAATATGTATTTTTTCGAGTGAAGTTATGTATTTTTTTCAAGTAAAGTGACTGGAGTATAGTCTTTAGGGGCAGCTCAATTGATGATAGTTTTAGGGCAGCTCAATTGAGGATAATTTTGAGAATAAAGTTTTATGTATTAGTAAGTTTAAATTCTCTTAATATATTTTTGTTTTAGGAAAAGCTCTATATAAGTACTATTCATTTTAAGAAGCGGTATCTTTATATATAAGTACTTGGAGTGATAGTGGTAGTGACCAGAATCTATCGGTATCAAGTAGTAAGCTAGCTCAATTACAGATTCCTCCAGTAAAAAAATTAAATTAAGTGATGAAATGATAATTTTGTAAATAACAAAGTTAAGTTGATAAAGGTTATTTAGAAATACTGCCTAATCTACAGAAAAATCTTCCAACAATTTTGGCAGCAGCTTGCTTAAGGGATTCATTTAAGTTATTTGCTCACTCATTTGAAAGTGGGGAATTTTTTTTGTTTAGTTATATTTAATTTGATTGTAAATTTTAAATAGTTAACTTAATTATTTACCTAGCTGCATCTTTGCTCGAGTAATTCATTGCATTCTGTTTCCTAAATTATTTTAGATGTCATTCTCCCATCAGGTTTGTTTATAATGGGTAGTAAACTGATTGTGTCGGGTGGTAGGATAGTTTCCTTTTTGGAATTATGTTGTTGCAGCCTTCTGTAGCCAATCAATTCCTCAATTTTATGGCCAAAGGCCATTAAACTAACTAAATCCAAAATATACCTAAGTTTTAATATTTTAATCAATTTCATTCTCACAATTATTTCGACTCTCATTTTCTTAACTTTACCTAACTACTACTAGTTAGTTAGTTACAACCTCTTGTAAATAGAAAAATAAATTTAAATAATAAGGAATATATTTATTTTATATTCAATAATTTATTTTACTCATTTTTTAATCAATATTTATGGATTATTGTACTGAGAGAGATGTTTTACCGCGTACTATTAAGGTGATGTGTGATTCCCTCCATAGTCAATATAGAGTTGATTCATTTCCTTAAAAAAATAAATAAATTAATAAGAAAACAATGTTAGCTAAAACAAAACAAAGAATAAATGTATTAAGTATATAAAGTACAATTAATCTTAACACAATCACTCACTGTAGTCACTTTGTTAACACGCACTTAATTTGTAAGGTGGAAGTTCGCTGGATTAGCTCAACCATCCATAAGGTGGAAGTTGAATTCTATTTTCATTCGATGGATCAAAGTATCAACTTGAATCAAAATTAGTTTAGTGGTCTTTAACATGAATGGGTTTACAACGGATAGCTTATAGTTATTCTAAAACGACTGATTTTATTTTGGTATATGAATCCTACCAAACTCTATTATTCAATTTATAAAACGAAGTATAACACAAATCATAAACATAATTAAGATGTGTGAGATCTATATCTTTCATATATTTGCAAAGTTATTGACTTAAGATTAAAACTTATTTGTAATATTAATCATTTGTAGGGATAATGCTTTATGAGCTAATCTTAACACAACCGAAACAAATTTGAATTGACATTATACCTTTTCATAGATTTGACATTTTTATTTTTCCTTCAAGCCATTAGCCATAATCTAGACATATAACTTTGCTGGGAAATTTCACTATCATAATTGGAGTCATCATTGCTATATTATCCACAAAATATAAGTTTAATTAGAAGAATTTGCAATTAGAAAGTACAATTATTTGTAAGTGTAGTTCATATGAAATGTTGGAAGAACTATGGAATGAGTGTGAAATGTCCAATATTGAAGAAAGACATTTCATACTCATTTCACAATTATTTCACACTCATTTCACAATTCTTCTTCCAACGTTTCATGAAATCAAACTCTCAAAGTCTACACTTGCAGATATTTGTAATTTGCAAGTATTGAAGAAGGAAGTTTACACACATTCCACAATTCTTCTAGAAACAAAAAATTCAATAATAATAATAAGATTTAACGCTATTATTAAATGAAAAAAATCACATTTAATTTTAAATTTGGTAATCTCCAAATCATACAAAACAAAATTAGCCAAATTTAAATTTAAATGGATGATATTATTACAATAATTCTAACCATTAATATTACTCCGCCCAAAGATAGACTTAATACACTTTTATTTGGAAATAACTTGGAGATAATGCTTACAATAGACTTTTACTTGGAAATAATGCTTACTGTGAAAATTTCTAACTCGAAATTCTACTGTAGTAACTCATTTATTTCACCTACTTATTTCTCACAATACGTTATTTACGAAATCCCCCTCCTCTTCCTCCACCCTGTGCCTCTCCCTCTGAAATCGATCTTCTTCTCTTTGAGAATCGATTTTCCTAGGGATAATGAGTATCCATTAGTGTGTCTTCAAATGATTTTCAAGTCTTCTCTTATACTTTCCTGTTGATGAATCAACAACTGAGATTAAGTCTCTAATCAATGGATAAGATTAAAACATATTTGATCCTTGTCTCTTAGAAGCTTCTCACCCTTATCTTTATTAATACCCATTAATATTTTTGTTTTCCTAAGTTTAGACTTAGGAACTCATTAAAAATATTAATTATTTTAATAACTTCTCATTTGGGTGGAATTTCTCCAAACGATTTCTGGGTCTGGGAGATCTTGTGTATTCTAGCCCCTCCACAAAATTTTGGAGCTAGAGCGTATTTGATGATACCTAAAATCAACACTCCCTCTTAGCGAGGAATGGCTCTAGCAGTGTTTCCCAATTGAAGCACCACACTGATCCATGGCATCCATCCTCTGCCCCTCATTTACTGCGTTGTTGCAACCTGTACTGCTGTCCATGACACTCCAACTATCACTGTTACATCTGTATCGCAGCTCCCTCTAAATATGTTGCATCATGCTGCCTATAACACTACCATTGCTAACTGCTACACTCCAACTCCCGATACTTATCCATTTGTCCTACTGAAATGGGTTCTTCACCATCCCCATCTTCTCCTTAAAATAAACAAACTTTTTTCTTCCTAGAGCCTTGGTGAGGATATCTGCTACCCATTCTCCTATAGGAGTGTACCTTAACTGTACTGCCCCTCGTTGGACATAATCTTTGACAAAGTGACACCTGATATCAATGTGTTTCGACTGGTCATGAAATATTGGATTCTCAGAGAGCTTAATGCAACTTTGATTATCACACAAAATCCTGTTTTCTTCCATCCTTCTCTTGAATAGATTCACAAGCAATTTCCTAAGCCATATGGCTTTGCACGAAGTTGTGCTAGTTGCCATATCTTTTGCTTCAGCTGAGCTTAGAGCCACGGATTTCTGTTTTCTACTACACCAGGAGGTCATTCTTGATCCAATGTTGAAACAATACCTAGTTGTACTTTTCCGATCTATTGAACTTCCAGCCCAATCTGCGTTAGTGAACCCACTCAAACTGATGTCATTGCCTTGGGTGTACAATAGTCCATGCTCAATTGTTCCTTTTATATACCTGAGAACATGTTTGGCTGCTGCCGAGTGCGCCCTCTTGGGTTCCACCATGAACTGATTGAGGGTGTTGACAACGTAACAAATGTCTGACCTGGTATTGACCAGATACATCAGGGACCCTATAAGCTGCCTGTACAAGGTGGGATCAACGTCTTTATCTTCTGATGCATCAATATTCTTCTAGTTGGTGGTAATTGGAGTAGCCATAGGTCTACATTTCTGCATTCTGAATCTCTTCAATATCTCTGTAGCATATCTCCCTTGTCCAAGGAAGATCTCACCCTTCTGTTGCTAAACTTCCAACCCAAGGAAATAATGCATCTGTCCCAAATCCTTCATGTCAAATTCTGTGGCTAGGTTCTTCTTGCAGTATTTGATGAGCTTGGATGATCTTGTCAGGAAAATATCATCCACATATAACACCAAGATTAGAGGCTCATTCTCTACGACAAGATAATAGAGATTAGGATCTGCATCACTCTTAACGAACCCCATCTTCTGCAACTATCCATCAATTCGACCGTACCATGCTGTATGTGCCTATTTAAGCCCATACAAGGCTTTCTTTAATCTACATACATGAGATTTCTTCTCATGTGTCTCAAAACCCTCTGGTTGTTCAATGTATACTTCTTCTTCTATCACCCCGTTCAAGAACGTAGTCTTGACATCCACTGGTCAATCTCCCACCCCATCTGTGTTGTAAGGGATATCACGGTTCTAATAGAAGTATACCTGGCTACTGGGGTGAAGGTTTCTTTGTAGTCTATCCCTTCCTTTTGAGCATACCCCTTAGCCACAAACCTAGCTTTGTATTTCTCCACACTGTCGTCTGCAACATATTTGACTTTGTAGATCCATCTCGAACCTACGACTGACCTGTCTTGAGGCCTAAGTATCACTTCCCAGACATCATTATCATTATAGAACTATATTCCTCCACCATAGCATCTACCCATACTTGATTCTGAGCGGCCTCTTGAAAAATAGAGGGTTCCCCGACATGAGCTACTAAAGCCTGGTATTTGTTTGGTTGTCTTCACTCCTTTTTATCATTCCTGGGTGCACCAATGAAGTCCTCTGCATCCCATAGAATCTGTCGGAGTTCACGACTCGTTCTTCCATTAGTAGTGGGTACATCTGTCAGCTCTTCCTCTTCCTGAGATTCCTCCTGTTTTGAAGCTTTCCCTTTAGGAGAATTGTTGGCACTAGTTTCTGCTGGTTGAAGTGGTTGGACCAATGGATCGTCTTTTGACTGCTCCTCGTAAGGCATTTCTTGGGATTTCCCGAAAGCTCTGTCTTCCATGAAATTTACATCTCACTGAACTACTACCTTCCTACTCCCTGGAAGATAGACTCTATATGCCTTAGCATTCTCGCTATATCCCACAAGATATCATTTCTGAGCAGTTTGATTTAATTTCTTTCTCTTTTCTTCGGGCATACGACAATACGCCAAATGCCCAAATATCCTGAAATAACTGACTTCAAGTGTCTTCTCGACGAATACACTTTCTAGAGTGATCTTTGCCAATGCCTTGTGTGGAGTCCTATTCTAGATATAAAATGTCGTGTTGCATGCTTCTGCCCACAGGAATTTGGGCATATCCCGATCATACAACATTGCCCTAGCTGCTTCCACAATAATTCTGTTTTTCGTTTCTGCTACTCCATTCTGCTTTGGATTGTAGGGAGTTGTCCACTCTCTTCTGATGCCTTCCCTAGCGTAAATATCGGTGAATTCCTTGTCAACATATTCTCCACCATTGTTTGAGCACAACACTTTTATATTCTTTCCTGTCAGATTCTCTACTAGAGCCTTGAACTCCTTGAATCGACCAAAAAACTCATCCTTGGTTTTCAGAAATTAGATCCAAGTCTTCATGGAATGGTCATCGATGAAGGTGATGAAGTCTTCGGCACCACTAAGAGATTTTTTGGACATAGGTCCGTAGATATTTGAGTGTATCAATCCTAGAACAGCCTGAGCCCTATTGTTACTTCTGGAAAACGCTACTTTGACATACTTGCCTAAAGCGCACCCTCTGCATACATCATCTTGTTCGATACTTAATTCTGGAACTCCTGATACTTTTTTCACGAGAATTCTCAGAGCCCCATGGTGTAAGTGTCCCATCCTCCTGTGCCATAGTTCATTCAAATATTTATCTCCATTGATGCCTATCAGTGCCATTAGATATTCTAGCTGTAATCTATACAACCCGTTACTTCTGATTCCAATCTGGGCCTTCCTTTTCCAACTCGGGTGTTTGACATATACTTTCTCCTTAATGAAGAAAATGTCATAGCCCTTGCTTTGAACTTGAGATACAGAGGGTAAGTTCATCCCCAATCCTAGCACATGTAGCACATTGGTTGCTAGAAGCCGCTCTCCTGATTCGGTTTGAAAGACTATAATACCTCTTCCTACGAGGGTACACTTTGCCTTAATTCCCATGGTGATCTGAAAATTCATCCTTTCTTCTTGATAATTTGAAAAAAATTCTCGAATTCCTGTCATATGCCAGGAAGCTCCACTGTCTATATACCAAACCTCAGAGGAGGTAGAACTTTCTAGGCAAGCGACTTCTTCTTCCAGTTTAGAAGCTAACATAGAATAATCGTGATCCATGTTCTTCATGCTTTCTTATTTTTCTGGAAATTTGCATGAGTCCCTCTGAGTTGATGCCTTTGCATCATGCTCCTGACCCATAGCTGATTCTTCTCTCTTGTTTCCGGATCTCTTCTCCGATACCACGTGAAAATTTCTAACTCGAAATTCTACTGCAGTAACTGATTTATTTCACCCACTTATTTCTCACAATAAGTTATTTACGAAATCCATTCAACAAACATTAAAATAAATTCTACTACAGTTATCACATAATTATATAGAGAAAATAACAAGTCCAAGAACCAATCACATCAACATAGTTGTTTTTGGACAATTGTCCCCGAAAAACCCAATGTGGGAAAACCAGTGCAACAGATGAGGGTTTCATTAATCTTCAACAACAATCACTTTACAAGGAATGATTTTACAGAGAAACTAAGAAACTACTGAAAGAAAACACCTGAGGCAAGGTTCATCCCTTTCCTGAAAAATTTCTGACACCCTAGAGACCCTTCTCCCACTTTTGCATCATTTCTATGTCACTCTACGTGGTTCTGCATCCCTCTACGTCAGCCTATGTGAGGACTCCATCTCTTGGACTGTGTCTTTCCTCTGCGTTTTATCTCAATACCAATACATCACCTCCTGCTCAGTCACTGACTGCCGCTGATGCCCTCCTCTTCCTCCACCCTGCAACTCTCCCTCTGAAATCAATCTCCTTCTCTTTGAGAGTCAATTTTCCTTGGGATACTGAGTATTCATTGGTGTGTCTCCAAATGATCATCAAGTCTTCTATTATACTTTTCCCATTGATAAATAAACGGCCAATATTAAGTCTCTAATCAACGACTAAGATTAAAACAGACTTGATCCTCATCTCTTAGAAGATTCTCATCCTTATATTTATTAATACCCATTAATATTTTTATTTTCCTAAGTTTAGACTTAGGAGCCCATTAAAAATATTAATTATTTTAATAACTCCTCATCCGGGTGAAATTTCTCCAAACGATTTTTGGGTCTTGGATATCTCATGTATTCTAGCCCCTCCACAAAATTTTGGAGCGAGAGCACATCCGATGCTACCCAAAATCAACACTTACAATATAATGTAGGTAGATTTGGTTTGTTGGTTGTTGGAGTTTGTTGAGAGATTTTTTTCAACAATAATCTCCTAGTTTGGAATCTGATGGATATCATCAGAACTATATATGTGGGATGTATTTTTATTTTCAAAAGTAATATAATAATTGATTTTTTTGTAATAGAAAAATAATTAATTGTTTTGTGTATCGTGGTTGCTTTTTCGATTTCTTTGTTGGTATCATATCCATTATGGGCTTGACTCCATCAAGGGAGGCCCATGAAGATGGAATAAATATGAGGTTTGATCCTCTATACCTAGATTAGTGTAGACATGTTTGTGTGTGTGGCTGTGTTAAGCTTGTCGATGTGTGTGACTTCTGTTGTCGATGTGGATGGCTGTGTAGTGACATCGTAGCCCGTGATTGGTGAGGTAACTATGTTCAAAGTTGAGGATGACACATATTACTACTTGGAAAGTGGCAATGCTTTTGCAGAACTATCATGATGTGGAGTGAAAAGAAAAAAAGGGCGTGGTGCTGATGCAGTTTGAATTGATGATATAGTCAAATCCTCGTAAATCATTAGCCATTGAGTTTGATTATTGAGATTCTCTTAAACGAGAGTCAAGATGTGAAGATCAACTCTACTAATCTTCTGGAAACCTTGGCCATGAATGGACAAATGAAAAAACTCTTAGTCGTGGAATAAGGATTACTACATGTTCAATTGAAATTTTGTGTGCCGAAACAGATTTAAAGGCAATTGATACGACCTTTCGTTGTCTTTTGATCCTATCGATTCTCAAGAAAAACTGGTTGAAGCTCATCCGCCTCGGTGTGGTAAGTGATATGACTAAGCTTCTCTGCCGGATAGACAAAGCTACCATTGAGCGCCGTCCATGGTCGCCTGTTGATGCTTTTGAAATTGGTTGTGCCTTCCAACACGATGATTTTTTTTGAGGTGATCATGATAATGATGGTGATCAGGATATGGTGTTCATTCCTCTTCTTCCTCTGATTCCAATTTGATAACTGTGATGCGAAGGCCTGAGGGTGAGGATTGATCTGCTACAACCCATAAAGTAGAGCTAATTGAAAGAATGAGTACTATTTTAATGATCATGCCTCTTGCTGCAAGTCACTTGCAAAGCTCAATGTAAGGGGTAAGGTTTCATTTCCCATGGAAGGGTATTACCATTATTTGACCTCTTTCTAAATCAATGGCCTAGTTTTAGTTTCTCAGTAAGCCAATGAGTGGATATTTTCTACTACACAGAGAGTTGACCCATGTTGGAGTGGTCGCATGTGTGCGTTGCAGCACACATGCATTGCAGCAGATAAGTTTTTAGAGGTCGCCGAGTGAGGATTGTTCGCTTTGCTCATTTCAGCCCATTGTTGTGTGAAACAAGTTCTTTGTGGGTCTGAGTTATGATAATGATGTAGTGCGAATGTGGAGGTCAAAGAATGACACAAGCATTGAAACATGTGGATTTTGATAGTGGAAATCCTTTCTCATTATAGTATAAATTTATTTAGAGTTTGTATAATAAAATTAAGTCTGGTCAACTTACTATGGAAGTATGAGTTTGTTAGAATTGACCGCTCTAACAATTCAATCTCGTGAAGAAGAGAAAATCCAAGATGAAGATTGGACCAAATCTGGATGATAGCAAATATATTCATGAATTTGTTGTTGTGAGATTTAAGTAGTTTTCCATTATGTTTGTAAAAGGTGCGGAACCAATTATTGACCAGTGTTTCACAATTCAAATTAGTGGTTCTTGATGCTCTTCGGTGTCGAGAGAACACATTGCTAATTTGATTATATGAATTTGTTCTATGTTCATGGGTCTTGTTGTGCTTCGAGCTTCAAGAGCATCAATTAAAAGTTATTTTTATGAGATCCATGTGTGTGAGACAGGTCAAGTTTTTTGATCAACTTTTAAACACATTCAGTATCTAGGCCTCCCTCCTAGAAAATAATGGATAGTCGAAAGTGAAATATCTGACAGATGGTGGTAGGTCCTGTTAGCCCCCAAGGTGCAGTGCTGCTATTTTTAGCGGAAATGTCCCTTGTTTTAGCTCTGACGGCCACGTCTCCTCTTGCTCCGCTTTGGCCATAAGTCGAACTTCAAAAATATTACTCTCGCATCTATAATTGCATCGGGTCCTGATCCAAATGGATCCAAATATGCTCTCTAAGTCTTCAAAATCTCGTAAAATCATGCCAAATATCAAAACAATCGCATGAGAAGAGCCCTTAGAATGGCGGAGAAACACTATCGGGAGGCCAAAAACACGTAAAAATAGTGAAAAACAGAGTATCGGAGGCATAAACAAGTGAAGGCACAGTAGCCGTCAGATCTGGCCGATCAACAGTCCAGATCTGATCGGAAACATCGCAATCGGCAACCACAACAGAGCACTTACAACGGCCCGGGGCTATCGCGATATGCGATTGCGACTAATCGCATCGCGATATCGTAATCGGAGAAACATTATGGAGTGGGGCCTATACCCATACATGTATGCGATGCGATTAGCCGGACCCGATGGCTATATAAACATTATTGCATAGATTTTAATGTATTTTCACATATTTCGTTATTTAACAAAATACAAAGAAACAACACTGATGTGATAAGACCCGGACCCGAAAGGGTTCATGAATGAAAATGTATATTGTTTCAAGTCTGGAGGAAGCCATTTTTATGTTATTTTCAATGTTTTAAACGTATTTCCAAAATACAAAGGGAAGCCTTGGAACAAGGTTGAAGCGACTTGCGATAGCGATTGAGGATGGACCTGATAGGAGAATAGATTAGATTTAAGGACTTTTGAAGTCTGGATGAACAGTGTTTGTGGTGGATTTTCATAGTTTGAATACATTTCTCTGTGTTAACAGAAAGCGACCGTTTCAGGGATTTCAAAGGCCCGATGCACTCATCCGTGGCAGAATAGGTGGCCACCTCCCCTTAAGGCATTATGCAATGATTATTCAATGCTAGAAGAGGGATTCAAGCAGACAGAGGCCGGGAGACAGATGGTCAAAAGGGGAAAAGGCCACAACATGATGTAGTTGAACCAACAGAAGTGATCATGGAGCATTGCTGGCACGAGCGAGCTACCTAACAACGCGATAAAATTACCAGAATTTGGTTACTATGTTGTTAGATAAATAGACCTCTGGCTCATGTCTGTCGAATGATGGCATCAAGCAGTTAGAAGCCAGAGGGGATAGATTAAGACACCTCGAGCCTCAGAGAGCTCGAGAGCATTGTAAAAAGCCTATAAATGGTTGAAAGTTAGAAGTATCAAGGGTTCAACTTTTGGAGACTGTGGAGACTTCGCTCCTCTCAGCATCTCATCTTCATTCCAGTAATACAAGCTTCTTTTGCTGTTATATGTTCAATCGCCATCTTTCCCTCTGTTCTAAGCTTGCACTTGAATGGGTTATTCATGTTTTCTTCTCTGTCGAATGCCAGATAACTGTCATCTTATCTCTGCATTGATAAATTAGATTTGTAAGCTTCATTTACCTTTTGTAGCTAGCCATTCATATGTGTTTATGTATGTATCTGTTGGTACAGTCAGGATTCTCCATCTATTCATTGAATCTATAAACTATTGAGCATTAGTGGTTGAAAGCCTTGTCAAGCTGAGGGTGTTCATGCATGTTTTGAGTGAAAATAGAGTTGAAACAATCATCTGACTTGATCCAAACCCCAATCCATTCCAATAGTTTAGAGAACGATATTGAAGATTTATATGTTTCCAGGCATCTCCAAGCTACAACCTAGGAGAGCTTCCTGGAGTGCTAACATAATTGGCGTCGTTGCCAGGGAGAGGAGACTGAAGCTCAACTTCCCTGGGAGACGACATAGATCCAACTTTGATGATAGACAAAGTTTGGGCACTTTTTCGGTTGTAATCATCTATCTGGCGACTCTACTAGAGGATGAACCTCTTGGCGACTCCACTTCATAGTTCTGGCTCAGTTTGTGAGGCATACTTGGAGAAATCCTCAGAAGCCACAAGCTGACCCAGTATTTGACCCTGAAAAAATCATCAAAGAAAGAAAGGCATTGCAGAAAGGAGCATCAGGTTCAGGTAGCTCTAAACAATATTCTATATCTCTTCAAGAAAATCCTGTAATAGAACAAATACATGTTGAGAGTATAGCATCTAATACTAGCAGTGAAGAAAAAATCTCAGAGATTCATAGAGATCCTTATTCTTTAGGTCCTCCTTCCGTTCTAAGCCGAAGGAAGCCTCTCCTCCTATCCATCATACTCCTTTAGTCCTATCAGTCACTCCTCAGCCCTCTGTCATTCAGACTTCCAGTACCCTTATAGCCGCCATAGTTATGGCAGGACCACAAGCACCTACCAAAATGGAAAGAATCATAGCTGCTAGGTATGGACCTCTAGTACTGCCCACTCCTTTGAATGCCATGCCTATTGGAGAATATCAAAAGTATAGGCCTAAGTTCACTGGGACTGAAGGTGTTTCAGCTGAGGAACATCTTGAATCATTCTATAGCTATGCTAATAACCTAGACATTAGTGAAGATGATGTATGGATGAGAGTCTTTGTCCAAAGTCTAGATGGAGAGGCTAGAAAATGGTTCAGAGAATTGATCCCAAGTTCTATACCAGATATTGAGGCTTTAGATGATGCATTCCTAAAGCATTGGGGGGATAAGAAGGATCTACTCTACTACCACACCGAGTTTGGGAACTTAAAGAGGGAAAATGGTGAGTTATTTTCTGATTTTAATAAGAGGTTTAACCGCATGTACAACAAGATACCAGCTAAAGTAAAACCCACCACTACCTCTGCTAAACTCACCTATGCCAGTGCCTTTGATTCTGACTTCTATTTACTGTTGATGGAGAGATGATGTGCTACCTTGGCTGATATGCAAGACGCAGCCTTGGAAGTAGAATCAAACATCATGGCTGTAGAGAAGCTCAAGGGGAATGTTGATAGAAGGAGATAGAGGGGAGAATCTTCATCATCTTCAGATCCAAAGATAGATAAAATGACCAAGATGATAGAGTCATTAGCCTCTAAAATCTCCAAATTAAAGGTTGAGCAACACCCTGGGAAAGGAAGAGTTCCTAATACCTTTGCTCCTAGAAATCCAAATCCATATAGAAGAGCTAATGAGCAGTTGCAGATTCTGTAAAGAAGTAAAGATGCCAATGAAGACCAAAGGGTGAAGACCCCTTTCCAGAATGTAGTCATGGAAGAAGAGCAGTTTGAAGAAGATGATGAGATCCATTGTTTGGAAGACAAAGGCAGTGCCTCCTTTTTTACCTTAGCTGCCTATGAAAAGTCATTATTCAATGACTAGATCAGCCAAGAGTGGGATGGTGGAGCTGTTCTGAAAACTGATGATCAACACAGATATGATCTGAGGTCGAAGATGAATAATGCCAAGGAAACTCTTGTTCAGAGAGCTGTTGTTCGTGCAATATAGCAAGCTAAAAAGCAGAAACAACCGGCAGTTGATCCCATCATCCTCAAAGCTATAGCTCACGAGGTAGGAGGCCTTGACAAGTATCCTTCTCCTTTCAGTTTTGAATCAGAAATTCAGAAGCTAAGCATACCTATACCTCTGATTGAACTAGTGAAGAATGAGTCCTTCAAGAGATCTATCCTCGAGGCCCTTGAGCCTAAAGCCATCCAAGCCTCCACTGACTATGTAAATCTGCAAGACGACAAACCAACTATTTTTCTCAGCCCAATGATTGAAAATTGTGATGCCAGCTCCCCATCATTCTATGTATCTTTGACTATTCAAGAAAAAATCCTTCACAACTGCCTTCTGGACACAGGAGCTAGCCCTAATCTAATGCCCAAGGTTGTCATGGATGAGTTGGGTCTTGACATTACCAAGTCTTATCATGACTTGTTTTCTTTTGACTCTAGAAAAGTGAAATGTTTGGGATTAATCAAGGACTTAGCCATCACCTTGTCTCAGTTGCCCATGAAAAGCATGATGATAGGTATTGTGGTAGCAGATGTACCCCCCAAGTTTGGCATGTTGCTCTCCAGAGGTTGGATCAAGAGATTAGCTGGAACATTGCAAAATGATCTGTCCTATGCTATTGTACCAGTTTTTGGAGGTGAGAGTAGGATATTATACAGGGAAGCTTAGTTGGCTTATATAATCAGTGATGAAAGGAATCCCACTAATCGTCCCATCTATGTTGTTGACACTGATTTTGGAGCCTGTATTCTTCAGATTGAAGAATCCCAGTTGGCCTCCATGCAGCTTAAGAAACTGGTTTGCCAAGTCACAGAGGAAGAAGGCTCACAAATTTGGGACATGTTCTTTGATGGAGTTTGCTTTAAGGAAGCTGCAGGGGCATGTGTAGTCCTTGTGTCCCCCACACAAGAATGCATTCATTTATCTCTCAAGTTAACTTTTCAGATCACCAATAACATAGAAGAATACGAAGCCTTGATATTGGGCTTAAACGCTGCTAAAGAAATGGGCATCAAAGGTTTGAAGGTGTTTGGAGATGCATACCTTATCATTCAGCAGGTCAAAAAAACTTCCCAAGCAAAGCATCCAAGGCTGAAAGCATACAGAGATGAGGTATGGAAGCTCAAGGACTCTTTTAATATTTTCAGCATTTCTTACATCCCAAGAATGAAGAACCAGCTTGCTGATTCCCTTGCTGTGTCTGCTAGCACGTTTATTTCTCCTTTGCCTCCTAAATTGACTTATGAAGTTTAGGTGAAATATAGACCATCTCTGCCTTACAATGTCAAATACTGGAAAGTTTTTGAAGATGATGATGAAATTAATAGGATTTTACAAGTCATTGATGAATTTTCTAAAATGCACATCGACCAAGAAAAAGAAACCATTGAAGAATGCAACCAGTCCAAGCTAAAGGATGAGATTGGTCAAGACAACATTGTTCAGTTGCCTAATAACCATATACCCAAAGGATTGGTGCCCCTAGAGAAGCTGTTTGATCATAATGATGTACCTTATAAGCCTGCCAAAATAGAAAATGAGTCTATTGTGCATAAACATAATGTAGGGAGTCCAGCCCATCGAAAGCACATAAATCTGTCCACTCACTTGTCTTCTACCCAAAGTTTTGAGTATTACACCCTGATGAAACAATTTTCTGATATTTTTGCTTGGGAGTACAGTGAGCTTAAGACCTATGTCACCAACATCATTCAGCATAAAATTCCATTGGAGAAGAACACTATCCCTTTTAAGCAGAAATTAAGACCTATCAGCCCTCTCTTATTACCTTTGATTGAAAAGGAAATCAAGAAGCTGTTGGAGGCCAAGATCATAGTTCCCCTAAGGTATTCAAAGTGGATAACTAACCTTGTGGTAGTAAGAAAGAAGAATGGAGAAATAAGGCTTTGTGTTGACTTCAGGAATTTGAACAAATGCTCTAAAAAAGACAACTACCCCCTGCCTAAGATGGAACACTTGCTGCAAAAAGTTCTAAGGGCTAGAGTCATGTCTTTCTTAGATGGGTTTTCAAGTTACAATCATATTTCTGTACGTCTAGAAGATCAGGAAAAGACTGCCTTCACTACTCCTTTGGGCACTTTCATGTACTCCAAGATGCCTTTTGGATTGATGAATGTTGGGGCTATTTTTCAGAGGGCCATGGACATAGCCTTTGTGGGAGAGAAGGACAAGTTTGTCCTTATTTACCTTGACGACATAACAGTATTTTCCGGTGCTCACAAGGACCATTTGCAGCATTTGAAGAAGGTGTTTCTAAAGTGCAGACGTTTTGGAATTTCTATAAACCCAAAGAAGTAACAGTTTTCTCTAGAAGAAGGTAAACTGCTGGGACATATTGTTTCTACTAAAGGTGTGAAGATCGATCCAACAAGAGTTCGAGAAATTCAGACATTGTCCATCCCAAGGACAAAAAGGGACATTCAATCTTTCCTGGGTAAGATTAACTTTGTCAGGAGGTTTATTCCAAACTTCGCAGAGCTAGTGAAGCACATCACTTCCATGCTGAAGAAAGGATCATAAATAAAATGGACAGATGGTGCAAGAAGCTCTTTTTAAGCCATCAAACAAGCTATCATGGAAGCTCCCACTCTAATCAACCCAGATTATAATAGGGAGTTTTATATCTTCTCTTTTGCCTCTTATGATACACTTGTAGTAGTTCTATTGCAGAAAAATGATGAAGGTGTAGAGCACCCTGTGGCCTTTTTCAGCAAAACTCTGAGGGACACTAAACTAAGGTATGACCTTATTGAAAAACAAGATTATGCTCTCATAAAATCTTTAAAGGCATTCAGAATTTATATTTTGCATTCCAAAGTGGTTGCGTATGTACCTTCAGCTTTAGTAAAAGATGTCCTAACTCAGTCAGATATTGATGGAAAGAGAGCTAAATGGATTGCAAAATTCATAGAGTTCAACATAGAGGTGAAGCCCACCAAGCTTGTCAAAGGCCAGGGCTTGGCTAAGCTTATGGCTGAGGAAAATTGCAGTTTGTTAGACATCAATTGCATGGGTTCAAATTCAGGTGGTGGGCAGATAGAGGAAGTAGTAGTAGAGCGAGAGCAGAATCAGTCTTTCGCTGAAAATCTAGCCACTTGTGAATGGTATTCTAGCATAGTTCATTTTTTGCAGAAGCTAGAAGTCCCTCTAGGGCTTAGCTCGAGTCAAGCCTGCGCCATTAAGCTCAGATCAGCCAAATTCTGCATTAATGAAAACCTGCTCTATTGGAAAGATCCATTAGGGATCCTCTTCAGATGTCTAGACAAAGGACAATCTGTGGAAGTCACGCACCGGTTCCATTAGCATCCGCAGAGGGCACCATTATTGGAAAACTACAACCCACAAGATCCTGAGAGCTGGGTATTATTGGCCTACTCTGTTCCTGATTTGTTTTCTTTTGTGAAGTCTTGTGACAAATGTCAGAGGTTTGCACGAGGACAACAACCAAAATCTCTGCCCTTGAAGCCAGTACACGCCAATGGTCCCTTCCAGCAATGGGGCTTGGACTTCATAGGTGAGATCAATCCACATTCCAGTGGCCATCACAAATGGATCTTGGTAGCCACTGATTATTTTACCAAATGGATTGAGGCTATACCCACTAAAAATGTTAATCATCAGGTTATCATAAAGTTCTTGAATGAGAATATTTTCACTAGATTTAGTTGCCCAACCAAACTAGTGTCGGATAATGTAGCAACTTTCAGGGCAGAATAATTGGTGGACATGTGTGAATCCATGGGCATTCAATTGGTGCATTCTACCTCATATTATCCTCAAGGCAATGGCCTGGCAGAATCATCTAACAAGAGTCTTGTAAGGATAATCAAAAAACTGCTGGAGGACAACAAAAGGAACTGGGATTCCAAGTTGAAGTTTGCACTGTGGGCTGATAGAGTTACCAACAAGAAGTCCATAGGAAATTCTCCATTTAAGTTGGTTTATGGCGCTGATGTTGTTTTTCCTATCCAACTGATTCTCCTTGTGGCCAAATTCTTGCAAGAAGAACAGGATGAAGAGAATGACATAGCGAGGAGAATGAATAACTTGGTTGAATTACAACAGATCAGAGAACAATTGGTTGAGAAGTCAAGAATTCATCAG
Organism: Pinus tabuliformis; assembly: GCA_031772625.1. Taxonomy (NCBI): domain Eukaryota; kingdom Viridiplantae; phylum Streptophyta; class Pinopsida; order Pinales; family Pinaceae; genus Pinus; species Pinus tabuliformis. The sequence goes on along the minus strand of CM062805.1, from coordinate 550,433,807 downwards.
AAGAAGATCAAAGAAACCTTTGATAGAAAGGAAAAAATGGACAGTTTTTAGGTTGGTAACTAGGTCCTCAAATGGGATGCATTGAAGGAAAAGAAGGGAAACCATGGTAAATTTGATGCCTTATGGACAGGACCGTTTGTCATTGCTCAAGTTCAGATGAACAATACTTTCATTCTGCACAATTTGGAGGGGGAAGGTGTTTTTGATGGCCCAGTCAATGGGCGGTTTTTGAAACTTTACTTCATATGAGGCTTTAAGGCCTTAATATTGTAATAGCTTTTTTCAGTTTTTGTTTTCTATGCAAATAAACTCCATGCCCAATGGAACACTAGGAGATAACTTTGTTTTGGTTGTTACTGGAAAGGTAGTAGTCTGTAGTTCTTGAAACCTCACAAGGAGGCTTTCATCCCCAAAAGGAGCCAGTGTTGGCCCCTGAGGTGCAGTGTTGCTATTTTTAGCAGAAATGTCCCTTGTTTTAGCTCTGACAGCCACGTCTCCTCTTGCTTCGCTTTGGCCATAACTCGGACTTCAAAAATATTACTCTTGCATCTATAATTGCATCGGGTCTTGATCCAAATGGATCCAAATATGCTCTCCAAGTCTTCAAAATCTAGTAAAATCATGCCAAAGATTAAAACAATCGCATGAGAAGAGCCCTTAGAATGGCGGAGAAACACTATCGGGAGGCCAAAAACATGTAAAAACAGTGAAAAATAGAGTATCAGAGGCATAAACAAGTGAAGGCACAGTAGTCGTCAGATTTGGCTGATCAACAGTCTAGATCTAATCGGCAACATCACAATCGGCAACCACAACAGAGTGCTTACAACAGCCCAGGGCTATCACGATATGCGATTGCGACTAATCGCATCGCGATATCACAATCAAAGAAACATTATGGAGTGGGGCCTATACCCATACATGTATGCGATGCAATTAACTAGACCCGATGGCTATATAAACATTATTGCATAGATTTTGAGATCTGCCGAAAGACATTTTTTAATGTATTTTCACATATTTCGTTATTTAATGAAATACAAAGAAACAACGCCAATGCGATAAGACCCGGACCCAAAAGGGTTTGTGAATTAAAATGTATATTGTTTCAAGTCCGGAGGAAGCCATTTTTACATTATTTTCAATGTTTTAAACGTATTTCAAAAATACAAAGGGAAGCCCTGGAACAAGGCCTAAGTGACTTGCGACAACGAATGAGGATGGACCTGATAAGAGAATAGACCAATTTAAGGACTTTTGAAGTCCCGATGAACAATGTTTGTGGCGGATTTTCACAGTTTGAATGCTTTTTTGTGTTAACAAAAAGTGACCGTTTCAGGGATTTCAAAGGCCCGATGCACTCATTCGTGGCAAAATAGGTGGCCACCTCCCCTTAAGGCGTTATGCAATGATTATTCAACGCTAGAAGAGAGATTCGAGCGGACATAGCCCAGGAGACAGAGGCCGGGAGATAGATGGCCGAAAGGGGAAAAAGCCACAGCACGATGTAGCATAACCAACAGAAGTAATCATGGAGCATCGCTGGCACAAGCGAGCTACCTGACAAAAAGAGACCTCTGGCTCATGTCTGTCGAATGATGGCATCAAGCAGTTAGAAGCCAAAGGGGATAGATTAAGACACCTTGAGCCTCAGAGAGCCCGAGAGCATTGTAAAAAGCCTATAAATGGCTGAAAGTTAGAAGTATCAAGGGTTCAACTTTTGGAGACTGTGGAGACTTCGCTTCTCTCAACATCTCATCTTCATTCTAGTAATACAAGCTTCTTTTGTTGTTATATGTTCAATCGCCATCTTTACCTTCGTTCTAAGCTTGCACTTGAATGGGTTATTCATGTTTTCTTCTCTGTTGAATGCCAGATAACTGTCATCTTATCTCTGCATTGATAAATTAGATTTGTAAGCTTCATTTACCTTTTGTAGCTAGCCATTCATATGTGTTTATGTATATATCTGCTGGTACAGTCAAGATTCTCCATCTATTCATTGAATCTATAAACTATTGAGCATTAGTGGTTGAAAGCCTTGTCAAGCTGAGGGTGTTCATGCATGTTTTGAGTGAAAATAGAGTTGAAATAGTCATCTGACTTGATCCAAACCCCAATCCATTCCAATAGTTCAGAGAATGATAATGAAGATTTATATGTTTCCAGGCATCTCTGAGCTACAACCTAGGAGAGCTTCCTGGAGTGCTAACAGGTCCATAGAGTGGTTATTACTTGAAAAATCTTATAGCGGTAACCCCGACGAGCCGAGTATGGTAATATTGTTGATCTTACAAGTTTGTCAATGATGGTCAGAAATAGTTGTACCTTAAATGAGTCAGGAGGGAAGCTTAAAGATTTTGGTGGAGAAAGACCATGGTCCATGAGACTTCAGAGTGGGTAGATGTGCTAGTGGAGACCATATCAGATAGATGTGACTTGGATAATAATGTAATGTAAGTGCTCTGGGAGAGACTTGGAAATAACACTTACAATAAAATGTAGAGAGATTTGGTTTGTTGGTTGTTGGAGTTTGTTGAGTCTAGATTTTCTCAACATTAATCTCCTAGTTTGGAATCTATTGGATCTCATGAACACTATATATGTGGGATGTATTTTTCTTTTGAAATGTATTATTGAATTGATTTGTGTATAATACAAAAATAATTGTATGTTCTCTTTGTATCATGGCTACTCTTCTAATTCTTTTGTCTTTTGCATTTAAAATTTAGATTAAATATATACGTAGATTAAAACATGTGAGTGTTTTTTCTTTAGATTCACTACGATTAATAATAATCCCAATCTAAATTGGCTCCCAAAATGAAAATCTAATGAGCATGGCTTTCATTAATGCACTCTGGTTATTGTACTAATATGCTTATACAAGTATCTATATTTACTACTAAGCTCTTCAACATAGAACTTAAGTTTTTATTCTCATCATTTACCCGATTTATCTCTGCCACACCTATTTTCATCTGCAATAAGCACAAGTTAGATTTCCCTAATTTCAGATCAACATAAATAAATTATGCCACTGCTATAATTTAATATCAACAATAATAACTAGATTGCCCTTGTTTCTAACCAACACAAACAAATGATGCTATTACAATAACCAACCACGACACTCTAGAGGGAAAACTCAACCACTTGAGGCATTAAATCAAATCCCAAGTAATGACCAATAATTTGATGGCTAAATTTGTTCAAATTAAGGGTAATTATATGCAAAATGATGATTACAATTAAGGTTAAGATGACAAGGCATTTTAATTAATAGAAGAAATTGTTTTTTCATAACACTTACCACTTCATCTAAATAATATATTGTAGATAGACAATTCCATCTATATATTAGATTAATTTATTTAAAAATACAATTAGAAAAATAAAAATGACAACATAACTATATCATAAACAATTAAAATAATTAAAATAAAACTTAACTATTTAAATTTGTTGATCATAATGTTGATAATAATCTATAATAAAAATTATCTATTTAAAAACAATAAAAAAAAATCATTATCTTCTTACTACGAATATATATGTTGAACAATGTGAGTGATTTATTAGTTTTAATTTGCATATTTTTTTTTATAGATATTATTACAATGAATTCCAATCATTCTTATTCCTCCACCCTTAAATAGACTCAATACACTTTTGCATATAAATCTATATTAAATATCTATGGAATATTAAAAAATGTGATTTTTTTTTTTGAGAATCATGAAAATTAATAATAATCCCAATTTGAAATTGACTCCCAAAATGAAAATCTAATAAACTTGGATTTCATTAATGCACTTTAGTGATTGCACCAGAGTCTTGATATTCTTATACAAGTATTAATGAGAATTGATAGTAAAAGTTATCTATTTAACAACAATAAATTTTTTATCATAGATTAGTTTCACAATATCAAAGTGTGTGTTATTATTTAACTGACTATGAATATATACCATAAACAATGTGACATATTCACTCTTTTACAAGATTAAATTTCACTTCCTCATTAATGAATAGTAAAGTATTAGTATTTTAATTTGCATATTATTTGAAAATTTTATATATTATTATAGCAAATTCCAACCATTCTTATTACTTAGCAAAGAAATAGACTCAATACACTTTTGCATTTATAATCTAGATTAAATATCTATGAACATTAAAAATGTGAGAATTTTGTTGAGAATCATCAAAATTAATAATAAACCCAATTTGAAATTGGCTTCCAAATTGAGAATCTAATAAACCTGGCTTTCATCAACGCACTTCGTTTATTGCACCAGAGACTTGAAATGCTTATACAAGTACTTATATTTAGTATTTAACTCTTTAACATATAATTCAAATTTTTATTCCCATCATTTACCCAATTTATCCCTACCACAACTATTGTCATTTGCAATGAGCACAAGCTAGATTTCCCTAATTCCAAATCAACACAAATAAATGATGTCACTACTATAATTTAAGATCAATAATAAGAACCAAATTGCCCTAATTTCTAATAAACAAAAACAAATGATGCCATTGCTATAACCAACTATCACATTGTAGAAGAAAAACTCAATTTCTTAGGGTATTAAATCAAATCCTAAGTCAAGGCCAATAATCTCATGGCTAAATTTTTTCAAATGAAAGGTGATTATATGTAAAAGGATGATCACAACTGAGGTTAGAAAAACAAGGCAATTTTTTTTTAAGAAACAATTGTAAGTTTTATATTAATGCAGTCTGGTTTGAAACCCATAACTTTTTACATAATGGACTCTATTTTCAACATCTACATTCAAGATAAATCAAAACAAAGTGACCCTTGTTCTCCTTTGTCTACATTCCACTATTATGAAAAACTCATGGCTTGGGTATTTATATTAGGAAAGCTAGCAAAGAAATATGTATTGACTTCCAAATAAAGTGATGGGATGACAACCCTTAGTGGGAAAGTCAATTGGCCATGGTTGTGAAAATGAAGTGTTATGTAGGAGGAGGTTCGAGATTCAAATTCCCTTGATTTACCCTTGTTTTAGGAAGGGACATACATAGGCACCTGGGAGTGACAGTGGTAGTGGTCCAAATTGACTTGTGTCAATCAAGTACTAACTCCTCAAGCATATTCACATTATGCACCATCAACATTTCTATCATGCATGTCTGTTGGGTTGTGTTATATTCTTTCCACGTAGTTAACAGGGGGTTTGAAGGGCACCTGTAACCCCACTTTATGGGGTCCGGGGCAGCACCCCGGAAAATTTTGGTTTTTGACCCTATGTTAGGTTGGCCGGACCCACCTATGGTTTTGTGCATGATTTTCGCACATGTTTTTTGGACGCGATAGTTTTCGGTCCATGGTATTGGACGTGATGGTTTTCGGTCCATGGTATTGGATGCTTCGGCATGTATAAATATGTATTGTAACATTGAAAGGAACATAATGAAAAATCAAGCTGGTAGTCCTGGTTTTGGGATCCAGTGGGAAAATCTCTTTGTATATGTTTTTTATGTGTTATGCTCTTGCATTGTTTATTTTTCTGTGTTTTAGAATTCGTATGCAGGTAATTTCTGTACGGGGTTAAAACCTACATTTGGTATCGGAGTTGTTTTTGGCTTCAAGGGGACGCCTTTGTTACTGAGGGGTTTCGCTTGGGCCTATGGTAGACCCTGTTCAGTAGGAGATCTGCAAGATCGATTCTAGTGGTGAAAGAAGATGGCGAGTGGTGGAAAGATAGAGATCGAGAAATTTAGTGGTCAAAGTTTTGAGCTGTGGAAACTCAAGATGGAGGATATGTTGGTGGATAAAGATCAATGGATCATGGTAGATCCAGGTACTAAACCAACGGGAGTGACCGATGAAGAATGGAAGAAGTTGGATCGGAAGGCAAAGAGCACAATACGATTGTGTGTCTCAGATTCAGTATTGCTGAATGTATCAAGGGAAGCTACAACAAAGGCTTTGTGGGACAAGTTAGGGACTTTGTACCAATCTAAGTGTTTGGTGAATAAACTGTTCCTGCGAAAAAAGTTGTATAACATGAGGATGAAAGATGGAGACTCGGTGATAGAGCATCTGAATGCGTTTAATACTGTGGTAAGTCAGTTAGCATCTGTTGATATTAAAATTTCAGATGAAGATAAGTGCATCAGTTTGTTGTGTTCTCTACCAGATTCGTGGGATAGTCTGGTTATTGCAATAGGTAGCAATGCAACTGCCTTGAATTTTGATGAAATAGGCTCATCCTTACTGACAGAGGAGATGAGATGGAAAAATATGGAGAGCTAGAATGGTGATGCCTTGTCTGTACGAGGACGGTCCCAGAACAGAAACAAAAATAAGTCATCGAGTGGAGATCTAAATCTAGAGGGAGAGCTAAATCTCTAGGAAAACCTGTAAAGGTGGTGTGCTGGAAATGTGGCAAGGAAGGGCACTTCAAAAGGGACCGTAAATCTAAAGCTCCTGATAAAGGAAATGGATCTGATGATGCTCCTTCTACAGAGGCGAAAACCACCTCAGATGAAGGTGGGGATGTGGACTTGGCTTCTTCAAGTACACATGTAGATCATGAGGCATGGTTGATTGACTCAGGTGCATCCTTTCACTTCACTCCCCATAGAGAGTGGTTCTGCGAGTATGAGAAATATGATGGTGGTGATGTCTTCGTAGGGGATGACAGGAAGGCTAGAATCATTGGTCGCGGAAAAGTAAAGTTGAAGTTGCAAGGTGGAAGGGTTAGAACACTTCCAGGTGTTCTACGTATTCCTGCATTGGCCAGAAATTTGATTTCTGTAAGCAAGCTGGATGATGCACGTGTAAAAACAGTGTTCGAGAAGGATACCTGCAAGATGGTTCGGGGAGCACTGGTATCGATGCGGGGAGTTCGGACTGGAACTCTGTACAAGCTACAAGGTAGCACTGGTGTTGATGGGTGCAACAGTTCTGTGGTTCATGAAAGTGTAGCAGAAAATCTAGTCGTCTTTGGAGAGAGGACCATGATGTGGCATCAAAGGCTTGGACATATTGGAGAGAAGGGCCTTCAAACACTTCATGGTAAAGGTATGGTAGAAGGTATGAGTAATAGCTCTCTGGATTTTGATTTCTATGAAAATTGTGTATATGGGAAGCAGAATCGGGTGAGTTTCCCCTTTGGAAGTAAGAAGTCGAAACAGATATTAGAACTAGTGCATAGTGATGTGTTTGGACCTGTGAAGGTTCCATCATTGGGTAAGTCTGTGTACTATGTATCATTTATAGATGACTTCTCAAGGAATACATGGATATATTTCCTTAAGAATAAACCTAAAGTCTTTGACAGGTTTAAAGAATTTAAGGCTCTGGTGGAAAACCAGACAGAGAAGAAAATAAAGGTGTTGAGGACATATAATAGTGGAGAGTTTTACAGTAAAGAATTTGAAGAATTCTGTAAGAAGTGTGGTATAGCATGGCAGAAGACTACTCCATATACACCTTAGCAAAATGGAGTTGCAGAAAGAATGAATAAGACGTTGATGTAAAGGGCAAGAAGCGTGCTCACTGGTGCCATGTTAGGACGGGAATTCTGGGTAGAGGCGGTGGATACTGCATGTTACCTAGTCAACAGGTCACCTTCATCGACATTGGAGGATAAGACTCCACAAGAGGTATGGACTGGTAAGAAACCCTCTCTTTCACATCTGAGGGTATTTGGATGTGATGCATATGTACATGTTCCAAAGGAGAAATGAACCAAGTTGGATAGTAAATCTGAAAAGTGCATCTTTATTGGGTATAAGGATGGTTTAAAGGGTTATAAGCTTTGGAACCCAGTCACACAGAAGGTTGTGTACAGCCGAGATGTGGTGTTCAGAGAGGTTAAAGATGTTATTAAACATGAAGTCCAACGAAAGGAACCTGAGAAGATAGAGTTTGAGCTAAAGGAGGAAGAATCAAACTCTACAGCAGAGGAGGAATCAGAAGATGAAGAGCCACAAACTCCGACTGTGAGAAGATTAGTTCGAGAACGAAGGCAGGCTGAAAGGTATAATCCATCTACTTTCTATTCAAATTTTGCTTTATCTACTACTGACGATGATCCCAGAATTGTGAAGGAAGCAGTTAATTCAGAGGATGGAAAACTCTGGAAAGAGGCCATGGTTGATGAAATGGAATCTTTGCACAGAAATGAGGCTTGGGATCTGGTGGAGTTGCCGACTGGAAGGAAACCCATTGGCAGCAAATGGGTGTTCAAAAAGAAGACAAATGCAGAAGGAAAAGTGGAGAAATACAAAGCTCGATTGGTAGCAAAAGGTTATTCCTAGGTGCCGGGAATTGATTTTGGTGATATTTTTTCTCCTGTTGCCAAGGTAACTTCTATTAGATTACTTTTATCTGTTGCTGCTTATTTTGATTTTGAGGTAGAACAGATGGATGTGAAGACAACATTTCTTCACGGGGATCTGGAAGAGGAAATCTACATGAAGCAACCTGAAGGCTTTGCAGCGAAGGGTAAGAAAGAACTGGTATGCAAGTTAAAGAAGTCTCTGTATGGGTTAAAACAGTCACCAAGGATGTGGTATCAGAAATTTGATACATTTATACAGGGACTTGGCTTCACCAGAAGCAAAGCAGATCACTATTTGTATTTTAAATTAATTGGTGACCGTGTTATTTATCTGGTCTTGTATGTGGATGATATGTTGTTGGTTGGAAATGACAAAGAAATTATCCAGGATTTGAAGACCCAATTTTCCTCCAAATTCGACATGAAAGATCTTGGTGCTGCAAACTATATTTTGGGCATGGAAATTAAAAGAGATCGGGCAAAGAGGAAGCTCTGGTTAAACCAGAGGAAGTATGTTGAGACAATACTGTAGAGGTTTAATATGCAGGATAGTAAACCGGTGAAGGTTCATATTCCTATAGGTGTGAGGTTATCTACTGAACAATGTCCCAAGACACAAGAAGAGGAAGAGGACATGTCCCATGTTCCATATGCAAGTGCATTCGGTAGCCTGATGTATGCAATGGTCTGTACTAGACCAGACATTGCACATGCAGTGGGAGTATTGAGTAGGTTTATGTCAAAACCAGGAAAGGAGAATTGGACAGCAGTGAAGCGGGTTTTCAGGTATTTGTGTGGCATTAGTGATTATGGTCTGTGCTACCAAGGAAGACCAGGATTGGATAGAGTGTTGGATATTCGTGGCTTTGTTGATGCAGACTAGGCTGGAGATCTAGATCAGAGAAGATCTACAAGTGGGTATGTGTTTAACCTATTTGGAGGTGCAGTCAGTTGGATGAGTAAGAAACAATCTATAGTGGCACTATCAACTACAGAGGCAGAATACATGGCAGCCACTCATGCAAGCAAGGAAGCAGTTTGGTTGTAGAGATTGTGTTCAAGTATGGGGTTAGTACAGGAAGCAATGAGGATACACTGTGACAGCCAAAGTGCAATTTTCTTAGTAAAGAACCCTGCATATCATTCAAAGACAAAGTACATTGATGTTCAGTATCACTTTGTGAGGGATATGATAGAAAACAAAAAGGTGTTGCTGGTAAAGGTGGACACTTTGAAGAATACTGCAAATGCGTTGAAAAAATCTGTGAGCTCTGAGAAGTTCTCTTGGTGTAGAGAGACAATGGACATTTCAGGGCTGGGAAAATGACTAAGCTCTCTTGTGGCCCCCTGTGGAAAGAAAACAACAAGTGGGAGAATGTTGGGTTGTGTTATATTCTTTCCAGGTAGTTAACAAGGGGTTTGAATGGCACCCGTAACCCCACTTCATGGGGTGCGGGGCAGCGCCCTGGAAAATTTTGGTTTATGACCCTATGTTAGGTTGGGCGGACCCACCTATGGTTTTGTGCATGATTTTCGCACATGTTTTTTGGACACGATGGTTTTTGGTTTTGAGATCCAGTTGGAAAATCTCTGTGTATATGTTTTTTATGTGTTATGCTCTCGCATTGTTTATTTTTCTGTGTTTTAGAATTCGTATGCAGGTAATTTCTGTACGGTGTTAAAACCTACAATGTCCACATATATGGAATTTTGTTTTAGTGAGTAGAATCCAAGAAGAATCCATAACATTTATATCTTCTAAGAAATTTGGCATTATATATAGCCAATGTCCAATTGGATATAGAGCAGCTAAAAGAATGCGTTTGAACCCTACCCTATCTTAAATCCCTAACCCTACATGCCAAGATTCTGTTTAAAATTGTTTCTTTCGAATTCTAGTAACAAATATCTCCTGGAGTCTGTAAGTTCTATATCCTTGCTTAATACTCTTTCAAAAGCATACAAAACATAGAGTATGAATGTTGAGCACGCCTGTCTCCATCTTTGAAGTTGTTACATAAATGTCTGGGAAAGTGTAGCATGGGGATTTTTAAAGGATGGCTATAATGCCAATTCAAACTATTTCCAATAATACAGCTGAGGAAGCTTCACACTCTTCCCCAACTCTTTTTCTCAACTATATTTTTATTGCTAGATATAGATATAGATATAGTTTAAATTCTGAACATCAATTTTTTAAATTTGTCAAAGGGTTGGTGTCAGTTTTGGGCCTAGTCTTTTCATCTTGTTTTAGAGTCTTGTTAAGAGTCTTGCTAGTGTGTCAAATGGGGTCAATTCTCTGTTTTAGTCCATCAATGGTCTCACACCACACCTAAGCTCCATATGTCAATTCTATGTCAAAGTTCACAGCGCAGAAACCTCCGTCTAGGTGATTTCGTAGCGCAAAACACCGATTTTGCACTAACTGCGCTATGAAATCGGGAATTCGTGCTAATCCATAGCAAATCTCACCCCAGCTGTCATATTTTCTGCAAGAAGTTTATGGGGATCGCATGTGCAAGGTCTTACATGTCGGTCTTGACGCGTGTTTTGTAACCTTCAAATTTGATTCTTGCCTGTACCATTCAAATCAGGACTTCCATCCAAAACCGAATCTGAAAATTCTCTATTAAGACCGAAACTTCTGATTCTGGTTTCGATTTGTGATCAATCTGGCAGTATCACTTTTGAGAAGAATGGGCTCTTGCCACCTTCCTTTGTTTCTAATTTGCAAAATGTCTTGAAGAACAGAAAGATAGAAAAACCCCCAGAAGAAGATAATTCCAAATCCGAAGGAAGTAAATGCGGTAAAGGTGCTTCAGCTTGAAATGGCTGCAGGCGTTGCTGTAAGTTTTTGATCGTGCAATTGGTGTCAATGTTCCAAGATCATGCTTTCTCCCAGTGAAGGAAACTTCAGATTTACTACTTGTGTAGTCTATTTTGTATAAACTACTCATGGTCGCTGATTTCAATGTTAAAGCTGTTCAACAGGCATTACTTAAAATGCTAGAAGGAACAATTGTACATGTTCCAGAAAAGGGAGCTCGCAAACATCCTCGTGGCGATCATATTCAGATCGATACAAAGGATATTCCCTTTATATGTGGCAGGGTTTTCGTGGATCTAGAGAAAACGATTTCTGAGAGACGGCAAGATTCTTCTATTGGCTTTGGAACGCCTATACGAGCTAATATGAGGACTGGTGGCCTGACAAATGCTGCGGTGACATCATCCTTGCTAGAGTCGGTTGAGAGTAGTGATCTTATTGCATATGGTTTAATACCAGAGTTCACTGGACGATTTCCTGTTCTTGTTAGCCTCTCAACGTTGACTGAAGACCAACTTGTTCAGGTGCTCATAGAGCCTAAAACTGCACTTAAAACTCTCAGAATGTGAACCGCACGGATCCCTTCTTGGTCGCCTGCAGATGCTTTAGCGTCGTTACCATCCTCAGCGCGCTCCTCTGCGTTGTTATAAACGTGCTCTCAGCCATTCATTCAAAAATGGTGAAGATGTCTTTGATGGCATCCTCCGGGGTTATACAGTGCTTATTGCGTTATTTGTGGTGATCGCAGAGACTGAATGGAAGTGGATTCAGAAGTTTTGGCGAATTCTGGAGTATTGGGTGGAAAGAGGAATGCTTCAAATATTTGTTGCTGTCATGACAAGAGCTCTGTTTGAAGGAACAGTGAGTAAAAAATATATCATTCTTTTGCGTGAGATTGCAAGCTACATGTTGCTTGCATGTGGTGTCATATATGTCATTGCGGGATTACTCTGCTGCGGCTGGCTAAAGCACTCTCGTTTGAGCAAATCATTTTCAACAAAAGTCAAAACGAACACCAGATTGCAGCACTGAAGCTGTCAAATGACTGGTCAGTGTTAATGGATGATAAAAAAAAAAACAATTCAGCAGAAAATGATAGTGGGTACCCGTACTTCAGAGGACGAGCCAAATTATTTGATGATAGCAGAAGTCCAGATTCCCCTGCAAAACTCTGAAAATGACATCATTGAAGGTTTTTCAATCCACCGAAGCCAAGGTACAAATAATCCAGAAGATTAATCATGCCACATAATTCATTTGTCATTGCAACGAAGACAGTGAGCCCAGATGTTTATGTGTTTGATTACAGCAAGCATCCATCAAAGGCTCCTCAAGAAAGGATTTGCAATCCTGAACCGATATTGAAAGGTCATTCTAATGAAGGATATGGTTTGTCATGGAATCCTCTCAAAGAAGGTCACCTACTAAGTGGTTCAAACGATGCACAAATATGCTTGTGGGATATAAATGCTGCATTTGGAAAGAAAGTGCTTGAGGCCAATCAAATATTTAAGGTCCATGAGGGAGCAGTTGGGGATGTTTCATGGCATTTGAAGCACGAATATCTTTTTGGCTCTGTTGGAGATGATTGTCATTTGCTCATATGGGACATGCGTACACCTGCACCTAACAAGCCTCAACAATCAGTTGTAGCTCATCAGAGTGAGGTTAACTCTTTGGCCTTTAATCCGTTCAATGAGTGGCTGTTGAGAAAATAAAGCTCAAGACAGTCAGAGTTTAGTATTGAAACTGTGATTTTTGGGAACAACTCAGCAGTTTCGTAGCGCGCTACGAAACTGCTGAAGCTGCATAATTAACGATCAGTGAACCAAATTTTGAAGACTTTCCTATCAGCATTAAAAAAGTTTTTGTGTCAGCACACATGCACATGGGAAAAGCTTACAACACACGAAGGACGTGGCACTCATTACTAATTCAAGAAAATCAACATGGCTAATTACTTCCGAATATCTTTGAGGAAAACAAAGGCATAAAAACAAGGACAGTTTCCTGTTTCTCAGCAGAGGTAAAGGGATACGACATTAAGGACTAGTAAGAAGCTTCGAGCATCCATCACAGCTAAACTAAAAAAAGACCAATTGTCAGAGAATGAGCCTGTTTTCTCCTTTTTCTCGTAGGAGCACCATCTTGATTGTAATAAATGATATATTCAGCATGATGTCGAATTAGAATCCTAATTGTTTTAGGTTTCTAGAGCTGTCAATTTGTAGTCTGCTGTATTTATTAGTTAGTTTCAAATGTTAGTAGGTGTCATCATAGGCAGAATTGGAGTTCCCCTCACGCTGGAGGAGGAACCTCAGTTAGGTAGAAGAGCTCTATATATAGCTGAAACAGCAATGTAATCAGGGTTGGAAAACTTTATAACAAAGCTTGTATTTGGCTTATGTAAGACTCATTTTCAGTAATATAATTTTGACTTTACTTCTCAGGATTCATGAAGGATTTCTTATGTTCAGAATATGTGATGTTGTCCTTTTCTTAATTCTTACAGTGGTATAGATGTATAATCACTCAGAATTCACTGAATGTGCTCTGATTTCCTGTATACATTTATAAACTGTGTGGTCCCATATGAGTTGATGTTCTGAATGTCTAAATGCTGAATGCCCTGACTTCCATGTAAGGTTAAGTTCACTGTTATATTGAGGTGTTGTTGACTCCATAAGCCCAATGGATAGTTGTTTAATGTGTTTCCAGCATTCATATTTTTCACAGTTGTTCTATAAGAGTTAGCCATCTTATCTTTAATCAAAATAATTAATCCATCACGAGAGAGCCCTCTCAGGTTGAGGAGGCTAGGCCTCAGCCTAAAGTAGGTTTGAAATAGTTACTTAGAGTCAACCTGACCAGCAGCCTATCAGGGTCTGATTTTGAGATAACATTTTGGTGCGTCTGCTGGGAGCCTGAAGATTATTCATTCCCAAATCATGAAGCTGAACTTCTGAAGGTAGCAGGAGCTCATAAGGTTTTCGAGGCTGCATTCTACCTTGGTGACTCCATACAATCTTAAAGTTAAAAAGGTGGCTTCGAGAGGAAGATATACAAGGAGTAATCCTGACCCAGATCCGCCTACTCCTGTGGATAATCCAAACACCATCTCAAGGAGCAGGCAAAGATTTCCTGATATACCAGGTACTTCATCTGTATCAAAATCTTTGTTCCCTGAATTTTCTAGAAGTCCTGAAGATAAAATTGTAGATGATAAAATTCATGAGGTATTGTTGAGGTCTGAGAACGAAGAAGAACTTATTGGAATTATTTTAGATTTACAAAAAAGAGGCATTGATACTTCATCCTTAGTGTCACAAAAAGATAAGGAAGAGTTTTGGGAGGTTGTTACTTCAGAATTACTGTTAGAAGAAGAAGATTTGAATCAACTCAAAGAGCTTGATCCTTTTGAAGTTTTGCTCAAATCCAAAACCGGTTTACCTCTCCCAAATTGGAGTTCCTTTGTCAGTGGTTTGCAAAGTCCAAATAGTCCTTTTCGTACCAATACTTTATCTTCTGCCTCTGCTAGTCCAAATAGTCCTCAGACACTATCTCACACTAGTTCTGCTCCCACTGGTCATACAATACCTGTTATCACTGCTCCTCCATTCATTATGGCTATACCTGCTAGGTATGCTCCTCTAGCTCTCCCTGCTGTTTTACATGATCTTCCTAGCAAATATTCTGCCAGAATTCCAACATGGGGAGGAGATGAAGATATTACAGCAGAGGAACATGTGGATAGGTTCAATGATTTTGTTGACAGGGAAGAAGTGGATGATGAAGATGTAAAACTAAGATTGTTTGCTCAAACTTTCATTGGGGAAGTCAGAAAATGGTTTAAAGCCCTTAGAGCCGGAAGCATTCACAGTTGGGTAGAATTTGAAGATATCTTTCTAAGGAAATGGGGAAACAGAACCAACCCTGTCCAAGCCCTTACCAAATACAACAATCTTAGAAGAGCTCCAGACGAAATTGTCCAAAACTTCTCTAAGAGGTTTAACAAAATATACAATTCTATTCCAGCTCATTTGAAACCTCCTGGAGCTTTGGCACAGTTGAGATATGCTGAATCATTTGATTCAGATTTCTCTCTTTTACTCAGAGAAAGGGAGTCTGCCTCTCTTGCTGACATGCAAAATGATGCAATTAAGGTAGAGGTGAATATGCTTGCTGCTAAGAAATCAAAGATGGCAAAGACTAAGCTGAAGGAAGAAGAGAAACCTTCTACCTCTGCTCAAGAAGACAAGTTTGAAACAATGATGAAAACCATGGAGAAAATATATATTCAAATCCAACTTTAAATTTTTGCCATAAAGAGAGCACATTTACCACAGTTCAGGATATATCAAACAGTTTACAAGAAACTTTTGCCTGCACACATGTACATGGGAAAAAGCTTACAACGCATCAAGGACGTGGCAGTCTGCTCCATTTTGGGTAAAGGATAAAGGACATGCTTATTTGCATTCGAATATTTTGGGGAAAACTAAAGACCAGTAAACAGGGGTAGTTTCCTATCTTTCAGGCATTGGAAAACATGTGTCATTGAAGACTTTCCTATCAGCATTAAAAAAGTTTTTGTGTCAGCACACATGCACATGGGAAAAGCTTACAACACACGAAGGACGTGGCACTCATTACTAATTCAAGAAAATCAACATGGCTAATTACTTCCGAATATCTTTGAGGAAAACAAAGGCATAAAAACAGGGACAGTTTCCTGTTTCTCAGCAGAGGTAAAGGGATACGACATTAAGGACCAGTAAGAAACTTCGAGCATCCATCACAGCTAAACTAAAAAAGACCAATTGTCAGAGAATGAGCCTGTTTTCTCCTTTTTCTCGTAGGAGCACCATCTTGATTGTAATAAATGATATATTCAGCATGATGTCGAATTAGAATCCTAATTGTTTTAGGTTTCTAGAGCTGTCAATTTGTAGTCTGCTGTATTTATTAGTTAGTTTCAAATGTTAGTAGGTGTCATCATAGGCAGAATTGGAGTTCCCCTCACGCTGGAGGAGGAACCTCAGTTAGGTAGAAGAGCTCTATATATAGCTGAAACAACAATGTAATCAGGGTTGGAAAACTTTATAACAAAGCTTGTATTTGGCTTATGTAAGACTCATTTTCAGTAATATAATTTTGACTTTACTTCTCAGGATTCATGAAGGATTTCTTATGTTCAGAATATGTGATGTTGTCCTTTTCTTATTTTTGAATGGATCAGCACGAATTCCCGATTTCATAGCGCAGTTAGTTTAAATTCTGAACATCAATTTTTTAAATTTGTCAAAGGGTTGGTGTTAGTTTTGGGCCTAGTCTTTTCATCTTGTTTTAGAGTCTTGTTAAGAGTCTTGCTAGTGTGTCAAATGGGGTCAATTCTTTGTTTTAGTCCATCAATGGTCTCACACCACACCTAAGCTCCATATGTCAATTCTATTTCAAATTTCACAGCGCAAAAACCTCCGTCTAGGTGATTTCGTAGCGCAAAACACCGATTTTGCACTAACTGCGCTATGAAATCGGGAATTCGTGCTGATCCATAGCAAATCTCACCCCAGCTGTCATATTTTCTGCAAGAAGTTTACGGGGATAGCATGTGCAAGGTCTTACATGTCGGTCTTGACGCGTGTTCTGTAACCTTCAAATTTGATTCTTGCCTGTACCATTCAAATCAGGACTTCCATCCAAAACCAAATCTGAAAATTCTCTATTAAGACCGAAACTTCTGATTCTGGTTTCGATTTGTGATCAATCTGGCAGTATCACTTTTGAGAAGAACGGGCTCTTGCCACCTTCCTTTGTTTCTAATTTGCAAAATGTCTTGAAGAACAGAAAGATAGAAAAACCCCCAGAAGAAGATAATTCCAAATCCGAAGGAAGTAAATGCGGTAAAGGTGCTTCAGCTTGAAATGGCTGCAGGCATTGCTGTAAGTTTTTGATCGTGCAATTGGTGTCAATGTTCCAAGATCATGCTTTCTCCCAGTGAAGGAAACTTCAGGTTTACTACTTTTGTAGTCTATTTTGTATAAACTACTCATGGTCGCTGATTTCAATGTTAAAGCTGTTCAACAGGCATTACTTAAAATGCTAGAAGGAACAGTTGTACATGTTCCAGAAAAGGGAGCTCGCAAACATCCTCGTGGCGATCATATTCAGATCGATACAAAGGATATTCCCTTTATATGTGGCAGGGTTTTCGTGGATCTAGAGAAAACGATTTCTGAGAGACGGCAAGATTCTTCTATTTGCTTTGGAATGCCTATACGAGCTAATATGAGGACTGGTGGCCTGACAAATGCTGCGGTGACATCATCCTTGCTAGAGTCGGTTGAGAGTAGTGATCTTATTGCATATGGTTTAATACCAGAGTTCACTGGACGATTTCCTGTTCTTGTTAGCCTCTCAACGTTGACTGAAGACCAACTTGTTCAGGTGCTCATAGAGCCTAAAACTACACTTAAAACTCTCAGAATGTGAACCGCATGGATCCCTTCTTGGTCGTCTGCAGATGCTTCAGCGTCATTACCATCCTCAGCACGCTCCTCTGCGTTGTTATAAACGTGCTCTCAGCCATTCATTCAAAAATGGTGAAGATGTCTTTGATGGCATCCTCTGGGGTTATACAGTGCTTATTGCGTTATTTGTGGTGATCGCAGAGACTGAATGGAAGTGGATTCAGAAGTTTTGGCGAATTCTGGAGTATTGGGTGGAAAGAGGAATGCTTCAAATATTTGTTGCTATCATGACAAGAGCTCTGTTTGAAGGAACAGTGAGTAAAAAATATATCATTCTTTTGCGTGAGATTGCAAGCTACATGTTGCTTGCATGTGGTGTCATATATGTCATTGCGGGATTACTCTGCTGCGGCTGGCTAAAGCGCTCTCGTTTGAGCAAATCATTTTCAACAAAAGTCAAAACGAACACCAGATTGCAGCACTGAAGCTGTCAAATGACTGGTCAGTGTTAATGGATGATAAAAAAAAAAAACAATTCAATAGAAAATGATAGTGGGTACCCGTACTTCAGAGGACGAGCCAAATTATTTGGTGATAGCAGAAGTCCAGATTCCCCTGCAAAACTCTGAAAATGACATCATTGAAGGTTTTTCAATCCACCAAAGCCAAGGTACAAATAATCCAGAAGATTAATCATGCCACAGAATTCATTTGTCATTGCAACGAAGACAGTGAGCCCAGATGTTTATGTGTTTGATTACAGCAAGCATCCATCAAAGGCTCCTCAAGAAAGGATTTGCAATCCTGAACCGATATTGAAAGGTCATTCTAATGAAGGATATGGTTTGTCATGGAATCCTCTCAAAGAAGGTCACCTACTAAGTGGTTCAAACGATGCACAAATATGCTTGTGGGATATAAATGCTGCATTTGGAAAGAAAGTGCTTGAGGCCAATCAAATATTTAAGGTCCATGAGGGAGAAGTTGGGGATGTTTCATGGCATTTGAAGCACGAATATATTTTTGGCTATGTTGGAGATGACTGTCATTTGCTCATATGGGACATGCGTACACCTGCACCTAACAAGCCTCAACAATCAGTTGTAGCTCATCAGAGTGAGGTTAACTCTTTGGCCTTTAATCCGTTCAATGAGTGGCTGTTGAGAAAATAAAGCTCAAGACAGTCAGAGTTTAGCATTGAAACTGTGATTTTTGGGAACAACTCAGCAGTTTCGTAGCACGCTACGAAACTGCTGAAGCTACATAATTAACGATCAATGAACCAAATTTTGAAGACTTTCCTATCAGCATTAAAAAAGTTTTTGTGTCAGCACACATGCACATGGGAAAAGCTTACAACACACGAAGGACGTGGCACTCATTACTAATTCAAGAAAATCAACATGGCTAATTACTTCCGAATATCTTTGAGGAAAACAAAGGCATAAAAACAGGGACAGTTTCCTGTTTCTCAGTAGAGGTAAAGGGATACGACATTAAGGACCAGTAAGAAGCTTCGAGCATCCATCACAGCTAAACTAAAAAAAGACCAATTGTCAGAGAATGAGCCCGTTTTATCCTTTTTCTCGTAGGAGCACCATCTTGATTGTAATAAATGATATATTCAACATGATGTCGAATTAGAATCCTAATTGTTTTAGGTTTTAGAGCTGTCAATTTGTAGTTTGCTGTATTTATTAGTTAGTTTCAAATGTTAGTAGGTGTCATCATAGGCAGAATTGGAGTTCCCCTCACGCTGGAGGAGGAACCTCAATTAGGTAGAAGAGCTCTATATATAGCTGAAACAGCAATGTAATCAGGGTTGGAAAACTTTATAACAAAGCTTGTATTTGGCTTATGTAAGACTCATTTTCAGTAATATAATTTTGACTTTACTTCTCAGGATTCATGAAGGATTTCTTATGTTCAGAATATGTGATGTTGTCCTTTTCTTAATTCTTACAGTGGTATAGATGTATAATCACTCAGAATTCACTGAATGTGCTCTGATTTCCTGTATACATTTATAAACTGTGTGGTCCCATATGAGTTGATGTTCTGAATGTCTAAATGCTGAATGCCTTGACTTCCATGTAAGGTTAAGTTCACTGTTATATTGAGGTGTTGTTGACTCCATAAGCCCAATGGATAGTTGTTTAATGTGTTTCCAGCATTCATATTTTTCACAGTTGTTCTATAAGAGTTAGCCATCTTATCTTTAATCAAAATCATTAATCCATCAAGAGAGAGCCCTCTCAGGTTGAGGAGGCTAGGTCTCAGCCTAAAGTAGGTTTGAAATAGTTACTTAGAGTCAACCTGACCAGCAGCCTATCAGGGTCTGATTTTGAGATAACATTTTGGTGCGTCTGCCGGGAGCCTGAAGATTATTCATTCCCGAAATCAAGAGACTGAACTTCTGAAGGTAGCAGGAGCTCAGAAGAATTTTTGAGGCTGCGAATCTACCTTGGTGACTCCATTGTTGAAGAATTCAAAATTCATACATTCATGGTGATTCCACTGGAGTTATGAAGGACCCAGATGCTACCATTCTTATTTCAAAATTAGTTTAGTGGTCTTTAACATGAATGGGTTTACAATGGATACCTTATAGTTATTCTAAAACGGCTGATTTTATTTTGGTATATGAATCCTACCAAACTCTATTATTCAATTTATAAAACGGAGTATAACACAAATCATAAACATAATTAAGATGTGTAAGATCTATATCTTTCATATATTTGCAAAGTTATTGACTTAAGATTGAAACTTGTTTGTAATATTAATCATTTGTAGGGATAATGCTTTATGAGCTAATCTTAACCCAACCGAAACAAATTTGAATTGACATTATACCTTTTCATAGATTTGACATTTTTTTTTCCTTCAAGCCATTAGCCATAACCTAGACATATAACTTTGCTGGGAAATTTCACTATCATAATTGGAGTCATCATTAGTATATTATCCACAAAATATAAGTTTAATTAGAAGAATTTGCAATTAGAAAGTACAATTATTTGTAAGTGTAGTTCATATGAAATGTTGGAAGAACTATGGATTGAGTGTGAAATGTCCAATATTAAAGAAAGACATTTCATACTCATTTCATAATTCTTCTTCCAGCTTTCATGAAATCAAACTCTCAAAGTCGACACTTGCAAATATTTGTAATTTGCAAGTATTGAAGAAGGAAGTTTACACACATTCCACAATTCTTCTAGAAACAAAAAATTCAATAATAATAATAAGATTTAACGCTATTATTAAATGAAAAAAATCACATTTAATTTTAAATTTGGTAATCTCCAAATCATACAAAACAAAATTAGCCAAATTTAAATTTAAATGGATGATATTATTACAATAACTCTAACCATTAATATTACTCCGCCCAAAGATAGACTCAATACACTTTTATTTGGAAATAACTTGGAGATAATGCTTACAATAGACTTTTACTTGGAAATAATGCTTACTGTGAAAATTTCTAACCCGAAATTCTACTGTAGTAACTCATTTATTTCACCTACTTATTTCTCACAATAAGTTATTTACAAAATCCCTTTAGCAAACATTCAAATAAATTCTACTACAGTTATCACATAATTACATAGAGAAAATAACAAGCACAAGAACCAATCACATCAACACAGTTATTTTTGGACAATTGTCCTTGGAAAAACCCAATGTGGGAAAACCGGTGCAACAGATGAGGGTTTTATTAATCTTCAGCAACAATCGCTTTACAAGGAATGATTTTACAAAGAAACTGAGACACTATTGAGAGAAAACACTTGAGGCAAGGTTCATCCCTTTCTTGAAAACTTTCTGTCACCCTGGAGACCCTTCTTCCACTTTTGCGTCACTTCTGCATCACTTTGCAAGTTTCTGCGTCACTCTGCGTGGTTCTGCAACCCTCTGCGTAAGCCTACATGAGGACTGCGTCTTTCCTCTACGATGTCTCTCAATACCCCTGCGTCACCTCCTCCTCAGTCACTGACTACTGCTAATGCCCTCCTCTTCCTCCACCCTGCGCCTCTCCCTTTGAAATCAATCTTCTTCTCTTTGAGAATCGATTTTCCTTGGGATAATGAGTATCCGCTAGTGTGTTTTCAAATGATTCTCAAGTCTTCTCTTATACTTTTCCTATTGATGAATCAATGACCGAGATTAAGTCTCTAATCAATGGATAATATTAAAACATACTTGATTCTCGTCTCTTAGAAGCTTCTCACCCTTATCTTTATTAATACCCATTAATATTTTTGTTTTCCGAAGTTTAGACTTAGGAACTCATTAAAAATATTAATTATTTTAATAACTCCTCATTTGGGTGGAATTCTCCAAACGATTTCTGGGTCTAGGAGATCTCATGTATTCTAGCCCCTCCACAAAATTTTGGAGCTAGAGCATATTTGATGATACCTAAAATCAACACTCCCTCTTAGCGAGGAATGGCTATAGCAGTGTTTCCCAATTGAAGCACCACACTGATCCATGGCATCAGTCCTATGCCCCTCATTTACTGCGTTGTTGCAACCTGTATTGCTATCCATGACACTCCAACTATCACTGTTACATTTATACTGTAGCTCCCTCTGAATATGTTGCATCATGCTGCCTATAACACTACCATTGCTAACTGCTACACTCCAACTCCCGATACTTATCCATTTGTTCTACTGAAATGTATTCTTCACCATCCCCATTTTCTCCCTGAAATAAACAAACTTTTTTCTTCCTAGAGCCTTGGTGAGGATATATGCTACCTGTTCTCCTGTAGGAGTGTACCTTAACTGTACTGCCCCTCGTTGGACACAATCTTTGACAAAGTGACACCTGATATCACTGTGTTTCGACTAATCATGAAATATTGGATTCTCAGAGAGCTTAATGCAACTTTGATTATCACACAAAATCCTGTTTACTTCCATCCTTCTCCAGAATAGATTCACAAGCAATTTCCTAAGCCATATGGCTTTGCACAAAGTTGTGCTAGCTGCCATATCTTCTGCTTCAGCTGAGCTCAGAGCCATAAATTTCTGTTTTCTACTACACCAGTAGGTCATTCTTGATCCAATGTTGAAACAATACCTAGTTGTACTTTTCCGATCTATTGAACTTCCAACCCAATCTGCGTCAGTGAACCCACTCAACCTGATGTCATTGCCTTGGGTGTACAATAGTCCATGCTTAATTGTTCCTTTTATATACCTGAGAATATGTTTGGCTGCTACCCAGTGTGCCCTCTTGCGTTCCACCATGAATTGATTGAGGGTGTTGACAATGTAACAAATGTCTGACCTAGTATTGACCAGATACATCAGGGACCCTATAAGCTGCCTGTACAAGGTGGGATCAATGTCTTTATCTTCTGATGCATCAATATTATTCTAGTTGGTGGTAATTGGAGTAGCCATAGGTCTACATTTCTGCATCCTGAATCTCTTCAATATCTCTATAGCATATCTCCCTTGTCCAAGGAAGATCTCACCCTTCTGTTGCTAAACTTCCAACCCAAGGAAATAATGCATCTATCCCAAATCCTTCATGTCAAATTCTATGCCTAGGTTCTTCTTACAATATTTGATGAGCCTGGATGATCCTGTCAGGAAAATATCATTCACATATAACACCAGGACTAGAGGCTCATTCTCTACGACAAGATAATAGAGATTAGGATTTGCATCACTCTTAACGAACCCCATCTTCTGCAAGTATCCATCAATTCGACCGTACCATGCTGTACGTGCCTATTTAAGCCCATACAAGGCTTTCTTTAATCTGAATACATGAGATTTCTTCTCATGTGTCTCAAAACCCTCTGGTTGTTCAATGTATACTTCTTCTTTTATCACCCTGTTCAAGAATGTCGTCTTGACATCCACTGGTCAATCTCCCACCCCATCTGTGTTGTAAGGGATATCACGGTTCTAATAGAAGTATACCTGGCTACTGGGGTGAAGGTTTCTTCGCAGTCTATCCCTTCCTTTTGAGCATACCCCTTAGCCACAAACCTAGCTTTGTATTTCTCCACACTATTGTCTGCAACATATTTGACTTTGTAGATCCATCTCGAACCTACGACTGACCTATCCTGAGGCCTAAGTATCACTTCCTAGACATCATTGACCATTATAGAACTATATTCCTCCACCATAACATCTACCCATACTTGATTCTGAGTGGCCTCCTGAAAAATAGAGGGTTCCCCGACATGAGCTACTAAGGCCTGGTATCTGTCTGGTTGTCTTCACTCCTTTTTATCATTCCTGGGTGCACCAATGAAGTCCTCTGCATCCTGTAGAATCTTTCGTAGTTCATGACTCGTTCTTCCATTGGTAGCGGGTACATCTGTTAACTCTTCCTCTTCCTGAGATTCCTCCTGTTCTGAAGCTTTTCCTTTAGGAGAATTGTTGGCACTAGTTTCTGCTGGTCGAAATGGTTGGACCAATGGATTGTCTTTTGATTGCTCCTCGTAAGGCATTTCTCGGGATTTCCTGAAAGCTCTGTCTTCCATGAACTTTACATCTCACTGAACTACTACCTTCCTACTCCCTGGAAGATAGACTCTATATGCCTTAGCATTCTCGCTATATCCCACAAGATATCCTTTATGAGTAGTTTGATTTAATTTCTTTCTCTTTTCTTCGGGCATACGACAATATGCCAAATGCCCAAATATCCTGAAATAATTGACTTCAGGTGTCTTCTCGGCGAATACACTTTCTAGAGTGATCTTTGTCAATGCCTTGTGTGGAGTCCTGTTCTAGATATAAAATGTCGTGTTACATGCTTCTGCCCACAGGAATTTGGGCATATCTTGATCATACAACATCGCCCTAGCTGCTTCCACAATAGTCCTGTTTTTCCTTTCTGCTACTCCATTCTGCTTTGGGTTGTAGGGAGTTGTCCACACTCTTCTGATGCCTTCCCTAGCGCAAATATCGGTGAATTCCTTGTCAACATATTCTCCACCATTGTTTGAGCACAACACTTTTATATTCTTTCCTGTCAGATTCTCTACTAGAGCCTTGAACTCCTTGAATCGACCAAAAAAATAATCCTTGGTTTTCAGAAATTAGATCCAAGTCTTCATGGAATGGTCATCGATGAAGGTGATGAAGTCTTTGGCACCACTAAGAGATTTTGTGGACATAGGTCCGCAGATATTTGAGTGTATCAATCCTAGAACAGTCTGAGCCCTATTGTTACTTCTGGAAAACGCTGCTTTGACATACTTGCCTAGAGCGCACCCTCTGCATACAACATCTCACTCGATACTTAATTATGGAACTCCTGATACTTTTTTCACGAGAATTCTCAGAGCCCCATGGTGTAAGTGTCCCATCCTCTTATGCCATAGTTCATTCAAATATTTATCTCCATTGATGCCTATCAGTGCCATTAGATATTCTAGCTGTAATCTATACAACCTGTTACTTCTGATTCCAATCTGGGCCTTCCTTTTCCAACTCAGGTGTTTGACATATACTTTCTCCTTAATGAAGAAAACGTCATAGCCCTTGCTTTGAACTTGAGATACAGAGGGTAAGTTCATCCCCAATCCTGGCACATGTAGCACATTGGTTGCTAGAAGCCGCTCTCCTGATTTGGTTTGAAAGACTATAGTACCTCTTCCTACGAGGGTACACTTTGCCTTAATTCCCATGGTGATCTGAAAATTCAGCCTTTCTTCCTGATAATTTGAAAAAAAATCTCGAATTCCTGTCATATGCCAAGAAGCTCCACTGTCTATATACCAAACCTCAGAGGAGGGAGAACTTTCTAGGCAAGCGACTTCTTCTTCCAGTCTAGAAGCTAACATAGAATAATTGTGATCCATGTTCTTCATGCTTTCTTATTTTTTTGGAAATCTGCATGATTCCCTTTGAGTTGATGCCTCTGCATCATGCTCCTGACCCATAGCTGATTCTTCTCTCTTGTTTTCGAATCTCTGCTCCAATACCACGTGAAAATTTCTAACCCGAAATTCTACTGTAGTAACTGATTTATTTCACCCACTTATTTCTCACAATAAGTTATTTACGAAATCCCTTCAACAAACATTAAAATAAATTCTACTACAGTTATAACATAATTACATAGAGAAAATAACAAGTCCAAGAACCAATCACATCAACACAGTTGTTTTTGGACAATTGTCCCTAGAAAAACCCAATGTGGGAAAACCCAATAGAGTGGTTATTACTTGAAAACTCTTATAGTGGTAACCTCGACGAGCCGAGTATGGTAATATTGTTGATCTTACAAGTTTGTCAATGATGGTCAGAAATAGTTGTACCTTAAATGAGTCAGGAGGGAAGCTCAAAGATTTTGGTGGAGAAAGACCGTGGTCCATGAGACTTCAAAGTGGGTAGATGTGCTAGTAGAGACCATATCAGACAGATGTGACTTATATGTAATTTGTGATTTATGTAATGCTAATAATGTAACGTAAGTGCTATGGGAGAGACTTGGAAATAACACTTACAATAAAATGTAGAGAGATTTGGTTTGTTGGTTGTTGGAGTTTGTTGAGTCTAGATTTTCTCAACATTAATATCCTAGTTTGGAATCTATTCGATCTCATGAACACTATATATGTGGGATGTATTTTTCTTTTGAAATGTATTATTGAATCGATTTGTGTATAATACATAATTAATTGTATGTTCTCTTTGTATCATGGCTACTCTTCTAATTCTTTTGTCTTTTGCATTTAAAATTTAGATTAAATATATACATAGATTAAAACATGTGTGTTTTTTCTTTAGATTCACCAAGATTAATAATAATCCCAATCTAAATTGGCTCCCAAAATGAAAACCTAATGAGCATGGCTTTCATTAATGCACTCTGGTTATTGTACCAATATGCTTATACAAGTATTTATATTTACTACTAAGCTCTTCAACATAGAACTTAGTTTTTATTCTCATCATTTACCCGATTTATCTCTGCCACACCTATTTTCATCCACAATAAGCACAAGTTAGATTTCCCTTATTTCAGATCAACATAAAAAAATTATGCCATTGCTATAATTTAATATCAACAATAATAACTAGATTTCCCTAGTTTCTAACGAACACAAACAAATGATGCTATTACAATAATCAACCACGACACTCTAGAGGGAAAACTCAACCACTTGAGGCATTAAATCAAATCCCAAGTAATGACCAATAATTTGATGGCTAAATTTGTTCAAATTAAGAGTAATTATATGCAAAATGATGATTACAATTAAGGTTAAAATGACAAGGCATTTTAATTAATAGAAGAAATTGTTTTTCATAACACTTACCACTTCATCTAAATAATATATTGTAGATAGACAATTCCATATATATATTAGATTAATTTATTTAAAAATACAATTATAAAATTAAAAATGACAACATAACTATATCATAAACAATTAAAATAATTAAAATAAAACTTAACTATTTAAATTTGTTGATCATAATGTTGATAATAATCTATAATAAAAATTATCTATTTAAAAACAATAAAAAAAATCATTATCTTCTTACTACGAATATATATGGTGAACAATGTGAGTGATTTATTAGTTTTAATTTGCATATTTTTTTTATAGATGTTATTACAATGAATTCCAATCATTCTTATTCCTCCACCCTTAAATATACTCAATACACTTTTGCATATAAATCCATATTAAATACTATTTCTAAATATCTATGGAATATTAAAAAATGTGATTTTTTTTTTTTTGAGAATCATGAAAATTAATAATAATCCCAATTTGAAATTGACTCCCAAAATGAAAATCTAATAAACCTGGATTTCATTAATGCACTTTAGTGATTGCACCAAAGTCTTGATATTCTTATACAAGTATTAATGAGAATTGATAGTAAAAGTTATCTATTTAACAACAATAAAAAAAAATCATAGATTAGTTTCACAATATCAAAGTGTGTGTTATTATCTAACTAACTATGAATATATACCATAAACAACGTGACATATTCACTCTTTTACAAGATTAAATTTCACTTCCTCATTAATGAATAGTAAAGTATTAGTATTTTAATTTGCATATTATTTGAAAATTTTATATATTATTATAACAAATTCTAACCATTCTTATTACTTAGCAAAGAAATAGACTCAATACACTTGCATTTAAAATCTAGATTAAATATCTATGAACATTAAAAATGTGAGAATTTTGTTGAGAATCATCAAAATTAATAATAAACCCAATTTGAAATTGGCTTCCAAATTGAGAATCTAATAAACCTGGATTTCATCAACGCACTTCGTTTATTGCACCAGAGACTTGATATGCTTATACAAGTACTTATATTTAGTATTTAACTCTTCAAGATATAATTCAAATTTTTATTCCCATCATTTACCCAATTTATCCCTACCACAACTGTTGTCATTTGCAATAAGCACAAGCTAGATTTCCCTAATTCCAAATCAACACAAATAAATGATGTCACTACTATAATTTAAGATCAATAATAAGAACCAAATTGCCCTAATTTCTAATAAACAAAAACAAATGATGCCATTGCTATAACCAACTATCACATTGTAGAAGAAAAACTCAATTTCTTAGGGTATTAAATCAAATCCTAAGTCAAGGCCAATAATCTCATGGCTAAATTTTTTCAAATGAAAGGTGATTATATGTAAAAGGATGACCACAACTGAGGTTAGAAAAACAAGGCAATTTTTTTTTTAAGAAACAATTGTAAGTTTTATATTAATGCAGTCTGGTTTGAAGCCCATAACTTTTTACATAATGGACTCTATTTTCAACATCTACATTCAAGATAAACCAAAACAAAGTGACCCTTGTTCTCCTTTGTCTACATTTCACTATTATGAAAAACTCATGGCTTGGGTATTTATATTAGGAAAGCTAGCAAAGAAATATGTATTGACTTCCGAATAAAGTGATGGGATGACAACCCTTAGTGGGAAAGTCAATTGGCCATGGATGTGAAAATGAAGTGTTATGTACGAGGAGGTTCGAGATTCAAATTCCCTTGATTTACCCTTGTTTTAGGAAGGGACATACATAGGCACCTGGGAGTGACAGTGGTAGTGGTCCAAATTGACTTGTGTCAATCAAGCACTAGCTTCTCAAGCATATTCACATTATGCACCATCAACATTTCTATCATGCATGTCTGTTGGGTTGTGTTATATTCTTTCCACATAATTAATAGGGGGTTTGAAGGGCACCCGTAAGCCCACTTTATGGGGTCCGGGGTAGCACCCCGAAAAATTTTGGTTTTTGACCCTATGTTAGGTTGGGTAGACCCACCTATGGTTTTGTGCATGATTTTCGCACATGTTTTTTGGATGTGATGGTTTTCGGTCCATGGTATTGGACGAGATGGTCCATGGTATTGGACGAGATGGTTTTCGGTCCATGGTATTGGACACGATGGTTTTCGGTCCATGGTATTGGATGCTTTGGCATGTATAAATATGTATTGTAACATTGAAAGGAACATAATGAAAAATCAAGCTGGTAGTCCTGGTTTTGGGATCTAGTGGGAAAATCTCTGTGTATATGTTTTTTATGTGTTATGCTCTCGCATTTTTTATTTTTCTGTGTTTTAGAATTCGTATGCAGGTAATTTCTGTACGAGGTTAAAACCTACGTTTGGTATCGGAGCTGTTTTTGGCTTCAAGGGGACGCCTTTGTTGCTGAGGGGTTTTGCTCGGGCTTGTGGTAGACCCTGTTCAGTAGGAGATCTGCAAGATCGATTCTGGTGGTGAAAGAAGATGATGAGTGGTGGAAAGATAGAGATTGAGAAATTTAGTGGTCAAAGTTTTGAGTTGTGGAAACTCAAGATGGAGGATCTATTAGTGGATAAAGATCAGTGGATTGTAGTAGATCCAGGTACTAAACCAACGGGAGTGACCGATGAAGAATGGAAGAAGTTGGATCGGAAGGCAAAGAGCACAATACGATTGTGTGTCTCAGATTCAGTATTGTTGAATGTATCAAGGGAAGCTACAACAAAGGCTTTGTGGGACAAGTTAGGGACTTTGTACCAATCTAAGTGTCTGGTGAATAAATTGTTCCTGCGAAAAAAGTTGTATAACCTGAGGATGAAAGATGGAGACTCGATGAAAGAGCATATGAATGCGTTTAATATTGTGGTAAGTCAGTTAGCATCTGTTGATATTAAAATTTTAGATGAAGATAAGTGCATCAGTTTGTTGTGTTCTCTAACAGATTCGTGGGATAGTCTGGTTATTGTAATAGGTAGCAATGCAATTGCCTTGCATTTTGATGAAATAGTCTCATCCTTGCTGATGGAGGAGATAAGATGGAAAAATATGGAGATCCAGAATGGTGATGCCTTGTCTGTATGAGGACGGTCCTAGAATAGAAACAAAAATAAGTTATCGAGTGGGAGATCTAAATCTAGAGGGAAATCTAAATCTCCAGGAAAACCTGTAAAGGTGGCGTGCTGGAAATGTGGAAAGGAAGGGAAATTCAAAATGGATTGTAAATCTAAAGCTCCTGATAAAGGAAAGGGATCTGATGATGCTCCTTCTACAAAGGCGAAAACCACCTCAAATGAAGGTGGGGATGTGTACTTGGCTTCTTCAAGTACACATGTAGATCATGAGGCATGGTTGATTGACTCAAGTGCATCCTTTCACTTCACTCCCCATAGAGAGTGGTTCTGTGAGTATGATGGTGGTGATGTCTTCTTGGGGGATGACAGGAAGGCTAGAATCATTGGTCGCGGAAAAGTAAAGTTGAAGTTGTAAGGTGGAAGGGTTAGAACACTTCCAGGTGTTCTACATATTCCTGCATTGGCCAGAAATCTGATTTCTGTAAGCAAGCTGGATGATGTAGGTGTAAAAACAGTGTTTGAGAAGGATACCTGCAAGATGGTTCGGGGAGCACTGGTATCGATGTGGGGAGTTCAGACTGGAACTCTATACAAGCTACAAGGTAGCACTGTTGTTGATGGGTGCAACAGTTCTGTGGTTCTTGAAAGTGGAGCAAAAAATCTAGTCATCTCTGGAGAGAGGACCATGCTGTGGCATCAAAGGCTTGAACATATTGGAGAGAAGGGCCTTTGAATACTTCATGGTAAAGGTATGGTAGAAGGTATGAGTAATAACTCTCTGGATTTTGATTTCTGTGAAAATTGTGTATATGGGAAGCAGAATTGGGTGAGTTTCTACTCTGGAAGTAAGAGGGTGAAACAGATATTAGAACTTGTGCATAGTGATGTGTTTGGACCTCTGAAGGTTCCATCACTAGGTAATTCTGTGTACTATGTATCATTTATAGATGACTTCTCAAGGAATACATGGATAAATTTCCTTAAGAAGAAATTTGAAGTCTTTGATAGGTTTAAAGAATTTAAGGCCCTGGTGGAAAACCAGAAAAGAAGAAGATAAAGGTGCTGAGGATAGATAACGATGGAGAGTTTTGCAGTAAGGAATTTGAAGAATTCTGTAAGAAGTGTGGTATAGCATGGTAGAAGACTACTCCATATACACCTTAGCAAAATGGAGTTGCAGAAAGAATGAATAAGACGTTGATGGAAAGGGCAAGAAGCATGCTCACTGGTGCCGTGTTAGGACAAGAATTCTGGGTAGAGGCGGTGGATACTGCATGTTACCTGGTGAACAGGTCACCTTCATTAGCATCGGAGGATAAGACTCCACAAGAGGTATGGATTGGTAAGAAACGCTCTCTTTCACATTTGAGGGTATTTGGATGTGATGCATATGTACATGTTCCAAAGGAGAAACGAACCAAGTTAGATAGTAAATCTGAAAAGTGCATCTTTATTGGGTATAAGGATGGTTTAAAGGGTTAGAAGCTTTGGAACCCAGTCACACGGAAGGTTGTGTATAGCTGAGATGTGGTGTTCAGAGAGGTTAAAGATGTTATTAAACATGAAGTCCAACGAAAGGTACCTGAGAAGATAGAGTTTGACCTAAAGGAGGAAGAATCAGACTCTACAGCAGAGGAGGAATCAGAGGATGAAGAGCCACAAAATCTGGCTATGAGAAGATCAGTTTGAGAAAGAAGGCAACCTGAAAGGTATAGTCCATCTGCTTTCTATTCAAATTTTGCTTTATCTATTACTGACAATGATCCCAGAACTGTGAAGGAAGCAGTTAATTCAGAGGATGGAAAACTCTGGAAAGAGGCCATGGTTGATGAAATGGCATATTTGCACAAAAATGAGGCTTGGGACCTGGTGGAGTTGCTGGCTGGAAGGAAACCCATTAGCAGCAAATGGGTGTTCAAAAAGAAGACAAATGCAGAAGGAAAAGTGGAGAAATACAAAGCTTGGTTGGTAGCAAAAGGTTATTCGCAGGTGCCGAGAATTGATTTTGGTGATATTTTTTCTCCTATTACCAAGGCAACTTCTATCAGATTACTTTTATTTGTTGCTGCTGCTTTTGATTTTGAGGTAGAACAGATGGATGTGAAGACAACATTTCTTCATGGGGATCTAGAAGAGGAAATCTACATGAAGCAACCTGAAGGCTTTGCAGCGAAGGGTAAGAAAGAACTAGTATGCAAGTTAAAGAAGTCTCCGTATGGGTTAAAACAGTCACCAAGGATGTGGTATCATAAATTTGATACATTTATACGGGGACTTGGCTTCACCAGAAGCAAAGCAGATCACTGTGTGTATTTTAAATTAATTGGTGACCGTGTTATTTATCTGGTCTTGTATGTGGATGATATGTTGCTGGTTGGAAATGACAAAGAAATTATCCAAGATTTGAAGACCCAATTGTCCTCCAAATTCGACATGAAATATCTTGGTGCTGCAAACTATATTTTGGGCATGGAAATTAAAAGAGCTCAGGCAAAGAGGAAGCTTTGGTTAAACCAAAGGAAGTATGTCGAGACAATACTACAGAGGTTTAATATGCAGGATAGTAAACTGGTGAAGGTTCTTGTTCCTGTAGGTGTGAGGTTATCTGCTGAACAATGTCCCAAGACACAAGAAGAGGAAGAGGACATGTCCCGTGTTCCATATGCAAGTGCAGTCAGTAGCCTGATGTATGCAATGGTCTGTACTAGACCAGACATTGCACATGCAGTGGGAGTATTGAGCAGGGTTATGTCAAAACCAGGAAAGGAGCATTGAACAGCAGTGAAGCCGGTTTTCAGGTATTTGCTTGACACTAGTTATTATGGTCTATGCTACCAAGGAAGACTAGGATTGGATAGAGTGTTGGATATTCGTGGCTTTGTTAATGCAGACTGGGCTGGAGATCTAGATCAGAGAAGATCTACAAGTGGTTATGTGTTTAACCTATTTGGAGGTGCAGTCAGTTGGATGAGTAAGAAATAATCTGTAGTGGCACTATCAACTACAGAGGCATAATACATGGCAGCCACTCATGCAAGCAAGGAAGCAGTTTGGTTGCAGAGATTGTGTTCAAGTATGGGGTTAGTACAGGAAGCTATAAGGATAGACTGTGACAGCCAAAGTGCAATTTTCTTGGCAAAGAACCCTGCATATCATTCAGACAAAGCACATTGATGTTCAGTATCACTTTGTGAGGGATATGATAGAAGACAAAAAGGTGTTGCTGGTAAAGGTGGACACTTTGAAGAAAACTGTAGATGCGTTGAAAAAATCTGTGAGCTCTGAGAAGTTCTCTTGGTGTAGAGAGACAATGGGCATTTCAGGGTTGGGAAAATGACTAAGCTCTCTTATGGCCCTTATGGAAAGAAAACAACAAGTGGGAGAATGTTGGGTTGTGTTATATTCTTTCCACATAGTTAACAGGGGGTTTGAAGGGCACTCGTAACCCCACTTTATGGGGTCCGGGGCAACGCCCCGGAAAATTTTGGTTTTTGACCCTATGTTAGGTTGGGCAGACCCACCTATGGTTTTGTGCATGATTTTCGCACATGTTTTTTGGACGCGATGGTTTTTGGTTTTGGGATCCAGTGGGAAAATCTATGTGTATATGTTTTTTATGTGTTATGCTCTCGCATTGTTTATTTTTCTGTGTTTTAGAATTCGTATACAGGTAATTTCTGTACAATGTTAAAACCTACAATGTCCACATATATGGAAGTTTGTTTTAGTGAGTAGAATCCAAGAAGAATCTATAAAATTTATATCTTTTATGAAATTTGGCATTATATATAGCCAATGTCCAATTGGATATAGAGTAGCTAAAAGAATGAGTTTGAACCCTACCCTATCTTAAATCCTTAACCCTACACACCAAGATTCTGTTTAAAATTGTTTCTTTCGAATTCTAGTAACAAATATCTCCAGGAGTTTGTAAGTTCTATATCCTTGCTTAATACTCTTTCAAAAGCATACAAAACATAGAGTATGAATGTTGAGCACGCCTGTCTCCATCTTTGAAGTTGTTACATAAATGTTTGGGAAAGTGTAGCATGGGGATTTGTAAAGGATGGCTATAATTCCAATTCAAACTATTTCCAATAATACAGTTGAGGAAGCTTCACACTCTTCCCAAACTCTTTTTCTCAACCATATTTTTATGGATATCAAATTAAGATGAGGATTCAATGTAATAATGCATTTCTCTATCTCAATATTTTGATAAGATTTCATTCACATTGATACTCTCCTCCATCGCATCCCTAGATTGCTGGTTAGCAACCATTGATTACATTTGGTATTGAGGATAATGCGAGAAATGGCAATGATGATAACATTAAGCAATGTTGTTATTCCTATTATCTGTTTGTGTACACCATCACATTCTGCCATTGCCAACAATTCTTGGGGTTTCTTCATCACCTTCTGCCATTGGCGACAATCCCCATGATTTCTTTTTCTTCTATTTTGTGGAGACTTCCTTGACATGGAAGAAGCCATCTATTCTATGGAGTGTGGAAGAAGCCATTAAGGTTGCCAAATTACAAGAGAAAACTATAACCACCATAAATCTATTTTAACTCCCTATCTACCAAAGGCCAAGAGGGATCAAATCTCTCAAGATGTAAATCCTTTTATGAGTGCAAAACTTGAAGAAATATGTGGAGCTCTAGAGATTTAATTCCTCTTTTCTCTTGGTAGAATAAGATGGTGGTTTTGAGCAATACACTAATAGATGTTTTAACTAATTTTTTTTTTTTTTTTTTAATATGTTGTTTTTTTATATATATATATATATATATATATATATATAATCTTAGAAAGACACATGTCAACTTCAAGTTTAGCATAAAATGAATCACACATAGTTGTAAAATGTCCCCACTTAACACATTAATATGTGTATCATAATAATTTATTCAAAATTATGATTTTCATATATTGTTAAATAATATTAACATGTATTTAAAAATATATTAATAACATAACAACATATGTAGCTTATAAATAAAATATCTTACTACCATATTAAGATTTATAAATAAATATCTCCTTATCCATATTATGTAAAAGGTTTTGATATCAACCCTATGTTAGGATATTCTGACACATAGGAAATAGTTAAGTACAACTTGGTCTAGTATAGAGTTAGGTAAAGTGTGTTTCTTTACCTTGTACATTTTGTAACTTACAATCCGACGGTCACGATATGTAGTGATCCGACGGTTCATTCTCTCCTCGGTATTACCGACACTTGATCCGTGGCTTGACACCCGATTGGTCCATGATTTCTATTTAAAGCGCATGGAGGGTCATTTGTAGGGTAATCCGTATATGAGAGAAGCTTATGTAAATTTTCATTCTTTTATTAATAAATTGCCTGAAGTGGCCGCGTTGGCTCAGGCCGTGGACTGTTTCCCTCTTTGAGGGTTTTAACCACGTCAAAAATATTGGTGTATTGATCTGCGATCTGGTTGTAAGCAGTGTCCTTTGGTGTTCTGTCTGAGGAACTTACCCTGTAAATTCCTACATGGTATCAGAGCTATTTGAGGGCCGCGTCAGTTGGTGATCCAAATCTGAAGCCGGTAGAACTGCATCCGAGTGCCGTTTCCTAGATTTACTGTTTCTGACTGCTTTCGGGCCGAGAGGACTGCTCTGTTGTGTTGGGAGCATCTGTTCCAGTGAGGAACCCATTTCGTTTCACGCGAAAAGGTTTCCGGTAGCCCTAGCTGCGTCTTTTTAAGATATGGAGGTATACAATGTTTATTTGCAGTTTACAGTTATTTTCTCTCTGTTTATTTCGGTTTCAGTTTATTTAGCCTTTTTTATTACCGGATCTATACCTTTCATTTCTGCGTATGCTCTTTGCCCTGCGACTCTGTGTGATCTGGGCAAATCAGAAACAGAAAGGAAGGATTTTTCTCATGCGTATGCTCTTTTCCTTGCGCCTTAGTGTGATCTCGGAAAATCAGAAACATTGAGGAAAATATTTAGTTTCCGGCTAAAGCTAACTTTGAGCCGCAAGGTTCATTTTTGAAAATATTTAGTTTTTCGGCTAAAGCTAACTTCGAGCCGCAAGGTTCGTTTTTTTTGTATGTCCGTGTTGGGTTTTGTGTTTTTTGTTTTGTAGGGAAAAAGAGCCTTCTCAAAGCAAGCACGCAACCCAAAGCATCAACCCCCCCCTCTCTCTCTCTCTCTCAAATTTTTTGTATAGCTCAATTGGTTCAAAGCTATTTTAAGAGAGTAGAGGTCTTGGGTTCAAGTCTCCATTTTTTGGGGGCGGATTTTTTCATTTCCGCACATTCCCGCACTTCGTCGGCGACTTCATCAACTTTTTTTCAAAAAGCCATAACTTCTTCATCCGGAAGCCGTTTTCAGAGCCGTTTTTTTTAAACCAGCCTAATTTTTCGAGATCTATCCATTGGAACACTTAGTTTCAGCATCTTTAGCTTCAGTTTCCATTGAAATGGAAAGTCAATACCAAGTTACCCTTGACAGCACCAACTACTTCCAATGGTTGTCCTACATTGAGGATTTACTTAGAAGTAAAGGTCTCTACAGAATAGCCTTAGGCCAAGAAAAGAAACCGAAGGATGAAGATAAGGCTGCTAAATGGGAAAATAGGCAAGATCAAGCACGTGGATTGATAGGGATGTCTATTTCTCCAGATCTTAGATTCCATATTGCAGAACTTGATACTCCTGATGAAGCAATGAAACAAATCAATAAAGTTTTTGGGATTAAAAATGAACTTAGAGCCCATCAACTTGAAAATGAGTTGCTTACATTGGACCCCAATAATTTTTCTTGCATTGAAGATTTCTTGTCCAAGTTCAAGACCCTTAGATATCTCTTGGAAGGTGTTAAGGTTAAGAAAGAAGATAGTAACCTTATCTATTCCATTCTTACTAAGTTGGGACCAACCTACTCTGTGTTTGTTTCCACCTTCCATTCTACAAGAGAAACCTTCATTTCTCAAGGAACAGATTACAAGTCCCCTTCCTTTGACTCTTTTTGTGATTCTTTAATAAGAGAACAAGAAAAACTCTTACACCTTGGTCTTCTTAATCTTGGAAACTCTTCCAAGAAAGCGTTAGCCACCTAGCAGCAACCAAATTCAAAGAATCCTAAGAAGTCATATCCTAAAAAGAATGGTCCTAAACCAAATAAGGGTCCTAAGCAATCTCAGCCTCAAAATGAAAAATCATTTCAACAAAATTATAAGAAAAATAAAAACAAATGGAAGAAGACTGATAAACATTGCAACTTTTGTAATCGAGATAGCCACTTAGAATCCAAATGCTTTAAGAAGATGGAAGCCTTGGAAGCAGCTATGAATGAAGAATATCATTCATTATTGGCAAATGATACATGGGATCTTGTTCCTGTACCAAAGGGACGAAAACTTGTTAGATGCAAATGGGTTTACAGAACCAAGTATGGACTAGATGGGAAAGTTGATAAACATAAAGCTCGTCTTGTTGCTAAAGGTTTTTCACAGGTTGAAGGCATTGACTACACTGAAACCTTCTCCCTTGTTGCCAAAATGAACTCTATCCGCCTGCCTTGCTGCCTCGTTCAAATGGGAAGTCCATCAGATGGATGTTAAATCTACCTTCTTGCATGGGGACTTGCATGAAGAAATCTATATGGAACAACCTATTGGCTTTATACAAACAGACTCCAGCCTTGTATTTCGGCTTAAGAAATCCCTTTATGGTCTCAAGCAAGCTCCTCGAGCTTGGTATGCTAAAATGGATAAC
Organism: Pinus tabuliformis; assembly: GCA_031772625.1. Taxonomy (NCBI): domain Eukaryota; kingdom Viridiplantae; phylum Streptophyta; class Pinopsida; order Pinales; family Pinaceae; genus Pinus; species Pinus tabuliformis. The sequence continues at coordinate 550,396,049 of CM062805.1, read as the reverse complement.
TTTCTTTTAGAATCTGGCTTCTCTAGGTGTCATTCTGACAATACTGTCTACACCAAGAAAGTGGGCAAGTCTCTTATCATTCTTGTTCTTTATGTTGATGATCTTATCCTGACTGGTAGTGATCCCAACCTTATAAACCATGTGAAGTCTAGCCTTAAAAGGAAGTTTGAAATGACAGACTTAGGACACTTACATTATTTTCTCGGTCTTCAAGTCTTGCAATCCAAGGAAGGTATTTCCCTTTCTTAGTCCAAGTATGCCTGTGATATTCTACGCCACTTTCACATGGAAGACTGTAAGCCAGCCCCTTCTCCCTTTCAGTCTGGAGTCAAACTTTCAGTCACTTGTAATTCTCCTGAAGTTGATGCTACCTTATACCGTCAACTTGTACGAAAACTTTTGTATCTAACCCATACTCGTCCTGACCTTTCCTTTGCTGTCAGCCTTGTTGCTCGGTTTATGCAAAACCCATGTGAAAGTCATTGGAAAGCAGCTAAAAGAATACTTCGTTATGTTCGAGGTACAGTTCAGTTTGGGATTCATTACAGTGCCGAAGCAACTCCTCTATTGGTTGGTTTCATTGATTCTGATTGGGCTGGTGACCCTGATGATCGGAAGTCTACTGCCAGTTATGTGTTCACTCTTGGTTCAGGACCTATTACATGGGCTTGCAAGAAACAAGGTGCCATTTCTCTTTCATCAGCAGAAGCAGAGTATCGTGGTGCCGTAGAAGCTAGTAAGGAAGCCTTGTGGCTTCGTCAGATCCTGTCAGAGTTTGGCTTTCACCAGCAGCATCCGAATACACTTTGGTGTGATAATCAAAGTGTCATTCAGCTATGCAAAGATCCAGTCCAACATCAACGCAGCAAACACATTGAACTGCACATGCACTTCATCAGAAAGCTCATTCATGACCATGTTCTTGAAGTGCAATATTGTTCAACAGATGATCAAGTTGCAGACATCTTTACAAAGGCTCTCACAGAGGCGAAGTTCACTAAACTTCGATTTATGGTTGGAGTTCAGGAAGTTGTCACTAAGGGGGGATAGGCTCTAGTGCCTCCTTCCTTCTCCTATTGTGTCATATTTGTAAATCCTTCAATCCTATCCCAAGTTGTTCTTAAGGGGGGATGTTAGGATATTCCGATACATAGGAAATAGTTAAGTACAACTTGGTCTAGTATAGAGTTAGGTAAAGTGTGTTTCTTTACCTTGTACATTTTGTAACTTACAATCCGACGGTCACGATATGTAGTGATCCGACGGTTCATTCTCTCCTCGGTATTACCGACACTTGATCCGTGGCTTGACATCCGATTGGTCCATGATTTCTATTTAAAGCGCATGGAGGGTCATTTGTAGGGTAATCCGTCTATGAGAGAAGCTTATGTAAATTTTCATTCTTTTATTAATAAATTGCTTGAAGTGGCCGCGTTGGTTCAGGCCGTGGACTGTTTCCCTCTTTGAGGGTTTTAACCACGTCAAAAATACTGGTGTATTGATCTGCGATCTGGTTGTGAGCGGTGTCCTTTGGTGTTCTGTCTGAGGAACTTACCCTGTAAATTCCTACACCCTATCTATATTATATATAGTTAAAAAATAAATAAATTTATGTATTATATTATATAAGTTAGTTAAAAAATAGATAAATAGTTTAATATATCACATAAAACAATTGAAAAACAATTATTATGTCTATACTATATATAGTTAAAAAATAAATAAATTGTTATTACGTAAAATAATTAAAAAACAATAATTATTATGGTTAAAAATTTCAAATTTTTTTATTATTTTATATTTTAGCTAATTATATATATATATTTTTAATTTTATCTGAAATAACAAATATATATTAAAATAACACATTTAAATCATATCCCAGTAATATTCTGGGTATATGTGTTGATTCCAATTGAAGTGACAAATTTGCAACTCGATGGAGATTGAAATGCAGTGGATGGTGAGAGGTAAAATGGCTGGAACACTAAAGCTATGAAAAAAACAAACCAAAGACCAAACTAGCATAAATCTGCACACATACCCGTGAATGACAAGGACAACGACCATTACCTGAGAAGTAATCTTCGAAATTTCAATCTAATAAATAATGTTTAATATAAATTATAAATTTTTGAGAATATTTTCAAATTTAATTGATAAAAATAAAATTAATTTTTTAACTTCATTCATATATATCAAATTCCAAAATCTGTAATGAAATGGAAAAAGTAATAAATAATGAATGCAACACGTGGAGGAGTATGACTTAATGCAACACAATTTGAACATGAGCACCCTACATAGAAATAATCATTAGAATCCTATCCTCATAACAGGCTGGAACTTAGGAATTCAATTGGTCTCTCTCCACTAAGCGTGTCATTGCACATGTGCTCTTGAGACTTAATGTTTGATCCATTAACAAGGATTGCTAATCTCTCTCATTACTTAGTTAAATTGATATCAGGCTTTCATGAAAAAGGGCCAATACCAAGAAGCCCAAAGGGATGTATACCGCCTGTGAAGAAGATGGGGTGGAAATTCCTGTTGTTTAGCTATATTATTATCATAGATACATATGAACAGTAGTGTTTGGTTTCATAGCTTCCACAGGGATATGGAATGCAGTAAACATCCCAACAATTTCTAGCAGATACTTAACAATGTCGCTAACCTAATTTCTTTGCTGCCCAAGAATTCCTTCTGCTTTCTTACTATATTTTACTGTGACCAATCTCAAGAGCCTTTCAAAACCAATCCAGTGTTTCCAACATCTCATGGCTTGGCTGTCTATATAGGGAAAACTGGCAAAGAAATATGTATTTTTTCAAGTAAAGTGATTGGAGTATAGTATTTAGGGGTAGTTCAATTGATGATAGTCATGAAAATGAAGCCTTATGTATTAATAAGTTTAAATTTTCTTAATATATTTTTGTTTTAAGGGGGGTTTTTCTTTCTGTATACATAAGCACTATTCGTTGTAAGAAGAGGTATCTCTATATATAAGTATTTGGAGTGATAGTGGTAGTGACCAGAATCTATCAGTATCAAATAGTAAACTGACCCAATTGCAAATTTTTCTACTCAAAAAAATAAAATAAGTAATAAAATGACACTCTTGTAAATAACAAAGTTGATAAAAGTTATTTAGAAATACTGCCTAGTCTAAGACTAAAAACCTTCCAACAATTTTAGCAGCAGCTTGCTTAAATTAATATTAAGAAATTCATTTAAGTTATTTACTCGAAATTGGGAAATTTTTTTTATTTAGTTAAATCTAATTTGATTGTAAATTTTCAAAATATTTTGAAATTTGATATATATAATAATTAACTTAATTATTTACCTACCTGCACTACCTGCAACTTTGCTCGAGTAATTCATTGCATTCTGTTTCCTAAGTTATTTTAGATGTCATTCTCCCATCAGGTGTGTTATTAATGGGTAGTAAACTGATTGTGTCGGGTGGGTGGTAGGATAGTTTCCTTTTTGGGAATTATGTTGTTGAAGCCTTCTGTGAGAAGTAAGTCCGAGATAACATGTGACTGTGTGAGAAATCAGGATCGAGGAAATGCCATCTCCCTTTCCAATGGCGTGGGGGCGGCCACGTTGAGGAAGATTTTACTCCAACCCTTTCTATGGCACTCATTTCCGAATTTCTGTACACTACATTACATTAATTCAATAACATATGTAACAAGGTATAATTTAATTTATTTATGCAGGCTCAGCGTACACATTGTGTTAGAGTGTGAGTGGGTGGGTTGGTAATTTTACAAATATTTCTCAGCGCCCCAGAACAGGTGGCACATCCATATGGGTCTTCACATATGGGCCAGATCCATGCTTGCTATTGGCAAAAAAGATTAGGTAGAGGAATAACTTAAAAGAGAGCGATAAATGTGATCATACGTTGTTATGCTTTTTTGGTGTGGGTGAAGAGTAATGAGATAAAGGTTCTCCAGCCAATCAATTCCTCAATTTTATGGCTAAAGGCCATTAAACTATCTCCATCCAAAATATATTTAAATTTTTATTTTTTAATCAATTTCATTTTTACAATTATTTCCAACTCTTATTTTCTTAATTTTACTTAACTATTACTAGTTAATTAGTTAATTATAACTTTTTTTAAATAGAAAAAGAAATTTAAATAATAAAAAATATATTTATTTTATTTATTTCATATTCAATAATCTATCTCACTCACTTCTTAATCAATATTTAAAGATTATTCTTCTTAATCAATATTTAAGGATTATTGTATTGAGAGGGACACTTTACAACATATTATCAGGGTGACGTGTGATTCCATCCATGGTCAATATTGAGGTAATACATGTTTTTAATTTTTTTTTAATAAGAAAACAATGTCAATTGAAACTAAACAAAGAATAAATATATTAAGTATATAGAATACAATTAATCTTTACACAATCACTCACTATAGTCACTTTCTTAGCATTTACTTAATTTGTAAGGTGAAAGTTTGTTGGATTCACTCAACCATTCATAAGGTGGAAGTTAAATACTATTTTCATTCGATGGATCAAAGTATCAACTTTAATCAAAATTAGTTTAGTGGTCTTTAACATGAATGGATTTACAACCAATAGCTTATAGTTATTCTAAAACTGATGATTTTATTTTGGGATATGAATTCTACCAAGCTTTATTATTCAATTTATAAACAGAGTATAATACAAATCATAACATAATTAAGATTTGAGATCTATATCTTTCATATATTTGCAGGGTTATTGACTTAAGATTGAAACCAATTTGTAATATTAATCATTTGTAGAGATAATGTTTTATGAGCTAATATTAAGACAAACTATTATGATGGTTGGAGATGGGCTTTGCATTCTAACCAAAATAAATTTGAATTGACATTATACCTTTTCGTATATTTGACATTTTTATTTTTCCTTCACATCATTAGCTACAAACCAGACATAACTTTGTTCAGAAATTTCACTATCATAGTTGGAGTCATCATTAGTATACTATCCACAAAATACAAGGTTTTATTTATTTAATTAGAAGAATTTGTAATTAGAAAGTACAATTATTTGCAAGTGTAGACTATGAGAGTTCAAATTCATATAAAATGCTGCAAGTAGAACTATGGAATGAGTCTGAAATGTCCAATATTGAAGAAGGATGTTTCACACTCATTCCACAATTCTTCTTCTAGCATTTCATGAATTCAAACTCTCAGAGTCTACACTTGCAAATATTTGCAATTTGCAAGTTTTGAAGAAGGAAGTTTTACACACATTTCACGGATCTTCTAGAAACAAAAAAATCAATAATAATAACAATTATTTTTCTATCAAGTATTTAAGTTTTAAGATTTAATGCTATTACTAAATGAGAAAATCACATTTAATTTTAAATTTGGTAATCTCCGAATCATAGGAAACACAATTAACCAAATTTATATGTGAATAGATGATATTATTACAATGAATTCCAACTATTCTTATTACTCTGCCCAAAGATAGACTCAAGACACTTTTACTTACAAATAACTTGGAAATAAGGCTTACAATAGAATGTAGGTAGATATGGTTTGTTGGTTGTTGGACTTTGTTGAGAGATTTTTCAACAATAATCTCCTCATTTGAAATCTGTTAGATCTAATGAACACTATATAAATGGGATGTATTTTTCTTTCGAAATAAAATATATAGATTGATTTGTGCTTAATAAAAAAATAATTATATTATATGTATCATAATTGCTCTTCCTATTTCTTTGTTGGTGTCATATCCATTATTACCTTCACTTCTTCAAAAGAGAGCCCAAGAGAATGAAAAAACTATATCCATGATGATCCCTGACTTCCTCCGGGGAGGGCCAAGAAAATGGAAGAAATATGAGGTTTGATCCTCTATACACAGATTAGATAAATTAGTGTAGACATGTTTTTAAGTGTGACTTTGTGTTAAGCTGGTTGATGTGTGTGATTTCTGTTGCCGATGTGGATGGGTGTGCGGTGACATCGAAGCCCATGATTGGTGAGGTAACTACGTTCAAAGCTGAGGATGGCACTAATTGGCGATGCTTCAAAGGTAATTACTGCCTGAAAAGTGGCGATGCTTCAGCAGAAATGTCATGATGTGGAGTGCAGAGAAAAAAACTGCGTGGTGCTGATGCAGTTCGCACCAATTATACTAGTCGAATCGTCGTGAGTCCTCAGCTATTGAGTTTGACTATTGAAATTCTCTTAATGGGAGTTGAGATGCCAAGATTGACTCCGCTAAGCTTCTGGAAACCCTGGCCATCAACGGAGAAATGAAAACACTGCTAGCTGCAAAAGAAGGATTACTGGATGTTCGATTGAAATTTTGTGTGCCGAAATAGATTTGAAGGCAACTGATACGACCTTGCTTTGTCTTCTAAGCCTATCGATGCCCAAGCAAAATCGGCTCAAGGTCTCTGCCGCACAAACAAAGCTACCACTGAGCGCCTTCCATGGCAGCCTGTTGATGCTTCTGAAATTGGTCATGCCTTCCAACACGCCGGATTTTTTTTAGGTGACCATGACGATGATGGTGATCAGGATATGGTGCTGATTCCTCCTCTTCCTCCGATTCCAATTCGATAACTGTGATACGATGGCCCGAGGATGAGGATTGATATGCTACAACCCATAAAGTAGCGCTAGATGAAGGAATGGTCAGGCCTCTTGCTGCAAGTCACTTGCAAAGCTCAATGTACGGGAGAAGGTGTCCCTGCCCATGGAAGAGTATTACCGTTATTTGACCTCATGCTAAATAGGTGGCCTAGTTTCAGTGGCTCAGTAAACTACTTAGTGAATATTTTCTACTACAAAGAGAGTTGACCCGCATTGGAGTGGTTGCTAGTGGACATGCGTTGTAGCAGACGAGTGTTTAGAGGCCGCCGAGTGAGGATTGTTCGCTCTGATCATATCAACCCATTGTTGTGTGAAACAAGCGCTTTGTGGGTCTGAGTTATGATAATGGTGTAGTGCGAATGTGGAGCTCAAAAAATGACGCAAACATTAAAACATGTGAATTTTGATACTGGAAATCCTTTGTTATTATGGTTTAAATTTATCTGGAGTTTGTATAATAAACATATTAAGTCCGGTCATATGATAAACATATTAAATCCGGTCATATGGCAGTGTGAGTTTGTTAGAATTGACCGCTTTAATAATTCAATCTAGTGAAGAAACTCTAAGATGAAGATTGAACTGAATTTGCTTAGATGATAGCAGATACCATCATGAATTTTTTGTTGTGAGATTTGAGTAGTTTTTCATTAGGTTTGTAAAATGTGTATAATTTGTATAATTTAAATTAGTGGTTTTTGATGCTCTTTGGTGTCTATAGAATATATTTCTAATTTGATTATGTGAATCTATTATACACTGGTAGGTCTTGTTGTGCTTCATGGTTCAAGAGCATCAATTACAAGTTATTTTTATGAGATCCATGTGTGTGAGACAGGTCAAGCTTTTGATCAACTTTTGAACAAATTCAATATCCATACCACAATCGAAAATAAAGTATTTGACAGATGGTGGTAAGCCCATATAGTGGTTCATTACTTGATAGCTCTTATAACGAAAGCCTCGACGAGTTCAGTATGTCAATATTGTTGATCTTACAAGTTTTCCAATGATGGTGAGAGACAATTGTACCCTAAATGAAAGTGGGAAGCTTGAAGATTGTGGTGGATAAACACCATGGTCTGTGAAACTTCAAAGTGGTCAGAGACAATTGTACTTTGAATGAGTCAAGTGGGAAGCTTGAAGATTGTGGTGGATAAAGACCATGGTCTGTGACTTCAAAGTGGGTAGAAGTGCTAGTGAAGACCATATGAGACAAATGAGACTTATATGCAATTTGTGAGTTATGTAATGCTAATTGAGTGGGTAGAAGTGCTAGTGAAGACCATATGAGACAAATGAGACTTATATGCAATTTGTGAGTTATGTAATGCTAATTGTGTAATGTAAGCGTTATGGGAGAGACTTGGAAATAATGCTTACAATAAAATGTAGATAGATTTGGTTTGTTGGAGTTCGCTGACTCTAGATTTTCTCAACATTAATCTCCTAGTTTGGAATCTGTTAGATCTCATGAGCACTATATATGTGGGATGTATTTTTCTTTTGAAATGTAATATGCAAATCGATTTGTGTGTAATACAAAAATAATTGTATGTGTTTTGTGTATCATGGTTGTCTTTCCAATTTCTTTGTCTTTTGCATTTAAAATCTAGATTAAATATCTACAAAGATTAAAAATGTGAGGTTTTTTAGATTTACCAAGATTAATAATAATCCCAATCTGAATTGGATCCCAAAATGAAAATATAATGAACATGGATATTATCAATGCACTCTGGTTATTTATTGTACTGATATGCTTATACAAGTATTTATATCTTCTACTAAGCTCTTAAACATAGAACTTAGTTTTTATTCTCATCATTTACTGAATTTATCTCTGCCACACCTATTGTTATCTGCAATAAGCACAAGCTAGATTTTCCTAATTTCAAATCAACACAAATAAATTATGACACTATTATAATTTAAGATCAACAATAATAACTAGATTTCCATAGTTTCTAATCAACACAAATAAATGATGCTATTACTATAACCAACCACCACACTCTCAAGGGAAAACTCAACGGCTTGAGGCACTAAATCAAATTATGTCATGGCCAATAATTTGATGGCTATTTTTTTCAAATTAAGGTTAATTATATGCAAAAGCATGATTACAATTAAGGTTAAATAGACAAGGCAATTTAACTAATAGAAGAAAATGTTTTTTTCATAATACTTGCCGTTTCATCTAAATAATATATTGTAGATAAAACATTTCATCTATATATTAGATTAAGTTATTTAAAAATACAATTTAAAAAATAAAAATGACAACATAACTATATCATAAACAATTAAAATCATTAAAATAAATCTTAACTATTTAAATTTATTGATCATAATGTTTATAAGAATCCATAACAAAAATTATCCTTTTAAAAACAGTAAAAATGAATCCTTATCCTTCTTATTATGAATATATGTGGTGACAATGTGACTGATTTACTCTTTCAAGACAACATTCAGTTCTTCGTTAATGAATTTTAAAATATTAATATTTTAATTTGCATATTATTTTAAAATTGTTCTTATAACTCCACCAATAAATAGACTCAATACACTTTTGCATATAAATCTATATTAAATATCTACAAAAGATTAAAAAATGCGAGACTTTCTTTTGATATTCATCAAGATTAATAATAATCCCAATTTGAAATTGACTCCCAAAATAACAATTTAATAAACTTGGCTTTCATCAATGCACTCCAGTGATTGGACCAGAGAGCCTTGATATTATTATACAAGTATTTATAAGAATTCATAATAAAAATGATCTATTTAACAACAATGAAAAAAGCAAAGTGTGCGTTATTATTTATCTGACTATGAGTGTGTGTTATTCTTGCTACTTTGCATAGAAATAGGCTCAATACACTTTTGCATTTAAAATCTAGATTAAATATTTATGAACATTAAAAATGTGAGATTTTTTTTTTAGAATCATCAAGATTAATAATAATCCCAATTGAATATATGCCATAAACAATGTGACAAATTCACTCTTTCATGAGATTAAATTTTAGTTCCTAGTTAATGAATTTTAAAGTATTAGTATTTTAATTTGCATATTATTTGAAATTTTTACATATGATTACAACGAATTCAAACCATTTTTATTACTATGCAAAGAAATAGGCTCAATACACTTTTGCATTTAGAATCTAGATTAAATATTTATGAACATTAAAAATGTGAGATTTTTTTAGAATCATCAAGATTAATAATAATCCCAATTTGAAAAAACATGGATTTCATCAACGCACTTCAGTGATTGCACCGGAGGCTTGATATGCTCATACAAGTATTTATTTTTACTATTCAACTCTTCAACATATAATTCAATTGTTTATTCCCATAATTTATCCAAATTATCTCTAGCACAACTATTGTCATTTGCAATAAGCACAAGCTAGATTTTCCTAATTCCAAATCAACACAAATAAATGATGTCGCTATTATAATTTAAGATGAATAATAAGAATCAAATTGTCCCAATTTCTAATAAACACAAACAAATGATGCCATTGCTATAACCAACTACCACACTATAGAAGAAAAACTCAACTTCCTAGAGTATTAAATCAAATCCTAAGTCAAGGCCAATAATCTGATGGCTAAATTTTTCCAATGAAAGGTAATTATATGTAAAAGGATGATTACAACTGAGGTTAGAAAAACAAGGATCTTTTTTAAAGAAACGATTTTAGAAAAACAAGGATCTTTTTAAAAGAAATGATTATAAGTTTTATATTAACACAATCTCATTTGAAGGCTAGAACATTTTACATAATGGAATCTATTTTCAACATTTGCATTCAATATAAACCAAAAAGAAGTGACCCTCATTCTCCTTTGTCTACATCCCACTATTATAAGCACATTATCCTTATAAATTCTACAAAAAAATCCTAAAACTAGTATGAAATTACAAAACTATTTTTATATCAACAAAAAAAAACTACCTGTCAAGGTTCACCCCGAGATCGAGGATTTCGTCAGTTCCATGAATTTCAAGTCTAGGTTGAGAGGAAGCAGACTCTACTCCAAATTTCCCCAGATGCAGCTCTAAGCTCAACTCCTGTTGTACTCCATAGTCATTTTCTTCTTCACTGCTCTCCTCAACTGAGTCTGAATTAGATATAATGGCAAATTTTCCCATCTTGACATTCAACAAATCACTCGCGAGTTGCAACCTTACCATTTTAGCCTCCAACCAATTGAGCTTCTCATTGAGAAAATAAAAATGCACTTATGACTATATCAATTGCAGTTTTCCCTACCTAGAAATGAGATTGATGAGAAACTCCATGGAAGCTGAGAGTTGGGCTAAGAAGAAATTGCAATTCTCGCTCTCTGCACTGTGAAAAATCTCTGTTAGAAATGTCACGACATTGTCTCACAAATAATCCAAATGGAATGAGAACCAAATGGGCCAATTTACTACAATGATATAGTGTTGTCTCCTCTTATACCCATGCATTACTTCCTTCCCCAATTCGGTTGTCCTTCCTGCACCTTGAATGTCGCTATGCTTCTCAGACAAGCGCTAGACATTTGGATATGAAAACATAATTTCCTTCCTCCAACTAATACCTAGATCCATTAATTCTTGCAAGCTTGAGTGTGTTTTTTGAATATCAAATGCAGAGCTACTAATTCCTCTCCTCCACTCGAACTTATTTCCATTCAGAACCAACATACATCTATCACTTAGAGATATTGAGATATGTGGGCACTCTAGATAATAAAATGGAACATAATCTTTACATATGAAATGGGTCATCGATACAAAAAGGAAGTAAAGGAGTGAAATGATGCACCTGCAACTACTCTAACAGAGGGATAATAGACATCTCATCCCATTATTCGAATTATGACTTCAATAACTATCTTTGTTTTCATGCTTGTCATGGTAGAGGCTTGTGAGTAGGTTTCCCCTCATCCAAAACCGGTTCTCCTTAATTCAATGTGGCACCTATATTTTCCAACGAACCTACCATTGGATTAAGGTTACTTTTAATATGATAAAATTCCACACTATTGAATTTTGCAATTTGAATACTAATCCTCCACAGAATGGGAATTTGAAACTTCAATGGGTTCTCATCAATCTTGGCTACCTACTAGATTACTACCATAGAGTCACAAAAAAAGATGACAATTTTCCTTTGAGATTGCCAGCTCTAATCCTTTCTATAATGATAAGTATTCAACCTAGTTATTGCTTGATGTTCCTAGCCCCAATCATATTAGATCACTCTTTTTTCACTGAAACAAAAAATAATCCCTCCTGCTCCAGCCTCCCGGGGTCGCCCTTTGAAACTCCATCAAAGAAAACAAAATTCCTACTCTTATCTTTCCTCCATTTCAAGAATTCATATGGATCCATTCTAATTAAGAAATATTTGTCAACTGAAGGCTTGATATTGAAGTTGCCAACATTATTGGAAGGATGATCGAAATTGAACCATTCCCTTTCACTTAAATACAATACATTTAGTTTCTTGGGATCAAAGTCTTGAGCCAAAATTGCCTCAAAGATAAATTGAATTGCTTTGAGGGCCAATTTAATAGGATTAGGACGAGAATTATTAGATATTTCTTGATTACTGGAAATCCAAATCACCCATAAAAAATACTTCAGGACAACCATCCAACACCGCATTACCGTCAAGTCTGATTTACACTGCCAAGGCAATTTTTGACTCCATTGATCAATCATTTCCTACCAACTCTTGTGAATGGAAAGGATATGAATCACATTTTCCAATGCTAGCTTCCATACCTGCATTGTAAATGGATAGTGTCGAAATACATGAGGGATATTCTCTTTAGCCTTTTCATGTAAAAAACATCGAGAGGGACCATGAATGTTTCACTTTCTGAGATATTTCGCAGTCAAAAATTTCTTGTGGACCAATTCCCAACAAAAAAGATTTATCATGGGAAATTTGTCTCTGTTCCAGATTCTCCTCCATAGGTGGTTTAGAGGAAGATGGGGCAATTTTTGAATCAACATGTCATATCCCACCAAAACTGTATGCATGTTCTTCTTACTACCCATCCATATGTGTCAATCCAACCTGGAGGTGATAATTGGAGCATAGCCTTTAAAGAACCCAAATGTACTCCTCAAGTATTTGGGGGGTTTGCATTGCCATGTGGATGAGAAAGTGATGTTGTGCAATCCTAAATTAGTGGATGAGGCTTTTGTATAGGAACAATACCTAGAGAACATAGGTTTGAAGGGAGCGCAATCAAGTGGATTGAAGCAGGAGGAGCAACAAGAAGATTCTAAGGAGGGGAATAAGAAGAAAAAAGTCAGAAGATAAGAAGGTGTTAGCCATAAAAAACCAGTGAAAATATCCTAGCAATCACTGCAACATTGTTGGCCATACAGAGGAAAAATGTTGGAAGTTGCGTTTAGAGATAAACCTGAAGAACAAGAAGAAAGACAAGAAGAAGAAGAATCTCATGGCCATTGATTCGAGCAAACAATTTGAAAGTAGATCAAATGTGGATGAGAAGATCATATTTACGTCAGAATCTGAGTATCCTTCAACAACAGGAAGAGAAAGAAATGACCAAACTCTTCCATATAAAGATACAAGTCAAGAATACAAATATTGGTGCTATATTTGACTCAGGATAGTAGGCAAATATCACTACAGCAGAGTTGGTCAAGGAGTTGGGGTTAGAAGTTCACGATCTTCCAAACCCATATCCGTTGGGATGGGTAAATAAGGGTGCAAATTTTAAGGTAACTAAACAGTGAAAAATTAGATTTGCTATTAGTGCTGATTTTATTGATGAAGAAGACCTAGATGTGGTTCCACTTGATGTATGCGGAGTCATGTTTGGGAGTCCATACATGTATATGCGTAATACAATATTAATGAATGATAACTATTACTGACTCATCAAGGATGGAAAATCATTCATTATCATTGTGCACAAAGGCAAGTAAAAAATCTCATTGGTAAGGCTAACCAAACCAAGAAATTGATCAGTTCCAACATGGAGTATGTTTTATTGTTTTTAAGAGAAAGTCAATCTTAAGAGGATTCAATAAGAGGCAAGGCATCCCTAGAGGGGTGTACTAAGAAACATTAACAAAAGTTGGAGGAGATGTTATAGACATACAGGGATGTGTTCTGAGATCCTAAAGGATTACCACTTAGGAAAGAAGTGGAGCACAAGATCTAGCTATTGCCAGACTCCCCATTTCCAAATATTGGGTTATATAGGAAGTCTGTTATAGAAGCAAGTGAGGTGAAGAAACAGTTACAAAAACTACTAGAGTAGGGTGTCATTAAACTGAGTACATCACCATGTGGGTCACCCATCATCATTGTGGCGAAGAAGGATGGGACTTGGCAGAAGTGTATAGATTACAGGGTGTTGAAAAAAATCATGCTCAAGAACAGATACCCCCTGTCCAGGATAGATGATCTTTTAGATCAGTTGCAGTAAGTGAAGTACTTCACCAAGTTGGACTTGAAGTCTGGATATCACTAGGTTCGAGTCAAAGAAGAAGATACATGGAAGACCACCTTCAAAACCAAGCAAGGTTTGTATGAGTGGTTAGTTATGCCATTTATCCAATGTAATGCACCAGCTACATTTATGAGATTAATGAATGATGTATTGTATCATTTTATAAATTCATTTGTTATTGTCTATTTGGATGATATACTGGTATATAGTGCTACCTAGGAGGAGAATATGTCACATTTGACACAGGTGCTAAAAACATTAAAGAAGCACTAGCTACTAACAAATCTCACGAAGTGAATTTTTTTGCAACAATCATTGGTGTATCTGGGGTATGTGATTTGTGGAGGAGAGCTAAATATAGATCCTTCCAAGATGGAGGCCATCATGAAATGGCCATTGTTAACATTTCTGAGGTTAAGAGTTTCATTGGGGAACAACATCACTCCACACCATAATTGCAAGTGGCAATAGTTTCCAGTGGGGAAAAGCCTAGCAAAGGGATTTCGAAGAGCTAAAGAAGAAGATCAACCAAGAACCAATTCTAGCATTACCAAACTTGCAGCGACTCTTTGAAGTGGGGACAAATGCAAGTGGGTATGCTATGGGAGTTGCCTTAATGCAGCGATGAAGGCATGTATGCTACCTGTTGATGGTACTGAACCTACCAACATGTCAGGGGATCTCCTCGATAAGAAGTCCCAATTAGACCTCATACCGTTTGGTGTAGGAGTCCCAAAAGTGGATTGTACGGTAATGCCTTGACTGCGATTTCGCGTAGAGGCAAGTGATATGTCTCTGTTGGTAGCAAGGGTGTGACAACTGCAACAAGCCAAGGAAGGTGCATAAGAGGTTCAAACACATGGGAGTTGAGATGAGTTAAGAAGGGAACCCATGAGAAAATATGCATCACAACATGGAAGGAAAGTTGGCTAGCAATCCAAAGTGATGGTTAAACCAACATCAAGTTTAAGAAAGATTCATACATACATACACAGAAAATTCCATACATGAATGCATAATCAAACAAATACATATATCATTTAGAGTAAACCAGTTAACATAGAATAAAATACAACATATGCATGAAACGTGTCGGATTTGTTATATTAATAAGTGTAAGTGAAAGTCATACAATACGTCCATGTATAACCACTAGTTCCGACATTGGAAAGTTACAGCCACAATTGCTTTCTCCTCCAAAGAGATGTACTAGCTCTGTGTAGTGGAGAAGCTAAGGCTCGTTACAATACTGTCCAAGTTATCTCTAAGATAGTCCTATCGGAAGCTTGGCCGAACAAAAGCCTTTACAATGAGTTATGAGGTTCTATTTATAGCAAAGGGTGGGGTGACCCTTGACATTCCCCTTTGTGATAGTTCGTCTACCCTCATGACTCTTCATCTACTCTATGACTGTTACATCCAACTATCGCCACTTGAGATTCCACTAGACAAGACATTACATTACAATGCACATGTGCCCATGTGAGACAAAATGGCTTGAGAAAGCCATGCAAGACATCACTGACACTTGGTTTGTTGTGGTGAGACCATCTCTTTGACATGCTTATGATGGTGAAGGTGGTGAGTTGATGCCAAGCTTGGTCATCTGTGATGGTGTGCATGTGCTCCATGATGACATCTTGCGTAAGAGAACTCTTGCCTTCGTTGCATCTAGGTGCATTGGTATGGCTCCTCCATCCAACTCGTCTACTAGCATGCGCATGGTCTTCTTGGGTGCGGCCGAACCGGAAAAACACTAATGCATAGTGTTTGTGTTGATCTTCTAGTGTGTGCTGGTGGTCATATGCATCAACTGTCAATTGCATGTTCAGCTCCAGTTGAACTTGCTTCTTGTCTTTGCCTTGGTGAGTGTGCTGAATGGATGGGATCACATGAGTGTGCACAAATGAAATGTATGTTGCTGAATTCCCTTGCATGCGATCATCAACACTGCTCACCATGTCTACTCCATGCCAGCTGTTGGGATGGATCTATAACTTGTACGGGCATAGTTTCATTCATGAGTGCATGTTGTGCCCCCTGCTATACCTATTCTTGTTGCAACTCATTCTCTCGTCTATGCAGCTCTCTTCCTTGAGTTACTGCTTCAACACATGCAACTCCTTCTCTGTTTCGTTCACTTCCTTCACGCGATCCTCTTGTCGCACCGTCACCTCATAGCCTGAGTCTCCAAAGTTGCTTTCATCACAAGTGGATTTGCTTGATCTTGCAACTTTGTTCTGCCTTTGTGTTGTCAACAACCTTCCTCTTGCGTTCATTGCATCTGGTATGCTGCCTTCAGCTGCTGTTCATGGTGCTTCTTGTTGTGATGCTACTGCCATCATATCTTGATGTCTTTGTTTATGAACAACTTGATGTCTGTATGGGTAGGCAAGTTCATAGACACTTGCTTGGTTGCAACCCATGCTGTGCTCTCAAAGGTGTCCTTTGACTTTGATCTCCTGAAGGCCATTGTGCTTGTGCTACTGAGATGTAGATGAACACTTGGGATACCTGTGGACATGGCAACACTCATGGAAAGAAACCTGTCAGTCGAAAACCAAAACGAACTTGAGAACTGACTTGCAACATACCTATGTGACTGATCATGAAGGTTGCACAATTTCCATCACGAGGTCGGGAGACTAACTACCAAAACTGCGCAAGGCACAGTCCGGGCTATTAGGAGGCTGATTGACTACTAGAACTGTGCAATGCATAGTCCAGCCTAGCTTGCTGAGGACTAAAACTGCGCAATGCGCAATTTCAGTCAGTAGTGACATGAAACCAACAAACTACATTGCGCAGTTTCTGGGGCCAACAAGACACTGCCTCCAAGAATTGTGCAATGTATGCCTAGAGGTCAGCTCCTGGCTAGACTTGTGCAATTTCTGGAGAGAAGGCAAAGCCTTCGCTTCCGGAAATGCGTAGTGCTAGCCGGGCAAGGCACGGTCCGGGCCAAGGTAGCCTAGTCCGATCGATGGGTTAATAAAAACATGAGAAGTGTGAAAGCATGATGAGATGAGTGCAAACAAGAGTGAATGATCATTCATGAAAACAACAATTGCAGGATTTGGAAAACAGGAAAGCACGCATGTGTGCGAAGCGAGTCGCCGTAATGATGACCGTCCATGCAAAACAATGTCATGCATGCGACAACAGTGAGATGTTAACGAAAACTGAAACGTTTCTAGTAAAAGCTAGTATGTATCAAAATGATAGCAAGCACTCACTGAAATCAAGCAGGCATCATTCATACGAAGCAAAACACAAAAAACTCCAGAAACACAGTGCGAGACATGGAAAGCAGGCTTACCCAAAAACAACTGAGCTGAATGTGCCGATGTCTCCTAGATGCAATGTGGGATGTCAAAGTTGCAAGATGGATGTGAGGAATGAGCTCTGCAGTGTCTGGTTGATGAGTTTCGATAAAATTGAGGTTGCGACACACATGCCACAAATCTAGGGAAAGCAACACTTGGTGGGAGGTTTTTGAAATGATCCTTGCATGTAACCTCCAACTACTAAAAATAGATCCCTGAAACAAGGGATGCCTTTGCATGCTACCTTGGGAGGAGAAGCCCATGCATGCAAATCAGGTTTGCTTGGTCCCGGACGGGATCGATTAACTCAATTGCACATGCAACAATCTGCTCAACTAGGAGGAAAGAATTCACATTTCTGGGAAGGAGCCGAGTTGGCTGCCCAGAGGGATTGTGCAATTTATAGGTAGAGTAGCTGGCTGCTTCCTAGAATTGTGCAATTTTTGGGTTTTGCAGCCATGCTGGGTGGAATTGCGTAATTTTCTCAGTGAACAGTGGTAGGAAAAATTGCGCAATTCTAGAGCCCAGCAGGTTTCCAAACAACATTGCGCAATTTTTGGAGGGAAGGCTGGTTTCCCTCCAGAATTGAGCAATTTCTTGAGGGAGCTACTCAGCCTGTAGCTGGACTAAGTCCAGTGAAACAACCTGTGAGGGGGATGAAACAAGATTTGATGGACAGGTTGTCATTCTGCAAGAAAATCACTGAATATTATGTACTTGACAAGGCAAGACATGCTGTTGTGAAAGGTTGGTAGGGCGGCTCAAAAAAAAATCTAAGGAAAAATTTTGGAGGGTGGTCATAGTCACTACAACACTTGGCGACACACTGGTAGAACTACAACTCTCTGAATGGGCCTTGTTCGTGAAAACCAAGTCTAACACCTCCAGAAGTATTGTTCAGTTCTCAGTTCGTCTTGGTTTCCACACTTGATTGATTTTAAGATGTAGCATCTGCCGATATCTTGGTTGATTGACACACATTGCAAGCCAAGTCAATATAGTTGTTTCGATTTGGGTTGAGGGGTATATTGGTGCACAAGCAGTATAGTCATCAGAGTCTTAGTTTCATCTCTGGTGTTGCTCCGTTGCCAGCAGGCCTGGAAAGTACCCCGATGGAGTCACACAAGAACACAAGCATGGCTTTGCTACCAGAGAGCCTGGTTAGTACCCTGGCGAAGTTACTTGCATCACCTCTCTGTGCAGGAAGCCTTTCTCTTCTTTCGCCTTATTCATTTTTTTCATTTTTTCGAAATTTTTCACTTTCATTTTTTCATAACTGTGCATAACACTTATTCATCTCAGAGGTGGAAGAGGGATCTCAACTTATTGAGAGTAGAAGGGGTTGTTCCTTCAAAGAAGTAGTTTATTATATACCTCTAACGTGCCTATTAAGGTTTTCCTCCTCACCTTACTTTACTTGACTGAGCTGACAAGGGTTAACCCAAAAACAACCGACTAGAGTAGGTGACACTAGTTAGTGTGCAAGCGTTGTGTTTTCACTAAGGTTCATTTCGAATAGTACGTATTTTCCATCGATGTATCATGGACTAAAAGTAACAAGTTCTTCATACAGATCCGTGATGATAGATAACCAAGTAGTGATAGCTGCACAAGGTCGCTTGTACTTTACCCAACTCGTTTCAAGAGTCATGCATGGTTTCATGTGAAACTAACCTACGAACGAAAACAAGTGAACAAACAACAAAGAAAAGCAGAAACATAAGTAAATGCAAAAGAAAAGTGAGTAAGCAAACAAGCAAGCAAACAACAAGCAAACAAAGAAAGAAAGCAAACAATTATGCAAGAAAGAAAACTGAAAGAAAACACTACTCCTACTCCTAAGCTAACAATGCATGGGCCTGATCACGTGAAGTGATATTTCCAATGCAGCCACTGGTGCATTGGTTGACCCATGTTGGTGAAGGCACTGTTTGTGAACATCGTAGTTGCACAAACCAGCAAGCATGAAAGATATATCGATGAATGTAGACACACTCTAAGCTTACAAGCAACCACAAAACAAAGATGAGTGAAAGCGCATGATATGCATTCTGTGGAGTTGCCATGGTGTTGTGCTACACTGCATGCAGATGTTGATTGTATGCATTCTCTTGACTATGACATGCAAGCAAACATGAGAAAGGTAGACCACTTACGTTGTGCATGTGTGCTTGTTGTGCAAGATTCCTCCAACGCATGAGCAATGGGATGATGTAGTTCGAGTGGAGGAAGCGAAATATCGGTGTTTGGTTGATATTCAATGAAAAGCAGAGAGTGATGAGGAGCCTTACATGTTTCAACAATTTCCTGATCGGAAGTGAAACCAACCTCAGGACAACAAGGACCTGACATAACCATCAGCTCGGGCTGAAGTGCCTCGACATTCTGGGGGGGTTTCGACTTCGTCGACAGATAGATCATCGTAGACCAGTGTCTTAGACAGATTAACAACGATTGAATCAACATCATGATCAGATGAAGAAGTAGAGAGATCACGACAACCAAGATCAGAAAATTCAGGGTGTTTGTCGACATCATGATGATTTTATGAATCGGGTAGAGGGGTAGATGAGAAGCAAATATGTTCACCCTCTATGTTTTCAGAAATGAAGGATGACTGATTAGACATATTTTTGAAGGAAGATGTGTCCTCTCCGCACTGTGATGACAGATTGACATCCGACGTGTCCTGTGAATGATCAAAAGTAGAAACATCCGGAAATGGCTTTTCACAGGGGAAATTAGCAGTGGCAGAATCACAAAGGATGTCAGAATAAACTGGATGAGGTGTGGTTGGTAGGGAGTCATCCTTCACCACGGGTTCTTCTTTAGATTCTTGCACACACTCATCATGAATGATGGTATAGGTTGGCTACATAACACCAACTCTATCGACAACTTGATCCTCATTCACAATAGGTGAGGAGTTCGGAATGGAAGAACACAAGACAGTACAATCCAGAGGGTCAACAGAATGTGGGGATGGAGGTTGAGGGAACGAATCCACGTGACAACCAATAAGTTGGCAAGTCAAATCTTCATAGATATCAAGAGCAGGTGGGGTGGGAGGATGTGACAGTTCAACGGATGTGTGTACATGATCTCCCACATCACTCTACGGTGGTGGAGTTGTTTGATGAGGTGAAGGCGAACAATCACTTGTGACAGCAACTGTGCTTGCGTGTGATTGCGCAGCTCCATCACCAAAGTGTGTTGAGCGGGGTTTGGATATGTGAAGAAGATACTCAAATATTCCATAAAGAAATTCCCAATCAATTTCATCTTCGGGAAATTAGTATGCAAGATTATAAAATAATGTGTAAAACTGATCAACGGATTCATCAGGTTCTTTTCATACTTTTAGAATTTCTTGATTAAGTGCTTTATGGTTAAAGTGATTGAATGCAAGGTCTATCTCTGTGATCAGATGAGCAAGAGAATGAATAGATTTTTTGGGCAGCTTGGCACACTAGTGCATGGGGTGCCCTCGAAGGGTGGCGCAGGTCATGTACTCTTCAAATATTCCATGTCTTTTGCATGAGCCTACAACGCTGACCGCATGCCTAACCAAGGCTACGTGGCCTCCACCATCAAATGTTTTATGTGACAAGTTATCTGAGATATCTTCTGAGATTATTAAGTCGTTTCCATAATACGTACACTCCGGAAGAGCAACTTTGTAGTTAGTCATGATAGATATGTAGAGGTTCAAAACAGATGTGAGGACTCATCTTGTCGTCTGGCCCTCCTTCTAGCACCAAAATGTTTACGGTGCTGGAACCGTCAACATGTCAGGGAATCTCCCACGGTAATAAGTACCAATTATACCTCAGACCGTTTGGTGTAGGAGTCCCAGAAGTGGGTCATACGGTAATGCCTTGACTGCGATTTCACACAGAGGCAAGTAAAGTGTCTATGTTGGTAGCAAGTGTGTGACAGTTGCAACAAGCCAAGGAAGGTGCATGAGAGGTTCAAACACACGGGGGTTGAGATGAGTGTGCCCCTTCGAAACCTGTGATAGCACAGAGTTAAGAAGGGAACACACGAGTAAAGATGCATCACAACATGGAAGGAAAGTTGGCTAGCAATCCAAAGTGATGGTTAAACCAACAACACATTTCAGAAAGATTCATACATGCATACATAAAAAAGTTTATACATGCATGAGTAAACAAAAAAATACATATATCATTTAGAGTAAACCAGATAGCATAGAATACAATACAACATATGCATGAAACATGATGGCTCCGTTATATTAATAAATGCAAGTTCCAGTCATACATCACGTCCATGTCTAACCACTAGTTTCGATAGTGGAATGTTACAACCACAACCACCTGCTCCTCCAAAGAGATGTACTAGCTCTGCATAGTGGAGAAGCCAAGGCTCGTTATAATACTGTCCACGCTCTCTCTAAGATAGTCCTATCAGAAGCTTGGATGAACAAAAGCCTTTACAATGAGTTATGAGGTTCTATTTATAGCAAAGGGTGGGGTGACCCTTGACATTCCCATTTGTGACAGTTCGTCTACCCTCATGACTCTTCATCTACTCTATGACTATTACATCCAAATCGCGACACTTGAACTTCCACTAGACAAGATGTTACATTACAATGCACATGTTCCCATGTGAGACAAAATGGTTTGATCAAGCCATGCAAGATAGCACTGACACTCGGTCTGTTGTGGTGAGACCAACTCTTTGACATGCTTGTGATGGTGAAGGTGGTGAGTTGATGCCAAGCTTGGTTGTCTGTGATGGTGTGCATGCGCTCCATGGTGACATCTTGCTGAAGTGAACTCTTGCCTTTGTTGCATTCGGGTGCATTGGTATGGATCCTCCATCCAACTCATCTACTACATGCACATGGTCTTCTTGGGTGCGCCCGAACTGGCAACACACTGATGCATAGTGTCTGTGCTGATATTCTAGTGTGTGCTGGTGGTCATGCACATCAACTATCAACTGGATGTTCAGCTCCAGTTGGACTTGCTTCTTATCTTTGCCTTGGTGAGTGTGTTGAATGGGTGGGATCACATGAGTGCACACAATGACATGCATGTTGCTGAATTCCCTTGCATGTGATCAACAACACTGCTCACCATGTCTACTCCGTGCCAGTTGTTGGGATGGATCTATAACTTATACAGGCAGAGTTTCATCCATGAGTGCATGTTGCGTCCGCTGCTGTACCTATTCCTGCTGCAAATAATACTCTCATCTATGCAACTCCTATTCTTCCTTGAGTTGCTACTTTAGCACATGAAACTCATTCTTTGTTCCATTCTCTACCTTCGCATGATCTTCATGTCGTGCCATCACCTCATAGCCTGAGTCTCCAAAGTTGCTTTCATCACAAGTGGATCTGCTTGAGCTTGCAACTTTTTTCTGCCTCTATGTTGTTAAGAACCTTCCTCTTGTGTTCGTTGCATCCCATATGTTGCCTTTAGCTGCTGTTCATGGTGCTGCTTGCTATGATTATTTTTCCATCATATCTTGATGTCCTTGTCTACGTACAACTTGATGTCTTCATGGGTATGCATGTTCATAGACACTTGCTTGGTTGCAACCCATGTTTTGCTCTCAACGGTGTCCTTTGACTCTGCTCTCCTGAAGGCCATTGTGCTTGTGTTGCTAAGAGGTAGATGAACACTTGTGATACATGTGGACATGGAAACACTCATGGCAAGCAATCTGTCAGTCGAAAACCAAAACAAACTTGAGAACTGACTTGCAACATACCTGTGTGATTGATCATGAAGCTTGCGCAATTTCCATCAGGAGGTCGGGAGACTGACTGTCAAAACTGCGCAAGGCATAGTCCGAGCTGTCAGGAGGTTGAATTACTGCTGAAATTGTGTAATGCACAGTCCAACCTGGCCTGCTGAGGACTGAAACTACGTAATACACAATTTTAGTCAGCAGTGACATGTAACCAGCAAACTGCATTACGCAGTTTCTGGGGCCAACAAGACAATGCCTCCAAGAATTGTGCAATGCATGCTTGGAGGGCAGTACCTGGCTAGAATTGCACAATCTCTGGAGGGAAGGCATAACCTTCTCTTCCAGAAATGCGTAGTGCTAGCCGGGCAAGGCACAGTCCGGGCCAAGGCAGCCTAGTCCGGCCGATGGGTTACTGAAAACATGAGAAGTGTGAAAGCATGATGAGATGAGTGCAAACAAGAGTGAATGATCATTCATGCAAACAAAAAGTGTAAGATTCGGAAAATGGGAAAGCACACATGTGTGTGAAGCGAGTCACCGCAACGACGGCTGTCCGTGCAAAACAATGTCGTGCATGCGACAGCAGTGAGATGTTAACGACAACTGAAACGGTGCTAGTACAAGCTAGTATTGATCCATGTGGATGTTGGTGGCCACCGAGCTATCCCACAACTGTCCAGTTTTTCAGTTTCCTTAATTGTAGCAAAATTTACTATTTTTAGTAGTTTTTCGGGTCGTGAACTTTCGGAGCTGTTTTGAGGCCCTAAACGACGTTTTTTTGGGAAAAATGGGAGCAACATGGGTCCATGGATGGATGTTGCTCTTTCAAAAGTTGTAGTTCTTGGATAGATCTTTCTAATGAGATATTGTGCACGTCAAACGGAGATCGTATGCCAAAGTTACGACCTCGGGACGTTGATGTACCAGTTTACCCAAACAAGGCCCATAGTTTGGCATTTCATCTTCTAGGGTTAGGTTTTTGAATGTTTAGGGTTTTCCATTGTTTCTCAACAATAAATAGGCCTTCAAGCCTCATTGTAACATAGTTCAGAGGCATGTAGCCACCACATCTCTTCTTAGAGATAAGCTACCATCGCCCTAGCTGGTTTATTTCCATTTCTATTTGTAATCATATTTTAGTATTTTACATTAATGAAATGAAGTATTGTTTCCGCTGCATCTATGTATTTATGGTAATTTTTGTAATTTGTTGTGTTCTTGTTTAAATTCGGAAAAGTGGTATTAGAGCAGTCTGCTCTTTCTCTGTCTTTCCTTGCATGTCCCCAACGAGGTCGGGATATAAGGAGTTAGGGCTTGAAGTGGTCGAACATTTGTAAGACCAGCCTCGCAAATCCCGACGGCCTCCCATGGCGAATGAAAAGAAAGACGAGGGGACAGGCGATCTTATCAAAATATTGCTCGAAGAAGCCCTCGAGTGACAAAGGAATGCGATGATGGACAAATTTGCCCAGATCCTTCAGCGGCTACCTAGAGGCGACGCATTGGCTTCCAACAGCTACTCTGGAAATGCCACGCCCTTTAAGGTACAAGTTAATTTTGAAATCCCCCATCTTCGAGGGTCAAATAGACACAGATGCCGTAGATAAATGGTTAAATCTTCTAGAAGGGTATTTTTTTGTTCATGAATTTTCAAGTTGGGAAAAGATTATTTTTGCTCTTCTCAAAGTAGCCCCCCACGTCAAGGACTGGTTGGAAAGCTACTGCGAGCAGAAGGATGAAAGTACGGGCTCACTATTTTTAGCCGCACCCACTTGGAATTCATTCCGGGATGCCATCAAGGAGCAGTACTACTGTGTCAAAAGTATGAGGACAAATACATAAAGTGGACCACGCCGCGGCAGGGAAGGTACTAAGATGTGTCAGAGTTCACAAACATTTTTCATACCCTTCACATACAGTTGGGTATCAAGGACTCTAAGCTACATTTGGTACTTAAATGCCAGGGCTGCCTACATAGATACATCCAGGAAGAGATGGAGTTCCCGAACATCTCCTCGCTCGACACGATGTACAGATACGTTGTCAAAATTGAGCAAAAGTTTAAACAGAAGAATCGAGACTTTGGATTTGCGAATCTCAAGCAAGGGAAGGGCTTCCCCAAATCGCAGAACCAAGGACAAAGCCAAGATGGGGAAACCCAAGACAACCCGTTGAAGCCACAAGAAAATAACATCACCATGAAGTTGAAGAAGGACACAGGAAAGTGGTGTGAGTTCCATAAGAGCCCCACTCACAACACAAGTGAGTGTTGGACCAAGCAGTTGCTAGTGGCCGAGTTGAAGGCTTCAGAATCAGATACATGTTCCGACCCTAAGTCAGAACTCGACAAGGGGAATGGCAAAGGGAAGCAGATGATTGACATGGAGCCCAATGCCATCGTTGCCACCACCAAGATACAAAAGAATGAGCCCGAAGATCCAGAGGAGGGGGAGTGTCTTTTCCACTCACAGATGTGGGTGAAGGGTTCACCGCTCTAATTCATTGTCGATAGTGGTGGCCAAACGAACCTCATTTTAGTAGAGGTTGTGAAGCGGTTGGGCCTACTGACTATACCACACCCGCAGCGGTACAATATTGGGTGGCTTCACCAAGGACTAGATCTTCGAGTTCGCCAGCACTGCCGCCTTCCCTACAACATCAAACCCTTCACAGACGAGGTATTGTGTGATGTTACACCTCTGGATGTTTATGATGTATTATTAGGCCAGCCATACTTGTGGAGGCGACATGTTGTGTATGAGTCAAGGCCTTGCGTTGTTATTATTTCTTTGGGTAATTCATTATACAGGATACCGGAGGTAGCCCCACCTACCACCACCTCTTTGATCACTGCTAAGAAAGTTAGAGTGGTCTACTCTTTCTCTGTCTTTCCTTACATGTCCCCAACGAGGGTGGGATATAAGGAGTTAGGGCTTGAACTGGTTGAACCTTTGCAAGACCAGCCTCACAAATCCCGACGGCCTCCCATGGCGGATGAAAAGAAAGACGAGGGGGCGGGAGATCCTATCAAAATATTGCTCGAAGAAGCCCTTGAGCGACAAAGGAACGCGATGATGTACAACTTTTCCTAGATCCTTCAGCGGCTACCCAGAGGTGACGCATCGGCTTCCAACAGCTACTCTAGAAACGCCACGCCCTTTAAGGTACAAGTTAATTTTGAAATCCCCATCTTTGAGGGTCAAATAGACATAGATGTCATAGATAAATGGTTAAATCTTTTAGAAGGGTATTTTTCTATTCATGAATTTTCAAGTCTGGAAAAGATTATTTTTTCTCTTCTCAAAGTAGCCCCCCATGCCAAGGACTGGTGGGAAACCTACTACGAGCAGAAGGATGAAAGTACGGGCTCACTTGGAATTCATTTCGGGATGCCATCAAGGAGTAGTACTACCCTGTCAAAAGCTATGAGGACAAATACATAAAGTGGACCACGCTGCGGAAGGGAAGGGACCAAGATGTGCCAGAGTTCACAAACATTTTTCATACCGTTCGCACACAGTTGGGTATCAAGGACTCTGAGCTGCATTTGGTACTCAAATACCACGACTGCCTACACAGACACATCAAGGAAGAGATGGAGTTCCTAAACATCTCCTCGCTCAGCACGACGTACCGATACGTTGTCAAAATCGAGCAGAAGTTTAAACAGAAGAAGCGAGACTTTGGATTTTTGAATCTCAAGCAAGTGAAGCGGTTGGGCCTACCGACTACACCACACCCGCAACCGTACAGTATCAGGTGGCTTCACCAAGGATGAGATCTTCGAGTTTGCCAACAATGTTGCCTTCCTTACAACATCAAACCCTTCACAGACGAGGTATTGTGTGATGTTACACCTCTGGATGATTGTGGTGTATTACTAGGCCAACCATAATTGTGGAGGTGACATGCTGTGTATGATTCAAGGCCTCACGTTGTTATTATTCCTTTGGGTAACTCATTATATAGGATACCTGAGGTAGCCCCACCTACCACCACCTCTTTGATCACTGCTAAGAGAGGCAGCAAGCTCATCTCCCAAACTAGGAAATTCATTTTCTGTCTAGTTCACTCCCAAAGTAAGGGGAAGATCATCGCCACATCCATGATCCCCGTGAAGGGTTCCTCCATGTAGAAGCAACAACAAAAAATGGATACAGTCATGAAAACAGAGAGGAACATCTTCTCCTCATCCACAGGGACACCATTGCACTATCAGGTACCACGCAAGTTCCAAGTAAGCGACAAAGTTTGGTTACATTTGCAGAAAGAACACCTTACCAGAACACATCAGAAGCTCAGACCACTCTGACATGGTCCTTACACCATTAACAAGGCCGTGGGAAACAATGCTTTGGAGCACAACATTCCCTCATTCCTTCGCCTGCACCAAGTGTTCAATGTGTACCGTCCTCAACCATGCTTCCCACCATTACTGGACAGATCCGAGATTGCAGAACAACGCACCATGGACCAAGTTTAGTAGATGGAGGAACTCAACACAATGGGAACCATTGCTTCCTAAGGGGGGAAGAATGATCCAACTGGAGGTTGGTGGCCACCCACCTATCCCACTTGGACCCCCAGAACTGTCTCTTTCAGTTTCCTTAATTGTAGCACAGTTTACTATTTTTAGCAGTTTTTCGGGTCCTGAACTTCTGGAGTCGTTTTGAGGCCCTAAACGATGTTTTTTGGGAACAATAGGAGCAACATGGGTCCATGGATTGATTTTTCTTTTCCCAAAGTTGTAGTTCTCGGATAGATATTTCTAACGAGATATTGTGCACATCAAACGGAGATCGTATGCCAAAGTTATGACCCCGGGAAATTGATGTACCAATTTAACCAAACGGGGCCCATAGTTTGGTGTTTCATCATCTAGCGTTAGGTGTTTGAATGTTTAGGGTTTTCCATTGTTTCTCAACAATAAATAGGCCTTCAAGACTCATTATAACACAATTCAGAGGTATGTACCCGCCACATCTCTTCTCAGAGATAAGCTACCATTGCCCTAGCTGGTTTATTTCCATTTCTATTTGTAAGCATATTTCAATATTTTACATTAATGAAATGAAGTATTATTTCCGCTGCATCTCTGCCTTTATGGTTATTTCTGTAATTTTTTGCGTTCCTATTTAAATCTGGATCAATGGTATTAGAGTAGTTTGCTCTTTCTCTGTCTTTCCTTGTATGTCCCCAACGAGGTTGGGATATAAGGAGTTAGGGCTTGAACTGGTCGAACCTTTGCAAGACCAACCTCGAAAATCCCGACGGCCTCCCATGGCGGATGAAAAGAAAGACGAGGGGGCAGGAGATCCTATCAAAATCTTGCTCGAAGAAGCCCTCGAGCGACAAAGGAATGCGATGATGGACAAATTTGCCCAGATCCTTCAGCGGCTACCCAGAGGCGACGCATCGACTTCCAACAGTTACTTTGGAAATGCCACACCCTTTAAGGTACAAGTTAATTTTGAAATCCCCATCTTCGAGGGCCAGATAGATGCAAATGTTGTAGATAAATGGTTAAATCTGCTAGAAGGGTATTTTTATGTTCATGAATTTTCAAGTCGGGAAACCTACTTCGAGCAGAAGGATGAAAGTACGGGCTCCCTATTTTTAGTGCACCCACTTGGAATTCATTCTGAGATGCCATCAAGGAGCAGTACTACCCTATCTAAAGCTATGAGGACAAATACATAGAGTGGACCACGCTACGGCAGGGAAGCGACCAAGATGTGCTGGAGTTCACAAACATTTTTAATACCCTTCACACATAGTTGGGTATCAAGGACTCTGAGTTGCATTTGGTACTCAAATACCGCAGCTGCCTACACAGATACATCCAGAAAGAGATGGAATTCCTGAAAATCTCCTCGCTCGGCACGGTGTACCGATACACTATCAAAATCGAGCAGAAGTTTAAACAGAAGAAGCGAGACTTTGGATCTGGGAATCTCAAGCAAGGGAAGGGCTTCCCCAAATCGTAGAACCAAGGACAAAGCCAAGACGGGGCAACCCAATACAACCCGTCGAAGCCACAAGAAAAGAACAACACCATGAAGTTGAAGGACACAGGAAAGTGGCGTGAGTTCCATAAGAGCCCCACTCACAACACAAGTGAGTGTCGGACCAAGTAGTCGCTGGTGGTCGAGTTGAAGGCTTCAGAATCAGATGCATGTTTCGACCCTGAGTCAGAACCTGACAAGGGGAATGGAAAAGGGAAGCAGATCATTGACGCAGAGCCTAACACCATTATTGCCACCACCAAGATATAGAAGAATGAGCCCAAAGATCCAGAGGAGGGGGGGTGTCTTTTCCTCTCACAAATGTGGGTGAAGGGTTCGCTGCCGCAATTCATTGTCAATAGTGGCAGCCAAAAGAACCTCATTTTAGCAGAGGTCGTGAAGCGGTTGGGCCTACCGAGTACACCACACCTGCAACTGTATAGTATCGAGTGGCTTCACCAAGGACAAGATCTTAAAGTTTGCCAGTAGTGCCGCCTTCCCTACAGCATCAAACCCTTCACAGACGAGGTATTGTGTGATGTTACACCTCTAGATGTTTGTGATGTATTATTAGGCCAACCGTACTTGTGGAGGCGACATGCTGTGTATGAGTCAAGGCCTCACGCTATTATTATTTCTTTGGGTAATTCATTATACAGGATACCTGAGGTAGCCCCACCTACCACCACCTCTTTTATCACTACTAAGAAAGGCAGCAAGCTCATCTCCCAGACTAGGAAATTCATTTTCTGTCTAGTTCACTCCCAAAGTAAGGGGAAGATCGTCGCCACATCCATGACCCCCGCGAAGGGTTACTCCACGCAGAAACAACAGTAGCAGATGGATACGGTCATGAAAACAGACAGGAACATATTATCCTCACCCACAGGGACACTGTTGCACTATTAGGTACCACACAAGTTTCAAGTAGGTGGAAAATTTTGGTTACATCTATAGAAAGAACACCTTAGCAGAACCCATTAGAAGCTCAGACCACTTCGACATAGTCCTTACACCATTACCAAGGCTGTGGGAAACAATGCTTTGGAGCACAACATTCCCTCATTCCTTCGCCTGCACCAAGTGTTCAATGTGTACCGCCCTCGACCATTCTTCCCACCATTACTGGACACATCAGAGATTGCAAAACAACTCACTAGGGACCAAGTTCAGCGGATGGAGGAACTCAATGCAATGGGGACCATTGCTTCCTAAGGGGGGAGGAATGATCTAGGTGGATGTTGGTGGCCACCCACCTATCCCACTTGGACCGCCACAACTATCTCTTTCAGTTTCCTTAATTGTAGCAGAGTTTACTATTTTTAGTAGTTTTTCGGGTCTTGAACTTCTAGAGTCGTTTTGAGGTCCCAAACAAAGTTTTTTGGGAAAACTGGCAGCAACATGGGTTCATGGACCGATGTTTCTCTTCCCAAAGTTGTAGTTCTCAGATAGATCTTTCTAACGAGATATTGTGTGCGTCAAACAAAGATCATATGCCAAAGTTACGACCCCAGGAAGTTGATGTACCAATTTACCAAAACGGGGCCCACAGTTTGGCATTTCATCTTCTAGGGTTATGTTTTTTGATGTTTAGGGTTTTCCATTGTTTCTCAAAAATAAATAGGCCTTCAACCCTCATTGTAACATAGTTCAGAGGCATGTAGCCGCCACATCTCTTCTCAGAGATAAGCTACCATTGCCCTAGCTGGTTTATTTCCATTTCTATTTGTAAGCATATTTCAATATTTTACATTAATGAAATGAAGTATTATTTCCGCTGCATCTTTGTCTTTATGGTTATTTCCATAATTTGTTGCATTCCTGTTTAAATTTGGGTCTTGAACTTCTGGAGTCGTTTTGAGGCCCTAAACGACGTTTTTTGGGAAAACTGGGAGCAACATGTGTCCATGGACTGATGTTGCTCTTCCCAAAGTTGTATTTCTCGGATAGATCGTTCTAACGAGATATTGTGCGCGTCAAATGGAGATTGTGTGCCAAAGTTACGACCCCGGGAAGTTGATGTACCAATTTACCCAAACGGGGCCCATAGCTTGGCGTTTCATCTTCTAGGGTTAGGTTTTTGGATGTTTAGGGTTTTTCATTGTTTCTCAACAATAAATAGGCCTTCAAGCCTCATTGTAACACAGTTCAGAGGCATGTAGCCGCCACATCTCTTCTCATAGATGAGCTACCATCGCCCTAGCTGGTTTATTTCCATTTCTGTTTGTAAGCATATTTCAGTATTTTACATTAATGAAATGAAGTATTATTTCTGCTGCATCTCTATCTTTATGTTTATTTATTTAATTTGTTGCATTCCTGTTTAAATCCGGATTAGTGGTATCAGAGCGGTTTGCTCTTTCTCTATCTTTCCTTGCATGTCCCCAACGATGTCAGGATATAAGGAGTTGGGGCTTGAATTGGTCGAACCTTTGCAAGACCAGCCTCGCAAACCTCGATGGCCTCCCATAGCAGATGAAAAGAAAGATGAGGGGGCAGGAGATCTTATCAAAATCTTGCTCGAAGAAGCCCTCAAGCGACAAAGGAACGCGATGATGGACAACTTTGCCCAAATCCTTCAGCGGCTACCTAGAGGTGACGCGTCGGCTTCCAACAGCTACTCTGGAAACGTTGCTCTGCCCATAAATCCAGATCAAGTATGTATCAAAACGACAATAAGTGCTCACTGAAATCAAGCAGACATCATTCATATGAAATGAAACACAAAAAACGCCAGAAACGTAGTGCGAGTCATGAAAAGCGGGCTTACCCCAAAACAACTGAGTTGAATCTGCCGATGACTCCTAGATGTAATGTGGGATGTTAGAGCTGAAAGATCGATGTGAGGAATGAGCTCTGCACTACCCGGTTGATGATTTTCGATAAAATTAAGGTTGCGACGCGCATGCCACAAATCTAGGGAAAGCGACTCTTGGTGGGAGGTTTTTGAAATGATCCTTGCATGTAAACTCCAATTGCTAAAAATAGATCCTTGAAACAAGGGATGCCTTTACATGCTGCATTGGGAGGAGAAGCCCATGCATGCAAATCAGGTTTTCTTGGTCCCAGAGGTGATCAATCAACTCAACTACAGATGCAACAATCTGCTCAACTAGGAGGAAAAAATGTGCATTTATGGGAAGGAGCTAGGTTGGATTCCTAGAGGGATTGCGCAATTTATGGGTAGAGCAACTGATTCTTGCCCAGAATTGTGCAATTTCTGGGCTGAGCAGCCCTGCTAGGAGGAATTGCACAATTTTCTCAGTGAACAGTGGCAGGAAGAATTGTGCAATTCTGGAGCCCAGCAGGCTGCTAGAAAGAATTGCACAATTTCTGGAGGGAAGGTTGGTTTCCCTCCAAAATTGCAAAATTTCTTGAGGGAGCTGCTCAACCTGCAGCTGGACCAAGTCTAGTGAAGAAACCTATGAGGGGGATGCAACGAGATTTGATGGAAAGGCTGTCATTCTGCAAGAAAATCACTGAAGCATGTGTACTTGACAAGGCAAAACATGTTGTTGTGAAAGGTTGGTGGGGAGGCTCCAAAACAAAGCTAAGGTAAAATTTTGGAGGGTGGTTGTAGTCACTACAACACTACCATTCTAAATTATTTCATGGGTGGTCCTTAACTACCCTACCTATGACAAGGAGATCTATGCCATGGGACAAGATGTGAAGAAGTGGAAGCACTATATGATGGGAAACAAGATAGTAATCCACACAGATCACCAGCTGTTACAGTAACTCCAGGCCCAAAGTAAGATACAACAAACCAGACATTACAAGTGGATGGTTTTTACAACAATTTCATTTGGTGATCAAGTATAAGAAGCGAAACAAAAACAAGTTGGATGACATGATTTCAAGGCCACCCACATCAAGGATCACAACTTTGGGGACTCTTATGCACATGGAGCCATTCACCCATGATGCATACAAAGAGGCATATTTGGAACATGAGAACCTTAAGGAGGTGTATGAGCAGTTGTAGAGTCAAATTCATGTGCATGATGGCGATACCATGGTTTACTACCATCTCCAGGAAGGTTACTCTACAGACTGGATAAGCTATGTGTTCCTAAAGGTGAGTGATTGCAGCTGATCAAAGAGGTTCACACCTCCAATGTTGCAGGGCACTTTGGTGTAGGGAAGACCAATATGGCTAAATTGCAGAGGTATGTGTATTGTTCCAAGATGCAAGAGCAAGTAACTAGGTTCATAAGAGGATGCATGATTTGTTGTACTCACAAGCCTAGCAACGGGAAACATGGTCTATATCATCCCTTGCATGTACCTATTCATCCTTGGGAAAGCATTTCCATGGACTTTGTGGGAGGTTTACCGAGAACCAAGAAGGGACATGACTACCTATTCATGGTAGTTGATAGTGTCAGCAAGATGCGTGTTCTAATTCCTTATAAAAAGACCATCAATGAACAAGAAGCAACAAACTTGTTCTTTGGACAGGTCTGGGTGCACTTTGGGATACCAAGGAGCATTACTTCAGACATGGACATAATATTTCTTAGTGTATTATGGACTACATTGTGGGATAATATAGACACAAAGTTGAAGAGATCTATAACATTCCATCCACAAACATATGGGTAGACAAAATTAGTCAACATGACTTTGGTGCACTTTTAAGGGGATACAACCAGAAGCATCCGAAGACCTAGGATGAAAACTTGGTATATATAAAATATTCTTACAATAGAGCAGTCCAAACTTCTACAGGAAACTCCCTATTTGGGACTTGTTTTGGATATTTTCCACCTACACCTTTGCATATTTCATATGGGCAACAAGGAAGAGTGAGGGAAGATCTTACTGGAGATTCTTTAAGGGCTGAAAATTTTATAGAGAAGATTAGGAAGAGCCATCTATAGGTACACTAAACATTGCAGAAGTCACAAGAGAAGTATAAGGCTAAGCATGATCAACATAGAATAAAGAAGCCATTCAAGGTGGGAGACAGAGTATGGTTACAGTTGAACAAGGAGAGAGTGCAGGGTCCTAGTAAGAATATCAAGGCTCTGAGGTATGGTCCCTTTGAGATACTGTAAAAGGTGGGTAATATTTCCTATCAACTCAGTTTACCACCATATATTCCCATTTACTTAGTTGTGAATGAAGAGAATTTGAAACACCATGAGCCTTCCATCCTAGATCAGGAAGAGGAATAGGTCCTAGCTTTTGTGGAGGATTTGACACCAGATGTTAAGGTAGAGTTAACAAAAGATACATTTTTATAGAAGAGGTCCAAAACTACAATATGGGGACAACATGACCTTTGGTAGATTGGATTGAAGGGATAACTTCCAGGCAAAGCTAAATGATACTCCAGAGAGAAGGTGGAGGAACATTTCCTCACCTCATTCAATAGAATTTTTTGGGACCAAAAGCCTCCAAAAATGGGGAGGTGTGATATGGATTGGATCATTATATTGTTTTTCATCTATATCGATGAATTTGGAGTGGAAAAAGTGGAGGAATTAGCTCATGGGATCGTTTTTACCGGCGGGACCCAGTTTGGAAAAATGGGGTTTGAAACCTTCCGGGAGCATTTTAAGGCATCAAACGAATTTTTTTGGGGGTAAAAATTTGTCACTTAAAGGAAACACGATTTCATGTTGTTCTACACACAATATATTTCAAACGACGTAAGAAGAATGCCAGAGTCTGTATGCAAAAATTATGCCACTCAAATGTTGACCTTCATGTTTTCACATCTATAGTTCGGGATGATTGGGATGATGCCACTTCAACCCCCATTCTTCATGGAGAAGGGACTAACAACTTGATTATTATGTAAAAAACTCTAGAAGATTCTATATTGTAACTCTAGTTAAGATTTGATGTAGTCAAAATTAACCACTAGTATGCTATTAGGTTGTGTTATAATCGGGCCACTAGGAGGAAGAGGCATTCCACTTTTTCGAGAGAATTTTGTTCCATGGTTGAGAAAAGATATCCAAGAGAGATAGGAGGTAGAAAAAAAAAAGGGGATCTGTGCACTATAGTAGCCCACGATCCACATGAATTACTTCTTTGTACTTGCAAGCATATTTTCAGACAGAGAAAGAGAGTGAAGAGACATCACCTTCCAGTTGAGGTTTCTCCCATAAGGATTTCCCAAAGAGAATATCTTGTGTCTTATATGTGAGATTATTTTGTCATTCTCTACTTTTCTGCATAATTTCCATTCACATGCATGCACTAATTACAATTAAATCTACATATCTTAAAGTTTAATAAAATTGTAATAATGTAGAATCTCAGATTTTTAATATAATATTATCAGATCTGTTGTGATGAACTGTCTAGTGGAAAATCCACGATGATTTATGGATCATCCATCCGAGCTTGTAGATGATGTATGAGGCTTGTATAATTTCCATATTTTGGAACCCTACTATGACCATACTTCTTGCTTTGGTCTTAGGAGACGATTCTTATGGAAGTATTTATGGATGAAGGTCATCTTACACCATTCCTTGGAGTCCTAAAGGATACGCCAAACTATTTTGGCTCCCAAGGATAAATTCATTAGCTCAGGGTCCTTAATATCTAGCCCTCTAAAAATTTTAGGCAATCAAACCATATTCCAATTTACTAAGTGGAATCTATTTTCATTATTGTTGCCTGCTTTCCAAAGAAACTTTATCAGTAGACATCCTATTTGATGGATTATTCCCTCAGGCAATAATAATCTTGACCCCATGTACACTAGAAGGGAAGATAGAATTGATTTTATTAAGACTGCCTTACCTGCTACATTCAACCATTGCACACCCCAAGATTGGATTCTTTTTTAAAAATTTTGCAGTACCTCCTCCCAATCGTCTGAATCGGATGCACCCAAGGAGATAGTGATTCCAATGTATTTAAAATATTTCCACTCCACAACAATAATGAATTGAAGGATCCAAGATATCTTGCTCAAAATTGATTCAGAATAATTCCACCAATATATGTAGCTTTTCTTTTTATTAACTACTCCCCCAGATAGATTTAATTAAACGATCATAATATTCTTGAAGTGCACCACTATTATCTTGGATTCTACCCCAAGGAGTAGTGTATCTTCTCCAAATTTTGAATGGTTAACCCCCTTGGTGTTTTGGGCTATACTTAGTCTTGCCAACTTACCTTCTTTCCTAGCATTCTCCAGATTTCTATTCATACTTCCAGCCATTAAAATATAAAGAAGAGGAGATTGGGGGCAACCCTATCTTAATCCTCTACAAGCTATAAAGAAATGGGAAGGTTTGCCATTCACCGACGATTCTCTCTAGGGAGATCTGATACAAGCTTTGATCCACTTTATAAAATCCTTGCAGAATACCATTTTCTCAAGCACTAAAAAAAGAAAAGAATGTCTTACCCTATCAAAAGCGTTATCCATGTTAAGTTTAATCAGAAATCCCAGGTCGCCAACTTCCTTTTTTGAATGAGTTTCTTCCTACACAAGTATAATGTTGTCCAATATTTGGCTCTGTTGCAAAAAACCACCCTGGTTCTTTGAGATGAGCTCTAGAAGCAATTTTTTCAGACTTTATGCAATGTTCTTCATTAGAATTTTATAGGACAAATTACACAAAGATATTGGGTGAAAATGAGAAAAATTCACCCTATTTGACTCCTTAGGAATTAGAGCAACCAAAGAGGAATTGTTAATGCCTCCTATATTCTCCTTTATTTTTGTATTGTTCAACATCTGCAATAAGTACTGCTTAATGAAAACCCAAAATAACTAACAAAGCTTATGGAAAAACCATCTAGACCTAGGGCCGTATCAAGGTCCAAATCCCATATATCATCAAGAAATTTTGAATCCTCGATTTCTTTTGTGAGAAGTTAAAATTTTTCATTTGAGATGACAGAAGGTATGCATTGAAGAAACTCCTTGAGCTTGGGGCATGTCGACCTCTCCATCCTCATGGTAGAGATCCTGAAAATGTCAGTAAGCTTCGTATTTAATATCCTCGAAAGAAGTGACTTTCGACCACCCTTAAAGAGATATTTCTTTGACTCTATTCCTAATTTCCTGAGCTTTTGCTTGCTTATGAAAGTGTGAGGTATTTTGGTCTCCCACTTGTAACCACAAGCTTCTAGATTTTAGACACCACAAATCTTCCTCTTGTCTTCTTATTGCAAAAATTTCCTGTATAAACACCTTTTCCTTTTTCAATGTGCCAAGGCTCAACATTAGTTTCCTCAACCAAGTTTTGTTGTTGCTCTAATTGTTCAATTAACTCCTTACACTTCTTTCCTGGAGGTTGGTAGCTTTCCTTAAGTCATTTCCTTAAATTTTGTTTAACAAATTTAAGCTTAGACTCCCACACATATGTAGGCGACCTTGCCACCAATGTCCTCCATGATGTTTTGATCAAATCTATGATGTCTTTCTTCTTTGTCCACATAGAATTGAATTTGAAAGGGATTAGGCCTAAATTCTCCATACGGTCCATGACTAGGGAGATCGATCGATGATGGGATTCTCCTTGGGCCTTTACTAAGGAAACATAATCTAATCCTTTTAACAACCAATTTCTATGGATAAGAAACCTATCCAGTCGAGCTGCAATATGATTATCTCTAGTTCTACAGGGTAGCCAAGTATATTTACCAACTTTATGAGGGATGTCAATTAGATCCCACTCTCTGATTAAATCTTCCATGCACTTCCAAAAGGGATCTCTTACAAGAAATATCCACACTTCTATTCAAACCTCAAAACAATATTAAATTCACCCCCCATTATGTAGTTTTTATGCCAAGCCTTTTCTTTAATTAGATTTAGGGAGTCTGAGAACTCCATTTTCTCACCATATTGCATAGGGGCATGTATATTGATAACATGAAATTTCTCTCTAATCCCAACATTTGAGAAGATCCGCTATCCATAATTGAGTCTTTACACAATCAATTAATTTGAAATGTGATTCATACCAATACATTCCTAAACCACCTGAAGGACCTCTTGAATCTTGTGCAATTCCAGTACCATGTTGCCAAAAAGTCTTAGGCACATTATTAACCTCTTTTTCCTTGATTTCGGTCTCCTGTAAGAAGAGTATCCATGGATTCTCTTACTTTACCAAATCCTTAACTACTATGGATTTTAAGGGGCTTCCTAAACCCCTTATATTCCAAGACATGGCTTTCATCATTTCTTAGGAGGGTTTTGGAAGGAACCTCCTACTTATTCTGGTATATCTGCTCCTTTATTATTTTTTAATTTCAAAACTTATGAAATTACTAGTTGATTACCTAATGTATTGTTTTTCTCTGCTTCTCTTTCACTAAATGTCTTCTTAGGTGGCCTCCCATGCTTCTTCTTACTACTTTTTGTTTCATGGGAACACCCTTCATCTTTCCAAATAAGAATTTCTGCCATATTTTAGGTGATAACCCTTGAACTAAGGGGATATCCTTCAACATTTTTGGATTTTGGAGGAGAAGATTCGATAGTATGAGGATAATCACACTAGGGCTCGGATGGGATTGACTTCGATTGTGGAAGCACTTCGATGTATTCATTGATAGGACCCTCATCGACTTCATTTAATTCCCCATCTTTTTGCTTTGCCGTTGGAGCTTCCTATCTCGATGATCCCTTAAGCTTATTATGGTTTGGTTCCTCACCATTTCTAACTTGATTTTGTAATGCATCAAATGGATTTGCATATTTTGAAGCCCCATTTCCATTTTGAGCAGGTTGATTCTTATCTCTTGTCGATTTGTTTCTATTTCTGCCACACTTTTGTGTTTGGCATTGTTCACCTTGATATGTACAGGGGCTAGACCCTTTGCTAGCAGGGGATTTTTTGCAATCCTTCGCGAATTGACCATATTCGTGACATAATCAACATTTGAAGAGCATATCGTAATGAAGTTTTTGGCAATGAGTCCAACCTCCCAATGTGAGATTTATTTAAGATGGAAATCCTTTTTCCAAATCAACTTCCACACAAATCTTAGCACAGGAAAATTGGGAACCCTTGTGTTAAGCCCAAAACAGGTAACTTCCAACACCATTTCCTATATCCCTCAAACAATCATCTCTCCTACAAGAAAGCGACAATCGTGGGAGCTTAACCCAAACTGACATTGTAGTAATAATATCTTCATCCAAATTAAAATCCAGGGACCATTTGTTTAGGTACATTGTAAATCCAAAAACATATGAACTATTTCTGAAAACAACATCCTTGTTTTGTTTAAGTTCGAAATAAAAGGCAAAAAAACCATTTCCATAGGCATAAAGCATTATATTACCTTTCATCGTCGATTTCCAATTCTTTTCGATCCATCTGTCCATCAAATGAGGAGAAGGCCACATCCCCGTAATTTTTCGAACCAATTCACGTTCAAAGAAGACTAATGTTGTTATATGCACTCCCGTAGGAGGGGAAACCGAAGGAATGGATTCATATATATTAACAAATTTTCACTGCGATTCTTTGCTCCTCAGACGATTGTAGAGGGCTTCCACTAGCCCCTAGAAGGCAACGACTTCATCTATATGAGGAGGAGGGGGAGAAACCCCCTCTGGGGATGCCATCATGAGGCTAGCATCTAAGGCTAGGGTTTCTATGGCGTAGACTAAGGTTATTCAAGAAAGCATAATTAAAAAATGAAGACAATTTAACTAATAGAAGAAATTACTTTTTTCTTACCATTTCATCTAAATATTCTATTATAAATAAGCCATTTCATCTATTAATTAGATTATGCTATTTAAAAATACAATTTAAATAATTAAAAATGATAATATAACTATATCATAAATAATTAAAATAGTTAAAATAAAACTTAACTATTTAAATTTATTTATAAGTATTCCTAATAAAAATGATATGTTTAAAAATAATAATAAAATCATAAATTAAAATTATATATTTAAAAATAATAAAAAATCATAAATTAGGTAAATAATATTCGAGTATACACCATTATCCATATGGCTGTGAGTATGTGTGGTTGACAATGTGATTTATTCACCCTTTCACGAGATGAAATTTTAGTTTCTTGTTAATGAATTTTAAATTATTAGTATTTTAATTTCAAATTATAAAGTTTATTCAAATATATACATAACAACAATATTTTGAAAATGTGACATTGTTACTTGCAAATAGAACCAATCTAGATTTATCTAACTCTAGATCTATCATATACCAAGAAGGATCAAACCCCTCTGGGTGCAAATCTTCTTGAAGTTCTACACTTAAAAAATAATAATTTACACCTTAAGAGATTTGACCTCTCTCCATACTTAATAGATCCAAAATTATATGAAAATTATATTATAAAACACACAACCCATAAAAGAGTTTATTTTCTTCTTACTATATAAGGAAAAATTTAATAACATGATCAAAATGTTATCTTCATTATTAAATGGATTAATGGTACGAAACAATAAGAATGACATGGATAAAATTTATTTTAGAAAATCCATCATTTATATTATATACCTGACAATTAGATAGATTTTGAGTAGATTATATTTAAAATGGAAATAAAGTGAATGAAATATGAAAAAATAATTATTATTTTTATTAATTAAATTAAAGTAAATCTAACACAAAATATGACTAAATTTAATAATATGAATTATGAGAGAATAATTTTAGAAAACTATTTTTAGTATTTTAATGCGAATAGACATCATGTAAATATAATCGCATCAAAACCCAGCACATCACAATATTAGAACCTAAAAATACTAATTTTCTAAACAAAACCCAATTTTGCCTAACTATTTAAATTTATGCAAACCTTTTGCATAAATTTATTACGAAACCCATTATTGGAAAAACTGATGAATATCGAACAAGTTGCTTAGGTTCATTTAGATTATTTCGTTTTTCCTGCAGGAACCCATATATTCATTAAATAATCTATCGATCTCGAAATTTGTTTGCTTTTTTCATTACCACATCATAAGGTTCGCATAGAGAAGGAAAACTTTAGCATACTTTTCGAGATTTCCACTATGTTGTTACTTACTGTTCATAAGTCGTAGGATTCCCATTAAGGTTTTAGGATGACACACCCTGGCCTCTTATATAGATGTGTGTTTCTGTTTATCCATTTGTCTAGGCTTTCCATAAAATCCCACCTTTCTCTCCTGCGATGCTTTATCCTTCTTCAAGCGTAGCATCTTTCCCCAGCTAAGTGATTTAATGGATTTTTTTCTCCCATCCATTAATCTTATCTAGAATTTCATCTAGAATTCTTATCATGAAAGAATTATCTCAATCTCATTTACCAATGAGGTTTTTTTCTTTCTTTGCCAAGAATCTCATAATCAAGTATTTCATTCCCAAGTACTTCAATTTCCTTCATTATTTTTTAATAAAATTATTTATTTAATTACATAAACATTTCAAAGTACTTCATGACTTTACTGCCATTTCTAACAAACATCATTTAGTCTGAACCAAGAGACAACGTTGCATCAACGGAGGGATATTAAAACAATCTTCCAACTCGTTAATGTGTATGGAAAAAAGGGTTGGGGATAATGGACAACTTTACTTGAATAAAATATTACAATTGCTTCATTCATACCATCTCTCAATGTTTTTTAGATTGAACAAGAACATTCTCATATAACCTTATTATAAAGAAACGTTTAGCTTTTCTAACCTAATGTTGAGGCTAGTCCTCCACATTGTGTCCAAAACTTTTTGAAAATAAATGAAGCATGAAAGGATATTTGTTTTATTATCACAACATTCCTTGGAAATGACCCTAACCATAACAAAATGTTCCATAGTTGAATGATATCACTAAAAATAGTGTAGCCTTTAATATTTCATTTTGTGGCTTTCTACTCGTATGCTCATTTTCTTTTCTTACTTTTATATAGCATAGATAGGATAATGCTAATCGTAATGGTCCTATAATAAAAATTAATTTTTTATCCACACTTAAAAAAAAGAGGAATGAGACTTTGAGAGCATGGATTATAAAAACTCACTTTAAATCTTAAATTGAAGATCTTACATATGTATATGTAACATAAGAAAAAACATATCCACTTTTAATAAATAATCACATCACCACACATATATATAATAAGTTGGGCATAGATGAGCTCACAAGAATTTTTTTGAAATATTAAGTACAGATTGTGAATTAGTGGAAAAAGAAATTGGTGCGATTTCATTGTCTTTGTGGATGATATATCTATATCTAGCAGCAGATATTTCATGAGGCCTTTTGTACTAGCTACCTGGAATGGATGATGGCGAAGTGTAGTTTGGAGGCCAGAATGAATGCAACATCTATTGTGGAACAAAAGTCAAATGAAAGAAATTTTGCTAGAGAAATGGTAAAGAAGGAATACTAGACGTACTCTTGAAGTTGTTTGACGAAAATCTATATCCTTCAGCCATTAAGACCATCCTGAAGGCATTATTCCCTTTTTGTGCCATTACTAAAAATAGAGCAAAGATCGCCAAAGCAGGGTTCGTTCCTCGTTTGATTAATGTTCTTCCTGGTGCAGATACAAACAGGTCAGAGCAATCGCTGGTGGTTTTGAAGGCACTTTCCACCACTTCAAAAGCCCGGTTTGGCATTTGGGCCATTCTCTAAAGGAACCGACTATTGTTAGAAGTGTCGTCCTTTCAATGTCCGATGCTGGAACTAACTATGCAATTGGGATTCTATTCAGAGTCTTCTTAACCTCAGGAGAATAGTTGTTGACAAAATTTCTCGAGATGGGCACCCTTGACAGATTGCCTCTACATTAACCATAAGAATGGGAGCTTTGACTATTTCTCCATACTGATGAATTCTTAGTCCACCTGCACACTTCAACCATGCACATTCCTCTCTGTTTGCAACTTTCCCATCACTAAGGCACTCCATGCTTATTCATGGTTTCACAGTACTTCATCATTGCTTCTGTGTGGACCATTGTCCTTGTTTTTTTGTCTCAAAGATCTTTAACAATCGCCATTTATTCCAGCGACCAACTCCTCTGCCTCATTTACTCTTCAGCTTCCGACTCATATGCCTTTAATACTTTCCTATGTTCTGTTATATCAGAGCTTTAGCCTTTATCAAAAATTTATTCTTAAAAGACTAAAAATACATCAAGTTCCAATGTCCTTGACCCTTTTTTGTTTAGCTTCTTATCACATCTTTCACCATAGGACCAAGTGTGGTGACTAGAGGCTTAGCCTTAAGGCGCTAAGTCCTTTAGCATTCTGTCGAGGGCCTTTTTTCCTTTGTTATTTCTCTATGCCCTTGTTTCT
This sequence comes from Pinus tabuliformis, assembly GCA_031772625.1. Classification (NCBI taxonomy): domain Eukaryota; kingdom Viridiplantae; phylum Streptophyta; class Pinopsida; order Pinales; family Pinaceae; genus Pinus; species Pinus tabuliformis. The sequence goes on along the minus strand of CM062805.1, from coordinate 550,352,554 downwards.
ATTAGTTCCCTCTTGACCATGTGCTAACACATCAGAGCCCCTTCCATCGGCCTCTCTCAATTTCGAACTCTTATAGAGTGTCGACTTCCTCAATCCTCTGATCGCCAACTTCCGATATGACATCATCACTACCACGTGGCACTTCCTGAGTGATGATTTGTGTCACCCAGATATGGTCCATTAGGCCCCTCAAAATGCCAAAAATCCCTACCAAATGTCCTTTCGTACCACCGTGTCATGTTGACGTTAGCTGCCACCTATCCCTTATCAAAGCTTACTAGACTCTACCATGTGTCCTTATCGGAGCCATCATATGTTGCCATGTGTCCTTATCAGGACCAATCATTTGCCACCATGCATCTTTCTATAGGAGAGAGAAAAGGGCTCACCCACCTTTGGTTTTGTGATGAATTCCATTGTTATTTCTCTTTTGGCATTCCTGGCAGCTTTTAAGGTTTAATTTAAATATAATTTAATTAAAATAAAAAATAATAAAGATATATATTTTATCAAAAAAATAAAACAATTAATAATATTGTATTGTTGAATGTTATTATAAAAAATTAAGAAATATGATTAACTAATATTGCTTATATTAACATATATACACTTAAATAATATTTTATTATTATTTATTTTATATATATTTATGTATTTTAGTTTTTATTAATAAATATATTTTTTATAATTAAATTTATTAAAATATGTTTTTAATATTATAATACGTTTTTAAATTGGAGAAAAAACTAAAATTCATGAAAATAGAAATAATAGAAAAATGAAAAAAATCAAAATCAAAACTTTAAATAAAAATGAAATAAAACTAAAAACAAAAAATCAGTAACTAACACAAATGTAAGTTACTAAAGAGCTTATAATAAGACCTCATCCAATCACCTTACAAATAAATAAATTTAAATAATAATAAAGAATAACAAAAATTGAATTCTGAATGTTAAACTATTGATCAGTGACAATTTTTTTTAGTCAAAGACAAATTAGTACAGAGTCAAAACAACACTGAATGTGTGGTAGGTATAATAAGATAATGATACTAATAAGTAGGAGGAGAAGAAATTAATTAACTAATTTATTAAAAAGAAATTAAAAAATGTTTTTAAGAAAATAAAAATAAAGAAATTCTAGTTGCGATAAAAAAATTATATGTAAAATTATATGGTGTATATAAGAATATATTATCTAATTTTAATACTTGGGTCTTGATCTTAATACCTTATATTAATTTATTAACCTTAAATCATTGAATTTTATGACCAACTCTTAAAATTATTGAGGTATGTGTATGCTAACTACATACCCACACCTCACACAAGTACCCTAGTATCATGTAGCCTACTATGCTAGATGATTAATTAATGATTAATATTGATTAGTGAATAAACTACAATAACCTTACGCTTGATTAATGATCAAGCTTATGGTTTGCTTAATAGTTAAGCTTGATTACTACGTACTTAACCCTTAACCTTGACTTATATTAATAAATTATATTTTAGCATGATTATTTAATATTTAAATATATATAATTTTTGTGAATCCACAATGTTTATTGACATAATACAATATTAATATTTTATTATTTATCCCTCGAGTCCCACACATGGTGGTTCCCTCAAATTAATTCAAGGATAAGAGAAAGGTGGAAGGGGCTTGAGGAGAGGAATGGGGGGAAACTTGGTGGCATTTACCTGGTGGGTGGAATTTATTTGGGGGGGGGGGGGGGGGGGGGGGGGCGCGGGGCGCATAATTGGGGGAGAGAGTTGGTAAGTCGAGGGGATTTATTCATTTTTTTTCATACACGAAAAAGTGGGAGAGGGAGAGCCAAGAGGAGGAAACTGGGACAGGGAGAACTTGGACCTGGACAATGGAATTTGTAGTTGTGAGGGTGTTGGATTGAGAACTCATATATACTGTAGCTATGGTTGGACTTGGTATTGGAGGGCTAGGGAACCTATGGAGGTTCCTTAGGATAGGAAGTCAAATGTGATTTCCTAGTTAGCGGGGTGGCATATTTAGTTGGGTGGTTCAACAGGAGCATTATAACCAAACCACGTAACTAGGTGTTCTTCTTGTTGTTGGTTAAGGTATTATAAATGAATCTCTAATATATATTTTTTTGTTATACTTTGTTGTAAAATAATCCAGGTGGATATTCATGGCCATTGACCTATTCCACTAGCTCACAACACAGTTCTTATTTTGGTAGTTTTTAGGTATTGAACTTATAGAGTTGTTTTGAGGCCCTAAATGACATTTTTTTGGGAAACAACATAATGATAGGCGATAGTCTATAGTTTTTCTCCTTGGATAAGCCTTTCTAATGGGATATCATGTGCTCCAAATGGAGATCGTAAGCTAAAATTACGAACCTCGAGAATTTAACGTTCCAATTTACCCCATCAAGGCTCACATGCCTTTGGTGCTTCATCTCCTAGGGTTAAGGTTTTGGATATTTACAATTTTTCATTGTTTCTTCACAATAAAAATACCTTAGAGCCTAATTTTAAGATAGTTAAGGAAGACGTCTAGTTGTCACATCTCTTTTCAGTTATAAGCTGTCGCCATTCGAGCTAGTTTGCTTTCATTCTGTATGTAAACAATTTTCAACATTTCTACTTATTAATTGAAGTGATGCTTCATTATATCTTTGTGGTTGATTTTAAATCTGTATTTCATTTCGTTCCCTTCTTAAGTTTAGATCAATGGTATTAGAGTGGTTTTCTCTTTCTTTTTTTTTTCTGTGCATGTCCCCAACGAGGTTGAGGTATAAGGAGTTTGGACTTGAACTACTTGAGCCCTTGCAAGATTGGTGTTACCGATCCTAATGGCCTCCCATGGCGGAAGAAAAAAAATACGATGGAGCAAGATATCTTATCAAATTTTTGCTTGAAGAATCCTTCGAGCGACAAAGGAATGAGATGATGGATAAATTTTCCCAGATCCTATGGTTGTTTCCCATAGGCCACACATCTTCATCCAGAAGTCACTTTGGAGGCATTTCCCCCTTTAAGGTACACGTTAATTTTTATATTCTTATATTTGAAGTCTAGATAAATGCATATGCTCTAGATAAATGGTTAAATATGCTAGAAGGATATTTTTTTCGGTCTATAATTTTGTTGATATAGAAAATATTTCATTTGCACTCCTTAAGGCCACCCCTCATGTCAATAACTAGTGGGAAACTTACTATGAGACAAGGGAAACAAAGGAATCCCCACTATTTTTAGTCATGCGCTCTTAGAACTCTTTTAGGGATGCTATTAAGGAACAATATTACCCAGTTGGAAGCTATGAAGACAAGTACATAAGATGGACCACACTACGATAGGAAAGGGACCAAGAAGTGCCAAAGTTCACAAACATCATTCATGCCTTACGCACAAAGTTGGGTATCAAGGAATCTGAGTGACATATGATGTTCAAGTACCATGATTATCTGCAAAAATACATATAGGAATAAATGGAGCTCCTAGACATCTCCTATCTTGGTGCATCATATTGATATGCTTTCAAAATCGAGCACAAATTTAAATAGAAGAAGCGATACTTTGGATTTGCGAATCTGAAGTAGGGTAAAGGCATCTCCAAACCGTAGAACAAAGGATAGAGCTAGAATGGAACATACCAGGACAACCCCCAAATCTACAAGAAAAGAATAGTAATGGGAAGACAAACAAAGACATGACAAAGTAGTGTGAGTTCCAAAACCCAGTGCCATCATTTCCACCACCAAGGTCTAACAAAGTGAACTCAAATATCCATAGGAAGGCGAGCATCTCTTCCACTCACAAATGTGGGTGAAGGGTGCTTTGTCACATTTCATTATTGACAATGAGAGTAAAAAGAACCTCTTCTGAGAAGAGGTCATTAAGCAGTTGATTCTACTAACAACACCACACTCACAACCATACACCATTAGGTGGCTCCACCAAGGGTGAGATCTCCGTGTTGGTCAACAATGCCACCTACCCTATAACATTAAGCCTTTCACGGATGAAGTATTGTGTGAGTTTTATCCCCCTGAAGTTTTTGATGTTTTGTTAGACCAAACATACTTGTGGAAGCATCATGATATGTATGAGTCCATACCAATACTATTATTATTACTTTGGGTAGAAAACTATACAAAATACTAGAGGTAGCCCCTCATACTACCATTTCTTTGATCTATGATAAGTAATGCAGTAAGATCATCTTCGAGACATGGAAGTTTGTTTGTTCTCGATTCTTGCTTAAAGTAAGGTGAAGATCATGGCCACATCCATGGCCTCTAGAAAGAGCTCCTCCATAAAATAGAAGCAAGTGGATGAGTTTGTGGAAGAGTACATGGACATCTTCTCCTCACACATGGGGGCAACTTTGCACTGCCATGTCTAGCATTCGATTAATATGACAACTGGCACACCTCTACCTATTGGGCCACTCTACTACCCCTCTCTTCTGGAAAACAAGGAAATCAAGCAGTAGATCTAAGAGTTGCTATAAAAGGGGAACATATAACCAAGTTCCTCACCTTGTGGAAGCCCAACTGTGCTCATACAAAAGAAGGATGGGACATGGAGACTGTGCATTGATTATTGGGCTATGAAATAAATCATAGTTAGGAACAAATACCTAATTCCATGGATTGATGACCTTCTTGAGTAGCTCAAGGTGGCTAAGTACTTAAGAAAGATTGATTTGAAGTCTGGCTATCACCAGGTTCTAGCAGAACCCATAGATGTGTGGAAGATTTCTTTAAAGTCCAAGGAGGGTATTGTTTGAGTGGTTGGTCATGCTTTTTAATTTGATGAATACACTTGCGAATTTCATGAGGATGATGGATGACATATTCCAGAATTTCACCAATTCATTCATGGTTTTATATTTGGATGATATCATCATCTTCAACAAGAGTTGGGAAGAGCACTTGCAACATATTCGGCAGGTCCTTCACACTACGCGACAACACAAGCTATGCGCTAACCTGGAAAAACACTCCTTTAGCATGGAAAATGTCTAATATCTATGTTACATTATTGATGAGCAAGGTGTGCATGTGGATGCCGCTAAGATCTAAGTCATTCGAGATTGGTTGGTCTTGATGAGTCTAATAGAGCTTCACAACTTCTTAGGCCTTGCTAATTTTTATCGAAGATTTGTGATGGGGTTTTTTCATATCACTTGGTATTTAAGTCAAGTTACCAATGTGGAGGAAAAGTAAAGTTTTTTTTGTCCAAGTCACTACAGAAGGCATTCATTGAACTGAAACACCACCTTTGCTCTACACTAATCCTCACCTCGCCAAAACTACAACATCCATTTGAGATTGAGACAAATGCCTCTGGCTATGCTATTGGTGCATTCCTCACTCAAAAAGGGCATCCGATGGCCTATGATAGTGATATGCTCATTAATATTTTCCAAAGATACCCAACATATGATAAGGAAATGTATTCCATATTGTAGGTTTGCTGACAATGGAAACATTATATTCTGGGGAAGGAGACGATCATCCACAATGATCGTTGAACTCTTCAATTTATGTAGACACAAGGGAAATTGCATAATGAATTTCGTAAAAAATGTTCCACATATCTGCAACAATTTCATTTGAACATTAAATACAAGAAGGGTAACACCAATCATGTTGCAGACTACCTCAGTCAACCCCTGATTGTGGTATTGAACAAAATTATCAACTCTTGTGGACACGAGACCTCTGGACGGATTCAAGTAAATAACAACTCAGAATGCACTACCACCTACAAGATGTTGATGACTGGAAGGCTAGTTCCAAACTTTCCCCTTCAGGATGGATTGTTGTGCTACCTGGGACACCTTTGCATTCCTTTAAGTGAGTGTGCCAAGCTGATCTAGAAGACACATTATAGTAAGGTCATATGGAACTTTGGTGCAGAGAAGACAATGGTAGTACTACAAAAGTATTTTGATTGGCAAAAAAATTGGCAAGATGTTGGCAAGTATATCCAATCCTGCACTACCTATGCAATAGCAAAACCAACCATTGAGAAGCAAGGCCTATAGAACCCTCTTTCTACTCCTAACCTAACTTAGGAATCCATATTAATAGAATATATGCCTGGCCTTGCTTCTACCAAACATGGTAATGACTGTGTATTTGTGGTCATTGATGGTTTTTCTAAGATGGTCATTCTAGCTACCTGCAAGAAGAGTATCACAACAAAAGACACTACCAAGCTATTGTTTGAATTTGTGTGAGTACATTTTGGGATCCCACAAACCATCATATGAGATTAGGATAGAATATTCCTAAGTGCATTTTTATTGGGCCTTTGGTCACTATTGGACACAAATATCACCAAGTCGACTTCCTTCCACCCATAGATTGATGACCAAAAAAAGGTCATCAACAGGATGATCATGCACATTTTATGCATTTACAACTCCAAGCATCCATGAAAATGGGATGAGAGTCTCCCCTATATTCAAAATAACTACAAAAAAGCTATCCATAGCTCGATTGACCATAACCCTTTTCAAGTGGGCATGGAATTTCAACCATTATGTCCCATTGATGTCGCACTGCCCCTTGCAACTACCCAAGAAGATTCTGCACATGTTAAATATGAAGTTGATAATGATATCAATTTTATTGAATTAATTCAACACATCTACTACATCTAGCAGGTCCATGATATATTTCAGAATGCCAATGCTATTTACAAATAACATCATGATCATCATCGGTGCCACACATGTTTTAGGTGGGATATAAAATTTGGTTACATTTGCAGAAATAATGCCTTGCAGTTGTCCCTGAGAAGCTTTGGCCACTTTGTGATGGAACTCACACCATAACCAAGCTAGTGGGTGACAACACTTTTGCACTAAGTATCCCCCCATTCCTTGTCCTGCACCCAATGTTCAATGTGGACTTCATGTGACCATACTTTCTACCATTGTTAAACACATCAGAAATTGCAGCGAAGCTCACATCAACAGAGCTCAACCTATATTACATTAAACAAGGAACACTTGATCAAATCACAAGACACAAATTAAGAACACTTGTCAATAGAGGATACAAATATATTGGATTGTTAAAGCATGTCAACTCATGAACCAAGGTAAGTGGCTCACTAGGGGCCAGATTCAGTAGAAGTTTCCCCATCTCATGGAGGAATTCAACACGACGAAGACCATTTCTTTGTAACGGGAGAGGAATGATCTAAGTGGATATTGGTGGCTACCCAACTATTCCACTGACTCACAACACAATTTTCCTATTTTCATAGTTTTCTATGTTTGGCAATTTTTCAAGTCCTGAACTTCTGGAGTTGTTTTGAGGCCCTAAATAATAATTTTTGAGGAAATGGGTAGAATAAAACCTTAAATACACTTGATAGTCAAGATTTTTTTCCCTCAAATAGACCTTTCTAATAGGCTATTGTGTGTGCCAAACGAAGATAGTATGCCAAAGTTATGACCCCAGGAAGTTAACATTCCAACTTACTGCATAGAGGCCCATAAGCCTTTGGCACTTCATCTCCTAGGGTTAGGGTTTTGGATGTTTAGAATTTCTAATTGTTTCTTCATGATAAAAAATCCTTTGAGCATCAATGTAACACCATTTAGGAAGGCATGTAGCCATCACATCTCTTTTCAAAGATAAGATACCATCATTCGAGTTAGTTTGCTTTCATTTTGCATGTAAACTATTTTCAACATTTATACCATCATTCGAGTTAGTTTGCTTTCATTTTGCATGTAAATTATTTTCAACATTTCCATTAATTGAAGTTCAGTTTCACCGTATATCCATATAAGAATTTAAACATATATTTCATTTCATTTCCTTTGGTGAGCTCTGGTATTACACCAAGAGTGTTGCAACTCCCAAGGGCTCCTAAACTCTATTTATCAACCCGAGGTTCATACAAACTTTGAGGTGACAATTCTATATACATAGTAGATGGAATTCTACTCATGCCACCCTTAACTGGGATATGTGATCAACAGTGATCCAAGACCATTCTTCTACTAATTAAGGGGGGAAATTAACTACTGGAAGTGCAATTCAAAAGCTAGCTCTAATGTCAAAGGTAAATGTTTTTTAAACCCTAACTTGTAGATTCTACCAACTTGTAAATGCTACTGAATTAATTCATGAAAGAACACAAGATCTATACTACCCGCAGAAATGAAACTACACTATTTTTCAATCAACCATATAGCTATCAAATTCACTTATAAAAAAAATTATCCTACAAACTCATAACTCAAGATTTCATACTTTAATGCTCTACATGTGCTAAATATATGATAAAGAAGCTAATGCTATTCTATCTTGTAGTGAAGGAAAAAGGATGGTTATTTAATGCCCTACATGTGGTAAATATATGATAAAGAAGCTAATGCTATTCTATCTTGTAGTGAAGGAAAAAGGATGGTTGGAATGGCCTAGGTGCTTCCCTTGACCATGGAGTCCAAGATATGGGTCAGCCTACTCCTAAACTAAGTCAAACTTGAATCACAGGTCAAAACAAGGGGTAAACCAGGCTACTACAGGCATGCTACAAGAAGTTGCTACACGAACACTATATTGCTATAGGAAGGCTGTTGAGAGGGTTTGGAAAGTAAGAATGATGAGATCAAGGGATGAAAAGCTGGATGGAGGTTTTGGTATATGGATGAAAGGTGGCCAACACCCCTACCCAAGTTCAAGGCCTTAGGAAGGCCTATTTTGGACTAAGAGGGCTGCTCATGGTGACCTAAGAGAAGGATCTAAAGAACAACATTTGAGATTCATTAGAGAGGGTGAAGAAGTCCTGGATGGATATGGTGAAAGACCCCTTGCCTATAAATCCAACAGTCCTACAACATCACATGCACATGCTCTCTTATCATTTACAAAATAACATAACCAATGGTGGAAAAGATGAGTTGAATTTAAACACTATCTAATTTATGCCAAAAAACTCTAATCTAGGCAATGAATCAACTTCTAAGCTACAACAAACATATGCAAAACAAGATAACTAATATAGAACTTCTTCCAAGAAATCATAAACATAGAATTTTTGGGTTGTGATTGTAGATTCCTCTATTCATGTTCCCATGAGAGAGATGAGATAGAGGTAGTAGTCACAGGATTTTTGAGGAATTATATTCTAATAAAATGTAGAAAACTAAAAAACATTCTAAGCTAAAAATAAATACCAATACATAAGAGGGACCTAATCCACTAGGGTTGGGCCTAAACCCAAGAGCCTCAACCCTTTGAAACTAACTTAGTGATGGATCAATAAGAAACTTCTCATTATCATTGCATCAATGTCAAATACATCACATAACAAGTCAAAAATAGTAGTAGCAAGTGCTTGAGCTCAATAGCCTCTTAGCTGAAAACAAAGTTCAAATCCTAATGAGCCACTAGGGTTGGGCCTAAACCCAAGAGCCTCAACCCTTTGAAACTAACTTAGTGATGGATCAATAAGAAACTTCTCATTATCATTGCATCAATGTCAAATACATCACATAACAAGTCAAAAATAGTAGTAGCAAGTGCTTGAGCTCAATAGCCTCTTAGCTGAAAACAAAGTTCAAATCCTAATGAGCTCTTTCGCATGTTTATTTATACAAGAGGGTAGATACCAACAACTCCCTAGAAATATTGATGTTTTTCTCCCAAAACATGAGAAAGGTGGATTTAGATCTCTTTGAACTGCACTTGCTTGGTTGCCAATGACCTCGTCTTGCTTGGCTACTAATGACCTCAAGCTGATGAGAGAGAAAGTGGTGATTTTGGCTGACTGAGGGAGTTAAGGAGGTGGAAAACCTCCTAGAATCTCTCTATGTTGTCTACTTTGAGCTCCCGCATTGAAATTATCTCAAAATTGCTCCATTTACTGCATTTGAACCATATTAGGCCACATGACACAACAAAACATCTTTCATCCCTCTCACTAAGCATAATATAACATAAGCTGTAAATAAATGCAAGAAAGAGATAGTTATAAATATGGAGGATGGCATTATGACCCTTATGATATACCTATTGATTAGCCTCTTCATCACCCCCCTACTGAAATAGTTTCTCATCCTCTGAGCAACTCAATCATCTATGTCCATGTCCTTCATGGCCTTGGTGGCCTCTATGACATCCCAAGGATCCTCAGATGGTGTGCCTTATTGAGGATAAAAGCTTGAATTCTTTTCTATTTATGTCCTTCTCAAATGTTTTTGGGGAAGTTTCCCCATCCTATAGTTGTTGTGTCACCTTCTTCGCCTCCTATTTCTCATTATGCCCCTCCTGTAGCACACTCTACTTTTCCTGTAGCATGCTCTGTACTTAATGTAGCTTCCCCCTTTTATTTTTGTTGGAGGGTGGTAGGTGTCTTGGGTTGTTTTAAGGAGGTTGATCTAGTGGTGGGACTCCTTACATATGCTATAGGAGTCTTTGTTATGGATTTTGGAGAGGTGACCTCTTCAATTTTTCTTTCAGTGGGTCCCACTTCCTCTTTCTTACTCAGGGAATCTTCAATTGTGATAGGGGCCTTTGTGGTAGTTTGAGGCCTTCCTTGCTTGATCTTGGTGCTCTTCCTAGTCTTAAAGTAGAGGGTAGCTTGCCTTTGCCTCTTCTTTTTGGGTTTGACTGGGGTGCTCAAGGTAGCTAAGGTTGTAGCTACCTTTTTTTCAGTGGGTCCTGGAGACAAACTTGTTTGCTCTGAGGATACCTCTGCTTCTTTAGGTTCAGTAGTTTTCTCACGGCTTGGTTTTTCTTGTTTCTCCTGCTCTTCCTCTTCCTCTTGATCTTTTTCTACCTCTTCCTCTGGTTCTTCCTCTGTCCTCTGCGCATCTGTTTCTCTTTCCTCTTCTTCCTTTGCCCCCTCTTCTTCTTCTTCCTTCCCCTCTCTTCCTCCAACACTAGAGGTTAGGGTCTCACCTGGTGTGAGGGTCTGTGTGTCAATGAAGGCCTCTCTATCCATGTCTATGAATTTGGACCAAAGGACAAAGATTCTTAGTTTGTTCAAGGCATCCACTACTATCATTTTAATGAGGCCATGGTGGCCTAGATGATTCTTAGTTTGTTCAAGGAAACCACCATTATTATTTTAATGAGTCCATGGTGGCCTAGGTGTTGGTGTTTTCCCTCTCTCACTTTTTGACTCATGTCCCTGATGATATGTAGGAGGAAGTATGGTACACTGAGTCCTTGAGCCAAGGGAAATTATTCTTAAAACCTGGTTTCATGAAGTAATATAAAATGGTAGCCATAGACCACACTCAACCTTCCTTCACAGGAGATGTATTATAGGATATGGTAAGCCAACTCATCCCAAGGATAGGGTAGGCTTTCCCTCCTAACTCCATTCTTTTCTTCGATAGATTTTTCATTGGAAGGGAAGAATTTCTTTTTAGCAGTGGCACTAGTGGTTTTGTCTTCTCTACCCCATTTGATCAGTAGGGGTAGGGTTGTTGCTGGGTGTAATATAGGGCATATTAATGGACCAACATTTAATTGTCAATCCGAGAGTTCGTAAACTTGGAGGTGAAACAATGGAAATGCCAGAGAAGGACTTCAACAACCTGCAAACCCTACTATATTTCCTAATTACGCTTGCAGAATCAAAAGAATGGAAAGCAAATAACACTGAAAGAATTCTAGTGCCGGAATAAAAAAAGAAAGTACGTTGCAAAAAATTAATTAAAGGGACTTGAAAGCAGCATAAACAATCTTGATCACTAAAATATGGGAAAGAAGATATCTGAGACTAAACATCAGTGCAATCATAAGACAGAGAAATAATTAGGCTGTGAAGTGCATTTTTCTTCATTAAATATTTTCCTTCCTGTATTGGACCATCATTCCTGCACCGCAATAATGTTCCTGTACTAGAATGACGTTCCTATACTGGAACGACGTTCCTATACTGAAGCGATGTTCCTTCACTGGAAGTATGTATTATGCTTGCACTGAAGATTTCAACCTTCATACAAGAGCTCTGGGTTCCTGTATTGGGTTTCCAAACCACTTGCAGAAAATGAAAAGGGTGCTAACTAAGAACGAATTACAAGGCGAAACAGAGCTGAGGAAATAAACATTCATAAGCAAAAGATTCTTTAACTAATCATACATTTAGAAATGAAAGGTACTTCGAAAGTAAAAGATGAATGTTATTATGTAAACCAGATCTACACTTATTATAAATAGAAGTTTTAGCTTAGAGGTCCCTTCAATAACTTCAGTGTTAAACTGAGTTACTTCCACAAGGGAAATGAGTGCAAGTACAAATCTATATAATGAAAACAATGTTTCATTAAAGCTCATAAAGATAAATTAATTCTAAACTGAACTATCATGTTGAGAATGCTTGGAAACTTCACTAAGAAATAAGACACGATTTGCAGAAGAAGGTAAATGAACTTGCAAGAAATAAAGGACTTGCAGAAGTAAACTAAGCAACCTTCACTTGGAGAAATATAAGTGCACCAGTGCAAGTAACCAAAACACACTCCTTTTGCAGAAGGGAAATTAAACACACATCAAAGGAAAGAAGGGTTAACACGAAAATCATGAATTAAACAAACCCAAGCCTACACACTTCTGATCTGAACCACACAACTTATACAGAAGTCAAAGCCTATTAACTACGAAAGAAAAAAATATAACCTGCTCAAACCTTGCATAAAAATAAGTTTAACATACTTCATAGAAAAAGGGAGAACGAACTGGGTTGGTTGGGCCCTAGCCAACTAGCTCATTTCCATGTTACGAGATCAAATCAACTGCTCAAATAATGCATCACCTAAAATATTGGAACAGGGAATGAATAACTGGTGTAGCTCCTTGTATTAAACTCAGTAATTGCAAATGTACATCGTGGATTGCTAGATCCAGCCTAGAAGTATGGCGACACAAAATTACAATGCGAGCAAAAATTCTACAAAGTATCACCCCTAAGTCCACCCTAGAATCCCTAATTTATACATAAAACTCTGCTCTCGACCGTAATGAAACTTAACAGAAAAATATGTTTGAACAACGATCGACCTCCATCTTTAGTTCATTCATAATGCTCCAAGCATAATATAGAGAATGGAACAAACCCTTGACGAGATATGCACACAAATCTTTAACATATATGATATTTTAGGAGTCAATCAACCGATTGTCCACTTGGTGCAGGAACGATGGGTGGTACAAGAATGACGATTGGTACAGGAACAATGGTCGGTACAGGAACGACGGATGATACAGGGATGCCAAATTGTACGAGAACTTCAGATCCTACATATTTAGCACATCCATAACGCTCCAATCCCGATGGAAAAATGGAACAAACTCTTAGGGGCAAGTGCGCACCATTCTTCAACAAATATGATATTTTTGGAGTCAATCCAGAATGAATCGTTCGGTTGTCCACCTGGTATAAGAATAGCGGGTGGTACAGGAACTGTAGATCCTGCACCAATCGAACTTCACTTTAGATTAATGAAATTTACTCACCATGCCTTAAGGAAATATGAAAAGGTAAGTTACAAAGGAATTTAAATATATTTAACCTTTTTAATAATGAATAAGCCCCTATGATCCATATTCAATAAAATCACAGAGAGAGACCAAAAATCATGTGTAAAGGTTTAATTTTAATTGTAAAACAGAGGCTTAGGTAGTGTAGTTAGGAAAAATATAGGGTTAAAAGAAGGAAAATTGTGGCGACCAACATCCCCCCAACCTCACCTTGTTGTGTGTCCTCACACAACTACTGACCTCCACAAAAAACAAAATTATGAGCCTTCCTTTACTTCTGGATCTAAATATTGATTCCCGACCCTCATCATGACTTTGATTGGAGTATGGTAGTGCTTTATTAAAATAAGGTTATCTAGACTTATAACATCCCTGCACTTAAAACATTTATTCCCATTGGGCAATGATAAATAATGTCAGGTAAATAACAAAATTCGATGCCAAGGTTCTGGCACTCGAACCCAGCTTCCTGTACTGAAACATATATTCTTGCACCAAAACGCTACAGCTCCTGTACTTCTTACAAAATAAATTTTATTTGTTATACATAGGCTGAATTCACCAAAAAATTGCAAAATTTAAAGGAGTTTCTTCTATCGCCAGTTTCCAGGTGTCATTGTACTTTCCTGATCTGATCAAGTAAGGTTTTCAAAAATTAATCAGATCCTACAAAAAGATTTATTAAGACTGATCCAAATAAATTATGATGCCAAGGATACCATACGAATGCTAATAATGTCCTTACTGCAAGAATAGTGTTATCATGAAATAGTCAACAATCAAAACTTCCTCAAAGCATGTCAAGAGTAGCCTTAGTCAGTAGGTCTTCACTTTATTTAACCTCATTATTATAAATAAAAGTGACATTATTTGGAATCCAAGGCATTAAAATGGATGGAAAGAGTGAAAAGAAATATGACAAAATGATACCTTCCCAGGATGACCATCTTACCGTTACCCAAGTGTATAGTTGAAGTTTCTCTTATTCAAGCAAAGCGAATTATCTTCACTAAGGGTCCCACATCCTTTAAAACCTTCATATTTATGAAATATAGAACTCCAAAGCACATTACTGAAAGGTTATTAAAGCCATTCTCAGAAAGATATGATAATGAGTTCAGGGAAAGACAAAAATAACCAGGTAAATCATAGTGTAAATTTAACTTTAATACCACAAGCATGTCCCTACTGCTAGCAAGCATCTATAGCCTCAATAGGGATGCCTTTTAACCCCATGAAATGTCTATGTCCCATCTATTAGATATAAATTCAGAGTAAATTCACAAGAAATGAAAAGAAGAATGAACAAGTCAGCTCGTGATAAGACCTTTTGTCTTCTAGCTTTTCAACTAAAAGCCATTACCCTGGCTTGGTGATCAGTAGCGATAATGTCATTCCTTTTAGTACCCATGATCATGGCAGGTCAGCTCGTAATGAGACCTCCCAGCCTTGAATTAATAATTTTAAAAGAAACTTTGATTATAATTAACCTTAAGTAGGTTACTTAATAGGTGGGGAGGCAAATTTTCTCCTTAAGAGCACAGGATGGCGTGACAAGTTTTTAATTACTAATGTTTACCGATTGGTCCTTCTACCCTAAATAATCATTAAAAAAAACATCTTGGATAATGACTAAAAGATTCCTTAACTTGATCGTGCTAGGGTTCTCATGAGAGCTCATTAGGGTTTTATAGGAGTGGTCCACCATAGGAGGCTCTTCATCAATACCTTCAAAGAGAAACTTGAAATGATTTCTTGGATGATAGTTTGTTATAATGAATAGGTCAAAAGTAAGTTTTTAAGCTTATGAATGGAAAGTATTAAATATAGCAATAACAATCCCCCTAACTGACCTAATGATTAATCTCAACCAACAATTAAAGTCACTTTATAGGATATGAGGCATTAAGAGTGAATTGCTTCTGACAAGTCTTACCACAAGAGTGCTTAATGATAGAAATTCTAAAAGTTGTGCCTTAAGAATTGCAGTTTCAAGAGTGTTGTTTTAACAATTTTATTTCAAATGAAATTTTTATTCATTGCTCTTATACTACCCTACCCTAATTTAAAGAAAGGAAGGTCTCCTTCAAGTGTAGGAGTACTTCCAATGTAGCCATGTGCATAACAGAATGCTAAATATACTAACACTCCATTTTAAAGAATAAACTTCAAGACATGCCAAAGTATGAGAAACCAAATTCTTTAATTGATATGTTACCAAGAGTTGTTGAATGATGAGGGAATAAGGTGTTCTGATGACTGCTTGAAACCAAGATTCAGTGGGATCCACATATTTATGATTCTCCAACTCGTACAAATCTTCCATAGCTTGATAATCACTCCCTTGGAGGCATGAAGGATATGGTGAAAGACAAAAGAAAAATCCCTCAAGTTCAGACTCAAATATCTTCTTTTCATATTGGCAATAATGGTTAAGGGAAATTTTAGGGCTTTGAGTTTAAACAACAATTTTAGAATAGGTTCCAATCAAAGATTTCTCCTCTAATGGTCTTTGAATTAGATATTCCTGGGGTGAATGTTTTATAGTGATAGGAGATGTTTCCAAACTCACCCCTTCCCCCAACCTTGAAGATATATCATTACACTCAATAGGGGAGTCAACAGGAAGAATGGGTGTTTAAATTGTTGTGAAACCTTTTGGTTTGGATTAGGGGGGTTATGGTTAGGGTTTATATTAGGGTGTGGACTAGGGTTAGTTCTAGGGTTTGAATTAGGTTTCAGGTATGGATTAGGGCTAGGTATAGGGTTTGGGTTAAAATATGGACTAAGGTTTGGATGAGGGCTAGGGTATGGAGTAGGATAACGACTATGGTATGGATTAGGGTAAGGTTGCACAGGTAGTTGGGGCCATGGAGGAGGATGAACTGGTGGTGCATTAAGTGGAAATTGTGGGTGTTGTTTTTGATTTTTCATGAAAGACTTCCCTAAGTAAGAGACTCAAAACCATTCCTGAGGCCATGAGGATATCTGGCTCAAGGATGAGGTCTAGGGAGAGGGCCACTACATCCATGAAGTAGGGTATTCAATTGGAAGAGGACAAAAAGTTTTCCATGGAATTGCAAGATTATAAATCTGTTGAGAAACTTGCTCAAGAGAATAAGCATTAATCCAAGTATTGAATGATGATGGGTTTTGAGTTATACCTGGTGGTTGATTTGATTCCTTACTTGATTTCTTGAGTACCTTTAGTAATCTTGGTAGTGATGGGCAATGTTTTGTTGCATGAGCCTCTTCACAAATTCTGCAAACTTTCAGGCTACTAAGTGGACACTTTCCAAGGAAGTGTTTCTTTCTACAGTTGGCGCAAAAGATCAACAATGGTTCTTCATCCTTCCTTTGTTCTTCCTGCAAATCATCCAATTTTGAAATCAAATATTTAATAATATTAACTTTATGTTCAAGCAAAATATTAAATTATGCACTTGTGAGTTCTTCATTGGATGATTTATATGTCTCTGTAGCAGCATCAAAACTCCTCATTGAATGATTCCTAAAAATACCATTTTCTTTTTTTCAACAAGCCAACTAGTATATTCTGTCATCACATGGATTAGTATATATAGGGGTTTCTTACAGTTCTTGGGAAATGAAATTCCTTTAAAAAAACCAAGATATGCAGGAAATAAATAAATTCAAAGAACATAAACTTGCAAGAGAAATTAGGTGAAAAGAAAAACAAATGTACCAGGTCACCAAGGTCAATCCCCTAAGCACCTCCCCGGTGACGACGCCAAAATGTTGGGTGTAATATAGAGCATACTAATGGACCAAAATTTAATTGTCGATATGAGGGTTCATAAACTTGGAGGTGCAGCAATGGAAATGCCAGAGAAAGACTTCAACAACCTGCAAACCCTACTTCTATCTTTCCTAATTACGCTTGGAGAATCAAAAGAATGACAAGCAAATAACACCAAAATAATTCTGGTGCTGGAATCAAAAAGGAAAGTATGTTGAAAAAACTCAATGAAAGGGACTTCAAATCAGCATAAACAATCCTGATCACTGAAAGATGGAAAAGCAGATATATGAGACTAAATTTTAGTGCAGTCATAAGACAAAGAAATAATTAGGATGTGAAGTGCATTTGTCTTCATTAAATATTTTCCTTCCTGTACTGGAACGACGTTCTTGTACTGAAGTGATGTTCCTGCACTGGAAGTATGTATTGTGCCTGCATTGAAAATTTCTACCTTCTCACAAAAGCTTTGGGTTCCTGTACTGGGTTTCCAAACCACTTGTAGAAAATGAAAAGGGTGTTAACTAAGAATTAATTGCAAGGCGAAACAGAGTTGAGGAAATAAACATTCATAAGCAAAATATTATTTAACTAATATTACATTTAGAAATGAAAGGTACTTCAAAATTAAAAGAAAAATCCTTGCTAGAATAGGAAACTTCTTGCATGTGAAAAATAACTATTTGATCTAAATACAAGCAGGCTTCTTCCTCAACGAGAGATATGCACCAATATTTAACATATATGATATTTTAGGAGTTAATCGACCGACTGTCCACCTGGTGTAGGAACGATGGACGGTACATGGATGATAGACAATACAAGAAGTTCATATCCTGCATCTTTAGCACATCCATAACACTCCAATCCCGATGCAAAAAATGGAACAAACTGTCAGAGGAAGGTGCACACCATTACTCAACAAATATTATATTTTTGTAGTCAATCCGGAATGAATTGTCTGATTGTCCACCTGCTACAAGAATAGTGGGTAGCACAGGAACTGCAGATCCTCCACCAACTGAACTTCATTTTAGATTAATGAAATATACTCACAATGCCTTAAGGAAATATGAAGAGGTAAGTTACAAAGGAATTTAAATATATTTAACCTTTTTAATAACAAATAAGTGCCTATGATCCATATTCAATAAAGTCACAGAGAAAGACCAAAAAGCATGTGTAAAGGTTTAATTTTAATTGTAAAACAGAGGCTTAGATAGTGTAGTTAGGAAAAATAAAGGGTTAAAAGAACGAAAATTATGGTGACCAACAGTTGTCACTCTACTAATTAGCTCAATGCTGAGTGAAATAGCTATTCCCCTCAACATAGTGGCGACATTGACTTTTGTTTGTGAGTTTAGGTCCATGGAAAATTCAAATGAAATGTCATCATCATATCCCTTTAGTAGTTCAAAGAATCCTAACCACAGATGTCTTCTAAAAATGTCTACCACGGGAGGGTGGAGATCGATTCTTTTAGTTTCTGAGGGCTCCCTTCTATTAAATTCTCCCCCCATCTTTTCTTTATGTTTTCAGTTAAGTAAAGAATACTTCTTGTAATAGATTTGATGTGTAATTCATTGGTAGTAGTGGGTTGAAATATCTGGTTCATGATAATTTCCTACATTCCCTCTAATCTACAACCTGAAAATATCTTTCAATTTCACAATTTGACTGCTACTTCCTGTAGAATTTAAAGTGCACCAACATACAAGTTATGGATGGATGAAGGAGAGGGTGCACTTACTTTTTACCAGAGGTACTGGGATAAAGATAATAAATTAGAGACCAATTCGACCCTTTGTAGTGGTCCTTCACCCTTTTAGTCTTCCTATAGCAGTCTCTCGGCCTTTCTATAGAAGTTGCAGGCTTGCATGTAGCTTTTGCCTGTAGAATGTTAGAACAGGGTTCGAAAATCCTAAATGGCACCCTGAGCTCATCCTCTCCTTAACTATTTTTGAAATGAGTGTAAATTCCAAAGAATTCAAGCCCCAGTACATAATATGCCATTTTTGTCTTAGGCTTGGAGCATTGTGATGACCTGACAGTCACACGAGGTTTCCTCTTTTGGACCGTTGTCCCCACTCAGAGTAATTATTCCCTTGTTCCTCGTAATCACCACCCACTCTCTATGATCCTAACTCAACTGATGTGACACCTCCATGTTGCATGAGTGCTTACCATATCTTTTTGTTTACTAGGTGAGGGTGGCCGAGTTGGCTAGCCACCTCCAACTTATTAAAACACCTCCTCTCGACATTTACACATTTTTCGTTATTTACACATAGGGAGGAGATGAGAGTTTTCCATACCTGTGCCTATCTCATGATTGAATGATGTAGAGATGTGAATGATGGAGATGGACCTTTTTATTGTCATCAAGGGAGTTGACTTGCTACGTTTTTTCTTTCCTGTGTATATCTTCTTTTCTCCTCATGATATTTGATTGTTGTTGTTGCTATGTGTGCAGGTACCTTGTCGATGTCCAAGCTACTACTGCTAGTGGAGATTCCTGGTGGGAGTGATATAACTACTTGAGAGTGCCTCATGAGTTGTTATCACCCCCCTACTGATGAGAAAAAACAATATTATTGCTTTTTGTGATGTGTGCACAGGTTGCTGCAAGAGGAGGTTCTCTTCGTGTTGCAGTCCTTTTATTTTCATCTAGGTCTTCAAGCTACAAGGTGGTGGTGAGAGAAGGTGTAAAAGGTCTTGAGGCAATGTTAGTACTATGAGGGAGTGGTGTATATTTCTAGAAATGGAGAGGATGTGCTCTCTATGTTTCTCAATAAATTTTTAACAGGGGTAAGGCAGAATGGAGGGATTTTAGTGTTTTTTTTTTTTTTTATGAGCTGGGATGGATGAGTGATGGATGGATGGTGGACCATGGTGGGGGAACCTTATTCATCCTTTTCAAGGTCATGCTAGGTGATCCTTTCATTTGGATCTCCCTCCTATTGGGTTGTGTTATATTATTTCCACGTAGTTAACAGGGGGTTTGAAGGGCACCCGTAACCCCACTTCATGGGGTCCGGGGCAGTGCCTCGGAAAATTTTGGTTTTGGACCCTATGTTAGGTTGGGCGGACCCACCTATGGTTTTGTGCATGAATTTCGTACTTGTTTTTTGGACGCGATGGTTTTTGGTCCATGGTATTGGATGCTTCGGCATGTATAAATATGTATTGTAACATTGAAAGGAACATAATGAAAAATCAAGCTGGTAGTCCCGGTTTTGGGATCCAGTGGGAAAATCTCTGTGTATATGTGTTTTATGTGTTATGCTCTCGCATTGTTTATTTTTTCCATGTTTTAGAATTCGTGTGCAGGTAATTTTTGTACGGGGTTAAAACCTACACCTACTGTAGCTTTTTGGAGCCCTCCTGTAGCACTACCGGACCTCCCTGTAGCAATTACAGGTCCTTCCTATGGCAATCCAGAGAGGGGGTGAAACTTGAATTTTGAGCTAATGGGATGCTAGAGAGGGGTGATCACATGAGTTTGGATGGTGGATATGAAGTGGGTGGAGGGAGGAATGAAGAGAACCTTGAGTATGTTTGCCATGTAGCTATGGAATTTGCCACTGTATTCAATCCTGCAAAAGGACAAAAAAAATTAACAAACATGTTGTAGATCCATTTAATGTGATTTTACTTTGTTTTTTTTCTTATATACATAATTTTTTTTGAGACACACAGGCTACCTTAGGAGAGGTTTCAAACCAATATCCCTGCCCTAGGCACCTCAAGAGGGGTTTTCACCCATGGATCTTTATTTTTTTCAGCTCTTTTTCTTTACTCTTGGGCTGCCTCATAGAGGTTTTCAACCTAATAGTTGGCCTCATATGCCTCATAAAGGTTTTCATCCAGGTCTTTTATTTTATTTTATTTTCCTCCTTTTTCAAAAAAATTATCTAGAAATGTTGTGGTCTAGAAGCTATGATACTTCCAATCACATTGACCTTTCTATTGATTGTGTCTATGAATTCTTCCATAGACATAGTTTTTTTGTATACCTGCAACGTGTAGCCATTGACAAGCAAGGGAATCCATTCCTCATCAATGGTCCTGATTTGAACAACTCCATTGTCATGACATTTCACTAAAATTTATGGGCCTAGCCATCTTGTCATAAATTATCCTTTGAAATCCTTGAACATAGAGTCATATAATAATGCCCAATTCCCTTCCTGAAAAATTTTGTCCTTGATATGCCTATCATGCCAGACCTTCCTTTGCAATTTTATAATTTCAGTGTGTAGGAGGGTCTGCATTTTGAACTCATCCAAGCCATTAAACTAGAGCGGCCTCTCCTGTTGTGCTCTGGTGACATCTAAGTCTAATTGGGCTTACATTCTCAAAGTATTATACTCAAACTCAATAGATAGCAGAGTTTTCTTTCCATAGACCAAATCATATGGCGTGAACCTAGTAGTTGTTTTCCAAGTTGTGTTATAGGCCCAAGTGGCCTCCACTAATATGTCTGCCCAATCCCTCTTGCCACTGCTCACAACCTTGGTGAGGATTCTATCCAATGCCTTATTAGTAACCTCTACTTGTTCATTTGCATGAGGGTGATATGCAGTAGATTTTTAGTGTTTGATATGATTCTATCTTAAAAGGTTCTCGATTATATGTGATGTGAATTGAGCTCCCTGATCGGTGACTATCTCTCTAGGGTATCCAAATTTGTAGAAGACATTTTCCCTTAATAATTTAACCACTTTCTCCTATGTTGCTGCCTTGAAGACATTTGTTTCATCCCACTTTGTCAAGTAATTAGTGCACACAATGATGTACTTTTTCTGCCCTGATGGTGGATCAATTGGCCCAATGAAATCCATGCCCCACTTGTCAAATGGATTCAAGGCCACCTGGGGTTGTAGGGGAATTTCATCCTTGGGTGTGGGTTTCCCCATCCTTCGAAACTCATCACATCTATTGGTATACCTTCTTGTATCTTGGTGGAGAGTGGGCCAATAATAGCCAGCTTGTAGAGATTTGAAAGTTGTTCTCTTAGTAGTAAAATGACCTCCACAAACCCCAAGATGATAGGCTAAGAGTATTTCAAAGACTTCCTCTTCCTTGAAACATCTCCTCAAGATCTGACCTCGTCCCAACTTGAAGAGATTGCCTCCAATCCAAGTGAAAGGGGCACTTTTCCTTACAATTCTAATCTTCTTCCTAAATGACAGATTTGGAGGAAATCTTGCAACAACTAGGTAGTTGGATATGTCAGCAAACCATGGAGAGAGCACTGATATAGAAAATAAGTGCTCATTTGGAAGCTGATCATTGACCATCCTTTCATCACTTGCAGGCAAAGCAAGTCTAGACATAAAATGTCCAACTACATTTCTTTTCTTGGCTTGCCAGTGATAGTTAAATCAAAATTCTTTGACAGTAGCAACCATATAATGATTCTAGCATTCAAACTAGGCTTATTCATCAAGTATTTAATAGATTCATGGTTACTATGCACAAAATTTTTGTATCTAGTGATGTAGTGTTTGAATTTGTTCGAGTGCACAACAAATAGTAGTTTTTTCTCAGTTACATTGTAGTTCAATTCATCCTTAGACAAATTTTTTAATGAAGTAAATGGCATAAGGTAACTTACCATATATTTGTCCCAAGGCCTCCCCCAAATTTTTTTCAGATGCATCAACATGGGTATGGAAAGGCAGAGGCCAATTTGGGCCCCTAAGTATGGGTGTAGTGGTTAATTTCTCTTTCAAAATCTCAAGGGCCTCTTGGAAAAATTATGAGTCCAGCAAATTCTGAGTCCTTGGCTAGCAATCCAAACAATGGTGAAGCCACTTTGCTAAAGTCCTTGATAAACCTCCTATAATATCCAGCTAAGCCCAAGAAACTCCTAGCATCGCTATGATTTTAAGGAGAAGGGACCCTTTTGATGATGCCAATCTTGTTTAGGTCCACTTGTATTCCCTCCTGAGATATAAAATGCACTACAAGAAAAAAAGTCATTGGTGAGGGTCATGCCTAAAGGTCTGTCACCAATGTCTTATATGGTGACAGTCCTTAAAAAAGCATCATTGTAAGTGTATATAGTGATGGTCCTTTAAGGTTTTTCACCAAAGCCATTTTCAATGACACTTTTGGCTAGGGTCGTTAAAGGTCCGTCACTAATCCTCTCTTTGGTGACACTTTTGGTGAGGGTCGTTAAAGGCCCCTCACTAATTCTCTCTTTGGTGACACTTCTAGTGATGATCTTTTATTGACCCTCACCAATGCTCTTTTTGGTTACTTTTGGTGACGGTAAAAAAATGTTCGTCATCATTGATCATTCCAATGAGTTTTTTATGACGCTATGTACCTGTTACTATATTTTTTGTCAAAAGATAACAATTTAATACCATTGTTGTGGAGTCATTTTCATTATGTGTCCAAGGCCATAGTGGTTAGAGTCAGTCAATTTGTTAAGAAGTAATTAGTGTGTATCATTTCCCTCAAGTAATAAGAGTATAGTTTTCGTATGAGTCAACACATGATTCATCTCTATTAGGTTTATTATCTAGCAAATTCCCTTTAGATAAAGTTCCACTAGTGTGTGTAGGAATTATATTATTTAATACATAATCAATATCTATCAATTCTATTAATGAGAGAGACCTAGCACTCCTCAACACTCATGGCATGCTTTAACATGTTTTAGCACACACTAACATTCCTTGGTACTTCACATGTCTTGCAACATCTTTGTACCTGGAACATCTTTGTATCTTGTTATAGACATATTTGGGCACTGCAACCCCAATCACATATGTCCTTAAACCAAGGGCTTCTAAACCCCTAAAAGTGTTGTTTCATACCCTAAAGTAACAAGGTCAGCTGATTACATCATTTCCTAGAAGTTCTCCCTGAAAAACTGCTCAGAACTGGTCAAAACTAGACCATACAGACTGCTCCATGCTGAGGGTGCGATGCATCTCACCTATTACACACGGGGGGTGTGATGCATACTGAAAAGCCCTTCTATAGGGTGCGATGAGCGAGAGTAGACAAATGGTAGAAGCAGTTTGCTAGGTGGAAACTCAAAGAATCTTCTAGAAACTGCTCATATGACACTTGCCTCTCTGAATTTGCCCAGGGATGAGTAAGAGATCATGAAATCTCCAAGTGGAACCAAGAACTATTAGTGAAATGACACTAATCAAAATCCCAGAAGCTGACTCACTCTCCTGCAAACATCTATATATGGATCCCTCATCCTAGAGATCCAAAGGCTGGAATTTTGTAATTTGTAAGGAAGTGCTGTTGGTTTCTCTTTGAAGACATTGTATTGTTGGGTGATCTTGCTTTGTATGAGGTGAAGAGGGCTTTCATGCTGGGAGGATGATGCTGGATTAGATAGCTTGGTTGTAATCCTCTCTTCTACTACTTCTATCAATAAAGCTATTTGAGTTTTCCTCCATATGCTTGTATATCTCTGAATCTTGTATTTGTATATGCATTTATATGGTTAATGTTCATCTGATCCTACGTTGTTTATGGTAATAGATCTCTATGCTTTGATGGTATTTTGCTGCTTTGACTCTACAGGTGTTATTTGAAGCGGGACAAGTGAGAAAGGAGTGGCGAAAGCTCTATCAAAGGAGAGAGGAAACAAGCAAGGAGACCTGCGAAAGACTGAGGTTGGTACTCTCTGCTTCTCTCTCAATTATCTCTCATAAAGGAAAACACAAGTAACTTTAGTTTGTTTGTTTCTAAGATAGCTACACATCTTAGTGGGACTAGCAGCTCTGAATTGACACTAGTTTTCCCGATAACATACCTAGAACATCTTTCCATGAGTAGGATGCCCAAGCACATGTTGGCATGATCTAACATATCATAGCACTCCCCTAACATGCGTTGGCATGCCCTGGAACACCTTGGCATAATATTGCATTGACATACATTAGCACTTGGCACACATTGGCTCTTGGCATGTATTGGAACCTATTATTAGTGTGCCTAGCATGCCCCTTTTGAAAAAGATAAAGTTCTGAATTATTAACCCTCTTATGTGTTCATTTCCTTGAATTTTAGCTTGGTTATTCCTTTTGTTTCCTTAAAACTCCTTGACACATATTGGCATACTCTGGCACCCTACACATCCTAGCGTGTCTTAGCACCTGGCATGTCTTGGCATGCCTTGGCACTATTTGGCACATGTTAGAACACCCCAGAACTACCTAGCACACTCTAGCACTTCCTGACATGCCCTGGTATTCCATGACATGCCTTACCAGTTCTTAGCATACCTTGTCACTCCCTCCTTGGCATGATAGTTAACACTCATTGACACTCCCTGAAACACCCTCATATTCATTCACTTCCATTCATTTTGTCCTAGTGATCCCTTGTGTTGTCCTAGTACTCTCTAACACTCCTCAGCATGCATTTGCACTCTCTAGCACACCTTATCACTCTTTGACATGTTTTTCCACTTCATAGCATGCATCACACTCCCTGACACACATTGGCACTTTGCACATGTTGGCACTTGGCAAGTCTTAGCATGTTTGGCATGCATTGAGATTACTTGGTATGCTTTGGAATGGTTTAATATTAAAGTTATCTGAGATCAATTATGGCACTTAGAATGCATTGACACTTGGAAATTGCCACCTATTGGCACCTAGTGTTGGTGTGTGTTGCATGCCCCTCATGGAAAAGGTAAATTGATGACTTATTAACCCTATTATGTGTTCATTTCCTTGTAGTTTAACTTGTTTCTTCCTTTTGTTTCCTTGACAGTCCCTAGCATGCATTGTCACACCCTTGCACATCTTGGCATGCCTTAGCACTTGGCACATATTAGCATGTTTGACATGCCTTCACACTATCTAACACTTGTTAGCATGCCCTAGAATTCCCTAACATACCTTGGCAGTCATGCCCTCACAACTAGCATTACATTTTTCCACGACTTGGGAACCTTACATTCCTTAGAACACCTTGGTACTCCCTAGTTTTCATGCCCTCATAGATAGCCTTACTTTTTTGCGACTTGGGAACCCAACCAATTCATTAGCAAAACAATATTGTGCCCAACCCAAAGTCTCCCTTTCTCTAAAATTGCTTTGTCCACACCTTATCACAACCATAGGCTTGCCTTCTGCAAGTCTTATCTTGAACTTCTCCTAAAACACTTCATCCTTGGGACACCTGGAATCCACTGACACTCCTTGGCACACACTCTTATTCATTCATTTCTAAGCATTTTGACTTAGTTCTCCCTTGTGTTCCCCTGACACTCCCTAACACTCCTCAGCATCCATTGACACTATCTTCCATGTGTTAGCATGCCTTTTCATTCCTTGGCATGCCCCGACACTCCTTAGATATCATGCCCTCACAACTACCCTTACTTTTTTTGAGACTTGGGAACCCAACCAAGTCCTGCCTCGACTACAACAACTTAACCAAGTTATAATGACTACAACTAGACTATGCCTTGTTCACCTAAGAACTACCTAAAACACATCTTAGGCTACTCATGTCCAATCTCAACTCATCCCACTTAACAAGTTACCAAGTCAAGGCTCATGTCCAACCATGGCCATAAAACAACTAAGCAACACAATTTACATCTTGACATGCCATAGCACCTAGCACGTCTAACAATTCGTTAGCACTGTGTGGCACGTGTTAGCATCCTTTGTATTTCTTGGCATGCTTTGCACTCCATAGCACACCCTAGAACTCCCTGACATGCCTTGGCACTCTAGCATGCCTTGGAACTGCCTAACATATAACCTTGTAACTCCCTCCTTAGAACACTTGGAACTCATTGACACTCCTTATCACACACTCTTATCTATTCATTTCCATGCATTTTGAACTAGTTCTCCCTTGTGTTTCTGTGGCACTCCCTAACACTTTATAGAATGCATTGGCACACCCTGACACCTGGCACATCTTGGCATGTTTCCCTGGCACTCTAGAATTCCTTGGCACTACCTAACATATCTTGTAACTCCCTCCTTACCACACCTAGAACTCACTAACACTCCCCGTCACACAGTCTTATTCATTCATTTCCATGTATTTGAAACTAGTGATCCCTTTTGTTTCCTTGGCATTCCATAACACTCCCTAACATGCATTGGAACACCCTAGCACCTATCACATCTAGGCATGTTGCCCTAGTCTCTAGCATGCCTTAACACTGCCTACCATACCTTGTTACTCCCTTAGCACACTTGTAACTCACTGACGCTTCCTATCACAAATTCTTATTTGTTCATTTGCATGCATTAATTTGACCTAGTGCTCCCTTGTGTTTCCTTGGCACTCCCTAACACTTCCTAACACATGTTGACACACCTTAGAACCTAGCACATCTTGGCCGCATGTCGCCCTAGAAATCTAGCATGACTTAGCACAACCTAGTGTACCATGTCACTCTCTCCTTAGCACACTTGGAACTCGCTGACACTCCCTGTCACACACTCTTATTCATTCATTTCCATGCATTTTGACCTTGTTCACCTAAGAACTGACTATAACTCATCTTAGGCTACTCATTTATAATTTCAACTTATCCAACTTAACGAGTTACAAGTTACCATGTCAAGGCTCATGTCCAACCATGGCCATAAAACAACTGAACAACATATTTTACATCTTGAAATTTCATAGCACCTCGCACATCTAACAATCCCTTGGCACTATGTGGCATGTGTTAGCACCCCCTACATTCCTTGACATGCTTTGGCACTCCCTAGCACTCCTTGACATGCCTTGGAAATCTAGCATGCCTTGGCACTACCTAGCATATAACCTTATCACTCCCTCCTTAACATACTTGAAACTCACTGACACTCCCTATCACACACTCTTATTCATTCATTTCCATGCATTTTGATCTAGTTCTCCCTTGTGTTTCCATGGCACTCCATAACACTCCATGGCACCTGGCACATCTTGGCATGTCGCCCTAGCACTCTAGCATTCCTTGGCACTACCTAGCATACCTTGTCACTCCCTCCTTAACACACCTAGAACTCACTGACACTTCCTGTCACATGCCCTTATTCATTCATTTCCATGCATTTGAAACTAGCTCTCCCTTGTGTTTCCATGGCACTCCCTAACACTCCCTGGCATGCATTGACACACCCTAGCACTTGGCACATCTTGCCATATCATTGCCCTGGCCTCTAGCATGCCTTAGTGCTGCAACGAATATCTTGTAACTCCCTCAGCACACCTGGAATTCACTGACACTTCCTGTCACAAAATATTATTCATTAATTTCCATGCATTATTTTGACTTAGTGGTCCATTGTGTTTCCATGGCACTTTGTAACACTTCCTAGCATGTTGGCACACCTTGACACCTGACACATCTTGGTCAGATGTTGCACTGGCACTCTAGCATGCCTTAGCACTGCCTAGCATACCATGTCACTCCCTCCTTAACACACATGGAACTCGTTGCACTCCCTGTCACACACTCTTATTCATTCATTTCCATGCATTTTGACCTAGTGCTCCCTTGTGTTTCCCTATCACTCACTAACACTCCTTAGCACACATTGGCACACCTTTGAACTTGGTACATCTTGGCATGCTTCCCTAGCACTGTAGCATGCCTTGGCACTGCCTAGCATACCTTGTCAATCCCTCCTTAGCACACTTGGAACTCACTAACACTCCCTATCACACACTCTTATTCATTTATTTCCATGCCATTTAAACTAGTGCTCCCTTATGTTTCCTGGCACTCCCTTGTAACACCCTCCTCCCACATCTACCCAAGCAACCGACCAACTAGGGTAAACATGTGATGAGAGGCCACTATGATATGATTCAACCTCCTAAGTCACGTTAAGGAAGTGGAACCGATGGAAACACACCATGCAGACATTAACCATTAGCTACAAGACCCTCAAGAACCAATCCAATACTTTAGACAACTTACCTTGGGGTCCCACTGAACTAATTTTGGACAACTTAAGGCTCAGTCGCTCACATGATATAGGCATGAGGGTGACTAGAAACCCAAAGTCACTCTCACAAGCTTGCCTGCTAGCGACCAGAGACCAAAATTGTCAGTGCTATGCCAATGACTCTGGGATTTGAGCCACTTTTTTCAGGCCCAGAGCCCAGGTCATTGCCTAGAATTGAACCATCTCTGCAAATCAGTAAAAGAACATGGAAATGATAGTGCTAAAGAAAATACTTGTTCAAGACCTTGACTGGACCCCTACTAGCCATGACAGGCATTTCATCAAACATATTGCAAATGTGTAATCTACAGGTGTAATTCACAGTTCTGAGCATAGGGGTCTCATACTTAGCTGAGAATCGCTAAGAACCATTGATGCCTCAACACATCAACTGCCATTCCATCCATTAGGTCATAGATACATTGATCATTCAATTGTAAGTAAAAACATGATGAGAGCCACACATGGCTACTATCATAAAACACATACATAACCAACATAATAACAACAGAAAATACTCATGAAAGTATAGTCATATAGACCACATATAATCCATCAAAATGCTCATAGAAATACAAGGTGAAATAACATTTCATTAATGATGCAAAATCCAAACTCGTGATGGGACTTCCACATTCCACCTGACCGTAGAATGGATGAGCCAAATCTCTCTTCAACCATTCAGCCCCGTGCCATATTCCAAGCATTAATGTGGGATCTCATAGAACACATCAATCAAAAACCATCCAGGGCTTCCAGAGGCCATCCACCTCAACCCATCAAACAATGATTCCACCTCACGGTTGGACATCACAAAACCATCATTAGATCGGTCTCTATCCCATCCATCTATGGCTCCAGAGCGTTTTTCCAACCAAGGCTCCAGGACTAGTAACTCAACCCACCAAGGGCTCTAGAGTGTTTGTCCAACCAAGCCTACGGGACTAGTAACTCAACCCAAGTTGAGAAGGGGGCTTAGGACTTAATTTCATAGGGTCTATGGGACCTAGAGGGAAGGTAGTGAGAGAAATTGATAGGGGAACCCCCAATAGTGGTGATAAGGGGATTAGGAGTCCAATTATCACAAACCATAAGCCCTTAACCCATAACCAGTAAATTCCCTATCCCCTTAACCCCTAATCCATAATCCCTTAACCCCTACACTCACAACTCATAACCCATAAACCCCTTGACTCATTAAATCTTAAGACACTAACACCTAACATATAATCCATGAACCTCCTAAGCCATAACTCCTTATCCTCTTAACCTATCACCCTTAACCCCTAACCCTTCACCACCTAAACACCTTAACTTCTAACCCCTTAACCACTAACACCTAAATCCCCTAAATCTTAAGTCATTAACCACTAAACTCAATTGTGTCAATGTAGAATAATATACATAAGAGAAAATAAAATGATATTATCCACATCAATGCTTGAAATAGCCTTAAATTAGCCATGAGTGGTGAGCCAGGGGGTGAATGTGGGGCACTATTAAAGTTCCATCATGTTTAAATTCTTTTTACATTGTGAGGTTGTTCTCCAATAGGGTTGAAGTATCATCATAAGGAAGCATGACATATTTTTTTGGGGGATCGATTAAAGTTGTAACACAATTCAAGTGATTTAAACCTCCAATGTAAATGACATCATTTTATGTTTTTTTCAAGTTGTTAGAGAGGTTATTTATAGAAAATACATTCAATGTACTTAGACTTCATCTTTTCAGAGCCTCGACTCTAACATGGATTTGTACCAGGAACACTTCATGCAAATGAAAGGGGGCCTTTTTGTTTAACCACATATGCACAAGAGCATCGGATGCTGCCCTTCGGATCCCCCTTGGTGCGTTCAAAGTGGGTTTACATTCGCGTCGAGTTGAAACTAATCATAATGACCTTCCTCTTCTTAATAACATATGCTGCTTTTCCATATACATGAGATAGAATTAAAGGATCACCTCATCTGTAGATGCCCCCATTTATTATGAGATTCAAGGGATGTTCTATTGTCTTTATCAACATTTGGATGGGTCGTTATCTACATTCTTTAAATACATGTCTAGAACTTTTTATGAGGGAGGTCCTTTGATTTAGATCTTTATATAAGGCCTTATGTGGCCTTCCCCTGTAAAACGCTTCCAAGGGGGTCACCTCCTTCCATGTTGCCTTGCCTACCTAGGACCAAATTGACAAACCAAGATTCAAACTTCTTCAACTACCAAATTAATGAGGCATCATACCTCTTCTTGACCTTGACCTCAATGAGACATATTTCTTCAGAGATAATTTGAGGATTTCCAACCATAGATCACAAGTTGGATGTCATGGGATATGTTACCCCATTTTCTATTTGGGATTTTAGAGGATATTTTAAAATTTTGATTGTGTTAAAATTGACAAATAGGGCCAAATTCCACCTTGGGATAGCTCATTTGATGGAGATGATGATTGCATTAAATTCCTCTTTTCGAGAGGACCAAAATTGATATAAATATCATCTCATTTAGACAAGAAAAAGTGTGATTTTGAATTTATGCCCACACTTGTACAAATTGTTTAGGTCGGCTACATCAACATGTAGGCTCAAGAAGCCCAATGGATGTGTCTCTTCACCCATAGTGAATTTTATAAATACAAATGACCTCACTCCTCATTTGGCATCATCATCACTCACATATTCTTCTCTCCTTCTCTCATTGGTTCGTACAACTATTGGGCAACTTGTCTCTCTCACATGTGTGGCAAGAAGGACGAGTTTTCTGGGCTGAATTGCAGGACCAAAATTTCAGGCAGTAGACCAAGTTTGACCAATGTTGACAAAAGATTTATTGACCAGCTTTGACTGCGATTTTTGGAGGATCTTTTTTGTCTCTTTAGGCGGCATTTCTGGGCACAAAAATCGAGGGAATATCATTGACTGCAGTTTGACCACAAAAAATTATAACAAATTTTCTCTCTCCTTTCACCAAGTTTGACTGGGGAAGACCAAGCTATTTTGAGGATGATTTATTGTTGATTTGACCAATGTTGACTTTCTGGTTAGGGCTGAAGTTTGACTGGATAAATTGACAAGATTGTTTTGACTTTGAATTGGACAAGTCAATTTGACTTTTGTACTCTCTCTCTCTCTCTTTGTGCTAAACTTTTGATATAATAATAAGAAGAATTGATCAAAGGGTTTTCCCAACATTGGGGTTTTTCCCCGGCATCAACCAAATCTGGTGTCCCCTTGTCTTGGTTTGTCTTTTGAATATTGTTTTATGTTCTATCTAATTTTACTGTTAATGTGATTAATGGTTAATGTGATTGCTACTATAAATATAAATTAAAATTGCTATTGGGTTGCTTAAGGAACATTGAAGTAATTGTGCTAAGCACAGAACATACCATTATTAACTAAAATTAACAGATTTTCATCTCAACCCCTACGATTCCTGTCACATTGATCATTTTCCATCTAAGGTTTACAAATCTATATGTAATTCATGGATGTATCATTGGTTTGATCACACATTGCCTTAGCCATCTAGGACACTAGGTGTAGAAAGAGGTTCCTTTAGCTACCACATTTAGCTGGATATGTATGATCCATGTGTATATGATATTATGTCCAATGTGTACTATTTTTACTGTGTTCACTTAAACTGTTATGCAACCAACTCACAAAATAGAAGAAAAGATAGATGAACGCCTTCAAAACTAGGTTCTTTGAGGGGGCAAGCTCCTTTACATTACACAAATGAAAAATTCTTGGATGATACAAATGCCAAAACTTCCTTTCTATATATAGGAGTCTAAGGGGTCACAATATAATCAAAGCCAACGTAATAATAATATAAGGGCACAATTGCAATAACAATAGTGGGCTTCTATCGGGCACAATAATAACAATATGGGGAAAATAGGGGCACAACAATAACAATAAGGACTACAATGATAATAGTAATGGGGGAATCACTAGTATTACAAGGACCTAACATAAAAACTTTCTTCTAACTCTTGATGCTTTCGTTATAAGTTTTAATCTGAGTTGCTCCATGGTGTTTCATAATTTTGCTCAGAGAAGTGTGTCATCTTGATGGTTTGGGTATATTCTTGGTGATTTGAGTAGGTGCTATACATTGATTTTATTGTACCCCTTATTTCCTTTAGTCAAAATTTATCCCATGTCTCTCTTAACAACACATGTGAAGGCCTTCTAAGCTATGGCTAGCTTCTAATAGGGTATTTTTAAGCTCTAAATGAACTTCCTCAAAAATAATGAGCTACCTATAACTATTTAAGTTGATTGATAACATTATTTACAGATTTAAACATATTTTTCACATTTTTCACCTCCTTAAAAATTAATAGATATTTCCATTATGTGTAAAGCTCATGTCCATTTTCCCTCCTCATATCAACATACTTATACTAGAGAGAACTCATATAGTTTTTATTGATACTCTAATTAGACTAACATTATTACTTATCTTCAACATCATTAGATATAACTTCTATGTGAGATGACCTCCTTTTGCTCAAATAAAAATAAAACTTAATGAAAACCTAAGCGACCATAGCTATTGCTTTATAAGATTTTACTACCTATTCAAATCTAATTTGGCGGCTACTCTAAAATCTAAATGGACCTATACAAATTTATTTTCCCGCCACACTTTCTGATAGAGGATCTCAAAGATCAGATTCATTCATAGAAGAGTCGAATATCATCAAGGGAGATGAAAGGTACTCATATAGCTTTCCCGTAAACTGTTACTCAAGCTTCTCTTTACATGGTCCCTAAACAGACCTTCCGTTTGAGAATAACGGTCCTGAAACTGACAGATTTGTGGGCATTTGGTCATTTCATTAAATTGCAAAAACTTGGCCTGTCTTTTATTGATGGTAGAGATTTTGTAGTCCTTCAATGATTACTGAAGTGCCTTTTTGTTTCCTAAAATTTGCTTCTCATATGGATGACTTTGATATTGGTCTTACCTTTGGTTAATTAGGCAGCCTTCACTAGACACTACAACAGTTGAATCACAAGTAACTCGCCAGGATGCAAAGGAGGGAAACCAGCTAAAAACTGATCTAAGGCAACATCTGCAAGAATATAGGTACTAGTTATCCATACATTCAAATGAAGAGCATGCTCTAGTCCTCAATGCTTGCTATCATCTTCTGTCTGATTTCTATTTGTCAATATGTCAGAAACAAGACTTCTAAGATAACAACCAAAATAGAGCAAGGCCCCAAGTGTTCTAGAGTCTCACAGAGCTCCAATCACCATGATATATCTTGATCGACACGTCTATCTGGATTCTGTAGTATAGAGATACAAATCATGGGTATATATTATTGTAATTTGGACAAAGAAGTAATGTTTGAATGTGATACAATAAGATGTCCCATAGTCAGAAGTTGGAAGCTGATGAAGTGTGGCCACTATAAATATGATATCGTTTAGTAAAGTGCCTCAGGCAGGGTTTAATTATCTAGATTAATGATCCACTTCCCATACGTGAAAAATAGGTCTTGAAGAATAGGATATGGCATCAGTGGTTGTAATTATCTTGCCTCCAGAGGAGATTTTTTTATGTACTACATATGAATGGGATGAATTTTACAGCTTGCATTGTTCAGAATAATTTTTGATTTGATAAATCATGCTGTGTAATTTAAATATTGAGATAACTGAATGGTAAAGGGGAACACATTCTACAACGTATTTCAGACTACAAGAAATGATTAAAGATGCTTCTGGCTTGCAATCTGTTTTGCCTTGTTTCAATTGATTGAAAAAGTTGTCACAGAGGAGAACATGTATAGAGGGCCTAATGATGACCATATCGAGTTCAAAACTCTCCATCATCTGTCGGGTCTTAAAATAAGTGCATCTTAAAATGTTTACTCAATACAATTCAAAATCCTCCATTAGAGTGTCGATTATATACACATACACCAACAACTACATGTAGAAAACAAAAGCAAGATCCATAAGGGTCACAACAGGCATGGTTGTATATTTGAGTATCCTCCCATTGACAAGGCTAGGTCATATGCCCTCTTATCTACCAATATGCATTTGTTGAAGACCATTGTTCAGTTTTATTCATTTTCATGATTTCTTTTTTTCAAAATGATTGTTTTTTTTTTACCATCCAAGCAGAGTCAAGGTTCGGATGGAATAATGTTCATCAGTTAAAATTGTGCAAGGCTAAGTCGAGTCAAAATTCTCATTGCTATAGTTTATTTCCCATGGTGACTCTCACCCCAAACCCTTCCTCATAAAATTTGAAGTCAAAATGCCCATTGATATAGTTTATTTCCCATCCTTGGCCAAAAACCCACCAATACCCAGGAAGGGTTTGGCCTGGTTCAGACTTCTGAAATTTGACCCCCAAGGAGCCCAACCTCAGCTGCAACTGCAAAACTCGGCCTACTGGAATGAAGCTGTGTAACCTCCTGGAAATTGCCCCAAATCACTGAGATGATCCCTCCTATGAATCTCCTCCCTTCCCAGCTTTGAATCCAGCCTGTAGCTCTTCTCCTCAAGACCCACATATTGCTTGGACTGACTCTCTGTGCTGTCCTCCAAGCCTGTAATTCGAACCACCTATTTGTTGTCCTCTCCTACTCCAAAAGTCCTCCTGAATGCTAACCCAAGGGTGACCTTCGAATTCCCTGGTTTCTCTAGCTAATGGTTGGCTCAATGTAGCTCTTTCCTCAATTGTGTATTCTCTACTGCTAACCCATAAATACGCACTTCCTGGTGATGGTTGAATGGATGTGTTGTAGATGCTTCCCGGAACTCCTCCAAATGCTATGGAACTACCTTCCTAGGGTGGCACTCGAAGTCCCCCGAAGGTAAGGTTGAATCTCCCGCTTGAGAGATTCATGGCTAAATAGCCAATTGACTCGGCAAACTAGCTTAGGCAAATAATCAAGTAAAATTTGATATGCAAGATGAATGAATGAGCAAGTGAGAGGCTCCTCCTCATGAATTCGTGGGCCTTCCTTTGCCTCATGTGGGCCCCTCCAATAGCTATATGAATTCCCTCCAAGCAATTCGAATTGCCTAGTACGCATTCCCACGTGGGTGGCCCCCACCTTCCACTAGCAAACTAATCTGGTCATATTTTCTCCTAAGTCCCTAAGTCAAAACTGCTTGGGTCCTTTTCCTTGGCAAAATCATGGAAAATTGTGTAGAGATAAGCTTGTTACAAATGCTTTTGGAAAGGGACATGATAGTCATCCCTTCCCAAATGTTGCTTACCCTCAAGAAACTTCAGAGCTGGGTGCTCCAAAATGTGCTCACCCTCCCAGGTGGCATCCTCATCCGGCAAGTTCTTCCAGCATACCAAGAACTCCCTGATGGTCCCTCAGCTTCCTCTCTCTCCTCTCCAAAATGGCCT
The DNA here is from genome assembly GCA_031772625.1 of Pinus tabuliformis. Taxonomy (NCBI): domain Eukaryota; kingdom Viridiplantae; phylum Streptophyta; class Pinopsida; order Pinales; family Pinaceae; genus Pinus; species Pinus tabuliformis. The sequence goes on along the minus strand of CM062805.1, from coordinate 550,315,902 downwards.
TAGGCTCCAAAACCAAGTGGCCCTCATCATCCAATGGGGGTAACTCTACTGCTACTGTCACCTGTTGCCCCAACACCTATTTAAGGCATGAGAAATGGAATATATTGTGAATCTTGCTCCCCGGAGGTAGCTCCATCTCGTAGGCCACCTCCCCAACTCACCTGACTACCCTATATGGCCCATAAAAATGGGGCTGTAGCTTCTCGGCCACCCTTTGCTTCAATGTGGACTACTTGTATGGCTGTAATCAGAGGTACACCAAATCCCCCTCCTCGAAATGTCTCTCAGACCGGTGCCAATCTGCGTACACCTTCTGCTGGTTCTGCGTTGTCACTAAGTTATCCTTGAGAGCCTTGAGGATGTCTTGGCTCTCTTAGATCCAATATTTGGCCTTTGGGGCCCGACTGTCTCCAAAAACAACATCAGCAAAAGATAATGCATCATAACCATACAAGGCATGGAAAGGACGAAGACTGTTGTGATTAGTCTTCACCTCAAACCTGTTACCCACCAGATACTGTCGAAACTTGGCTAATGCATGCATGATGGCCAACATCTCTTTGTCATATATAGAATATGACTGCTCATGGGGTAAGAGCTTCCAACTCTCGAAAGCAATGAGGTGCCCATCTTGAGATAGTACTGCTCCAACTCCCTCTTCGGATGCATCACACTCCATGGTGAAGGGCTGGGAGAAGTCCAGGAGTGCTAAAACTGGACAACTTCTCATCACCTCCTTGAGGTGATCAAAAGCTACCTATGCCCCACCTATCCATGCGAAAGCCCTTCTCTTGGTCAATTCTATCAAGGGAGCTTCCAACTGCAAAAACCCCTTGACGAAACTTTCAGTAATAAGTGCAGATGCCTAAGAAGCCCCTCAACGCTGTCACATCTTCGGGTACTGGCCAATCACGGATAGCTCTTATCTTCTCCTCATGGGCCTTCACCCCATATGCACCAATGATATGCCCTAAGTAGAGCATCTCTGTCAGGCCAAACTCACACTTGGATAGTTTGGCAATAAACTGCTACTCCTCCAAAATATGCAGCACCTCCTCCAAGTGCTAGAGATGCTCCTCCCAAGTCTTGCTGTAAATCAAGATATCGTGAAGAAAACCAACACAAATCTCCTAAATTTCCTCTAGAACAGATGGTTCATACATGACTGAAAAGTAGCCGGGGCAGTGGTCAACCCAAATGGCATGACCAAGAACTCGAAGTGCCCATAATTGTACCGAAAAGTTGTCTTGGGGATGTCCTGATCCCTCACCCTGATTTTCTAGTACCTTGAACATAGATCTATCTTAGAGAAGTACTTGGCTCCTCTAAGCTCATCCATCAACTCATTGATACGAGGGATGGGGTACCAGTTCTTCAGTGTCTTCCTGTTGAGGGCTCGATAGTCAATGCACATGTGGAAGGTTCCATCCTTCTTCTTCACCAACATTACTGAAGAAGCAAAAGGACTGGAACTTGGCCTGATATGGCCCAATACCAACAGCTCTTTGATGTCCCTCTCAATCTCATCCTTATAGGCTTTAGGATGCCTATAACGGGTAGTGATAACTTCCTGCACACCCAGCTCCAGCTCAATGGTGTGCTTGAATCCCCTGTCTGGTGGCTGCCCTGGTGGAATATCCCCAAACACCACTGCGTACCTGTCCAACAAGGCTTGTATGTCTGGAGGTGGTGGTTGGACCTGCCCTCCAACCTCTGAAACCCTCAGCTCCACTGCCCATGCTATGTCCCCATGTCACAGATTTGCCTCCATCATATGCGTTGAGACTGTCTAGGGTGGATATGAATGCATGCCTCTAAGGACCACTGATTTTCCATCCCACCCAGTGAACTCCATCTCTAGTTTCTTCCAATCAGTAGTGACTCACCCAAGGGAGTACAACCACTGGACACCCATCACCACATTGTTGTCTAGCTCATCGAACACAAAGAAATGGTCTGTCATAGAGTAGTTCCCCATAACTATTATCAAAGCAGGCACATACCGAGTGCATTGCATGGTACGGTCACATGGTACCAGGAGTCCAGGACTGAAAAGCCCTCAAACTCGGTCGTGATGAGGCCCCTCCTCTGAACCAACTGGGCATCTATGAAGTTGTGGGTGGCCGCACTATCAACTAAGACCGACACCCATTGTCCCTTTATAGTGCCTCTGATCCCCAATCTCAAGAACTTGGGGACCTCGCATAAAGAAGCAAGGACTCCCTCGGATGGGGAAAAGGATGCCTCTCCTTGTGGAGGTGGTGGTGTTGGTGCCCTATCTACCGGACTCTCACTATCTCCCATACTACACTCCTGCCCCATCTCATCCTCCTGGTCAATGTCTGAAAAGACCTCAATATAATGTGCTTTGCCAGCCATGCACTGATGGCCTGGTGCTCAGGGCTCCCGGAAAGTGAAGAACAACTTCCTCCTCCCAAGGTCCTTCTGTGTCTCATCATCTAGCTACCCCTGTCCCTGGGTGGTTATCTGAGGTGGGGGTATAGTGTCATGTCCCTTTTGGGGAAAAGGGGTTCATGCAGGAAAAGGTGCTCTGGTCTTGGGGATGGCCCCCTGCAAATCTTTAGTGCACATAACTGCCTCCTGTAGCGTGGAGGGTCTGCATGACTTCATTAGGCCACGCAGGGGCTCGAGTAAGCCCTATGTGAAGGTATATACCCTCCGAGCATCTGGTAGGTCCGGAACCATCACTGAAACTCACAAAAACTTTGAAATGTACTGCTTTAGGTTGCTTGTTCGGCGAAGTTGGGTTAGCTCCCTAAAATGGGCCTCCAGATCCCTCTGGTCAAAGCGTTCCACCACCCTCTTGGTGAAATCCTCATATAAAGCCACATTGGCATGCCCTAGGGTGGCCAAACCATGAAACCACCAGTCATGGGCTTCCCCCTCCATGTGCAGCATGGCCATCTTGATGGCTTCTAGCTTTGTCATCCAGTTGAGATAGAAATAAGTATCCATCTTCTCAACCCAGGCCCGAGCAGTGCACTTGCAGTGCCATCGAATGTAGGGAAGTACATCCTCCCTATGGTCCTTTGTAGCTCATAGCTCTGCATGCCCTATCCTCCATAGTCCTTGATCTTCTCATTCTGCTTGAGCTTGCAGAAATATCTAAAAGTGAGTGCTTCCCTGAAGTCTGCACCCATAGATTTCCACTCTCGAAAGTGTTCTCCCATCTGTGAGGGGTCTTCAGCCCCTACTAGTTCGATCTGTGCCATAGGCACGAAAGAGGGAAATGTGGCTCGAGTTGGTCCACTGGCTGATAGGGGTTGTTCTACCGGTGAAGGGTGATTGAATTGCTGAGAGGCTCCAGAAGTTTCACCAAATAAGAATCCCCTAGAGGTGGTTCTCTCCTGGTTCTACATTTTTATCTCCTCTAGCATCTCTTTCTGGCCCTTTGCTAAATCATTCAAAGCCTTCAAGAGGCTGTCAAAAGCCATCTCCTCCCTACTCTTGGGCTCTACCATATCTTCCTCTGCTACCACTGCTTTCCCCTTGTCCTCTATGTCTGGAGTGATTTCTAGCTCTCTTTCTCTGCTTCGGTACCTTTTCCTCTTGTATGTAATGTTTTGCTGGTCCCCTTCTCTCATAGGAGAAAATCCCCACAGCTGAGCCAAGACCTAGGCTCTGATACCGCTGTAATGTTCCTAAACAAGAAATTAAGTGATAAACAAAGCAAGCAAACAACCCAACAATCAGAAAAGTGAATTTCACATCAAGCACCCATGAAAACGCTGGAAATAAAGAATTGCTAAGCCATTTTATTAATTCTTCAAGGGAAAATACAATGATAAAATAGAATGGTGCACTTGGGCTTGTCTCTGAGGACAAGCGTGATAAAACCCAAGTGAGAAAATGCTGATATGAAGGCTGCCCAACTGTTGCACCAAATTTGATCTGCACTGCACAGAAACTACACTTTTTGCTGGAATCAAAGGGCTGGAATCACTCCTTCCCGTGGTTAGAAATTTATAAGATTTCATCTCCTTGCTCCTTGGCCAAAACCCACCAAAACCCAGGAAGGGTTTGGCCTAGTTCAGACTTCTGAAATTCAACCCCTAAGGAGCCCAACCTCAGTTGCAACTGCAAAAATTGGCCTGCTGGAATGAAGTTGTGTAACCTCTTGGAAATTGCCCCAAATCACTAAGATGATCCCTCCTATGAATCTCCTCCCTTCATAGTTTTGAATCCAGCCTGTAGTTCTTCCCCTCAAGACCCATGTATTGCCTGGACTGGCTCCTTGCATTGTCCTCCAAGCCTGGAATTCAATCTACCTGTTTGTTGTCCTCTCTTACTCCAGAAGTCCTCCTAAATTCTAACCCAAGGGTGACCTTCGAATTCCCTGGTTTCTCCGGCTAATGGCTAGCCCAATGTAGCTCTTTTCTCAACTACGTATTCTCTATTGCTGGCCTAGAAATACACACTTCCTGGTGATGGCTGAATGGAAGTGCTGTAGATGCTTCTCGGATATCCTCCAGATGCTATGAAACTACATTCCTAGGGTGGCATTTGGTTGAAGGGAAAGTACCCCTAGGGTCCTTTGGGCTAAGACTCTACCAGACTGAAAATTGCTTATACAAAGAAACACACACACACAGCCATCTTTTTTACTTTTAAGCAAATTCTAATGTTTAGGGTACATACCTAAGGTCCTACGTTCGAGAAGACCGTTAGGGTGCAAACCCTTCTTGGAGTTCCCTTCTTCTTTCTTTGACCTGCAAGACAAACAAATCAAAGAATACAACAGTACATGTATAGAAGTTTATATATAAATCATCTTTATGCTATAAAGTTAGTTATAAAAAAATCTTTAAGTAACCACTTTCATAAGAATTCAACACAAGAATCTCATAAGCATAAAGAAAGATTATTCGGGAACAAAGACGTGTTTCTTTATATATAAAGGCAAATAAAGTACATATATTGGAAAGATATCACCTGAACACCTTCAGCAGGCTCCAAGCAAGCTTCCTCCCGGATTCGTTCCAGCCTCCAGCCTCCAGCAAGAGCTCCTTCCAAGTCTTACTCAATGATGATGTCAAGGATGAATGATCACCAATACACATGGAAACAAGGGTTTCCTATGCAAAATGGGGGAAGTGCAGAATGCACCAAGGACTTCAGACCTGGTCTAAGGAAAAATCTCAGCATAATAATCTTGCTCTCCTTTCTCTCTCCCCTTGGCCTTCCCTTTGATGTCTTTTTATACCCTCTCCAAAGTAGTTTTTTAGTTAGGAGTTGGTTGGGAACAGTTGGGCCACGGGCACTAACAGGTGATCCAGCAGGTAAACCCACGATCACCGCCCGAAAAAGAGGAAATTATATTTTTTTAAGTGTTTTAATAGATACACGCGGGTTGGGTATGACATACCCGCGTGTACACGCGTTTAACACAGGGCAAAGTCGCGTATAGGGAATAAAACACTGTTTTTTAAATTTTTGGACCGGGTCTGGAAGGAGGGGTTGCCCTAGGCCATAAGTGCAGCATCACAAACCATAAGAGTGAGATTTGGAGCTATAACAGCATTCGAAGTGGAAGTCCCCTAAAGGTAAGGTTGAATCTCCCTCTTGAGAGATTCATGGCTGAACAACTAGTTGACTCGGCTAAGCAGCTCGAGTAAACAATCAAGTAAAATTCGATATGCAAGATGAATGAATGAGCAAGTGAGAGGCTCCTCCTCCTTATGACTTCGTGGGCCTTCCTTTGCCTCATGTGGACCCCTCCAATAGCTATACAAATTCCCTCCAAGCAATTTGAATTGCCTAGTACACATTCCCACGTGGGTGGCCCCCACCTTCCACTAGCAAACTAATATGGCCATATTTTCTCCTAAGTCCCTAAGTCGAAACTGCTTGGGTCCTTTTCCTTGGCAAAATTGTGCAAAATTGTGTAGAGATAACCCTATTACAAATGCTTTTGGGAAGGGACATGACAGATGTTGTTGTTGGATATAAATTTCCATAGGAGTCTTACACTAGACATATAAATGGCTATTGTATATCACAATAAGAAGCATTAATATATGAAGATGTGGCAGACCCCAAGCTCTATGCATTCAATCCATTGTTTTTTCTTTCATCGCAGATTAAACCAATGGTCAAGCATGAACACATGAAAGGTAGCAATTAGATTCATCCTAACTCCTGTTATTTCAAAAGTGATAGTAAATAATTTCTTCAATCTAAGAATTAAATCAATATTATTGTTGGTTATAACTAAATCATCAATATACACAACAATAGTCAAAGTATCACCATGATCATGTAATACATAGATATTGTGATCAAATTCACAATGTTTGAATCCAAGATTGAAAAAGAAATGGTTAATCTTTGCATACTAGTCCCTGGGGGCCTACTTCAAACCATACAAAGACTTCAACAATCAACAAACAAGGTTGGAATCTTCAACAGGGTTGGAGACTTCAACAATCAACAAACAAGGGCCATGTCTTGTAAGCACAAATGAATCCAACCTCGGGCTAACAGAGACACCTCTGGAGGACATTTGATAATAGGCTAGATTTCCTTGTTTGTCCATGATTTTAGGGTCAAGGACCTGAATTTTCAGCCCCGTACTCACCCCACAAGGGATTTTTGGGACATTTCCATAGTCTTCTAAATGGCGACATTGATTCCCAACACCAAAGAAAGGAGGACCTTGTTCTTCTTCTTCACTCTATAATTGCTTTTCCTCTTCCTTACTTTCTCAGACTCCTTTGAATCACAACTCCTTGTTCACAAGAGGGTTTCTCCTTGAAAACCTCAACACCATTCTCAACATCAATTTGACCTTCCTCCATCACTGGGGCAAGGCTCTGCTTCCTTTTCACTGCATAAGAGGATCTCGGCCTGATGTAGTTTGTGCAAAAGACTTCACAGAGGGGTTGCTCTCATTGTATCATATAGGGATGAATCCTCTAAAACTAAGGATCTTTCAACTCAGGCTCTTGGCCTTATCAGCACATCCAGAACTTTTTCTTCAGAGAACAACAAGAATATCGGTCCATTCAACAATCCTTCTCAGGTCGGATTTCTTAGAAGATAGGGATTGAATATATATATATATATATATATATATATATATATATATATATATATGAATGAGTCCATATTATATCTTCTTGGATGTCAACCATATGAATGCTTACAGTGGCTACTTCAGACATAAGGATAGTCTTAAGATCACAAGGAGACTCGGCTCCATGGCATAATTTTCCCAATTTACTTGGTTCCTCCCTGAAGAGCTTAATAGAACTGCAACAAAACTTGGGGTCTAAAACACAGTTTTACCACTTTGTTTCTACATATGTCTCGGAAATTAAAGGCATGTATTGCAATAATTCTTTTGATCCAATTTATGAGATCATGTCAAATAATTGGCAAATTATGTTGTACCAAAACTGATACCTAATGTCAGATGTGTTGAGCATATAGATCATTCAAGATTACGGTGCTAGGACTAACTATGACCTATCATCATAATTCTTTTCTCTTGTAATAAAGTCGTAACATGTGAATATTGATGCCATACATAACATGAATCATATAGTTGTGACATAACATTGATGGCCCATAGTTGTGCAAAAAGAATTAACTTTTTTCACAGAGATCTCTATAGTGCAAGACAAAGACCTGTAGAGAGTGGAGGGCTCCTTTTGAGGTAAATGAGCCATAGACAGATGTGAGTTGTAGTCCATTATCTAATGAAGATTGGTCACCCATGCATGCTTGAATCACTCCTTCTGTCTAAACAACTATCTTTGATAAGATGTTTTAGGTGCCTTGAAGAAAGATATGGGTGCCATTTCAATACTTCTTCTAATGCTGACTGTATCTATGAATATATGCCAATATTGATTTGCCTACAAATATGATGCCATCTCAATTTTGCATAAGAGCTAATATAGGTATCCAGCCCTCTGGCTAGGGCTTCCTATTTTCATAGTATATTACTTACGGTGGACTGATTTTCCTTTTGAGACTTCAACTTTCATATGAGAGAATTTTCAAAGCAGGTTTAGGACTTGTCCAAGAGTCAAGAACTTGAATTCCTTCAGGATGACACTCTTTTACTTTGATTGTGATGCATGCCGCTTAGTATTCTCCTTATGCTGCTAAGACACTTGTAGATTTTTCTCTTTGCAAACTAGGCCCACAAACTTTCAACAAGCACAAGAAATGTTTCTCAAGTAGATCTAATTCTTCTTCAATATATGAGGACTAGTTTTTCTTTCAGGGTGTCATGACTCATAACTTAAGACAAAGAGGCTGTTATATGCCTTATCAAAGATCTATATCTCTCTCTCTCTCTCTCTCTCTCTCTCTCTCTCTCTCTCTCTCTATATATATATATATATATATATATATATAGTCCTAAGTATGCTCCCTTGATTAGAGCTTCTTTAATTAGTGAAGTAGAAATTTCAAATTGTCCCTCTATGCACAAAGATCCTTTTATCTTTCAAAGTTGGCTTCTAGGATACTTGTTAGGACTCGGATCTCTTATTTATATATACCTAGAACCTTGTAAATTCAGACCACAGAGATAATGCCTTCTAGGTCCATTCTTCGATCTTCAAGAAGACTCTTTGCGGGTTCACAAAATACATAGAGATTGAAGATGATCTTCGCTTCTTTGTCACTATTAAGACTTGGATTTCAGATCTTGAAGATAACTCCCTTTATAAGGACTATCTCTACAAACTATGATTTGGTCAAGTACAAAGTGTTAAACTTGGCCAAAAGAATCAGTCCTGCTGTTACTAACTCCTTGATTAGGATTTCGGATTTCATGCCCAACATTTGATTTAATGTCTCAAGGAGCTTGGTCCTAGGAATGCTTATGATTTTTGAAGAGATGAAGCCTTGAATGGAGACTTGTCAACAAGTTTCTTGGTGATTGCATTCTTCTCTTGCTTGGGCCGATATTGATTAGTTGGTCACTTGGTAGTAACAGTTTCCCCTTACATTAGGACGACAGGAGAGAAAAGATCGAGTTTCATTGACTATATGGTTGGAGCCAAGGAATAGAAGGCCGAAACAATGGAGCTCTGTGCACTTGGAGCATGCGATATAAGATATGTAGAGGTGAACTTTACTTTTACTGGGGAAGGTAGAAGAGGAAAAGGGTTTTCACCTTTCAAAGTATCTACTTTAATGGTCTGTTCTTGCCAGAATGTTGTGTGCAATTGGGCCTCAAACAAACAAAGGACCACTCAAACAACTTCAAGATTTGGGTTGATTTCTGAAAGTCCTGATGTTTCCCACATGTTTATACAGCAGGGAGAGTTGACTCCACACCATGTTGCACAAGTTCTGAAATCATATACAGATCCAAAACAAGCACTGACTTTCTTCACATGGGTAGCTCATAAACCAAAATTCTTGCACCACACAGAGGCATATGATTCTATCCTAGAAATTCTAAGGTCAGCCCACATGTTCAATTCAATGAAAGAAATTTTGGATCTAATGGAGGAAAAACACTGTAAGCCTAATTCCCTGACTTTTATAACAATTTTTTTGGGTCTTTGGGTTCAGAGGAGTTATCCAACAAGCTCCTCTAGCCCTGGAAGAGATGAAAGGATCTGGGTTTGTGCTAAATAGCATGTCATACAATGGTTTGATAACTCTACTGTTAAAATATAGATTTCAGAGAGAAGCCATGGATGTATACAAGAAGATGATATCAGAAAACTTGTACCCAACATGAAATGCTATTCTGCACTTATGAGTTCCTAGGGGAAAAAGGGAGAAACAAGATAGGTATCAAAACTTTTTATAGAAATGCAAAGGCTGGGCTTGAAGCCCAATGTTTACACCTTCACAATCTACATCAAAGTTCTAGGGAGAGCTGGGAGAGTGGATGAAGCATGTGGTATGTTGAGACAAATGAAGATAGAGGGCTGTGAATTGGATATCATGGCCTTCACTGCATTGATGGATGATCTTTGCAATGCTGGTAGACTGAATGAGGCAAGGGAATTGCTAAGTGAATGAGGAGAAGCAAATGCAGGCCTGATTCTGTCACATATAGTACTCTAATCCACAAGTATGGTGATTTTGGAGACATCAATGTTGTCCAGGAGCTTTGGAGGAGATGGAGGATAATGAGTGTGTGCCAGACGTGATTACCTTCACTACTCTTATGAATGCCCTCTGCACAACAGGAAAATTTGATGAGGCCTTTGGAGTGTTGGATAAGATGGTGAAGAAGGGCAACTCTCCCAATTCGATTACTTACAATTCTTTGATTATTGGGCTTCTCAAGACTAACAGATTAGAAGAAGCACTGAAACTTTTGCAGGTAATGCATACCAATGAATGCAAACCCACTTCTTTTACCTATAATTTCTTCATGGATTACTATGTTAAGGAGGGAAAGTTCAATGAAGCATATCAAGTCTTTTGGCAGATGAAGTGGAAGGGCATTGCTCCTGATTTTGTTTCCTTCAATCTTTGTATTGATTGTCTTGGAAGAGCAGGAAAAGTTAGAGAAGCGAAGGACCATCTTGAAGAGATGAGATAAGTAGGCCTTTCTCCTGATAAGATTACATATAACATGATGATAAGATGCTATTGCAAAGTAGGGAAGGTTGATAAGGCCACTGAGCTATTACAAACATTAAATCTTTTGTAGATACCACTGTCTCCATGACCAGCCCAAATTCTTCCTTGATGCAAGGTCAAAAACTTATTAGTTGCATGGATGGAAGTCCTCTATCTCACATTTTAGGTTCTTTGGATCAAGTGCATGGACCCACTTGTATCATGAAAGACATGATATATCTCCTGTCCATTAGACTCCTCATAGGACTTTGGTTGGCTACTATGAAACTTTTCAGAGGTATCATCTTTATGACCCTACCTCTCACCAAGTGACTGAGCATCATGATGAGCCTTTTCATGATGACTGCTAAGATCTCTTCTATAGCTCCTTTCTGGTGATGACTCTCAGCATGTATCCAAGGAACATGCCTCTTCTTATCTTGTTGGGTTGCTTGTTGATGACTCCCAGCTGGTTGTAGTGAACCTTTCCACATCTCCATCTTGTCTTGGTCCACCTATACAAACTCTTCCGAGTTCATTCTTTGTAGTTATTGAATAGTCTATGGGGATTCGAGACTAAAGCGATTACTTCATCATCTAGTCCATCCTCTCCTTTGGATGTTTCTTCCAGCCTTCCCTTGCTAGATGAGGCCATCACTGTTGTAAAATTTGGTGCACATTTTCTACTCACTCATTATAGTACTTGTTGCTTGGATGGATGATGTTTACTTGTCCCTAGGAGTCATGATATTAGTGGGACTGTGGACACCTTCTTGTGATTTCTATGCATTGCATGCTTTTGGTGATGGTTACTCTTATCTCTGTGCATTTTGAAGTTGGTAATGGAACCCATTTAGATTACTTCAGTGCTTTTGTTCACGAGATCCTAGTGGGTGTGCACTATGCATTCACTTGAACTTTAACACCTAAGTTCAATATCTCATTAAAGTAAATGGATTACAAACAACCATATTAAACCAAATAGTAAAATCACTAGTTCCTATCATCATTTGAGATATAAAATCTCTTATTGGTAAATTCCTAGCTCACTACATTCAAGGCTCACTACAATTGGAAATAACATTGTTCTCCCCATGGTAATTAAAATGTTGTGATGATCTACAAACATTAAATCTTTTGTAGATACCACTGTCTCCATGACCAGCCCAAATTCTTCCTTGATGCAAGGTAAGAAACTTATTGGTTGCATGGCTGGAAGTCTTCTATCTCACATTTTAGGTTCTTTGGATTAAGTGCATGGACCCACTTTTGTCATGAAAGACATGATATATCTCTTGTCCATTAGACTCCTCATAGGACTTTGGTTGGCTACTATGAAACTTTTCAGGGGGAGTTATCATCTCTATGACCCTACCTCTCACCAAGTGACTAAGCATCATGATGACTTCTAAGATCTCTTCTATAGCTCCTTTCTGGTGATGACTCTCAGCATGTATCCATGGAACATGCCTCTTCTTCTCTTGTTGGGTTGCTTGTTGATGACTCCCAGTTGGTCATAGTGAAACTTTCCACATCTCCATCTTGTTTTGGTCCACCTATACAAACTCCTCCAAGTTCATTCTTTGTAGTTATTGAATAGTCTATGGGGAGTCAAGACTAAAGGGATTACTTCATCATCTAGTCCATCCTATCCTTTGGATGTTTCTTCCAGCCTTCCCTTGCTAGATGAGGTAATCACTGTTGTAAAATTTGGTGCACATTTTCTACTCACTTATGATAGTACTTGTCACTCAGATGGATGATGTTTACTTGCCCCTAGGAGCCATGATATTGGTGGGATAGTGGACACCTATCTTGTGATTTCTATGCATTGCATGCTTTTGGTGATGGTTACACTTAGCCCTCAGCATTTTGAAGTTGGTAATGGAGCCCATTCAAGTTACTTCGATGCTTTTGTTCCCATGATCCTAGTGGGTGTGCATTGTGCATTCACTTGAACTTTAACACCTAAGTTCAATATCTCATTAAAGTAAATGGATTACCAATAGCCATATTAAACCAAAAAGTAAAATCACTAGTTCCTATAATCATTTGAGACATCAAATCTTTAACTGGTAAATTCGTAGCTCACTACATTCAAGGCTCACTACAATCGGAAATAACATTCTTCTCCCCATGGTAATTAAAATGTTGTGATGATCTACAAACATTAAATATGTTGTAGATACCACTGTCTCCATGACTAGCCCAAATTCCTCCTTGATGCAAGGTCAGAAAATTATTGGTTGCATGGCTGGAAGTCTTCTATCTCACATTTTAGGTTCTTTGGATTAAGTGCATGGACCCACTTGTATCATGAAACACATGATATATCTACTATCCATTAGACTCCTCATAGGACTTTGGTTGGCTACTATGAAACTTTTCAGGGGCATCATCTCTATGACCCTACCTCTCACCAAGTGACTAAGCATCATGGTGCTATCTTTGATGAGCCTTTTCATGATGACAGATCTCTTCTATAGCTCCTTTTTGGTGATGAATCTCAGCATGTATCCAAGGAACATGCCTCTTATTGTCTTGTTGGGTTGCTTGTTGATGACTCCCAGCTGGTTGTAGTGAACCTTTCCACATCTCCATCTTGTGTTGGTCCACCTATACAAACTCTTCCGAGTTCATTATTTGTAGTTATTGAATAGTCTATGGGGAATCGAGACTAAAGGTATTACTTCATCATCTAGTCTGTCCTCTCCTTTGGATGTTTCTTCCAGCCTTCCCTTGCTAGATGAGGTCATCACTGTTGTAAAATTTGGTGCACATTTTCTACTCGCTCATGATAGTACTTGTTGCTTGGATGGATGATGTTTACTTGCCCCTAGGAGCCATGATATTGGTGGGACTGTGGACACCTATCTTGTGATTTCTATGCATTGCATGCTTTTGGTGATGGTTACTCTTAGCTCTGTGCATTTTGAAGTTGGTAATGGAACCCATTCATGTTACTTCAGTGCTTTTGTTCACGGGATCCTAGTGGGTGTGCACTGTGCATTCACTTGAACTTTAACACCTAAGTTCAATATCTCATTAAAGTAAATGGATTACCAACAACCATATTAAACCAAAAAATAAAATCACTAGTTCCTATAATCATTTGAGATATCAAATCTCTAACTGGTAAATTCGTAGCTCAGTACATTCAAGGCTCGCTACAATTGGAAATAACATTGTTCTCCCCATGGTAATTAAAATGTTGTGATGATCTACAAACATTAAATATTTTGTAGATACCACTGTCTCCATGACCAACCCAAATTCTTCCTTGATGCAAGGTCAAAAACTTATTGGTTGCATGGCTGGAAGTCTTCTATCTCACATTTTAGGTTCTTTGGATTAAGTGCATGGACCCACTTGTATCATGAAAGACATGATATATCTCTTGTCCATTAGACTCCTCATAGGAATTTGGTTGGCTACTATGAAACTTTTCAGGGGTATCATCTCTATGACCCTACCTCTCACCAAGTGACTAAGCATCATGATGAGCCTTTTCATGATGACTTCTAAGATCTCTTCTATAGCTCCTTTCTGGTGATGACTCTCAGCATGTATCCATGGAACATGCCTCTTCTTCTCTTGTTGGGTTGCTTGTTGATGACTCCCAGCTGGTTGTAGTGAACCTTTCCACATCTCCATCTTGTGTTGGTCCACCTATACAAACTCCTCCGAGTTCATTCTTTGTAGTTATTGAATAGTCTATGGGGAGTCGAGACTAAAGGGATTACTTCATCATCTAGTCCATCCTCTCCTTTGGATGTTTCTTCTAGCCTTCCCTTGCTAGATGAGGTAATCACTGTTGTAAAATTTGGTGCACATTTTCTACTCACTCATGATAGTACTTGTTGCTTGGATGGATGATGTTTACTTGCCCCTAGGAGCCATGATATTGGTGGGACTGTGGACACCTATCTTGTGATTTCTATGCATTGCATGCTTTTGGTGATGGTTACACTTAGCCCTCGACATTTTGAAGTTGGTAATGGAGCCCATTCAAGTTACTTTAGTGCTTTTGTTCACAGGATCCTAGTGGGTGTGCACTGTGCATTCACTTGAACTTTAACACCTAAGTTCAATATCTCATTAAAGTAAATGGATTACCAATAGCCATATTAAACCAAAAAGTAAAATCACTAGTTCCTATAATCATTTGAGACATCAAATCTCTAACTGGTAAATTCATAGCTCACTACATTCAAGGCTCACTACAATCGGAAATAACATTGTTCTCCCCATGGTAATTAAAATGCTGTGATGATCTACAAACATTAAATCTTTTGTAGATACCATTGTCTCCATGACCAGCCCAAATTCTTCCTTGATGTAAGGTCAGAAACTTATCGGTTACATGGCTGGAAGTATTCTATCTCACATTTTAGGTTCTTTGGATTAAGTGCATGGACCCACTTGTATCATGAAACACATGATATATCTACTATCCATTAGACTCCTCATAGGACTTTGGTTGGCTACTATGAAACTTTTCAGGGGTATCATCTCTCTGACCCTACCTCTCACCAAGTGACTAAGCATCATGGTGCTATCTTTGATGAGCCTTTTCATGATGACAGATCTCTTCTATAGCTCCTTCCTGGTGATGACTCTCGGCATGTATCTAAGGAAAATGTCTCTTCTTCTATTGTTGGGTTGCTTGTTGATGACTCCTAGCTGGTTGTAGTGAACCTTTCCACATCTCCATCTTGTGTTGGTCCACCTATACAAACTCCTCCGAGTTCATTCTTTGTAGTTATTGAATAGTCTATGGAGAGTTGAGACTAAAGGGATTAGTCTCATTTGGATGTTTCTTCCAGCCTTCCCATGCTAGATGAGGTCATCATTGTTGGTACTTCATCTTGAGGTGTACAACCTAGCAATGCTTCTCCTTCCAAAATGTAGTGATGCCCAACTTTGAGATGATATTGTTCATGTGGATGTACAACAGTTTGTTGATGATGGTAACAAACCCCCTGCTACATCGTTTCCATCTTTTCTTTGATGGTTTTTTTCTTGGTGATCTCATGCTTCTTGTTCTGGGTTGATCATGGTGATGCATGTACCTTTCATTTTGATGTAGATAGTTTGTCTTGATGCATATTTTCTTTCCACTCATGGTTTTATGAATTATAGTAGCATGATCATGGCCACATGAATCAGTATGTGTGATGTTATGAGGATGATGTGCTCGCAAAATATTTCTCAGTGTTTTGAAACTTGTCCACAGTCCCAAAGGAAAGATGACTTAGCACTTGCACACATGCTGAGATTATTGGCAGTAGTAAAGGGACAACAAATGGACTTAGTTTGGAAGCTCCGAGGTCATCATTATGACTGGAAAAGATAGAAAAGGCTAAAATATGACCTAGCTGCTCATGTGCTGACTTTTAAAATCATGCTGGAATTCCTGATAATAAAGATGTTGTTAGGCTCAGTGGTGTGATGTTCTTTGTTAGCAATTTGTTATAGACTGGCTAATGTTGTTCCATTTGATATATGTTGTTCTATGACAGTGAATTTGAAAGGACAATGGCAAGAATTTCACATGGATCTATTCACTTAGCAGCCTATATCCAAATAATTACACCAACATTCATTCTCAGGTTTGATATTATTGCATGCCCAACCAATTTGTCCAAGAACTAAACAGATACATAGCTTTTCATGGAGGTTTGACATCCAAGAATATTTACACTTCATTTGTAAATCATTATGCAATTGTAGTGTTCATCATACAATGTTACACTGTAGCTACACAATATTGTATTGATTAGGTCATAGGATTGAACTCTATCGCAGTTGTTTTGACAATTCGATCCCTGCTATTCTTGTAGCTCATTCTCTCGTATCCAAAATAAATGTACATATGAACCAATCTGTCTTGAATCTTAATCTGCATTATCTATATCACAAAGTTTTCATATTATTTTTTTTATTTTGACCTTGTGATATCTTACATAATTTATGTAGCTCTTGATTTTTCCAGAGTACCCATAATTTTGTATGATAATTAATGGCTATTCCATACTAATCTATTGGACCTACATTGTTCCCAAATTCAATGTGACAAGTTTGGCAGTATGATTGCATGTTTCTGATATTCCTCCATCAATGTTCTACCTGTGCATTTGCCACCTTCAAAATTAGGGTTCCATGATCCACATCAACAAGATTGGCTTAGAAAGGAAGCTGCAGAGGTACTTTATGATACAAATTGTACATATGGGTAGACGTTTGCTAATTAATATATGCCTATCATACCTATGGTGTAGGACCCCCCAAATCCAAACTAATGTGCATTTTGATGCAAATGAACAAGTTGCAGATAAAGTGGAAATGTTGTTTAGAGAGGTTTTAATTTTCTCAGACAGAAAATCGCCACATCTGGATCCTTTTATTCTAGTATTAAGGTTCTTGAATCAAGGAGGCAAATTGCAGAGCTTGAAGGAATGTTGCATAAAGAGAGAGTTGAATTTGAGGTGATATTATAGATGTATATAAAGCTTGTTTAGTGTACTTTAGGTTGTCTAACATGATAGTATGCTAGAATAATCTTTCCACTTAATGAATATTTCCATATTTGTTTTTAGAAATTGCTTAGTTGGAAATCATTTCTTCATAGGGTTCATTCTTTTGATGCAATCTATCAAATTCAAATAGGGTTTGTTGCAATAGGCCATCATTAGTGTTGGGCATGTTGGAACTTGGAAGACTTGATATTTCAAAGTTAAACAGTATAAGGTGTCTTCTTCTTTATGAAGCCTATGAATAGGATTGTCGTCTTTTCCATTTAGATTCATCTCTTAGAGTGAAAAACTCTCTTGCCAAATTGGAATCTAGTCCACTGGAGGATTTTAAGACTCCACATGAGGAATATGATTCTAGCATAAATGAAAAAGTTGGAGACTGTCAGGGTACAGTCAAAGATAGTAACAATGCTAGTGGTGGTTTTGGCATTTTGATGACAGAGGATACATGTTCCATGGTTGATGGAAATTGTTTGGACAGAGCTATCTGTTTTGGGAATCTTCAGGTCAAAGATATCTAAGCTCGCGATAAGAATGTTTTAAATAATGGATTTGGGCAGCTTTACATGATTAGTAATGTGGGAAATTCCTACTTGTGTGACCATTTAGAGGGAATTGGGACTGTGAATGGAAAATTAAATTAAGGCATGGAAATTATTAAATTGGCAGAAGGTAAAACAACCCAGAATATCTGGATGATGTGGAAGGAGATCCAAACATTAGAGATTCATCCAATATAACTAATGGTACCATGTTTCATACTTTTGATATGGAGAATGGTGAATGGGATACCAACATCCATGTTTCTGAGACAATGCCTTTTGAAGCAGTTGATAGTAGGGACAATACAAATGGTTTGGATGAAGATATGGCACCCTGTCAGAAACTGTCAGAGCAGGATTCTCCTATCCTCACTGATCTGTCAAATACATTAGATGCAATATGGACAGGTGAAGGCCAATTAGTAAAAGCTCAGGCTGTATTTGTGACATCACAAGGGCAGGAAGGTTGGTTTTGCCACTTTGGCTATTGTTTCCAGTGGCAGTGAATCTACTGACAGAAAATATTTTAATCTAGTTCAACAAATTGCAATAGGAGATAGGATGATGTATGAATCTGCCTAAAACATGCACAATAAAGGTGGAATAGAGGTGCTTGAGAAAAGCATCCCTCCCTCACCAGTAAAATCATTAAATCTATTGGAAGAGTTTGGAAGCTGCATTGGGGCAACTATGTCAAACTTACCAAAAAGTTACAACAAGAGTTTACAAGAAAATTTATTGGGGTCTATTAGAGTTGACTCTCAGAGAAGCTATAGTCCTATGTTTGTCTCATAAGTTAGTCATCTGGGTGGTAATGGAGTGGGTAAGCTACTTTTACCAACCGGTGTCAATGATATGGTTATTGTTGTTTATGATGATGGGCCAACAAGCATAATATCATATGCACTAAAATCGCAAGAATATCAGGCTTACCTATATGACAAGGTACTTGATAGTGAGAAGCAAAAGGAAATAGACAGGGATAAAGAAAAGGAATGTGCAGATTTATTTGGTATGGGTGGAGTTGTTTCAAATCTACTTTATTTGTTAGATGGTTCCTTAGACTCGAGTAAAGCTCTTTCCAAAGAGAGAAGTTTAGGATATGAGGATATTTACACATATGGCTCCAAAGGGAAAGGGGGTTCAGATTCATCACTATATATAAAAGACACATGCAAAAATATCCTTTCATGATGAGGGTCCTCCTAGAAAAGTTAAGTACTTGGTAACCCGTTATTATGCAAAACAATTTGATGCCCTTAGGAAAAAGTGTTGTCCAATAGAGATGGACTTTAGATTGTCACTAAATCGCTGCAAGAAATGGGGACCTCAAGGAAGAAAGAGCAATGTGTTTTTTGCAAAATCCTTGGATGAAAGATTTATTATTAAGAGAGTCACCATGATAGAATTGGAATCTTTTATGAAGTTTTCCTCAGAATATTTCAAATATCTATGACTCATTATGTTCTGGAAGCCCCACATGTTTGGCAAAGATCCTTGGTATTTATTAGGTTGGATACTCATATTATTGTTTATTCTATATTTGACAATTACCTTTTGCAGACTCCTAGAGAGTTTACCAGGCTTTGTTTCCTTCATTGTGTGTGTGCATGCTACATAATGTGCTCATCTTTCAGGTCACTATAAAGAATGCAAAAGGTGGCAAAGAGATCAGGATGAATTGATGGTAATGGAAAATTTGTTGTTTGGAAGAAATGTAACACAAGTTTATGACCTCAAAGGTTTTGGTTGCTCCCGTTACAATGCAGATTAATCAGGCAACAACAAAGCTCTTTTGGACTAGAATCTCTTAGAGACCATGCCAACTGCTCCAATATTTCTTGGGAATAAAGCCAAGCTCCTTTTGGAGAGAGCAGTTTGGAATGATACTTCATTTCTCGTGGTAAATATAGTTTTCGTTTTTCTTAATCAACAATAATTGTAATCTTAGTTTCAAATTTTTATTGAGCTAGCCAATTATCATGATTGTGTGCAATGTGTGTTTGTAGTCAATTGATGTCATGAATTATTCATTACTTGTTGGAGTTGAAGAGCATTGTGAGATGGTTTTAGGTAATAATAGACTCGTACATTTGCTTTGAAATATATTTTCTCATATTTTATTTTCCATTTTTGGAAACATTATCAATAATTTCAGCTACTTGGGTCAGAGCATGTATCTATCAACGTTTCAGAGATGAATACACTAACTTTTCTTTTGTTTGTTTCAAATTTCAATACATGATTTTTAGTTTATATTTGTGATAAAGCCAACGGTTCTTGCTATGATGTTATTTATGCAACGAAGTTTCCTAATGATAATAGCCTAATGATTGCGACATTATTATAATTGACAAACTGAGCATTCTTTACCAGAGGCATATGCTCTTGATATTTCACTTTTATGATAGTACCAAGCAAAAAGTATTGGTAGTCAAAGATTTCATTCTTTGTGACCATCATTTATGTGAATAGGTCATGGGTTCTGTTAGGCCCCTATACTACTAGTGTAACCCCTTACTGTTATTAGTACAACCCACTTATTATATTGATGTACCCATGTAGTGCCCATATTGTTACTATTGTGCCCCATAGAAGCCCACTATTATTATTATTGTGCCCTTACATTATTATTGTTATGTCGGCTCTGATTATATTATGACCCCTTAGACTCCTATATATAGAAAGGAGGTCTTTTCATTTGTATCATCGAAGAATTTTTCATTTATGTAATGTAAAGGAGGTTGCTCCCTCGAAGAGGCTAAATTCTAAGGCGTTGATCTATCTTTTCTATCTTTTCTTGAGCTGGTTTCATAACATTTGGTATCAGAGCTTTGGATTCTAGGGTTTCGCTGCTCCAAACAGGTAATCGTGGCATTTTCGCTATAACTTTTTTTCTGCGACGTTTCAGAAGTTGCAAAAAATCCCCATTTGAGAAGAAATCGCGCTGAACCTTGGGTCCGATTTTAGAGCTTTTCGCGCTATATTTGCGGAGATATGATCTGAGGAAGTCAGTCTTTTTGCAGACTCTTGAATTACATTCCAAACAGGTGACCTGGGAAAAACCATCATAACTTTCTCTCTGAGCATCGGATTGAAATTTCGTAAGAAGGTACAGAAAGAGGACGGACTGTAGTTTCTTCTAGTTATTTTTCAGAGCCAAAGGTCGAAATAGTGACACGTGGCACTTCATACAAGTTCGCTCTTCTGGAAAGGTATATAATCAGGTCATCTTGGGAGATTGTGCATAACTCTTTCTTGGAGAATCCAATTTGGATCAGCCTAGTGGCATTGGAAAGAGGACACAAAGGGCTACTATAGATCACAATTTCAGAACTTAAAGATTCGAAAGTACAGAGTTACAGTTGTTTCAAGATCGAGCTCCTAAAATCAAGAAAAAGCAAGATGAGGATGTTTGATGGCAAAGATCCGGTAAATTGGATACTTCAAATGGAACAATATTTTGATCTACATGGTGTACCACTGTTACAAAAGGTGTGTATTGCATCTTCATATTTAGAACTGGATCAATTTTTATGGTACAAAGGGCTTTGTTCTCGTAAACAACTTGTTACGTGGTCAATTTTCACGGAGGAAATGATAGCACATTATGAGGATACAAAGAGCAACACCTTCTTTAGAGCAACAACACAACAATTGGAAAGAGTAAAAGGGCTTTGTGACATAGTGGAAAGCAAAATCATGGAAACCAGGAAGCATACCCCTCACAACTATAAAGATGCAAGTGTTGTTTCTCCTAGCGTTCCACAACCTACAAGGGTTACACCACAACAATTGGAAGAAAAAAGAGAAAAAGGGCTTTGTTATAATTGTGATAGCAAATGCACTAAAGGTCATAAGTGTGCTGAGAAGAAATTATTTTACATAGAATATGAAGAGGAGGAAGAAAAGGATCAAGAAACATCAAAAGAAGAAGATATACGCCAAGATCCCACCCCAGAGAAAGAAGAAATGAATCAGACCATATCTTGTAAAGCATTGGCAAGAATTACCACTCCTCAAACTCTCAAGATAGAAGGACATATCAAGAAGAAAAAGGTGCAAGAAGTGAAAGATCACATCGTGAAAGAAGGAATTAATCCAATCATATCTTGTAATTCATTGGTCGAAATTACCACTCCTCAAACTATCAAGATAGAAGGACATATCAAGAAGAAAAATGTTCAAGAAGTGAAAGATCACATTGAGCATCAAGAAATGAATCCAACCATATCTTGTAAAGGATGGGAAGAAATTACCACTCCTCAAACTATAGAGATAGAAGGACATATCAAGAAGAAAAAGGTTCAAGAAGTGAAAGATCACATTGAGCATCAACAACAAGTTCTCCAAATTTTAAAGGATAACGCCACTTCGGTGCAAAATCAAATGAAACAACAGGTAGATCAACATCATAGTGAAAAATGTTTTGATGTGGGTGATTGGGTATTTTTACTACTACATCTCAAGAAAGCTATTTATGAGAAGGAAATGTTGGCAATACTACATGCACTTAAAAAATGGCAACCTTACCGAATGGGAAGACTCTTCAAGGATGAGGATGTGGAAGCATTGTTTTGTGCTATTTCTATTATCCAACTAGATTGGATAAACGAAGCAAGGGATGAATGGAAGAAGGACGAAGAAGTATGGCCACTTATTCAAAAGTTGCAAAAGATCCCAATTCAAACAATATTACCAGAAATTGAAGAGGAAGGTAAAATCATATTGGAACCTGGAGTAGTGACAGAAAAAAGAACCCGACAGCTACGAAATTGATCAATTTCAGAGTATCTCATCAAGTGGAAGAACTTACCCATTGAAGATTCCACATGGGGGGACAAGAATTTTATACAGAAGCATCAAGAACTACTCAAGCGTTGAGGACAACGCTTTTTGAAGGAGAGGGGCATGTTAGGCCCCTATACTACTAGTGTAACCCCTTATTTTTATTAGTACAACCCACTTATTATATTGATGTACCCATGTAGTGCCCATATTGTTACTATTGTGCCCCATAGAAACCCACTATTGTTATTATTGTGCCCTTACATTATTATTGTTATGTCGGCTCTAATTATATTATGACCCCTTAGACTCCTATATATAGAAAGGAGGTCTTTTCATTTGTATCATCGAAGAATTGTTCATTTATGTAATGTAAAGGAGGTTGCCCCCTCGAAGAGGCTGAATTCTAAGGCGTTGATCTATCTTTTCTTGAGCTGGTTTCATAACAGGTTCCTTGATTTGAAAGGTTTGGAGAAGGTCATTTTAAGTTCCTCATGTGGATCTAGCTATTAGCTGAAGTAAAATGTGCCCATCTTCTTTTTCTTTTCCTTTTTAATTCTTCTGATAATATCTTCTGGTTGAATATTGTCTTTCATTTGCTAGTCCAATTATCTTCAATGCTCTAATATTGAATTTGTTTTATGCCATGAATAAATAATTCTGGTTGATTTTAAAATGCCTCCTTGACTTATTTTTTCCAACCAATTAAAGTTAAGTGTATTAACACCATTTTCTGAACTCAAAAGGTTTCTAAACTCATTTGAAGGTGATATGATTTTGTTTGTCCTTGATGAGGAATATCAAGACATTTTCTTTCATGTTTTTATCCTTTCGATGGTTGATAAATTGTAAGTAAGTTTTGATTTCTTGTTTTTCCATTAAGGTAGATTGGACTTTTGGTATTTATGCTCACTTTGTGTCCATGTTTTGCAGTGATGCACTAGAACTATGCATGGTTGTTAGTTGGAGCCAATGGTTATCAAGAAATAGTGTGATCTTTAAACATGTTGCTCCATTAATGGGAACATCTCCAGTCACAATTCATTAGATTGGTGGTACTATGCTTTTGGTCTTTATGCTCACTTTTGTGTCCATGTTTTGCAATGGCTAGAACTATGCATGGTTGTTAGTTAGAGACAATGGTTATCAAGAAAAAATGAGCTTTAAACATGCTTCTCCCTTAATGGAAATATCTCTTGTCACATTTCATTATATTGGTGGCACTATGGATAGTCGGCAATTGACCAAGCTCAACATTGACCAATGGCACTTTAATGTACTATGGATGCCATCTCTATTTAATGTACTTTAAACATGTTCAAATTAGTAGATTTCATTGTTGGTTATTATTTTGCTTATCATCTTTATTTTGCCCACTCTAATCGTATTATCTATGGATCTTTTTGTTATTCCCCTAGATATATTATTGCAAGTCTAATTCTTTAAAGGGTGCTAGCTCAATGGAAGAGCGCTTGCTTTACAAGCAGGAGGTTGGTGGTTTGATTCCATCATGCCCTGATATTCAGATGGAATGACGATGATTAGTTTTTGGTGACAGAGGTTCTTTTGACTATCACCAATGAGCTTATGGTGACATTTTTCGACCCTCACCAAAATATGAAATGGTGACGCTCAATGAATGCCACCATATATATACATCAATAGTGACGGCCATGAAAGGTCCATCACCATAAATCACTGATTTTCATATGAAATGGTGACGGTTAATGAACATCACCATATATATATATATATATATATATATGTGTGTGTGTGTGCATTTATAGTGACGGTCATGAAAGGTCCATCGTAATAAATCATTGTTGTTCATATGAAATGGTGACAGTCACTACCTGTCATTATAATCATTATTCATGACGGACCTTGAATGTCACCACATCTATATTTTTGGGGACACCACCATTAGTGACGTTCAATTTTTTTATGATGGAGGCTAAGGTTCGTCACCATTGCTAATATGAAATGGTGACAGTCACTATCCGTCATTATAAATCATTATTGGTGACGAACCTTGAATGTCACCATAACACTTATACTTTTGGTGATGCCACCTTTGGTGACATTCAGTTTTTGGCGACAGAGGCTCTCTTGACCGTCACTAATGAGCTTATGGTGACATTTTTTGACCCTCACCAATGTCCTTTTTTCTTGTAGTGATGGCCAAGGACAGCCCCTACATTCATTAATAATTCACATTTCTCAGGACTATGTGAGAGGTTCATTTCAATGCACTTCCTTAGGACTTTTCCCAGGTTAGAGAGAGTCTCCAGGAAGTCACACCCATAGGAAGTGAAATCATCCATGTAGATATCTATAGAGTCATGGACCAGCTCAGCAAAGATGCTTACAAATTCCCTTTGAAAAGTGGTAGGGGCCTTACATAAACCAAAAGGGAGGACCCTATAAGAAAAGGTACCCCAAGGACATGTGAAGGTGGTTTTTTCCTGATCCTCAAGGCTGATCTGGATCTGATTGTAACCACTGGATCCATCAAGGAAAGAGAAGAAATTCTTCCCTGCAATACCATCTAAAACTTGATCAATGAAAGGAAAATGGAAATGGTATTTATTGGTGGCTTTGTTTAGTTCTCTGTAATCCACACAGATGCTCCACTTCCGATTCTTCTTTGGGACAAAAACTAGAGGGGACACCCACTCACTATTTGAGATGGGGTATATGAACCCTGCATCCAAAAAAATTTGCAATTCTTCCTTTACTATGTCCTTGAGGGTTGGGTTCATTCTCCTCTGCGGTTGGTGCACAAGTTTGCATCCCTCCTTGATGTAGATGTGATGAGTACAAACCGAAGGATGCACCCCCTTTATTTGTTTATAGTTCTAGGAAAAAGCATCTAAGTGTTGTCTCAACATCTTGCAAAACTTCTCTTCTTGGTTGGCTGAGAGAAAGGGTTAATCTTTAAGGTTCTAGATGGGCCAAATTATACAACTTTGACATGGCAGGACTTGGGCCAGCTAAGCATAATTTAGTTCAATGATTACTCTCAGACTCCTTTACAAAACCAACAAGAGACATGGTATTGGTGGGTTGGTTATGGAGGATTTGGTCAATGATGTCATCTTCATCAGGTTACCCCCCTCCTATAACAACATCTAGGGTACAAATTGGATGGAATGTGGTATGATACACCTCATCTTCCTCCTCCTGTTATAACCATAGGGGTAAGTCATGCTTGATGGATGGCTGAGCAGGAGTGTACAATACCAATTGTTTGGACAAATGCCTGTTCTTAATGGTCATGTTCCTGGACTTGCAACCAATGTAAGCATTAGAAATGGCTAACCATGGCCTTCCCAATATGAGAGGATAAACATTGAATTTGGTTTTGGGCTAGAGAACCAAGAAGTCAGTAGGATACCCCCAAGATTCAATAAAGATCATTACATCCTTAACAACTCTGTCAAGATCCACTATGGATCTATCTGCAATTTGCAATACTATAGTGGTATTTCTCAAGGATCCTTGGAGGTCTAGCTTTAGCATGGTTTCTTTAGTCATCACATTGATGGCAGCCCTAAGATCAATTAGGGTATATGGGACAATGATGCCATCAAGGTGCACATCTACTACTGGACTTCCAGGGTCTAGATATTTTGGAAAAATCACTCTCCCAACATCAAATCAGATATTTGACCAATAACATTGATGGTGGGGTTGTCTCATTTTCTCCTATTAGGGTGTTTGAAACATTTCTCTTTAATAAGCTTATTGTAGATGGGAACATCCTTAATAACTTGGAGGAGGGGCAATTTAACAAAGATTATTCAATTATCCCAGAAGTTTAGTCTATTCTGGGGTGTGATGGTTAGGATGGATCAATCTCTCAAGAAAAGGAGGTGGATTTACTTGAGGGTTACTCTCTTCCTTTTCCTGTTCAAGCTCTTCAGGTGGAGATGGAGGTTGGTTATCTGGAAGCACTCTTCTATATCTAAGGTTTATTTCTTGAATCTCCATAGAATAGGTAGGGTAAGATGTCTCTCCATTGTAGAATTGTTGTGTTTTCTTGTTATTTAGGTTCAGATTGGGTTGAGCAGACATTTCAGGTTGCTTGCGTTGAGTAGGATGAGTGAGCTATGGTTGAGATGGAGGTGGAGGCAGTAAAGCAGGAGGTTGGTTGAGTTGAGGCCTCCACCCTTGTGATGGGTTATTCCATTGAGGATGTTGAGAAGTATATGGTTGAAATGGTTGATTGACAGGTTGGGGAGGATATTGAGGAGCATAAGGCCAAGAAGGAGGTGTGGACCATGATGGATGAGTGGAAGAGTACCAATGTGGAAAGGGTGCATTCTGGTTGGGATAGTAATAAGAGTAAGATGCACCTTGCATACCCTATTGGTATGGTCAAGGTCCTTGAGGCATCCTTTGATTTATAAGACATAGTTGCTTAGCCCCACCTTCTACCCCTTGGTATATAGATTTTAACCCACATTTATCTATGGCATGGTTTTCCTCATAGGCTGAGCAGACCTTTATGACATTTAATGGGAATTCGTTTCTAGGGTGACTTCTAGTGCATTTAGGGAAAAAAATAGCTAAGGCCGTCTCTGCTTCTTCTTGTCTCCTCTTGATCTCCATGGTATCCATTTGCAAAGCAAAGGTGATCAGGTGCTCAAAATTATGCTCAAAAATTAAATTCATCAAAATGGTGTGGAACCTGAATGACCACATAGTGCTCGTCATCCTGAATCCGATGCAACTCATTTCATGTGAAATAGACACCGTATCCTCCTAGAAACGCGCTTTTTTCTCTTTGTCAAACAACTTAATTTAAAAAAAAAATGGACAACCCAGTCAACAATCTGTATTGTTGACGTGGTGCTGATTGGGCAGGGTATGAGGCAGTTGACTGGGTCAAATATTCTCTATGAGTTAGATTGTGCCAAGTGGCACCCTCCAATTGGTTTCAATTGTTAGTTTTTTATTGGATGGTGAGGTGGCTAACCACAGGTTGACACGTGGCCCAACCGAAGGCCACCATGTGGCATCCCGAGAGGCCACCAAAAATTGGCTATAGACCGGGCAGAGGTAGGGGGAGTTGAACTACCAACCTCCCATCACACAACCAAAAACTTAACTATTGCGCCAACGCTTTGTCGCTTAACCATATACAGTGGTGGGTTATGTTAAAGTTTAATGCCGCAAGGTATGGGGGGGTGGGCAGACTTAACCGGCCCCCATGTGAACATGTCAACCAACCGTTACTGTAACAAAAACAATTAACCATCTGCCAATTCCTTATTGCCAGTGGTTTCGGCATGTGAACAACCCCAACGCATTTTTATGTGACCCACTGAGGGAGGGGGCCAACGCCGGGGGCTAGCCCCTGGGCAAATGGCCCCCCATATACCCCTAATTTCTAATTTTTAGGCATCGACGGAAAAATTAACCATCTAAAAAATCCACCCAGATTTTGGCAGATTTAGTGGTCCGTTAGCGGAAAATGGGGTGAAATTTTAGAATGATGCCGAATTTTGGGCAATTTGTGGAGAAAATAGTGGGAAAACTAGGAGAGGCCATAACTTCTCTAGTTTTCAACCAAATTGGATGAAAAAAGAGGATAGGTAGCCATTTTTGGACATTCTGGACTCATTGGAGAAGGTTTCTGAAGCATTTGAGCATTTTTAACACATCATTTTACACATTTGAGCATAATAGAGAGGCCCCAGCCATTGGAAGTTGGACCAAGGAGACGTAGCTCAGGAGGGGTGAACTCCTTCATCATGTTCATGTTGTGATGTTTTTTTGGTGATGTTCTGTACATTTTTATGTTGTTGTTTAGTCTCTTGTTTATGTTAAAATTGCTAAAAAAAATTAACATAAAAAATTCATTTTACACTTGCAAAACTCATGAATTCTTAAGCACATGAAAAGAATTATGTTTCTAATCTAAGGAGGATCTTAGCACAACAATCTAATATTCTTAATTAGATCATTTCGATATTAGAGCACTATGTTTGCTTTTTGTAAGAAGGATTTAACTGTTTGCAAGTTTATGTCATGCTTATAAGGTTAAAACTCGAAAGAGGAGAAGGGAAACTGGTTGGAAGCCCTGAAGTTGGGTCAAGGGGAAGGAGGGAAAGGGTGCCACAATCTCCAACACCAATTCATCCTCAAGTTGCAGTTGAGACTCCAGAGAGCATATCTCATGAAGGAGAACCTACAAACATGACAAAAGATGAGAAGGTCTTTAGGAAGGCTTTCTTCGATATGAAAGAGATGGTGGAGGTCCTCTATGAAGAGAGGAATACCAGGTTGCAAGGTGAAAGTTCCAAACCTCCCAAAGGAGAAGGTTCTTCAGGAGGAGGTAATGGAAATGGAGACAAACCTCCACCCTCTCCACCATCTTTTTCACAAGCATCTTCACCCTCTTCCACTAACACAACCATAACTCATACTCATCAACATACGCAAAAGGAACTGGTAAATCACCCTTCTTAAAAATTGATGTTAAATATGATCTACCCATGTAGTGATGAAGTGAATGTAGAGAAGCCTAATAACTGGATTCGTCATTTGGAGGTCTATTGCAGAATTCAAAACCTTCAAGAGGATGACATAAAGATTCTGTTAGCTTCCTTGAGAATGGAGGGTGCAACACTGGTATGGTGGGAATCAAAGACACAAGAGGAGATAAAAAAAACAAGGTAAGATCTCAATTTCTTGGTTTGATTTCATTGCTTCAATCAAAATACAATTCTACCCTCTAGCTTATATGCATAAAGCCATCATGAATTGGCAGAACTTTAGACAGCTTATAGGTCAAAA
This sequence comes from Pinus tabuliformis, assembly GCA_031772625.1. NCBI lineage: Eukaryota > Viridiplantae > Streptophyta > Pinopsida > Pinales > Pinaceae > Pinus > Pinus tabuliformis. The sequence goes on along the minus strand of CM062805.1, from coordinate 550,286,666 downwards.
TGTACAATATTACACCCAAGAATTCAGAAAAAGGTCTTTAATGTTAGGTGTGTATTTGAAATCACAAGACACATTACTAAAGTACATAGGGGGTTTACACAGTTACCTTAGGCATACTATCTTAATGTTTAATCCCAATAATCTAGATGATGTGTGTGTGCAAGCCACTCATCTTGAGGCAAGGTGGAAAAACGTTCCAAAAGAAGGTAGTAAAAATCCATTTAAGAGTAAAGGAAAAGAAAAGGGTTTCAAAGGGAAGGGAAAGAAAAATGAAACTATCAAGAAAGGAGATAAATTAACAAGCAAACATTGTTCAGAGGGTCACGATGAAGCTCATTGTTGGAAGCTTCATCCCAAAATGAAATCAAAGAAACTCAACAACAAGGGAAACCAAAAGACAATTGCAACCACTCAACAGGATTTGGGATCCGATTCGGGTGACAAAACTAAAATTACAGCAATGGGTATAAAAGGAGAAGAATCCATTGCTAGCACTAGTTCTTCAAATTCACAAAATGAAACTCCAAATGAAAAGAGGAGGATATAAATTTTTCACAAAAGGTGATCTCAAAACATAGCAAGATTGATACACTTTTCGACAGTGGCTCTCAAGCCAATCTTATCTCTGAAAACATTGTCAAAAGTTTAAACTTGGAAACCATTCCACATCATAAACCATATCCACTTGGATGGGTGTGTGAAAATGCACAATTGCAGGTTACTAGAAAGTGTAAACTGAAATTCGCCATTACTACAAATTTCATAGATGAAGTGGAGCTTAATGTTGTGCCATTAGACATATGTGGCATAGTTTTGGGCATCTTGTACCTCTATGACAGAAAATCTATCTTCCATAGACATGAAAACAAATACCATTTGTTCAAATATGGAGTAGAATATATTGTGAGAGCTCATAGCAAGAAAATAAATCTTTCTCTTGTTAATGTGGGGCAAATGAAAAGACTAGTGGATTCAATTAAGAGTTTTGTGCTTCTAATGATCAAACCCAAGAATGATGTTGATAATGAAGCTATTAAAGGTTTTGATTCAAAATTGAAATCTGAATTGGTTTATGTAGTTAACCAATATGCTGAGATATTTGAGGAACCAAAGGGATTACCTCCCAAGAGAGGAATCCAACATGAGATACAGTTGCAACAAGATTGTCGTCTTCCTAACATTGGCATATATAGGGCGTTCGTGATGGAAAGTGTAGAAATTAAGAAGAAAATTCAAGAGTTGTTGGATAAAGGGATCATCAGGCCATCTTCCTTACCATGTGGTTCACCTATTGTCTTGGTGCCAAAGAAGGATGGAACATGGCGCATGTGTGTGGACTTCCATGCATTGAACAAAATTACGGTAAAGAATCGTTACCCACTGCCTAGAATAGATGATTTACTTGATCAATTGAAAGATGCAAAGTATTTTACTAAGTTGGAATTAAGGAGTGGCTACCATCAAATTAGAATAGCTGAAGGAGACATTTGGAAGACAACATTCAAAACAAAACAAGGTTTGTTTGAATGGCTAGTTATGCCTTTTGGTTTATGTAATGATCCTGCTACATTCATGTGTGTGATGAATGATGTGTTGAGGCCATTTATTTATGAGTTTGTTATATTATACTTAGATGAAATCTTAATTTTCAGTAAATCTCGTGATGAACATCCCATGCATGTAATAAAAGTACTTGATGTCTTGAAGAAAGAACAATTGTATCTTAAGATGTCAAAGTGTGAGTTTGGAAAAACTTCTTTAGTTTACTTGGGTCATATTGTTGGAGGAGGTGAGTTGAAAATAGATCCCTCCAAGGTTGATGTCATTTTGAATAGGCAAAGGCCCAAGACAGTTACTGAGGTAAGAAGTTTTTTGGGAGAAGCCCAATATTGGAGGAAATTCATTGCTAACTTTTCTTCTATATAATCTCATTTACATGCATTGACAAGTGTGATTTTGTTTTTTTGAGTGGGGAGGCAAACAACAAAAGGCCTTTGATGCATTGAAGGAAAAGATCCGTTCAGCTCCAGTACTTGCACTTCTAAACTTGAGACAGTCATTTGAGATTTAGACTAATGCTAGTGACTACGCCATGGGTGCAATCCTCATGCAACATGGTAATCCTATATGTTTTCATTCGGAAACTTTTAATGGTGCAGTGATTAACTATCCTATATATGACATGGAATTGTATGCATTATTGAAAAGTGTGAAAAAGTGGAAACACTACTTGATGGGAAGGAAACAATCATTCACACTAATCATCAACCATTGCAATACTTGCAATCTCAATCAAAGTTGTAGCAACCAAGGCTCTTCCGATGGATGGGTTTTCTTCAAAAATTCCACTTGGTAATCAGGTATAAGAAATGTATCTACAATAAAGTTGCTAATATGATTTCTAGGCCTATTTTTTGTGAAACTACTTTACTAAAGCATAATTCGGTTTTGCATGAAAGTTATACTGAGAAATATGCATTAGACAATGACTTTCAAGATGTTTATGCAAGCTTGAGTCAAGGCAACCAAGTAGAGGATTTGGATTATCATTTTCATGATAACTTGTTGTACCATCTTGGCAAGTTTTGTATTCCATAGGGAGAAAGAGTTAACATCATAAGAAAGGCACATACTTCTCTTATTGATGGTCATTTCGGTGTAAGTAAGATGGTGGCACATCTACAGAGGTATTGTTATTGGCCTCGTATGCTTGAAAGTGTGTCACATTTTATTAAAGGATGTTCATTATGTGCAATCAGTAAGCCTAGCAATAGGAATTTAGGATTGTACACACCACTTCTGGTTCCTTCATGAATGTGGGAGAGTGTTTCTATGGATTTTTTAGGATGTCTTCCATTGTCAAACAAAGGTCATGATTATTGGTATGTAGTTGTGGGTAGGTTCAACAAAATGTGTGTTTTGATGCCCTGTAAAAAGAAAGTTAAAGATGAACAGATTGCTAAGTTATTCTTTTAGGATGTATGGGTGCATTTTGGATTGCCCACATCCATTGTTAATGATCGAGATTCTCGCTTTGTTGGGAATTTTTGGTCAATCTTGTGGGGATTCATGGACACCAAATTGAAAAAGAGTACAACTTTTCATCCACAAACATATGGTCAAATAGAGGTGTTGAAAGGAATAGTGATACATCTTCTTCGTGGGTATTACAGCAAGCATCCTAAGTTGTGGGATGAACATTTTCACTATATTCAACATGCTTACAATCGGGCCAAGAATTCTTCAACTCAAGCATCGCCATTTGACGCATTTTTTGGATACTTGCCTAAATATCCTTTAGATTTCATTTTTGGCAAAGATGTTTCTATTGATGGTCATAGCAACATAGAAAAATCAAGAAAGTTCATTGAACAAATCCAATTGGTACACCAAAAAGTTCAAGAACAACTTGAAAATAGCCAAGACAAGTACAAAGAAAGGCACGATAAGCGTAGTGTAGATCACAAGTTCCAAGTCGGTGATGAATTTTGGCTTCACATTAGCAAAGAAATGCTCCAAGGATAAGGTAAAAAGCTAAAACCAATTAGATATGGTCCATTCATAATTTTGGAAAAGATTGGTAACAATTCCTTCAGGTTGGATTTTCCTTCATATATACAAATTTATGCCATTGTTAATGTTGAGAATTTAAGGTTGTATGAGCCTGCTTTGATTGAAGATCAAGGAGAGAATGTTCAAATTCCATCCATTGAAGATTTTTCTCCATAATTTCTTGATGAGCTTCAACAAGACACTATACTTGACAGAAGAACAAGGAAATCAAAAAGGGGAAGTGTTGATTATCTTGGAGTGGGGCTCAAGGGAACAAATCCTGCAAAAGCCAAATGGATAGATATTGGAAAGGTGAGGGAATTGTACCCTCACCTGCTGGAAAACTGAAAGTGATATTTTAGGGTCCAAAAGGCTTCCAGTGGGGAGGAATGATCAGGTGCTCAAAATTATGCTAAAAAATCAAAGCCATCAGAATGGTGTGGAACCCGAATGACTGTGTAGTGCTTGTCATATTGAATTCGACACAACCGGTTTCACACGAAACATACACTTATGCACCCAGAAATGCGTTCTGTTCACTTTGTCAAACATGCGAATTTTCAAAAAAATGGACAACACAATCAGCAGTCTGTAATACTGATGTGGTGCTAACAGGGCAGGGTATGAGGAAGTTGACTGGGTCAAATATTCTCTATGAGTTAGTTTGTGCCAAGTGGCACCCTCCAATTTCTTGCAATTGTTGGTTTTTTATTGGATGGTGATGTGGCCAACAACGGGCTACCACATGGCCCAACTGGAGGCCGCCACGTGGTAGCCTTGGACGCCACCAAAAATTGGCTATAGACCAAGCAGAGGTAGTGGGAGTCGAACATCCGACCTCCCACCATACAACCAAAAACTTAACCATTGTGCCAACGCTTTGTCACTTAACCATATACGATGGAGGGTTATGTTAAAGTTTAATGTTGCAAGGTATGGGGGGGTGAGCGGACTTAACCACCCCCTATGTGAACACATCGGCCAACCATTATTGTAAGTGAAATTGTTAACCGTCTACCAATGCCTGACCACCAATAGTTTTGGCATGTGAACACCGCCAACACATTTTTATTTAACCACCAAAGGGAGGGGGCCAATGTCGGGGACTAGCCCCTGGGTGCATGGCCCCCCATATGCCCCTAATTTCTGATTTTTAGTCCTCGGAAACAAATTTAACCATCCGACAAATCTGCTTGGATTTCAGTGGATTTGGTGGTCCATTAGCGAAAAATGGGGCAAAATTGTAGGATGATGCTGGATTTTGGGAAATTTGTGGAGCGAATAGTGGGAAAACTAGGAGAGGTCATAAATTCTCCAGTTTTCAACCAAATTGGATGTAAAAAGAGGCTAGGTAGCAATTTTAGACATTTTGGACTCATAGGAGTAGGTTTCAGAAGCATTTGAGCATTATAAACACATATTTTTACACATTTGAGCATAATAAAGAGGCCCAAGCCATTGGAAGCTAGACCAAGGAGATGTAGCCCAGGAGGGGTGAACTCCTTCATCATGTTCCTGTTGTGAAGTGTTTTTGGTGATGTTCTGTACATTTTTATGCTGCTGTTTAGTCTCTTATTTATGTTAAAATTAAAAAAGAAATTAACATAAAATACTCATTTTACACTTGCAAAACTCATGAATTCTTAAGCACATGAAAATAATTTTGTTTCTAATATGAGGAGGATCTTAGCACAACAATCTAACATTCTTAATCGATCAAAAGGTATGCAACATTTCACTTTTAAAGTCCTCCAACATGTTTCCAATTTCATTCTTGCTGGATGTTGTGGAGGGAGAGGAACTAACCAAGGCTTGACTAGCCCTACCCTTCTTCCTAACAACCCTAGAGTGGTTCTTGAACATTGTTTTGATGTATTCATAGGATAACTGATAGATGTCTACCCCAGACATCATTTTGAGGGTTTCCAGCATGTCCTCCTCGATCCCATAGAGAAGAACTAACTTGAATGATTTAGGATCAAGGGTGCATCTGGCCATCCTATAATTGAGATGAAATCTCTCCTCATAGTCCTCTAGGGATTTATTAGGTCCAAGGGTCATTCTAAATATTTCTTGTTTGGTTTCTTTGGACCTACAGTAGTCCCTGTACTGGTTGGTAAAGGCTTGTTGCATTTGAGCCCAAGTAGTGACGCTATCTCCAGGTAGACCCATAAGCCAGCACAAGGCTACATCCTTAAGGGTAGATGGGAATAAATTTAGCTTTTGGTCATTAGAGGCATAGCCATAGGTCCTATAGACAATAACAAACCCAAACATAAAAGTATCATGATCCTCAGAGGTAAGCCATGGAAGTGAGGAAGGGAAGTAGGGCTTATATTCTTTATTCTAGCCTCTCCATTAGTCTCTCTCTCATCATCGTTTGGGTAGGTGTAATGGGTTCTTCTTCTTCCCCAATAGGTTCTTCAAAGATCTCAGGTTGTTCACCTAAAGGGTCTTCTAACTCCCCTGTAGTCAGAGAGGGAAGCTGACAGTCACCGAAGAAGAGTGAAGGTTGATTGTTTGAGGGTGTGGGGGTGTTTGGTAAGAATTTTCCTTGAGTATCTCTATTCCTATGAGGCATGAAAGAAATTTTTTCTTCTTTTATGTGATTTTTTCAAAACTGAATGCAAAACATAAAGTAATGCTTAACTGGAAATAACATTTACCTAGACACCTCCCTGACAACGGTGCCAAAAAGTGGTGAGCCCTAGTATTTCACCAAGAGTTTTGCGACTCCCAAGAGCTCCTCAACTCTACTTATTAACCTAGGGTTCATACAAACTTCGAAGTGACAGTGCTATATACACAGTAGATGGAATTCTACTCATGCCACCCTAAGCTAGGAAATGTGGTAATTAGTGCTCCAAGACCATTCTTCTACTAAATAAGGGGGGAAATTAACTACTGAAAGTGTAATTCAGAAGCTAGCTCTAATGTCAAAGGTAAATTATTTTCAAATCCTAACTTGTAGATGCTACCAACTTGTAAATTATACTGAATTAATTCATGAAAGAACACAAGAGCTATACTACCTGTATAAAGGAAACTACACTATTTTGAAATCAACCATCTAGCTATCAAATTCACTTGTAAATAGGAAATTATCCTACCAAATCATAACTCAAGATTTCATGCACACTTTCATATAAATTAATGCTCTACTTGTGCTAAATCTATGATAAAGAAGATAATGCTATTCTATCTTGTAGTGAAGGAAAAATGATGGTTGGAATGGCCTAGGTGCTGCACTTGATCATGAAGTTCAATTTGGGGATTAACCTACTCCTAAACTAAGTCAAACTTCCATCACTGGTCAAAAAAAGGGGTAAAAGAAACTTCAACAAGCATGTTACAGGAACTCTATTGTGCTATAGGAAGGCCTGTAATGCTACAGGAAGGCTACCGAGAGGGTTTGGAAGGTAATAATGATGAGATCGAGGGATGTCAAGGTGGATGGAGGTTGTGGTAGATAGATTAAAGGTGCCCAACATGCCTAGCCAAGCTAAACACCTCAAGAAGGCGTGTTTTGGACTAAGAGAGTTGCTCACAGTGACCTAAGAGAAGGAGATCAAGAAAAACATTTGGGATTCATTAGATAGGGTGAAGAAGTCCTAGATGGAGCTTGTGAAAGTCCTATTTCTTGCAGATCCAATAGTCCTACAACATCACATGCACATGTTCTCTTATTATTTAGAAAATAACATAACAAATGGTTGAGAAGATGAGTTGAATTTAAACACTATCTAATTTATGCCAAAAAACTCTAATCTATGCATTGAATCCACTGCTAAGCTACAACAAACATATGAAAAACAAGATAACTAATATAGACCTTCTTCCAAGAAATCATAAACATAACATTTTTGGGTTGTGATTGTAGATTTTGTTATCCATGCTCCCATGAGAGATATGAGATAGAGATAGCATTCACAGGCTTTTTGAGGAATTATATTCTAATAAAAAGAAGGAAACTAACAAACATTCTAAGCTAAAAAGAAACACCAATACATAAAAGGCACCTAAGCCACTGGGGTTGGGGCCAAACCCAAGAGCCTCAACCCTATGAAACTAACTTAGTGATGGATCAATAAGAAACTTTTATCATTGCATCAATGTCAAGTACATCACATAACAAGTCAAAAATAGCAGTAGCAAGTGCTTGAGTGAAATATCCTCTTAGCTAAAAACAAAGTTCGAATCCTAATGAGTTCTTTGGCATGTTTATTTATATAAGAGGGTAGCTACCAAAAACTCCCTATAAATAGGGATGTTTGTCTCCCAAAATTCAAGAAAGGTGGATCTATATCTCCTTGAACTGCACTTGCTTTGTTGCCAATGACCTTGTCCTTCTTGGTTGCCAATGACCTCAAGACGATGAGAGAGAAACTAGTGATTTTAGCTTATTGAGGGAGTTAAGGAGGTGGACAACCTCCTAGAATCTCTCCCCGTTTTCTACTCTGTGCTCCTGCATTGAAATTATCTCAAAATTGCTCCATTTCCTACATTTGAATCATATTAGGCCACATGACATAGAAAAACATCTTTCACCCCTCTCACTAAGCATAATATAAAAAAAGTTGTAAATAAATGTGAGAAAGTCATAGTTCTAAAGCTAGAGGATGGCATTATGAACCTTATGATATAACTCTTGATGAGCCTCATCACCCTTCTTAAATTCAGACCATATATATATATATATATATATATATATATATATATATATATCTATATATATTTTTCCGGGGAAAATAGAGTTCATAATTTCTATTAAGAGGTATAATAGAGATTACATGCTGTAGATGCCGAAGGCATATGCTAATAAAGTGGTATTACCACCATTCAGTAGTTCCATAAGATCTGTCCCATATGTGTCACTGTGGATACGATGGGGCTGTATCCATTTACAAAAAGTTTTCAGATATACATGTTGTTCTGAAATATGCAAAAAGTAAAAGAGGTATGTCCTCTGTTCGAAAAAATACATAATATGTCTGTAAAGAGTCAGTCCAATATATACAGAGCATGGGCTAGAAAAATCAAAATTTCAAAATTTCAGTTGGGGAGGATTCCCCCTTGTAACAGTCCATCTATGTACGGTCGATGGTAGAAGACGTGCATCCCTTCTGGACTGTGTTCCTCGATCATCCAATCGCCTAGAGGCCGAGCCGCCGCTTCTTTCGAGAGCCGGTCAGCAGTTGTATTTCTTTCCCCGGACGAGTAGGTACAGTCGCAGCCGGTTTTGTATTCTTCCCGGTAGTCCGTGAACGGGTCCGCGGCGGTCCAGGTGCAACCAGGTCCTTGCTGCGAGCAGTTTTTGTTGTGCTATCCCCCTTCTTCGTGGAGGGATCTCCTGCTGAGGCTGCACATCTTCCGATGGCTGGTGCTCTCCTTCATTTTGATTCACCGTGTTCTGTTGGCGAGGTCCCTTGGAGTCCTCCGAAATCCCCTTCGCAAGCAATGGGCAGTCCTTGAAGAGGTGCCCTACTTTGTGGCATCTCCTGCACCGATAAGGCACTCCTTCATAATCAAGGGGTTGTTTGCGCGAGACATGATTGTGGTGCAGGGTGATCTTTTCCACCAGCCCAGGTCTGATATCCATATTAACCAGAATTCTTGCCATAGTCCTGATGCCCGTCTTTTCAAATGATCTATCATGCTCCAGATAGGTACCTAGAGTGTCCCCAATCTTTTTGAAGGTGAATTGATTCCAGTATTGCCAAGGTAATCCTGGAAGCCGAACCCATATGGGGCCTTCGCCAAGATGTTCACGCTCTGGATCAAACAGGGGATCCCACCTTTTAAGTAGCACCGGCGCGAGCTCAATATGCCAATATTGGGTAAGTACCCACTGAGTGTATTCGGATCTCTGAAAGTGTAGGGCAAACCAGCCCCTTGTAAGCACCATAACCTCCGGGAGTTCTTTGAAAAGCGATCCCCAAATCTCGTTTACCCAAAGTTTGAGCCTCTCCGCAGAATAAGTTCGTCCTCTGACTCTGCCCACTAACACTTTTCGAGCCGCATCCATCACGTCCGGAATAGGATCTTCAGGTCCCAAGTTGATATTGTAGTCAGGATCAATGGAGCGGAGGCAGCGTCCCTTGGTCACCTTCTCGGAGCGCCTCCCAAAAGGAATTCCCTTCAGCAGGTTTCGGCATGGATCAGATGTGCTGTGCTGTGCTGATGCAGCTGAACGAACCGGGAGTGGAGTGGTGAAACAACCTGAGGGAATTGGAGATCGAGGGGAGGGAAAACCAGAACCCGGGAAGCCGGATACAGGGGGGATGAAGGGTTGCTGGAGGGATTGAGGCATAAATGATACGGAGGGGGAGTGGGAGCTTGAAGGGGGGGAGGCGGAGGGGAGGATGGAGCGCAGGCCGATTGAGTTCCTGTAAGGAGACGTCGAGCAAAGGGGATCCCAGGAAACAAGAGCCTAGTAACTGAGCAGTGGCCGGGGAGAGAGGAGGGCATGCAATGGGCGGGGATTCCGCTGTTGAGATAGCCGGTCCTTTGTTTTTATCAGCAGAAGACAAGTGTGGATGCAGATTCGGGGCACCTGTCGTAAAACCCAAAGCAACGCTACGCGGAATCATATGAGGCCTGATGGTGTGTGCCCATATTTCTTGATGCGGCCTAGGGTCCGCCTCGTAATCTACCAATTCCTCGTCACCCATGTTAAACTGTCGGATATGCGTCGCGAGCGGGGTTCGAGCTGAGGTCCGGTAGCACCGAGATCAGGGAAGTCAGAGCGGCAGTGGGCTCAGAGTGGGTGCCCAGGGGGGACCGCGGAATAAAATAATCCACGCAATAAAACAAAAACAACAGTGCCGCAGTCAGCCCCTATATATATATATATATATATATATATATATATATATATATATATATATATATATATATATATATATATATATATGTTGTGAAATTATGGAGAATTTTTTATATTTTGAGGACCCTGGAATGTCCTTACATGTGGTATAAGACTAAGAAATCCACCTTGGAATCAAAAAACAAATTGTCAAAATTATAGAATAAAATATAATGCTTATCATAAAACAAAGGAGCACATGAAAAAGGGGAAAAATTCATTGCATACCTTGGTTAAATAGCACCATTAGAAACTTGATCAGTATTTGCAAGTAGACTCTCCAGAGAACCAAAATTGGTCAAAAATTTCAATGCAAACAAGTCAACAATTCCACAAACTCATGTAATTTAGGAAAGTGTATGAACTTTAACTCTTACATCTAGCATACTAGATTTTCAAATATTTTCTTGAGGCAATTAGATGAAATTATCTAGAGAGTCCAAAACCCAGAATATATCAATTTTAGTTACCCTTTCAACCTAAATTACTTATGAACCTATTCACATTATACCTAAGCATACTACCAACAACGATGATCAATTTCTTGGAAACCTGCTACATGCAATCTGAACTTCTCAACTCCTAATATCCTTATAATTCCCAATCAACTTTGAACACAATAAAAAAATCATACATTTTAACTGGGGTCGTGAGAATTCATTATAGATTCTATAGAAACACACATATGAAACCACAACCTAGGACTATAAATAGGTAAAATTTGATACCACTATACTCTAATACCACCATTGTCAATCATTTAATGTTCTTAAAATCAGAAGTACATTGAATATTCATAGAAATAACCTTCATATTTGATAATTTCACATCCAAAGTCAATGAACAATTTCAATTTTTTTTTTCCATACCTGTGTTGCATGCATCAAATTTTATTAGATTGCATTGTTCTATTGAAGAACTCTATTCCTTCCTTCTCTTGGATCTGGACAATCTTTACACTGTAAAAAGAATAGTCCTCCCCCCTCCCCCGCTAAAAAAAATTTGTGATGACATGTCTTCATAAACATGCAATTATAGGTTCTTCCATTGTCTCTTTCCTTTCATGCATTTGTGGACATAAAAAAATTTAAGTGTGCTTGAAGATTCTCAAACATAAAAAACATAAAATAAAATAGAGATATTATCACTATCATTGGGATCAATAGACTTGAAACTTAACCACCACACTAGGGTCAACAACAAAATGGCCTTTTAAGGATTGGAAGCACATTGTGGTCATCTACTTCCTCTATTATGAAAATTTTGGATTGAAGAATTAAATATTGCTTTGATAATTCAATCTCTTTCTCTTTATTTCATTTAAATATGCTGAAAAAAATATGTTTGAAATTTCTCCATAACCATGTAATTGTTAACATCATTGGGACTAACAGTAAGTTTCACATATTATTTTTCTTGTTTTCCTAATTGATCATTAACTTGGAATCACTGATCTAGATTTAAATAGGATCGCAACAAATTACAAAGATAAAATTAAATACAGAGATGTAGAGTAAATAATACTTCATTTCATTAATGTAAAATACTGAAATATGCTTACAAACAGAAATTGAAATAAACTAGCTCGGGCGGTGGTAGCTTATCTCCGAGGAGAGATGTGGCAGCTACATGCCTCTGAGTTGTGTTACAATGAAGCTAGAAGGCCTATTTATTGTTGAGAAACAATGGAAAACCCTAAACATCCAAAAACCTAACCCTAGGAGATGAAGTGCCAAAATATGGGCCCCGTTTTGGGTAAATTGGTACATCAACTTCCCGGTGTCATAACTTTGGCATACGATCTCCGTTTGACATGCAAAATACCTCGTTAGAAATATCTATCCGAGGACTAAAAATTTGAGATTAAAATCATTAGTCCATGGACCTATGTTGCCCCCATTTTTCCAAAAAAAATGTCGTTTAGGGCCTCAAAACAGCTCTAGAAGTTCGGGACCCTAAAAACTGCCGAAAATAGTAAATTGTGCTACAAATAAGGAAACTGAAAAATTGAAAGAGACATTTGTGGGGGTCCAAGTGGGATAAGTGGGTGGCCACCAACATCCACCTGGATCATTCCTCCCCCCTAGGAAGAAATGGTTCCCATTGCGTTGAGTGCTTCCATCAGATGAAGAAACTTCTATTGAACTTGGTCCCTGGTGAGCTGTTCTGCAATCTCTGATGTTTCCAGTAATGGTGGGAAGCATGGTCAAGGGCGGTCCACATTGAACACTCAGTGCAAGCGAAGGAATGGGGGAATTTTGTGCTCCAAAGCATTATTTCCCACAGCCTTCATAATGGTGTAAGGACCATATCAGAGTGGTCTGAGTTTCCGATGGGCTCTTGTAAGGCATTCTTTTTGCTGGTGCAACCAAATTTTGTCGCCCACCTGAAACTTGTGCGGCACTCGATGTTGATAATGTCATTTCTTGTACTTGGAATTTTCCACAATGGAGTGGTGATAGATCAACCTGTTGGGCAGAGGTGCTTAGGAAGTTAGATCAGATGAATGATTGACCTGACAGTGCAACGACACCCCTGTGGGTGAGGGGAAGATGACCCTGTCTTCTTTCATGACCATATCCACCTGCTTCTGCTGCATGGAGGAACCCTTCTCAGGGACCATGGATGTGGCTACGATCTTCCCCTTACTTTGAGGGCAAACCAGATAGAAAATAAATTTCCTAGTTCGGGAGATGATCTTACTACCTTTCTTAGCAGAGATCAAAGAGGTGGCGGTAGGTGGGGTTACCTCCGATATCCTGTCTAATGAATTACCCAAAGAAATAATAACAGCACGAGGCCTTGAATCATACACAACATGTCGCTTCCACAAGTATGGTTGTATAATAATACATTATAAACATCAAGCGGTGCAACATTACACAATACCTCATATGTGAAGGGCTTGATGATGTAGGGAAGGTGGCACTGCTGGTGGATTCGAAGATCTCATCCTTAGTGAAGCTACCTGATGCTGTATGGTTGCAGGTGTGTTATGGTTGGTAATCCAAGCCGCTTCATGACTTTTGCTAAAATGAGGTTATTTTGGCTCCCACTATCAACAATGAATTGCAGTGGCGAACCCTTCACCCACATCCATGAGTGTAAAAGATGCTTCCCCTCCTTTGGATCTTCGAGCTCATTCTTCTGGACCTTCGAGATGGCAATAGTGGCACTGGGCTCCGCATCAATGATTTTCTTCCTTTTGTCATTCCCCTTGTTGGGTTCTAACTCAGGGTTGGAACATGCATCTGATTCTGAAGCCTTCAACTCGGCCACCAACAACTGCTTGATCCGACACTCACTTGTGTTATGAGTGGGGATCTTATGGAACTCACACCACTTTCCTGTGTCCTTCTTTGACTTCGTGGTGTTGTTCTATTCTTACGGCTTCAATGGGTTGTCTTGGGTCACCCCACCTTGGCCTTGTCCTTTGTTCTTCGGATTCACAGATCCAAAGTCTTGCTTCTTTTGTTTAAACTTCCGCTCGATCTTGACAGCGTATCGGTATGCCGTGCCGAGCGAGGAGATTTTTAGGAACTTCATCTCATCCTGGATGTACCTGTGTAGGAAATCGCGGTATTTGAGTATGAAATGTAGCTTAAAATCCTTGATACCCAACTTTGTGCAAAGGGTATGAAAAATATTTGTGAACTCCGACACATCTTGGTCCCTTCCCTGCCGCAGCGTGGTCCACTTTATGTATTTGTCCTCAGAGCTCTTGACAGGGTAGTACTTCTCCTTGATGGCATCTCAGAATGAATTCCAAGTGGATGCGGTTGAAAAAAGTGAGCCTGTACTTTCATCCTTCTGCTTGCAGTAGGTTTCCCACTAGCCTTTAACGTGGGGGGATGATTTGAGAAGTGAAAAAGTGATATTTTCCCAGCTGGAAAAATCATGAACAGAAAAATAACCATCTAGTATATTTAACCATTTATCTATGACATTTGCATCTATTTGACCCTCGAATATGGGGATTTCAAAGTTAACTTGTACCTTAAAGGGTGTGGCATTTCCAGAGTAGCTGTTGGAAGTAGATGTGTCACCCCTGGGTAGCCACTGAAGGATCTAGGTAAAGTTTTCCATCATCGTGTTCCTTTGTCACTTGAGGGCTTCTTCGAGCAAGATTTTGATAGGATCTCTTGCCCCCTCGTCTTTCTTTTCATCTGCCATGGGAGGCCATCGGGATTTGCGAGGTTGGTCTTGCAAATGTTCGACTAGTTCAAGCCCTAAGTCCTTATATCCCGACCTCATTGGGGACATGCAAAGAAAAACAGAGAAAAAGAAGACCGCTCTGATACCACTGATCCGGATTTAAACAGGAACACAAAAAATTACAAAGATAACCTTAAATATAGAGATGCAACATAAATAATACTTCGTTTCGTTAATGTAAAATACTAAAATATGCTTGCAAATAGAAATGGAAATAAACTAGCTCGGGTGATGGTAGATTATCTCTGAGGAGAGTTGTGGTGGATACATGCCTCTGAACTGTGTTATAATGAGACTTGAAGGCCTATTTATTGTTGAGAAACAATGGAAAACCCTAAACATCCAAAAACCTAACCCTAGGAGATGAAGCGCCAAACTATGGGCCCTGTTTTGGGTAAATTGGTACATCAACTTCTTGGGGTTGTAACTTTGGCATACGATCTCCATTTGACACGCACAATAACTCGTTAGAAAGATCTATCTGAGAAATACAATTTTGGGATGAGAAAAATTGATCCATGGACCCATATTGCTCACAATTTTCCCAAAAAACATCATTTAGTGCCTCAAAATGGCTCCGGAAGTTCAGGACCCGAAAAACTGCCAAAAATAGTAAATTGTGCTACAAATAAGGAAACTAAAAAATTGAAAGAGACAGTTGTGGGGGTCAAAGTGGGATAGGTGGGTGGCCACCAACATCCCCCTGGATCAATCACTGTCATCTAAAATTGAGTCATACCTTTTTTTGTAACTTATCTCATTAGCTCCTAGAATTTGTCATTGATTTGTGTAGTGAACAAGCTCCTTGGAAAAATTGAATGTTTGACACATGAGTTCCCTTAGAATCAGAGTAATAATCCCATTTCCAGCATAATACTCCCTTAATTTGTTAATCATGAGTGTCCTTACATGGGTTGTTGAGATTTATAGCTTGGGAGGCACTCCAAGCTCTAGGAATAAGGGTTCGGAGGTTGGAGCACCACAAAAGTGCTTTGTGGCCTTGAAACCTAGTGAGCACCAGTATTGCAGCAATAATGTTGCAACTCCTGGGCTATCTACTTTACTCTTATCAACTCGGTATTTCGTAACAAACTTGGAAGCGTCGGTGCTGTATGCATAAGTACTAGTTCTCACTATAGGTTGTCACTTGGTCAGCCAGCACAAGATCACTAGGAGCTCAAGCCAACTTCTATGGATTCTAGAAGAAGCTATATATGTGATGAAAGGAAATAAAGATTACTCTACAGATTCTATTCTAACTGCAAAAAGGAGAAAGATTGAAATGTAAAGCAAACCTAGTAAACCCTAATTAACCAACTAATTCTACTTTTGCAGAAAGCACTATGAAAACCATGAAAGGAATGCCATTACTGACTCAAGGAAGTAAACAACATCTAACTATGCTATTTCTAGAAGTAAATAAGCAAAAAAAATATTTTTGGATTTTTATGTATTTTTTATGTGAATTTGACATGCATGTAATTTATTGTGTGTGAGTGTGGTAGCGAATAGGTGGCGTTGAAGGGCGGTTTTGGGACTTGAGAGGATGTAGGGTGGTATAGATGGGTCCTAGGAGGTCTTAGGTGGCCTTCTGGAGGCTTTTCCCACACTTGGCCTTCAAAAGAATGCCTACAGGAAAATCTATAGGAGGACACAGGAAATCTACAGGAGGAAAACAACGAAACTATAGGAGGCCTATAGGAGGAGGCCGAGAGCAGTTTTCACTATTTTGAGGGTGTGAGAGTGGGTGAAAAAGGTGGATGAAGGTTGGAATGGGATGTTAAGGTGCCTAAGGTCTACCATGAATCACCAGGAGAGAGAAATATGATTGGGTTTGCTCAAGGAGAGAGGAAGAAGTTCTACGGAAAAATGCAAGAAACTAGGGCAGAATTGAGGTGAGATTTGGGAGACCTATAGGGCATGGATCAGTTGGAGGGTGTGGATGGTGATAAGCTCACCTACTGTTGATAGTTATTTCCTGAATAGAAACTGATAGTCAACCAAGGAAATCAAGCAACAAGTGAAATGAGTGCATTTGGGAAAAACAGAGTTTTGCATAGAAATGGTCTAAACTATGATCTATGAAAGGAAATGCTGTAGGAAATGAAAGCATGAAAGAGGAATATTTCAAATCAAGAAGTGAGAATGATGAAGAAGATCTAAAGCAAAGAAAAGCTGGACTATTAACCTACTAAAAAGCTGCAAACACTAGAAGTCCTATGAATGAGGAAAATCTGTGTTTTTGGGGCAACAAGAGGGTCTTTGCCTCAAATCATGGTCCCAGAGGGAGGAAGAGAGGCCAAGGAACTATTTCTAGCCTTTTAAATCTTTTTTGATCACTGCTTAACCTGCTACAGAAAGCACAAATGGAAGCAAACTACTAAATCATCAAAAGCAACCTATTCTTAACCATAAAGGAAATACTTCTAACAACAAACTAATCTACAAACTGAAGTAAAGCATACAAATACAAGTAAAAAGGAGCTTGGTTACTTGGATTGGGCCCTAACCCAAGAGCTTCAGCTCTCTGACGTAACTCAGTGCCAGCTCAAAAAGCATTCCATCTTTATTTTCAAAACAATAAAAAGATTACATGAAACTATCACAAAATAATAAGCTCGAAATTTGAGCAGAGTTTACATAAGCAAAAAAATCCGACCCTAGTGAGGCCCTACGCCCCTATACTTATACAAATTAAGCTACCAATAGCTTCCTTAAAATCAGGGAGGCTTGGCTCCCAAAACTCGAGATAATCATCAGTCATCCTCCACTTGCTCGGATGCCTTTTAGTGCTTGATTCGACTGCTTGTACTCTGAGCTGAATGAAGGTGAATTCGAAGTGAGGAGTAATAAATGAGGGGGATTCCCTCCTATAAGTCCTCTCCTCTGTCCACTTCGAGTTATTGCTGCCATTTGTCCATTGGATCCTTGACTTTGACCTCGAAATCCATCAATAATCTGCATTAAATACATGTTAGACCACATGGCACAATAGCTAACTCAACTCACTCTATAAGCATAAATATAATTAGAAAATCATACAATAAGCTAAGAGAATGGTTGATTTGACTAGGTTAGGAGGTAAAATAAGCCCATATAATTACCCATTTATGAGGCTCATCATCACCTCCCTACTGAAGGGGTTTCTCATCCTCTGAGCAACCTAGTCAATCTCCTCATCTTGTATGGCCCTGGTGGCCTTCCTAGCATCCCAGGCTTCTGATGTGGTCTGCTCTTACTTGCCATAGAATCATGCCTTTCTGTCGATATCCTTCCACTGCTCCTCCTCTTCTTCTTCTCTTCTACCTTCCAGCATACCTAACAAGAGTGGAGGAATCAGTTTGAGGCCAATCCAATTGACCTTCAGCCTTTGCATGGAGTGCTTGTACATTGGCACTCTTTTCAATGCCTCCTTCAGCCTCATGGGGGAATGATATTCCTTGATCTACAAACTGTGTGGTAAGGTGTTCCATCTTCTCATGCATGCATGCACACAGTCATCCCCAAGTAGCCTTTGCATATCTTAAAAGTGTGCAATGGCTTGTGCCTGATTGGTGAGATATTTAGGGGAAATCTTAGGGTAATTGGCAAGCAGGTTGTGTGTGCTGATGAGTGCCATAGGATCTGATGGCTCAACTCTTATCATTAGTGGCTCATTCTACTCCTTTATCATCAATATTTTGATTTCTGCTGCCTTCAATTCTTTATGGTTCATCCATGAGGCCATGGCCATTAATTGTAGGTCCCCTAGCTTGGCATTGGGATCCCACACATTCATATCTGTGAGGGCCATGTTGTGTAAGTAGAATTCTGCCATCTTTGCTTTATGCTTTGAGGTGCTTTGGTCACACAAATCCATAAACTGCCTATAATATTGGAAAGTCATTATGCCTCTCTATGCCAAAGCATTTATTTGGAATTGAAGCCATTAGTCCTTTAGATAGAGGCCATAGGATTTGGTTGGTGTTCTGCATTGCAATGCCTCCATGGATAAGTTGGCCATGCATGCCAGCTGAGTCTCTTTCTCTTGTAGCTGCCTCCTTAGCAATTCATTTTCAGTTTCAAGGTGGCTTCTTGTAATTGCTTCCTTGTCTCTGAGAGCACTCAACTCTCTGCCCATTTCCCTGAGTTTGTTTTCCATATGGCCAACATCCTGAACTCCTTTGGATTTGGCTATCTGCATCCACCTATGTGTTCTCACTCTTTCTTTCTCCAATTCGAAAAATAGGGGAATTGAAAATTTATGTGGGATTATCCTTCCTCCCTCAAGTAGATTGTAATAGGAGGTAAGGCTAGGATGGGGATCAGGTTCTTGTAGCTCTGTTGCTTCCTCCTTTACTTTTGGTTGTCCTTCTATCCTTTTCTCAAGCTTTTGGGTCTCCTGTAGTTTTGACAGTGTTTCCTGTAGAATTTTCTGAGCCTCCTGTAGGACTGTTTTTGGGTCCTGTAGTATTGCCTTTTCCTTCCATGTGGAAGATCTAGGAGTCCCCCTTTCATATGTTATAGGTGTATTGGAAGGAGATTCTTTCCGCTTGGCAGAGGGTGAATCTTCAATGGTAATTGGCACTTTTGAAGAGGGCTGAGGTTTGCTTGTTTTAATTCTTGTGCTCTTCCTAGCCCTGAAATACATGGAGGTCTGTCTTTTCCTCTTTTGCTTTGGCTTGATTGGTGTACTGAGGGAAATGAGGGCAGCTACTGCCTCCCTTTCCAAATTCTCAGGGGACTCTTCTCCTTGTTCTGCCTTCTCTGCCTCTTTTTCTCCTTGTTCTGTCTCTTTTTCTATCTCTTCCTGTTCTGTTTCTTCAGCTCTCTCCTCCTCTATTTCAGTTCCTTCCTCCTTCCTTTCTTGTTCTACTATGTCCCCACTTGCTTCACCTTCTCCCCCTTGCTATTCTTCCTCCTCACTGCCAGTAGGACTGACATCATAGGTTAAGGCCTTTATGTCATCCTCAGCTATCATGTTTCGAAAAACTTCCCATGCTATAGGGAGTGTAAAGGTATGGAGGGCTTCCTCTACTAGGATTTTTATTAAGCCATGGTGAGCTAGCTGCTTTGAATTTCCTGCTTGTACCTTGGTGCTGGAGTTAATGAGGGTCTGTAGGACGAAGTAAGGGATACTGAGATTCTGAGGTGCTGGAGTGTCCATGCCATACCTTAATTCGTGGAGGATTCTAAAGTGATAACCATAAACAATGTTGTACCTCCCCTCACAGGAAACGTATTTGATTATTTGATAGCTAACCTCATCCTAGGGATATGCTATGCTAGCCCTTCTAATGCCATTTTTATCCTCAACAGGGGTTTCATTATTTTGGAAAAAGTTCTTCTTGGCAGCCTGGCCAATTGGTTTCTCACCTTTACTCCAAGGCAACCCAAGAGGAAGGGTAGTGACCCTATTGATAAATTCAGGGGTTATCTCCATGGAAAGACCTCTAATGGTAATAGTGGCATGAGTTGATATGTGAGGGACCAGAGAGAGAGCAAACTCTTGGGCAACTTCCTCATCAAACCCTTGAAATTTCTCAAAGAAATTCATCCAGTTTTCCCTTGTGAAGATGTCCACCACTTGAGGATGTGCATGGAGCCTAGTGGAGTTAGTGGGCTCCTTTCTCATAAACCCTCCCGTCGTATTGTTTATACTCTTTTGGAAAACCAAATATGGAAGTGGAGACAAAGAATTTTGAGAAAACCAAAGAAATAGAGGAGACTGTGTTTTTTTTTTTAAATAAGTAGATTATTTATTTATTATTATTATTATTATTTTTATTTTATGTATTCTCTCTTCTCCTAAAGACTTATTTCCTCCTCAAATTGAGACCACTTCCTTGATATATTGATATTCAACAAGGGGCATGCATGAACCCTACTTCTTCAGACCGAAAATATGCTAAAAATCATGTTTTCTCCCTTCAAAATGACTCATTGCCCCTCCTATAGAAGCTTGCTGTCCCTCTTGTAGATTTCCTGTAGGTGCTCCTGTAGAAAACTTGTAGGTGCTCCTGTAGAAAACGTCAAGAGCAAGAATATGGGAGAGATCGATGGAGGACAGTGGTTACAAGGCTGTGGGGGCACAAGGAGACTGCTGTAGCTAAGTTACGAGGAGAGAATGAAGGAAAAGGTGGTGAGAATGCTCAGGGAGGAGTACTTATTACCCTTTATGGATATTTTCGGTGATGAGTGCTGAGTTGGCAAGGTATACGTTGGCCATATTTGGACCGTTGGTCCCCACTTGCTTGGTCATCATGGCCCCTCCTCGTAATCATCCCTCATTATTGCATCGGAGTTCACACTTCCTCCACTACCTGTCCTTGGCATCTTGTGCTGGAGTTGACTGTGCGCACGTGTGGGTGACATCTCAGATGAGTGGAGTCAACTAGATGAAGGTGGCCAAGTTAACTGGCCACCTTTCCCTCGTTCAACCTCAACCATCTCATTTTTTTTGCATGACTTCTAATTACACAAATGCAAACAGAGGAGTGACTTAGTTACTTACCTATGATCCGAATGTATTTGCTGTGAGGTGTTGTGGCTTTCTCTGCTACGTGCCTTTATTTCTTTTTATGCATGTTGTTCCTGCTTAGTGATGTGTGGTTGTGTGATTGTGTAGGTTCTTCTTTGCCTAGATCTAAGCTTCAGGTGCCTTTTCAACCTTCATGTTTGCACTCTCTTGCTGCTGGTGCTAGATTTCTATGGGATCAACTGCTACAGGATTTCCTACAGGAGCTCCTGTAGCTGCTTCTCCCCTTGAAACTTCAGCTTATTCATGTGCTTGGAGCTCGAGAATGATGCCAGAGGTGTAGATAAATATGGAGAGGTAGTAGGTAGTTTTCAGGTGATGTTGAGGTGCCTTTTCTCTTATTTTTTTTGTTTTTTGTTTTTTGTTTTTTTTTTTTAATTTGAAAAAACTGTTTTTCTGTGTTTTCTTGGATAGGAAAAAAATGATGCTTGGGGTGTAATTTAGGTTTGGAAATGATGGCAAAGAGGTTTGAATATTGTAGGAGGGATTATAGGTTCTTCATGAAGCTTCTTTGTCCCTCAAACTGCCTTTTGTAGCCACTTCTGGTTCTCTGTAATTCCTACAGGAGCCTCCTATAGAAAACACAGAGCCTCTTGTAGAAAACACAGTTTTTGAAAAAGGGGTACAGTGGGGTGAAAGAAATGCCAAAAATGATGGAGTAAGGTGTGGAGAAGATGGGATGGGTACTGGTATGAATGTCAGGGTCCTCTTGGCACCTTCTTCTGCTCCTTGTAGTCGTCCTGCAAACTTGCAATACAACCAAAAAATTCATTTTCTTTTTCCTTTTTCTCTTTTTTTTGAAAACAACTAGGGAGCCTCAGAGAGGTTTTCACCCTAATTGCCTGCCCTGGGCACCTCCAAGGGAGGTTTTCACCCAGGGATCTTATTCTTTCCTCTTTTTTTTTTTTGTCATCACTGGGCCGCCTCAGAAGAGGTTTTCAACCCAATGATGGGATTCAAGTGCCTCATAGAGGTTTTCACTTGAGTCCTTATTATTTCTTTATTTATTTATTTCTCTTCTTCAATGAGTGGGTGAAGTGTAAGCTAAGACGTGCTCCACTACCATCACTGTTTTATTCAAATCTTCAATAAACTCTCACTTGGAGAGGGGTTTCTTGTAGACTTTGAACTGATGTCCATTGAAAAGCATGGGGATGGCTTCATCATCAATGGTTCTGGTCAGAACTGAACCATTGTCATTGCATCTTTCCACAGTGTAGGGTCCCAGCCATCTTGTCTTCAGCTTGCCTTTGAAATCCTTGTATCTTGAATCATAGAGTAGTGCCCAATCTCCCTCTTGGAATTTCTTATCCTTGATATTTTTGTCATGCCATATTTTTCTCTGACACTAAACTACGTCCGTATGGAGAAGGGCT
This sequence comes from Pinus tabuliformis, assembly GCA_031772625.1. Classification (NCBI taxonomy): domain Eukaryota; kingdom Viridiplantae; phylum Streptophyta; class Pinopsida; order Pinales; family Pinaceae; genus Pinus; species Pinus tabuliformis. The sequence goes on along the minus strand of CM062805.1, from coordinate 550,264,141 downwards.
TGCAATTTGTATTCATCCAATCTATTGAGATGAAGTAATCTCTCCTTCTGTGCATGGCTGAGGTCTAGGTCTAGCTAAGTTGCCATCCTTAGTGTATTGAACTCAAATTCTATTGACATCAAAGCCTTCTTCCCATAGACCAGTTCATAGGGTGTGAACCCAGTGGTGGTCTTTCATGTGGTGTTGTAGACCCAAGTGGCCTCAACTAATCTGTCCGTCGAGTCTTTTCTACTACTGCTCACTACCTTGGTTATGATCCCTTCCAATGCTCTATTAGTGACCTCCACTTGCCCATTGGCTTGTGGATGGTAAGCGGTGGAAGTCCTATGCTTGATCTTATGATGTGTGAACAGGTCTTTAATCAGGTTGGAAGTGAACTGACTACCTTGATCTGTGACCAACTCTATTAGATACCCGAACTTGTAGAATATGTTTTCTCTCAAAAACTCAGCTACTTTTTCCTCTATCACTGCTTTGATTGGTTTTGTCTCTGTCCACTTTGTCAGGTAGTCGCTACACACAATGATGTATTGTTTCTGCTTTGAAGGAGGGATGATAGGCCCCACGAAGTCCATGCTCCACTTCTCAAATGGCTCAAAGGTCACTTGAGGTTGCATGGGAATCTCATCCTTTGGAGTAGGTTTCCCCATCCTCTGACACCAATCACACTGGCTTGTATATCTCTTCACATACTGATGAAGAGTGGGCCAGTAGTAGCCTACTTGCAATATCTTGAAGGCAATTATTTTTGCTGCAAAATGACCTCCACAAGGCCTGTCATGACAGGTCAGGAGGATGTCAAATACTTCTTCCTCCCTGACACATATTCTCAAGATCTGATATGGGCCAAGTTTGAAGAGATTTCCTCCAATCCATGTGAAAGGGGTTCTTTTCCTTACTATCTTTCTCTTCTCTTTTGAGGAAAGGTGTGGTGGGAACTGTGCTGAAACCAAGTAGTTTTCTATATCAGCAAAACATGGAGAGAGTATTGATATAGCAAACAGATGTTCATCTGGCATTTTTTCATCCACCATTCCTTCTTCATCTGCAGGCAAATTTACTCTAGACAAAAAATCGGCAACAACATTTTCTTTACGATGCTTATTAATAATGGTAAAATAAAACTATTGCTGTAAAAGCAACCATCTAATAATGTGAGCATTTACATCTGGTTTGTTCATTAAATATCTAATTGCAGCATGATCAATGTGCACAAAGGTTTGATAGCCTGTGATATAACGTCTAAATTTGTTTAAGGAATGCACGATAGCTAAGAGTTCCTTCTCGGTCACTGTATAGTTTAACTCTGCCTTTGACAAGTTTTTGCTTATAAAGTATATGGCATAAGGTAAATTTTCATCAATTTGTCCTAAGGCTGCTCCTATGGCTTTGTTTGAGGCATCTGTGTGAATGTGAAAAGGTAGGGCCCAATTTGGGCCTCTGAGAATTTGGGCAGTCACTAACTTGCTCTTCAAGGTATCTAGGGCTTCTTGACAATTCTCTGACCATATGAACTCAATGTCTTTGCCTAAGAGGCCAAACAAAGGAGAGGCCAGATTGTTGAAGTCTTTGATGAATGTCTTGTTATATCCAGCTAAGCCTAGGAAACTTCTGACATCTCTCACCTTTTGAGGAGGTGGGACCCTTTGGATGATGGAAATTTTGTTGGGGTCCACCAATAGTCCTTGCTGAGATATTGCATGACCTAGCACGGTCCCTTCAGTCATAAAAAATTCACATTTTTCTAGACTGAGGGATAGGTTCATCTCAATACACTTGTCTATAAATTTTCCTAGGTTAGATAAAGCTTTCTGAAGGTCAGAACCATAAGGAGTGAAATCATCCATGTATATTGCTACTGCATCATGAACCAGTTCAGAAAATGTACTCAATACCGCTCTTTGGAAAGTGGCTGGAGCATTGCACAAACCAAAAGGAAGGACCCGGTATGAAAAGGTACCCCAAGGACAAGTGAAAGTGGTCTTGGTCTTTCGGGCTGATTTGAATCTGATTGTACTCGCTAAACCCATCTAGGAAGGAGAAAAACTTTTTCCTTGCTAGACCGTCTAACACTTGATCTATGAAAGGTAAAGGAAAATGGTACTTTTTAGTGGCTTTGTTTAATTCCTGATAGTCGACACAGATTCTCCACTTACCATTTTTCTTTGGCACTAGCACCAAAGGAGAGACCCATTCACTGTCAGAGATGGGATAAATGAATCCTGCATCAAAAAATTTCTGCAATTCTTCCTTAAAAATATCTTTAAGTGCTGGATTCATCCTCCTTTGAGGCTGCCTGACTAGTTTGCAATATTCCTTGATGTATATATGATGAGTGCATACTGAAGGGTGCACTCCCTTCACTTCCTTATAACTCTAGGTGAAGGCATCTAGATGTTTTCTCAGTAGGCTGCACAATTCCTTCTCCTGGGAAGTAGATATGGATGGATTGGTTTTCAAGGTTCTTTCTAGGCCGAACTCTATATTCTTAACATGGAGAGAAGTGGAGTCGGCCACATAGATATCAGTTGAGGGGTTGTTTTGGGTTTCTCTTCCTATGTCCTCTAATGGTGATACACTGGGAGGTGGATTTTGAATCAAATTTTGAATCATATCATCCTCATCTCGCTATTTCCCCCCCATGGTGATTTCTAATGCACAAAGTGGTGTAGAATAAACTTCACCCTCATCTTCCTCCTCCAACCAGAGAGGTAGATCATGTTCTAGCAAGAGTTGGGTAGGAGGATATAGGATTAACTACATGGACATGTGCCCATTCTTTATGGTCATGTTCCCAGCTCGACAGCTGATGTAGGCATCGGCTGTAGCCAACCAGGGTCTTCCCAGAATGAGAGGATACCCAGTGAGCTTTGCCTTTGGCTGGAGAACTAAGAAATCAACAGGGTACTCCCAAGAATCAATCGAGACCATCACATCTTCCAAAATCCCCTCAGTGGTCACCGTGGAGCGGTCTACTCGCTGTAGCACTGTCATGGTCTTCCTCAAGGAGCCTTGGAGGTTATGTTTGAGCATTGTGTCCTTTGTCATCACATTAATGGCATCTCCCAGATCAATCAAGGTATGTGGGATCATTGTGCCATTGATGTGGACATCAACTACTGGCCTTCCAGGGTCCAGATATTTTGGACAGATTACCTGCCCCAACATTAGTTCAGACAGTTTTCCTATGACATTGATGGTTGGGGCATCTCTCTTGCATCTTCCTGGATGCCTAAAGCACTTCTCTTTGATCAACCTATTGTATATAGGCACATCTTTTATGGCTTGGAGAAGTGGTATCTTTACACATAAATGTTTCAATTCTCCCAGGATTTCAGTCTCTTCTGGGGTAGGCTGGACTGTCACGGATAGTCTCTCAGGAAAGGGTGGATTTGCTTTAGGTTCTCTTTCCTCTTTATCTTCCTCAACCTCCTTGGGTGGAGGCTGGTTATCTGGGAGGACTTTCTCAGATCTCAAGTTAATTTCTTGAATCTCCATAGCATAAATTGGGCATGATGGTTCCCCACCATACACTTGCTGAGCCTGTCTATTGTTCGGGTTCGGATTTGGCTAGGCAGGCATTTGGGGTTGCTTTGAAGGAGAAGAAGGTAATGGTTGTGGTTGGGCAGGTGGTGGAGGCAAAAGAGGGGGAAGAGAGTTGGATTAGGGCCTCCACCCCTGATGAGATGCATTCCATTGAGGTTGCAGCTGAGCATAGGATTGAAATGAATGGGTGGCTGGTTGGGCATGATATTGAGATGTGAAGGACCAAGGAGGAGGCGTGGACCAAGAAGGATGAGCAGGTGGGCCCCAAGAAGGTATGGAGGTGACTTGTTTGGGGTTGTAGTATGCTTGAGATGTCCCTTGCATCCCCTATTGGTATGGTCTAGGTCCATGCGGCCTCCTTTGGTTTATGTAATAGAGCTATTCAGTGACTCCCTCAGCCCCTTGGTATACAACTTTAAGTCCAGGCAAGGAATGGCACTTATCTGTAGAATGATTTTCTTCACAGACTGAACAAAACTCTATAGAGTTCAATGGGCATTCGTTCCTAGGATGCCTCCTCGTGCATCTAGGGAAAAAAATGGCCAAAGCTCTCTCTGCTTCCTCTTGTTTTCTTTTGATATGTAAGGTATCCATTTGCATGGCAAGAGTCTGCAACATCTCACTCTTGAATTCTTCTAGCATGTTTCCAATTTCTCCTTTAATGGATGAGTTGGAGGAAGAGGTACTGGCTATGGGTTGACTCCCCCTACCTTTCTTTCTGGCTGCTCTAGAATGGTTTCTAAAAACAGTATTTATGTCCTCATAGGACAGTTGGTAGATGTCTCCCCCGACCAGTAGATGGAGGGTGTCTAAAAGGTCTTCCCGAATTCCCCTGAGCAGGACCAACTTCAGAGACTCAGGGTTAAGTGTACACCCGACCCTTTTGTAACTGAGATGGAACCTTTCTTCATAGTCTTCCAGGGACTCATCACTTCCTATGGTCATTCGGAAGATTTCTTCTTTAGTATCTTTTGACCTACAATAGTCTTGATACTTGTTGTTAAAGCTTGTTGCATCTAAGCCCAAGTTGTGATGCTATTTCCAGGTAATTCCATGAACCAACGCAGTGCTGCATCCTTGAGAGTAGAAGGGAACAGTTTCAACTTTTGTTCATCTTCTGCATAGTCATAAGTTCGATAGATGACAGTAAACTCGAACAAGAAGGTGTCAGGATCTTCTGTAGTTAGACCATGGAAATGAGGTAGGGCTGAAGGGCTTATATTCTTCATTTTGGTGTCCCCATTGGTCTCTCGAATGGGGAAGGTACCCTCTATTCTCTCTCCATTCCCCCTAGCGTTTTTGTTTTCAGCCATCGGCTTAAGAGGAATGTTTTCTTCTTCTTCTTCCCCTATAGGTTCTTCAAATATGTCTAGCTATTCACCTAAGGGTTCTTCTTGATTGCAGCCACTGAAGAAGAGAGAAGGTTGGCTGTGTGAAGGAGTGGGGGTGTTGGGCAAATATTTTCCTAAGTTATCTCTATTCCTACGAGGCATGAAAGGAAATCTTTTTGGTTGGTTTTTGTTTCCTTTTCCCCACACTAATAGTACCTACAGAAACTGAAATTTATTGAACAAAACAAATTGAAACTAGCTGAAATGAACTTGTAGAATAGAAATTTGCAGAATTGAAAAGGAAAGAAAGGAAGTGCTGAACTGAAGGAAGATAAATGACTAGTCTACTTTTGCTGAAATAAACTATTAGCAAAATGTTGCAATAGGGAATAGAAGAAAGCAGTAATCATAGAATACTCTGACGCTTCCCTGACAACGACGCGAAAAAGTGGTGAGCACCAGTATTGCAACAATAATGTTGCAACTCTCGGGCTGCCTACTTTACTCTTATCAACCCGGTAGTTCATAACAAACTTGGAAGCGTCGGTGTTGTATGCACAAGTACTAGTTCTCACTACAGGTTGTCACTTGGTTAGCCGACAAAAGATCACTAGGAGCTCAAGCCAACTTCTATGGATTCTAGAAGAAGCTCTATATGTGATGAAAGGAAATAAAGATTACTCTACAGATGCTAATCTAACTGCAGAAAGGAGAAACACTGAAATGTAAAGCAAACCTAGTAAACCCTAATTAACCAACTAATTCTACTTTTGCAAAAAGCACTATGAAAACCATGAAAGGAATGCCATTACCTACTCAAGGAAGTAAACAACATCTAACTATGCTATTTCTAGAAGTAAATAAGCAAAAAAAATATTTTTTGATTTTTATGTATTTTTTATGTGAATTTGACATGCATGTAATTTATTGTGTGTGAGTGTGGCAGCGAATAGGTGGCGTTGAAGGGTGGTTTTGGGACCTGAGAGGATGTAGGAAGGTGTGGATGGGTCCTAGGAGGCCTCAGGTGGTCTTCTGGAGGCTTTTCTCACATTTGGCATTCAAAATAAAGCCTACAGGAAAATTTACAGGAGGACACAAGAAATCTACAGGAGGAAAACAACGAAACTACAGGAGGCCTATGGGAGGAGGCCGAGAGCAGTTTTCACTGTTTTGAGGGTGTGAGAGTGGGTGAAAAATGTCAATGAAGGTTGGAATGGGATGTTAAGGTACCTAAGTTCTACCATGAATCACCAAGAGAGAGAAAGATGATTAGGTTTGCTCAAGGGGAGAGGAAGAAGTTCTATGGAAAAATGCAAGAAACTATGGCAGAATTGAGGTGAGAATTAGGAGACCTATAGGGCATGGATCAGATGGAGGGTGTGATTTTTGATAAGCTAGCTTACTTCTAATAGAGATCTGCTACATAGAAACTGACAGTCAACCAAGGAAATCAAGCAACAAGTGAAATGAGTGCATTTGGTAAAAATAGAGTTTTGCATAGAAATGGTCTAAACTATGATCTATGAAAGGAAATGCTAAGAAATGCTGTAGGAAAGGAAAGCATGAAAGAGGACTATTGCAAATCAGGAAGTGAACATGATGAAGAAGATCTAAAGCAAAGAAAAGATGGACTATTAACCTACTAAAAAGCTGCAAACACTAGACGTCCTATGAATGAGGAAAATCTGTGTTGTTGGGGCAGCAAGAGGGTCTTTGCCTCAAATCATGGTCCCAGAGGGAGGAAGAGAGGCCAAGGAACTGTTGCTAGCCTTTTGAATCTTTGTTGATCATTGCTTAACCTGCTACAGAAAGCACAAATGGAAGCAAACTACTAAATCATCAAAAGCAACCTATTCTTAACCATAAAAGAAATACTTCTAACATCAAACTAATCTACAAACTGAAGTAAAGCATACACATACAAGTAAATAGGAGCTTGGCTGCTTCGATTGGGCCCTACCTAAGAGCTTCAACCCTCTGAGGTAACTCAATGCTAGCTCAAAAAGGATTCCATCTTTATTTTCAAAACAATAGCAAGATTACATGAAACTGTCACAAAATAATAAGCTTGAAATTTGAGCAGAGTTTACATAAGCAAAAAATCTGACCCTAGTGAGGCGCTAGGCCTCTCTACTTATAAAAATGAAGCTACCAATAGCTTCCTTAAAATCAGGGGAGCTTGGCTCCCAAAACTCAAGATAATCATCAGTCATCCTCCACTTGCTCGGATGCCTTTTAGTGCATGATTCGGCTGCTTGTACTGCGAGCTGAATGAAGGGAAATTCGAAGTGAGGAGTAATAAATGAGGGGGATTCCCTTCTATAAGTCCTCTCCTTTGTCCACTTCAAGTTATTGCTACCATTTGTCCACTAGATCCTTGACTTTGACCTCAAAATCCATCAATAATATGCATTAAATACATGTTAGACCACATGGCACGATAACTAACTCAACTCACTCTATAAGCATAAATATAATTAGAAAATCATACAATAAGATAAGAGAATGGTTGATTTGACAAGGTTAGGAGGTAAAATGAGCCCATATAATTACCCATTTATGAGGCTCATCAAAACCCAAGATGTAGGCTTTGCACCTAAGTGTGTGGGTGTGAATCTATGAGGATTTTTGCACACGTGATGATTTAAGATGATAGAGGACCTTGAGAGAAATAGGGGGCAATGAAAATTAGTCGAACCCGAGTTTTCTACCATGAGATATTAATTTTGTAAGATAGATGGTATGTTTTGTGGCACCTAGAGCAGGTCAAATTAGTGCATTTGTGTGCCACAAGTCACGTTGGAGACACCACATGAGTTAGTATAAATTGAGGTGATGTTGGAGGTCATTGTCATCAACCCAAAAGTGCATATTCTCATAGAGATACACCCCTGAGGTAACGACAACTAAAGGAGGACAAGGAAAAGTTCTTTTGTGGACTATTTTGGTATCATTTGATGGTCTGGCAAGTCCAAGTTGGATCAGGTAGGCAACTACAATCCTTGAGGGTAGTTTAGATGGTGTTTTGGGCATTGTTTGTGTGGTTTCTCTCTTGAATATGTAGGCTGCATCTCTTGGAGCCTAATTCAGGGAGGTCACAAGCCTAAAATACCTTGGACAGGTGGTCGTAGGGTTGGTAGATGAGCCACAAACATTTTGTCTCTTGAACAGGGAGGTCGTGAAGGTTACTTGTGGTTGGAATTGGCCCAGAAAAACAAGAAGTTTGTGGACATAAGTTGCAGAAGGTAGCCAACAACCTTTGGAGGAGGTTTGGATGCTGAAAAGAGGGCTGTAATAGCTTATTAGCAACTCTAACCAAGTGAACTAGACCTACAATAGTACTACACCATCGCTTGAGGAGTCAAGAGGTATGTGTGTTGATGTATTTGAGTTGAGTTGATGCTAGTTGGATGGTTGTCCTAGTCTGGACATTGTATCAGACACTCATGGATTGTTGGAGGGTAGCATGAGAGTGGACTAAGAGGAGCCTAGTGAAACACCTTGATGGACTAAGGTGGCTACTAGGGAGAGGCAATTTGTTGGAGCTCAAGGTTTGGCCAGACAAAGGAGTAGTTTGTTGTAGTCTATGTTCATTGTTGGAGAAGTGACATTCGATGATGATAGGTGGAAACCCTCCTGCCCTATGTTAGTCTTCATTGGAGCATTGTAGGGTGACTATACTAGGAAGAAAATTCATAAAAGAGATGAGGAGAAACAATGGGAAAAAGTCTCAAGGAGTTGTTTGCTTGAAAGACAAAGGAGCAGTGAGTGAGCGTGAAGACCCTATATGTTGATGATAGATGGAATTATGATCAGATAGAGGGAATATTGTGGAGATCAAGTTCAGTGTACATGACACGGCAAATAAGTTGTGATCGTCGACTACATCAGCTAGACTGTCAGTGTATCTTGTATTTTGTATTCTTGTACTAGTGGATATTTGAGGGTCATTATCCCTGGTGCATGATTCCTAGACTGTCGTATTATCAATTTGATTAATATAATAAAGTTGGATTATCACCTAAATTTGTAAAAAATTGTATATATTTTCTACACTAGTAGATATATTGATGTATAATATTCTGCTATGTAAAGTAGTATTGTTATGATACTTGGATTGGTAGAATTAATGATTTAAGATTCTATCCTAGACTCCAGTATCATGGAAAAACAACATGGAATCATAGCTACTTTGAAAGTCCACTGAATCAAAGTGTGCGCAATGAAGCATCTCAAAGGGAGTTGGGGTTGTCTAGATCAAGGAGTAAAGGGTTCAACTAAAGTCATGGAGATGTGGTCTTGGTTGGCTTGACAATGAGATTGGTTGGGAGTTTTGGTGGATTGGTGGTGAGCCTAGTGCACAACAACTTGTTGTAGGGTAGGTTGTTGATAATGGACTTCCTTTGAATTTCCATGGATCATTGGGACAATTCAAGGATTGCTTCGGCATGAACAAGATTGGTTTGATCAAGATTGGTTCATGTGATGAATTGTAGATTGGTCGGCTAGAGTCTTCATTAGATCATGATGTTGCATATTCAATATTGGAGGGATGTGCACGAGTTGTGTTTGATCCAGGATGATGAGTTCTTGGAAGACTGGGTTGTGGTGATTATGATCCGTGTTTGATCACAACTTAGACTGACCTTGTAGGACATAAGATCAGTGACAGGTTAAGCTAGTGGAGATCATGCAGACTTAGAGGGAGTCTAGCTTCAGAGGGAGCAACCCTATGGAAGTGTTAAGGTATTTAGGTTCATTTGGATGAGGTGGAGGAACCACCAAGATTGCAAGGTTCATTCTACAAAGTATGCTATAGTGATGGATGTCAGACGGGCTATTGTCAGTGGAGATGACGTTGATGGAGACATCCTATTGTTTGAAGCACCTCCCTCACTAAGAGGGAATGTTGACATTTGTAGCTTGGGAAGTAATCCAAGCCCTAGGATTTTGGGTTTGGAGTTTGGAGCACAACAAAAGTGCTTTCTAGGCTTGGAAACCAAGATGTGGGATTTAAACCCGATTGTGTGGGTGTGAATCTGTGAGGAGTTTTGGACATGTGACAATTTGAGATGATAGAGTACCTTGAGAGTCTGAGTTGTCTATCATGAGATTAATTTTTGAAGATACCTGGTGGGTGTTGTGGCACATAGAGTAGGTCAGATTAGTGCATTTTTGTGCCACAAGACATGTTGGAGACACCACATGAGTTAGTATAAATTGAGGTGACGTTGGAGGTCATTCTCATCCATCTAAAAGTGCATAATCTCATAGAGATATAACCCTGAGGTAGACGAAACTTAAGGAGGAAATGGTTGAGTTTTTTGTGGAATATTTTGATATCTTTTGATGGTTTGGTAGGTCCGAGTTGGAGTAAGTAGGAAGCCAAAATCTTGTAGGGTAGTTTAGATGGTGTTTTGGGCATTGCTTGTGTGGTTTCTCTCTTGAACAGGTAGACCACATATCTTGGAGGCTAATTTAGGTAGGTAATAGGACTAAACTACCTTGAATAGGGGGCCAAAGGGCTAGTAGATGAGCCACAGACATTATGTCTCTTGAACAGGGAGGCCATGAGGCATTAGAGAAATTTTGAGGTAAAAAATGGGTCTCAAAACAAAAACATACAACCAAAATAAACTTTATAAGAACCAATAGTATTCAATATGATGATGTCAACCATGGGGAATGATTCACCATTTTTGTAGTTAAAAATAAAAAGATTAAAAAAAAACTGCTTTTGCAAGTTGTATTTTCAACTTATCTCCCTATGATTTTTCTCAAATTTCAAGTGGGAGCAATAATTGGATTGCAATCACATTTTTCATGTATTTCTCATTTTTCGTGTAGTAGGGTCCATCGAAAGTATGCAACATGGGTACTCCTTGGATGAGGAATTAAATTATGCATCCAATGATCGCTCTCACTCAAAATTTGAGTAAAACTGTAGGGAGATAAGTTGAAAATATGGTTTGAAAAAGCAGTTTTTTCTTTTTTCCTTTTAAAATTTGATGATGTAATCTAATCTTATTTTATTATTTCCACTATTATTTTATAATATTCTTTAGGAGGCCCCCGATTTCTCTCAAGATCCTCTCTCATTTTAAATCATCACATGTCCAAAACTCAATACAGATTCACACCCACACACTCGGGTGCAAAGTCCACATCTTGGGTTCCAAGTGCACAAAGCACTTTTGTGGTGCTTCAACCTCCAATACGTGAATCCTAGGGCTTGGAATTGGCCTAGAACAATAAGAATATTGTGGATAGAAGTTGCAAAAGGAAGGTTGTAGCCTTTGGAGGAGGTGTGGAGGTAGAAGAGAGGCTTGTAGTAACTTTCCAACAACCCTAACCAGGTGAGCTTGACCTATAGTAGTATTACACCAGCCGTTGAGGAGAGAAGAGGTATGTATGTTGATGTATTTGAGTTTATTTTATGCTAGTTGGATGCTTTTCCTAGTTTGGACATTTTATTGGACACTCGTGGATTATTAGAGGGTAGTGTGAGAGTGGACCAAGAGGAGCCTAGTACAACACCTTGATGGAATGAGGTGGTTGCTAGGGAGAGGAAATTTGTTGGAGCTCAAGTTTTTTCCAACCAGAGGAGTAGTTTGTTGTATCCCATGTTCATTGTTGGAGAAGTGACATTCGATAATGATAGGTGGCATCCCTCCTGCCCTATGTCAGTCTTCATTGGGGTAGCGCAGGAAGACTATAGTGGGAAGACAATTCCCAAAAGAGTTGAGGAGCAGTAGTGGTCATAAGTCTCAAAGTTTTGTGCCTTGAAGGATTAAGGAGCATCTAGTGAGTGTGACGACCTTATGTGTTGATGATAGATGGAATTTTCATCAGCTAGAGGGAAGATTTTGGAGACTGAATCCAGTGGCCTAAAGGAGTTGGTGCATTGATAGAGGCAGTGTTGCTGAACAAAAGTGAAGGACCCATAGTGTACATGATACGAAAAAGAAGCTATGATCGTCGACTACATTAACTAGACCATCAATGTATCTTGTATAATTGTATTCTTGCCCTAGATTGTTGTATTATCAGTTTGATTAATCTAATGAAGTTCGATTGTCGTATAAAATTGTAAAAAGTTATATATATTTTGTGCACTAGTAGATTTACTGTTGTATAATATTCCGCTGTGAAAAGTAGTCTTCTTGTGATAGTTGGATTGGTGGTATCAATGATTTGAGATTCTATCCTATATTCTAGTATCGTGGATAAACAAGAGTAGTCACGAGAGAAAATTTTATTTCCAAGGTGCTCCATTTGGGGTTGATAGATTTAAATAAGGAAAAAATTATGTTGACATGTGGACATGTCATGGTTGTACCTAACATCATAGAATAGGGATTGAGTGATTCACCTAGAGGGGGATCATTATGTGGCGTCTCACGGGTCCACTTAGCCAATATGTTGATCCAAAAAAAATAATTTCCAACTTGAGAATGTTTTTAATTAGCATATTCAGACCATCAGATGAAAATTTGGTAACAAATAGCGATGGCTTGAACCCTATCATGGTTTCTATTGAAGAAATGGTTGTATTTACCCAACTAGTAGATCTTATGTAGACAAGGATCTCCATTCCAAGCATCTATGGAACTTGAGTTGCAGGTACGTTTTAGATTGAAGGAATGAACTTGTTTGTCATCGACTATGATCATTCCCACAGCACATACACTTTTAATAAAGGAGCTCTTCCTCTTTGTTCTTTCAAAATCTATAGCCTAAAGATACAACACAAATTTCCCATTTTCTTCCATTTCATTGAGAAAATCACTTGTATAACACATTGCTAAAATGTTGTAGGCTATAGTTGCTGCAATTTCTCCATTGGAAAAAGGGGGATAAGAACCTTCATTGAGATTGAAATAGTTTTAGTTCTTTTCCATCAAATGCTTTTTTGTTTCCTAAAACAAAATTGGAATAAAGAAACCCATCAAAATTGCTTGTTGCCACCATCAAGATCCATGGTGCACTATTGACTACTGTGTGGGAATAAGGCCCATCTTATTAGTAGAGAAAATAACCACAATCATTAGAGAAAATTTCAACCTAAAGGTGGCCTCTTAAGGAAAAATAATAAAATAATAGTTAAAATAATAAAATAAGAGTTATGAATTTTGGAGGGAAAAGAAGAAAACTATACTTTTTCTTAATTGTATTTTTGGCTTATCTCCTTATAGGTTTACACAAATTTCAAGCATAGACACTCATTGGATGCGGAATTAAATTCCACATCCAACAAGTATTGACTATGAATATTGTTGAAAAGACCCACATTGATAAAAGTTGATTATACATTAAAAAAGCATGATCAATGTGTTTTTTTAATGTATCTTCAATTTTTATCAATGTGGGTATTCTCAAAAGCATGCAAAATGAATAGTTGTTGGATGTGGGATTTAATTCCATATCCAATGAGTGTCTACACTAGAAATTTGAGTAAATCTATAAGGAGATAAGTCAATAATACAATTAAAATAATTAGTTTTTCTCCTTTTCCCTTCAATGTTAGATAATCCAAAATACAAAATTCATAGTTCACAAAGTTAGGATAGAATATTTATTTATTTAGAATATTTAATTAAATATTGGATACACTTAGAAATAGAATATTGTTGTAAAAGATATGACATCTAGAATAATGTCGTATCTTAGGCTCCAATTTAGGAGTAGAATTAGTAGATTGGTTAGAATGGCATTTATTGTAAATGGACACTTGTTAATTTAATAAGTAGTCCATAACTAGAATAGGTTAGGAAATTAAGCTTATATGTAGCTCATTCTCCTGATTGCAATTGAGTTGGTGTGTGTGTAAACTCTTGCAAAATTATTATGTAATTTCTTTTCTGATTAATAAAATTGTGTGTCTGAGGACACTTCTACCATTATTCAAAATATTTACATGTACCTCTTTTAAATTTAAAGGATTTTGATTGGTTTACATATTATGACATGGAAATTACATGAAAATTTCATGGGCACTTTTAGGGTGAAATTTTCTCTAACGATCATTATGCACTACATGAAATACATTGATAGCTATACCATCTATCATTAGATTTGGTGTGATGTATGAAGGAGTTATGAGAGAAAGAGATAATACATTGAAACAATCCTTAATGACATCATCAAAGGCCACAAGTATATCAACATATGAGCATCCATCCTCAAAGCATACATTATAAGCTAAAATCCTCGACAAAGGAGCTCCTCCCCTAGCTACTCGTTTTTCCAACCCATAATAGATTGCATTATCTATTAATCTTCCTCCTGTTGTTGTATAGGTTTTAATTCCATGCTTTAGGAAGTCTGTTGAATCAATATATTCATAGACTAAATCATTGCAACCATTAAATATGATACAATGGTCACTTCTGCCTCTTAAATATTGAATCATCCATTTCACTGCTCACTGATTTTCTTTTCTTGGATTTTTCATGAACCTGCTTGATGGGCCTCAAAATTAGACACAAATTAAGGCCCATCTAACCTTTCTTAGGCACATAAAGGCTATATTAAATCTCTCCTTCTACACTTAATAATGTCTTTTTAACTTTAATATGTTCTTAGGAAGGTTTAGAGATAATTACATATTATGTGCCTAATATTATTTATTTTTGCAGAATATTGAGTAAATTATCAATGATATAATATAGGGACTTGCTCCCTACTATAGGATGGAACAATATTGGATAATAAATGAACAAGGTATTATGAAATTATTAAACAGATTTTGGAGCTCCAATGATTGAGAAAATCTAGGAATGTGCTCCCTGTCATTTAATGAAGATACCTATTGGTGGGAACTAGATCGAATTTTTGAGGGATTTTGGAGGGAAAAGCTTCCTCCTTTCAAATAGAATACTTTCCCATCAATTTGTATAAGTAAAAATTCTAATTTTCCTCTATGGGAATGTATTTCTTAGTCTTCTTGTGGAGAAAACGTGTTACTTAGCAACTCTACTTTCATTTCTAGCAGGGATGTACTTGGATTAATTCAAAAAATGAAGTTTGGTGCCATTTTTAGTTTCTAAAGCTTGGTTTCCTTTATAGGACTCTGAGTATCCTTGGGCTTGCCATCCCAGGAGCCTCAGAGCCCTGCTATACATTTTATTTATTTCCTTTGAATGTATTTTCACTTGCATTTCTTATTTCTGCATTTAGTGTTCGCGCTTCCTTTGTTGTAGGTTATATTTGTCAAATGATTGAAGTGAGTTTTTTTCAGGTTATTTATAGATTCACAGACATGATTCATCCTTAGAACAAATTTTAAAATTCATATTCATCATTGAGCTACTTGGGTTAATTTACTAGTTTACAAATCTAGAATTTCTGGAAGTCACTTGTAGTAAAATAGTAGTAATTTTCTACTAATTTTTAGAATGTGTTAATGAGATTATTTTTATTTTGTTCCACTTGTTTTGAGTTATAAAAACATTT
Source organism: Pinus tabuliformis (assembly GCA_031772625.1). NCBI lineage: Eukaryota > Viridiplantae > Streptophyta > Pinopsida > Pinales > Pinaceae > Pinus > Pinus tabuliformis. Next base: position 550,248,809 of record CM062805.1, on the reverse strand, counting down.
AAGTTAATAAAAAAAATTAGCCCATAGCATTTGCACTTGATCAAGTTAGGCATTTGGTAGGTTAACTAGCTCATTGATTCTTGAAATTTTTGTTTTTGGAGTAGTAATTTTCTGCTATTTTTTAGCACGAGTTAAAAATGGTATTTTTGAGTGATTCCACTTATATTGGAGTCTTAGGACATCCTAATTAATAAAAAAAATCTACCCCATCTCATTTTCATTCAATTTTCTTGGTTATTCAATGAGATAAATTGGAGAATAGACTAGTTGGCAGATTAGGTATTTTAGTCTTTGCAAGTATAAAAATCATAATATTTTTGTGGTGTGCAGGTAACAATGTTGATTTGCAGGGTTATAATTTTCATCATATATTCCTCCTACCATCATTAGCCCCTTTCTCCTCACTACACAACACCCTCAAAACTCTGCCACCGAAAGTACATTTCTAGGGCATTGAAGGACATAATATGCATTTAATTTTGTGCAAGATGGGCCCTTGAGAGGTTCTAATATTGGAGAAAGCATCATATAGAATTCATATACCATTTAAAACCTTCATATCACCTTTTCTACCCTTAGAATGCTCACATATACAATCATGTAGCAAAGAAAGGCAATGCTATAGCATCTTGTAGCATCATGTAAAAGCCCTCCAGACTTGACAGATTTTCTCTAGAAGCTTGATTTCTCTCTCTTAGGATTAAATGATGGCCCCGAGGCTTTGAATCCATGATTGGGGAGGAGCAAAGACCACTCTAGACCCACCTTTCCTTCACTGCAAAAACATTTCTGCAATTATAATTAGAGGGAAAATTTCCACATTTGAATAGCAATGATTGTTTTCTTATGAAATTCAGTGCCAAGGAAAATTTGAAGGATGGAAGTTTATCTTAATGTTTAGAAACCTTGGCGAATCTTACTAGTCCCTAATATGCAAATTGTAAAATGTTTGGAATTTTTGTAGAAATATTTATATTTCTTATGATTTTATATTAGTCTATATAGAATTTTGGCAATTTTTAAGGTAAAATAATTTTATATTATAAAATGTGGGTGAATCATTTTTAGAAAAAATGGAAATTGGTGAACCGTTTTTTGGAAAAAAACATGGAAAATTAGCCCACCTACGAATATTAACCCCTAAATTTTTCCCTGAAATGCACATGGATTATGTTATTAAAGCTAAGTTTCTTTGAACAAAGTGATAAAAAGGTGATTCATCAATGCAAAGTATATTAGACCTGATTCTTGAATTTATGCTTCCTTAAGTTTTCAATTACAAGCATTATTGTTGAAAAGATAAAATTTCCTTTTTCAAAGCAACTTTCCATATTCTGCAATTAGAGTATTGATTTGCATTATGCAAGTATACTAATGTTTCAATTTTTTCAATTATTTTAGGCTTTTATTTCATGATATCAGATCAACAAAAGAAGGACACATTGCATGAGCACATATAGTTTCAACACCTCTCAAGTTTGTATGAACCCATGCTTGATAATTTAAGTTGGCAAACTTGGGAGTTGCAACATTATTGTTGCAATACGAGGGCTCATAACTGCTGACAACTCCAACTGCATGTGAAATCTCAGATCTTGTAGATACCATCACTTACATTAAGTTTCCTATTACATTTGCATATGGTACATGAGACATATATTCCTTTTCTTCATCAGTTTTAGGAATCAAACCTGAAGAAAGATTAAAATGGGAAGCTAAAGGAACATTAATAGGTTTCACATTGTTCATACCAAACCTTGCAAGTATTTTCCCCTTATACTTTTTCTTTAATAACCAAAGATTCCCATTTTTCTATATTTGTGTGTCTCCATGCCCAAGATCTATTTTGCAGCTCCAAGGTCCTTCATATCAAAGATCCTAGAAAGTCGAGTCTTTAACTTGTTGATCTCTTCCATGCTTCTTCTTGCAATAGGTATATCGTTAAGATACAAAACAAAAATAATGAATATATCATTTAAATCTTTAAAATACACAGAATGATCATATTTACTACTGGTGAAGTTCTGGCTCGCCATGAAGGAGTCAAACTTCTTATACCATTGACTGGGTAATTGTCTTGGGCCATACAATGATTTCTTGAGCTGGCAAACTAATCTCCTATTGAGACCTTGTACAAAACCTTATGGTTGTTCCACACATTAGAGGAAATTTCAGCCTAAAAGTGGCCTCCTAAGGAAAAATAATAAAATAATAGTTAAAATAATAAAATAAGAGTTATGTATTTTGGAGGGAAAAAAAGAAAACTAGTTGTTGTTTTTTTTTTTTTTTTTTTTTTTTTTTTTTTTTTTTTTTTTAATTGTGTTTTTGGCTTATCTCCTTATAACTTTACTTAAATTTTAAGTGAAGATACTCATTGGATGTAGAATTAAATTCCGCATCCAACGAGTACCCATTATGCATACTTTTGAGAAGACCCACATTAATAAAAAAAATTAATATACATTAAAAGAGCATGCTCAACATGTTTTCTAAATGTATCTTCAATTCCACCAGGGAAAATTTTAAGAACCACCCTAAATTTATATGTATAATAAATGGGCTAATCCCCATGATACATAGGAAAAATGGGAGGCAATTTTATCAATAATATAATATTTATATATAATTTTTTTGACGAATCTCTCGCCAGATTATATTATCTTGTATGGTGATGGAGAATCTTTCATTGAATTATAAAATCTTGTAAGATCTTGACAAATCTTTTACTGAATAATAAAACATTGTGAAGCCTTGGTGAATGTTTTGTTAAAGTATGAAACCATATATGATAATAAGAAAACATATTCATTAAACTGTAATATACTAACATACATGTTTGGAAAAAAGAAACATAATTTTCTCTTCGTACAAACAATGTTCCAAGTTTCAATGGCCGTGTTTGTCAAGGTTCTTACAATACACTCTTTCATACCCTTCTATTAGTTTTGATAATATTCCACAACAAAGTTCTTGTAGGTGTTGATATTGACCACGAGTTCTGTCAAGGTAGGAGAGATTAATCTTTTCTCTACAACTTTTATCAAGCTACCACTTTTTTCAAGTTATCAAATTTCTTTCTTATTCCATAGACTCCAACTGCGAGATAAAAAAAGACACATCAAGTTTGTTTACCCCAACACACCAACAAGTAGCAAGCCCCAACTATATTATATAAGAAAGTATTAGGTATCCCAAAGGATTAAAGGGGATCTAATTGAAAGAAGTGACCATTGTGAGAAGCCTTCCAATCAATATATGAATATATAAATGTAGATTTATTATTATTTTAATTGGAAATCTTCAATTAAATAATAAAATTTAATTACGTCTCTCCCAATCTAAATTGCTTATTAGCATAATTCACTACCCTCATACGTCTCCCATTTTTTAACAGCGTTGTAACATGTAGATTAATTTCCTTTTTGGTGAACAATCCTCACCTTTTAGGAATATATGGTGCAGTGGCTCCAACCCATATTGATCATTAAGACAAACTAAGAATAGCACAGAAGATGAACGGTTGTACAAAGCAGCTTATTTTTCAAACAACTAATCCAACATCAATACCTAAACTTTTTCATGAAGATATCATATTGAGAATGTTTGAAAAATGGTGGGAAATCTTCTGCGAGGGTGATGCAGAAAGAGTGATAAGGTTTCACTGTTTTGAATTTTTTTTGTTAAATCAGAAAAACCAATATTAATGGAGATATTGGTATTTTTTACTAAATTTTGTGAAGTGACTAAATGTAGCTTTAACCATTCACCTTAAGGTGTTTTTATAATATAATTTCCTAAGTCTATTTAATATCTTCACTATCATAAAAACCAACCTATATCCATCTTAACTCCACATCTACCACTCTTAGAGGGATGAAATCTATTTATCCCTCTGAGCACTTGGTAGACTCAGAATTAAGATGGATCTATGATGATAGAATTTCCCCTTTAAATAATCTATGCTCACATGAATACCATGGTATTACCATGGGTCAATACCATGGGTTATCATAAACCTGGAGCTTAAAAATTACTATTAGTAATTTATAATAATTAATAAAATTAATAATTGATTTTTATTTTATTTTTTATTTTAACCAAGTTAAAGTGTTTAACATACAATAAATTACAACATCCATTTTTACTCTTGATCCACCAAGCCCCGAGAGGGATCAAATATTTTTTCACTCTATGCTAATTTGCATATCACGATATTTGATCCCTCTCGTGGCTTAGTAGATCTAGAGTAAAGATGGATCTATGCTGGTTTAATTCCCCCCGTTAAATAGGCTACATTCCACGTAAATACGATGGGTCAATACCATGTTCCATTTTTATTTTTATTAATACTAATATTAGGGTTAATAATGTTTTTTTGCATGGTATTAATAATAATCTAGCCCATGGTATTTGGCCCATAGTATTTTTCCCATAGGTTTTACCTAAATATAACACATTTTTTGAGTGTCCTTAAATATAAGGTGACTTATGGAGTAAATATAAAAAAATGTTTTATTTATTTATCATACCTCTCGTTTATTTATATTTTTATTAATTTACCATACCTCTTTTACAAATATGGTATTTGGCCCATAGGATTCACTTAAATAAAACCTCTTTTTTGAGCCTTCATAAATAGAAAGAGTGTTATGGACTAAATATAAAAAGAGGTTTTATTTATTTACCATACCTCTAGTTTATTTATCTTTTTATTTATTTACCATACCTTTGAGTAAGTATAAAAAGAGGTTTTATTTATTTACCATACCTCCACTTTATTTATATTTTTATTTGTTTACACCCTTGCATGTATATAAGGTGACTTATGGAGTAAATATAAAAAATGTTTTATTTATGTACCATACCTCTCATTTATTTATATTTTTACTAATTTACCATACCTCTTTTATAGATATGGTATTTGGCCCATGGGATTCACTTAAATAAAACCTATTCTTGAAAACTAGGGCGAATGGAAGGTTGTAACTCCTAATTTGAAGGGCTAAATTTACCTTTTTTACCCTCTCCCTTAAAATATGGTGGGCTAACCTCCATACCTAATTCTTTTATAAAATAAATTTGAGGCGATTTGTAAAAATTTACTATGATACAAAATATTTGCCCACTAAAAATTTAAAACCCCTTAATTTCGCCAAAGGGCAAAAATTTGCCCCTAAAATTTTCCATGAATTCCACATCCAATTAAAAAAAAAATTAAAAAATCTCTCCATAATATTTAATTCCGCATCCAATTAAAAAAAAAAGTTTTTTTTCTTTTCCCTCCAAAATATTTACATGTAACTCTTTTTAAATTAAAGGATTTTGATTGACTTACATATTATGACATGGAAATTATGTGAAAATTTCATGGGTACATTTAGGCTAATATTTCCTCTAATGTAGATCTCCTCATCCAAATCTCGATGAAGAAAATATGTTTTAACATCTAACTATTCTAACTCAAGGTCAAGTAATGCAGTTAGTGCTAACACCGTATGAATAAAATTTTTTTTTACGACTAGGGAACAAATCTCATGAAAGTCAATACCTTCTATATGAGAGTACCCTTTTGCTACTAGCCTCACCTTATATCTTTCAATACTTCCATCAATATTTCTCTTCAATTTGAAGACCCATTTACATCCAACAACACATCTCCCTTTAGGAAGTTCTACAAGATCTCAAGTTTTTTTCTTTGCGAAGGAATCCATTTCCTCATCCATAGCCTTCTTCCATTTTTCACTATCCATGTGATCCATTGCTTCCTGATAACAAGAAGGTGCCCCATACTCAATAATCAACACAAAAGATGAAGAAAAATCTTCATACCTCTTTGGTGTTATTCTTTCCCTTATACACACCCTAAGAGTGACTCGTTTCTAAACTTCTATAATTTCCTTTATATCTTCTTCACCTTTTTCTTCAAAAGTTTCTTCTTCCTTCCGACTTTCCGAAAAAGGTAGAGTCTCCAACTGAATTTGTTGATTCAGTGATACCTGCTCTTGTTCAACTTTTTCAACATCTGATTTTAGAAGAAAACATTTGTCAAACGTTATTTCTATATTAATGATGGTATATTTCTTAGAAGTATCCCACAACTTTTATCCTTCACAACATCGTCATTGTAACACCCTCCTCCCAAACACAAACTTATTGGTACACCGGATAAATATGTTATGAAGAGTTACTATGATATGACTCAACTCCCTCAATACAGTTAAGGATGTGGAATCAAAAAATTCAAACCAAATTGACCTTCCTCTAGAGCTACAGGACACCGAGGACCTAACCAACCACTCTAAGTGCCAACCTGTGAGTTAACTTAGTTTTTCCCTGACTTGGGCTCTTAGCCACTCCAATGACAAGGCAAGCCAACGATTGTAAGCCTATAGTCTCTCCCATAATCCTACTTCCCAGTGACTATAGACTAATTGAATCAATTATGTGGGAGTGACCCCGAGATTCGAGCCACTTTTTCAGGGCTAGGACCTAGGCCTCTGCCCAAAACATAATGAAACTCTCAGAAATGATAAATAACACAGAGATAAAGCCTTTAATTCAAAACTTAATCAAGGACTTAACTGACCCATCCTAACCATGACAAGCATTTCGTCAAACACATCATGAACATGTAATTTATAGGTCATAATTACACATCTGAACATAGGGGTCTCATACTTATTTGAGAATAGTTAAGAAGGTTTGATGCCCTCTGACAATAGATACAATATAATCTATCAGGTCATGCATTCATTAAAAATTCACTTACTAATCAAAACATGATGAGAGTAATAACTCAAGTCAATCATAAAACCATGTTTGTAACCAACACATAACGAGAATAATAATAGTAATATAACAACCATCAAAACCACATAATAACAAGTACAATTACCCTTGAAAATGCAAGAGGAAAATATCTCTTATTAACATATGAAAATCCAACCAAGTCAGGGACTTCCACATACCAGTTGACCATAGATTGAACTAAACCAAATATCTCTTTCAACCAATCACCCCCATGCCATATTCTAAGCACGAATGTGGGATCTCATGGAAATAACCAACCAAAACCAAACCAGGGCTTCTAGAGGCCAAACCACCTCAACCCTCAACTGATGATTCCACCTCACGACCGGACATCACTAACTATCACCAGATCGGTCTCTACACAAGTTGTACAAGGATTCAGTGTGTTTGTTCCAAGCTAACTATAGGACTAGTAACTCAACCCACAGTTGCCACAGGTCTCCAGAGCATTTTTCCAACCAAGGCTTTAGGACTAGTAACTCAACCCACCAAGGGCTCCATAACATTTGTCCAACCAAGGCTTCCAGGACTAGAAACTCAACCCAAGATGTTTTAGGGCTTCCAAAGTGTTTCTCCAACCAAGGTTCCAGGAACAAATAACTCAACCCATGACCATAAGGAACATGAGCACCAATCAGAAAAATGATTGGGAAAAACCCACAACAGCATGACTATCCAGGAAATGGCAAGGCTAGGAAAAACCACTATCAATCCAGACAATTTTTCAAACCAATGACAGATAATAACCAAATAACCACATGCATATACCATGCATTCCAAAAGTAGTAAGAAAATCATACATGCAACTCAATACCTGCAAAGAAAACCTATTGTAGTTTTTGATCCCGATATCCCCTTGTTCTTTGCCACTTTCCTTTTCCTTCTTTCTCCAAATCTAATGTATGCCAGAGTGCTCCAAGAATACTTTAAGTGTGGAAGAGTATGAGATAGATAATAGAGACACAAATCTCCATTATAAAACTGACAAAAGCTTCAATTGGCAAAGCCATGAGCTGATCCTCAGAATCCTTTTTATTATTGAGGCTTCTATTTTCTTCATTTCCCCTTCAATTTCCTCCTTATGCACACCTGTGACCTTTCACCTTCATTTTCTCCTATTTTCCTTTATTTTCATAAATAAATGCCAATTAATGCCTCTTTGCCTTTGCCAATTTCCATAGCCATTAATTAATCAAAATGAGCACCCACTTGGATGTTTTTCCCACCATTCAGATTGGAATATGTGTCCCATGGCCTTGGTCTTATATATTTTTACATGGAAATTCAATCAAGGGCTATTACATAACCCTCCCCCTTAGGGGAACACTATCCTCAGTGTTCAATGACACTTATAAACTAGCAACCATTGAAAATAACATACTACCTATGGAGCTTTATAACACAGTTCGTTGTAATATTTACAATGAACACTATTGAAAACATGACAATCATACCATTTATTATAGCTTTATAACACAACTCATTATAGTATTTACAATAAAAACCATATATATACTTATTTACATTTGCTTCAACCAACAAATAATCATACTGTTCATGGAGCTTTATAAATCCAACTCAATACAGTATTTACAATACTATACACATATACATATGCACATTTTTTTTAACCAACAAATAAAAGGATATGATGTTTGCATATGAAACAAGGGAATCCAGAGGCTCACACCTCCAACCTCAAGGTAATACTAGTATTCACCTCCATCCCAGGAAGCCCAGAATCCACTTTCAGAGTCAAAGTCTGCGTCATGTCCAATGCTACAATCCCGTGCTACTTTTCCTTCAATGAATAATTACTGGCTCATTTTTCCAGGGCACACTCCCAATGTGCATCTGATTCCATCCATAAATTCTAATGACAAAAACAAATCCATCCCTGACCTTCCCTTCTCTGCTACACAGTCCCTCTGGAAATCTAGCCACCCCCTTCCATTTAGTCACACACCTTCCAAGTTCCATGGGAATCCCCCTCTCTGCTACATAGTCCCTCGGTTGACCCCTCCCTTAGCAAGGTTTCCTCAAATAGGAAGGTCCAAAAACCAAGGAATATCCCTACCTCAAAACCATCATACCGGTCATAACATGCTCATGGAAATTAATGGACAGTATTGGGTACCAGTGTCCTACAATGGCCCTGCTCCTAAATGCTTTATCAACATTCTGTTACATGTTCCATTTACTTTAATTGCTACTGCTGACATCCTGGAAACAAGTTCCAACCACCCAAATTGGGCATTTTCCATCCTTTCCTCGACCAAGCACATAATTCTCATTAGATTCAAAATGAATTGAAATAAATTCAAATCATACCTAATTAGTAGATTGTCAATAAGGTACACCTACAATTCTCTTTACTTCCTGTCACAACAATTCAAACTAACTCTTTGATCAAGCCATCATGTATAAACATATCACATTCGGTTAGCTCAAAATGCAACCATCATAGATCAAAATCATGAGTCACATGCAATCATCACAAGCCAAAATCATAAATCACATGTAACCATCATAAATCAAAATCATAGATCACATTCATAATAAAAATGAAATGAAATATTGATACTTATCTTTCAATTGGTTCTTTGCTTCTACATTTGCCCGTTGTCCTTTCCATGCACACACTGGATCGATTGCCACACCCGACAAGCAACCAATGCCTTCTATTCAACTTGGTACACATACACACAGTGTACACCAAACACATACAACCACACACGAGATACAATTCCATGCAATACATACATCTACACCTAGTATACAAGTCATACATCTACACCGAGTGTATAACACAACACATAAACCTACACCCAGTGTACAACACAACAAATGCACGTACACACAGTACAATACAATGAATACACATGTCATGCTACCACAACTACATAATACCCGTAACACAGTACCCCATGTACACAAAACAAAATGTACACAATACCACATGTACAACAGCACCACATGTACCACATGTACATATCACCACCTGTGCATAACACCACTTACACAAGGTGTACATAACACTGCATGAACACAACACCACTTGAACAATGTGTACACGACACCACATGTACGCACTACCACTTGAATGAGTGTACACAATACCACATGTACACAACACCACATGCATGCAACAACACCTACACAACATGTGCACAACACCACTTGCACAATGTGCACACAACACCACATGTACCATAGGTACATAACATGACATGCGCACGACACATGTACAACATGGACACTGCACCATATGTACAAGAAACCACATATACAACATGCACACGACACATGTACAACATGCACACTGCACCATATGTACACGAAACCACATATACAACATGTACACGACACTATATGTACATAGTACCACACGTAAAACATGCACAAAACACTATATGGACATGGTACCACACATACAACATTCACATAAAACTATATGTACATAGTACCGCATATGCAACATGCACACAACACCATATGTAAGCAACACCACATATGCAACATGCACATAACACCATATATACAACATGTACCGCATATACAACATGAAAAACATTTATACAACAGTTGTATTGCACATCCAAAGACCACACTGACTCTACCAAGCAACCTCTCCTGTAGTGTCTTTCCACTATCCATGCTTGTCCCAAAATGCTGCAAAGCACACTACTTTCATTGCTGATGTATCCCTCAGCATTACCTGTCATAGCATAGACATATGAATAGTATAAACATATAATATCAATTCATATCCACAAGATACTAACCTCATAAATCTGTTGGGCTACTTTTCCCACTTGTTTCCTCATAGGCAAGAGCCTCTCCATGCCATTTAGTTGCATAAGAAATCATTCCTCCACAAGAATGATCCCTGCCAACCCTGTTAGACAATGACATACATACATACATACATACATACATACGTATATACATATATAGACATTATCATAATCACGATCACAACATAATTACCAGATATCATAAGGTCAAGGTTAAGAGAAATTCCTTTATCCATGCATAACATGCACAACATTGAGAACAATAGTTCCTAACCTAACCAAGGCATTTGATGCTTCAAATACATTTACTTTACTTTACCTTTCTTGTTAATTTTCTCATGATTGTATTGCATTTACCCCAATGGACCCAACCAATCCAACTAGTTGTCATAATATTCTCTTCAGATGCCCTTATACATGCGTCAAGCTTCATTTGAGTCTTACATTACATGTTAACAACCACAAAGCTCTGCCTAACCTCCATTAACATTCCTCCTTTCCCAACCAAATCCCAATACCATCAAAACATAAAAGACAAGAACAAGAAACAAACAAGAATAAAACCATGGAAAACCAATAGCAATACGATACCATGAACAAAGTGGCATGGCCATGCACCAGGCACAAAAAAATTTCAAATCAAGTGAAAACAAATCACAAAATACCAAAAGCACAAAACTAGCAAAAAAAATAATGAATCAATCCCCATGATTCCCAATGCTTCCAAGGGAAATCTCAACCCAAGCCTTCTTCAAGATTTCATGGCATTCTCTTTTTCCGTGCAATTCCTTTCAACATACTGCCATAAACACACAATTGTCAGTGAATAAATAATCATAGCAATATACCAGTTACCTTACCTTGTCGTGCCAATCATGTTGCCTTGTCAATGAACACGTGCATATATCATCTCTCAAGGGACTCCAATTCCTTGAAGAATCCAACCATAACTAGAAACTAGCTAATATATCTGTTAAATAGATGTTCATGAATATAGCACATATCCAAATAATGTCAAGAAAATCAAGGTTAAGAAGACTTCTTATATTCATGCAAAGCACTCATTAATTTGGAATTACAATTTCCAAACATAGCGAAGGGAATTCTCACCCAATTCCTTTCTTTTACCTTTTACCTTACTGCAATCGAGTCTTATTATGTGTTATCACATCACTCAATTGTTAGTTATATGAAAAATCAATTGTTACCTTGTCATGCTAATACCAAACCCTGCAACTGCTCACACATGTCAGTCACATGTTCGAAAAATCAAGACAATTTGTCTATTAATTTGAAATCAGCCTTTACCAAGACTACCCGACATGTCATAATCTACAATCAACTCACAAACATAGTCATGATACTAAAACTAGAACCCACTTTCACTCAAGTACATATCAACTATCTCAGCCCATATTGTGTTAGTACAACCGTCTTAAAGCAAGATCATTCCTTCACGTAATATTATATACACACTCATATCATATAATGCATCAAACATTAAAACAATTGTAAACATACCAGGTTAGATAAACCAAATAGAAGACATAATAAAATTCATACCTCAATGTATCTCAGGGGAGGCTATCACATCTATACATGTCAATATGAATTAGTACGACATAATATCAGAAGTATATTATCACATACCTAAATATCATTACCGTAAACATCTGCATAGGTCAGTCCAGATTAACACGATACATATAACATCAAGATCTAAATGCAATGACCATAATCATTATGCATACGACCACAATGCATATAACAACAAGTTACTACCATTCATGACTATCCAATGCACGTGCATATCACCACACTAATTAACTAGCATCTATAATGCATGTAACCACAACAGTAATATAATGACAGACATATACATAACCATAATGCTTATAAAAACCATTATCCAACATACTTGCATGCCCAAACATACAATAATTGTATGACTGTCTGCTCTTACCCCTAGGTCCAATGTTGCAATATCGCTCTAATGATATGCATCTCCTACTCTATCTCATCCAACACATCAACATCATAACATACCAACAACATCATGATGACATAAGACAACAACAATGACCATAATAATGCATGCATACCAAGCACATATACAACTAACATGCATGCATAAGAAACACATTCCACCCATCCAGTCCAAGTGCTTGAGCTTGGAAGCTCTAATACCAACTTGTGGTATCAGATATCATCCAAAGAGAGCGCGATCTGCTCTAATACCACCCTGTAACACCCTCCTCCCACACTTACCCAAGATTATCGGTTTACCATGGTACATATGTGACAAACAGTTACTATGATATGACTCAACTCCCTAAGTATAGTTAAGGAAGTGGAATCGATAAACCTAAACCAAATTGACCTTCCTCAGGAGCTAAAGGACCCCCAAGGGCTAACCAACCACTCCAGGTGCCCAACCCCTGAGTTAACTTGATTTTTCATTGACCTAGGCTCTGAGTCGCTCCCATTACAAGGAAATCCTATGACTATAAGCCTCCATTCGTTCCCATAAGCCTGCTTCCCAACGATTGTAGACTAATTGAATCAGTTATGTGCCAGTGACCCTAAGATCTGAGCCACTTTTTCATGGATAGGACCTAGGCCTCTGCCCATAACTTATTGAAATTCTACAAAATGATAAATAATAGAAAGACAAAACCTTTAATTCAAATCTTAATCAGGGACTTACCTTGACCCATACTAACCATGATAGACATTTTATCAAACACATCATGAACATGTAATGTATAGGTCATAATTACACATCTGGACATAGGGTCTCATACTTATCCAAGAATCATCAAGAAGGTCTGATGCCCTCTCACAATAGCTTCAATATCATCTATTAGGTCATGTATTCATTAAAAAATCATCTACTAATCAAAACATGATGAGAGACATAACTCAAGTTTGTTGTAAAACCATGCTTGTAACTAGGATATAACTAAAATAATAACAGTAACAGAACAACCATCAAAACCACATAATAACGAGTACAATTACCCATGAAAATGCAAGAGGAGAAGAGGTCTTATTAACATATGAAAATCCCACCAACTCAGGGACTTCCATGTACTGCCCGACCGTAGATTGGGATGATCTAAATGTCTCTTTCAATCAATCAACCTAGTGCCATATTCCAAACATGAATGAAGGATCTCATGGAAATAAACAACCAAAATCAAACTAGGGCTTTTAGTGGCCAAACCAACTCAACCCTCAATTAGTGATTCCACTTCACGGTCGAACGTCACTAACCATCACTGGATCAGTCTCTACCCAAGATGTCTAGGGCTCCAGAGTGTTTGTTCCAACTCAGCTCCAGGACTAGTAACTCAACCTATAACTTTCACAGGGCTCTAGAGAGTTTATCCAATGAATTCTCCAGGACTAGTAACTCAACCCACCAAGGGATCTAGAGTGTTTTTCCAACCAATGCTTCCAGGACTAGTAACTTAACCTAAGCTACTCTAGGGCTTCTAGAGCGTTTTTCCAACCAAGAATCAAGGAAATGATAACTCAACCCATAACCATAAGAAAAATGAGCACTAATAAAAAAAATGGGAAAAACCCACAACACCATGACTATCCAGGAAATGGCAAAGCTAGGAAAAACCACTATCAATCTAGGCAATTCTCCATGTCAATGAAAGATCATGACCAAATAACGACATGAATATACCATGCATGCCAAAACTATGAAGAAAATCATACATGCAACTCAATACGTGCAAAGAAACCCTGTTGTAGTTGTTGATCCCACTATCCCCTTGCACTTTACTGCTTTCCTTTTCCTTCTTTCTCCAAATCTAATGTATGGAAAAGTGATCCAAGAATACTCTAAGTGTGTCAGAGTATCCAAGATAGAATAGAGAGAGAGATCTCCACTATTGAAATGACAAAAGCTTCAATTGACAAAAGCCATGAACTGATCCTTCAATTTCCTCCTCATGCACACCTATGACCTTTCACCTTGCTTTTCTCCTATTTTCATTTATTTTCATAAATAAATGCCAATTAATTTCCATAGCCATTCATTAACCGAAATGAATGCCCACTAGGATGTTTTTCCCACCATTCAACTTGGAATACGAGTTCCATGATCTTGGTCTCATATTTTTTTACATGGAAATTCAACCAAGGGTTGTTATAGTCATACCCAACAAAGACATAACATTTTTCTTTTGGGTCTAACTTAGAATGATGATTATTTGGAATAAGAGAATAGGCATTACAACAAAAAAATATTAAATATGAATAATCACAAGACTAACTCGACCAAATTTCTTTAGGAAATTACAATTAATAACAACTAAAGGTGTTCTATTATAACAAGAAGTGGACACTAATTCTACCCACAACTCCTTTTGTAGATTAGCATTACTGGTCATTAACTTGGCTCTTTCCATAAGGGTCATGTTCATACGTTTGACAACCATTTTGTTGAGGAGTATAGGAAATAATTTTGTGTCTAACAATCCCTTCATCCTTGCAATACTGCACAAATTCTAAGGAAGTAAATTCACTGTCATTGTTAGTTCTTAAATATTTAATTGTATTTCCTATTTTCTTTTCCACCATAGCTTTAAGCTATTTAAAAACATTAAAAACATTAGTCTTTCTTTTTAACATATAAAACCAAACTTTTCTGGAGTAGTTGTCAATAAATGTTACAAAATAGGATGCACCTCCATAAGAAACTGTAGGAGATGGTCCACAAAGATTAGAATGAATATAATCCAAAACTCCTTTACTATTATGACTTCTAGCTTTAAATTTTTATCTACATTTTTTTCCATATACACAATGTTTGTAAAAATCCAAACTCAACGATTTCAAATTAGGAAGTAATTTGCGACTCATTAGTACCTGAAGGCCCTTCTTTCTCATGTGACCCAACCACTGATGCCATAAGAAAGTATCTTCTCTTTCCTCTGCAGATATAGTCGTTGCCTCATTGGCCTGAGTACTTCCTTTAATTTTGTAAATGTTTTTGATCTTCTCTACCTCCCTAAAAGCTAGAATGCCCTTTGAAACTCTCAGCACTCCACCTTGACTTATAAATTTGTAACTCGCCAAGTCTAATACTCCTAAAGAAATGTAGAAGGTCGTGTTGATTTATGTTGGCTTGTTGTATGAGCAAGAGTAGGTGGCATTTGGGGCTCATGCAAGGTTTTGTCTCACATGAGATCCAAGTGTCTGTTCTTTTTTTTATGATTTTTATTTTATTTATTTTTTAATTCAATTATTTTACATTATTTCATTAACATTTAAATGCATGGCTGCATCGATGCATTCTAATTTATATACTTTTGTAATTTTTAATTCAATATCAATATATATATATATATATATATATATATATATATATATATATATATATATATATATGATGGTTAAATCAATACTAATTAATAAGAATGTTAGATTAAATAAATTAACATCTAAATTGAATTAACATCATAAAATTTTATAGTAGGTTAGAGTAATAAATAAAGTAACATCAGGTTTAAATGATTAACATTAATATTAATATTTTGATTGATTAATTAAGGTTTCAAGATGGAAGAATTTGATGGTAAGAAGGAAAGTAGGGTAGTTGACTGATAAGGAATCATGGTGCTCGCTTAGCTATTGAGGGGAGAGGATTAGTAGATTCATTAGGATTTGCTCAGTATCAGTAACACTTGTTTAGAAGTATAATTAAAAGAAAAACTGACATGGACCATTTTGTATGTGTGTGATTCAAGTAAGAGTTGTGAATGTCCTAAGTTTCAATGAATCCTATGTGTCGTGAATTTTCCAATTAAAAATGGTGAGGGCATGAGGAAATCAAGATCGAGGAGGGTCATCACAAGGGCCACATCCACTAGAGCCCTCATTTCAATCATTGGATCTGGTTCTCATATTTCGCTCCCTTGAGGAAATTAATGAGACCTTAAGAGGGCTCTAAACAATTGAGGTGGAAGTAAAACACCCTCCATCAGGGGTAGGAGATCCTAAAGGATCAAAGGACTCTGATAGAGGACCTCCAACTGAGGACATTATTAGGGAACTCTAGAATATTAAGGTCCTAGAATTTACCAGAGGTCATGTCAGAAAGTGATCAGAATCTTCCCCAGATGCGGGTGAATAGGGAGGCGATCAGCGTGATGGGACAGGGGTGGTGGGAGGCGGCTCGACACCTGCCCACCCTATACGTGAAGAGTAATGTCAATCGGGGGAGGGCAGCCTGGCATGCAGGCCATTACATTCTCCCGTTAAGTGCTACAGGATCCGCTGTTATTGCTTCGGCTCTCGCATGCTGTGACCTGCAAGCGATGGCGGCCTCCATCAATGAGGTAGTTATGGTGTGGGTTAATCGAGAAAGGGTAGACAATTATAAGGAGGGCATGGTAATGCTAGCGCGATGCAGCTAGGTGAGGTGTTACGCTGGGTCCTCTCTGTCAATTCTGAGCCTGGAGCGGAGTCGCTATGTCTGGTTTGTGCTAATTCTCTCTAGGGCACTGGCCGGAGTTCGGGCTCTGGGAAGTGGCCTCTGATTTCGGGTCTCGGGTGCATTGGTCCTGTTTCGTGTAAAGATTTTGAAAAAGGGGGGGGGACATTGTAGGAAACTGCCTCTCCGCTCCCGTTCAGTCCTATTCCATCTCTATTGGCTTTGAGTTTTTTAGTCTCAAGGTTGGCGGCATTCCTTTTGTTATGTTATCCGGCTCTGGAAGGAGGCCTCTGTATTTTTCTTCCCTTAGCTCGAACCTCCTGTACATTGGCCCTGTTCTGTGCGTGGTCCTGGAAAGGGGTGGGTGGAAGACAGGGGAGAACAAGCCATCTTGTCTCGTTCGGTCCTCTCCCACCTCTTTGGGCTTTCAAGGCTTCAGTGTGGTATTTGGTGAATATCCGTTTGAGGCCCCTCCTATTATGGCCCGCCTTCGACAGAGAATGGGTTGCCATCGAGGCCAACCCAGGCATGCCCCCAATGACTCCACTTCGGACTCGCCAGCCACCAGCGAGCTGTTCACTGGGCGTTATCTGAGTACCTGTAGTGGGCGAGGAAGGTGCTACACATCCAATCTGCCTCCAAGGACACCCTCGACAACTGGGTCAGCCATTTTTACTTTCAAAAGTTCGCTTCATCGGCCACGGGTCACTGCACACATCTCGGTGGTGTTTTACGAAACCACGCAATTAGAAGGCACTGATAGTCACACGGGAGGTTCGGAAGGTGCTGATGGTCCTCCCCCTGCGTTCCAGCTTGGCATTGGTATGATGCCACAGCCTGCACAAGCAGAACCAGGGAGAGGTATTCAGGACACGGAGATGCAGCCTGCCGATCCCGGTCCCTCTGCTCAGTTCAACGCTCCTTCTGAGGATGAACAGGAATTCGGCTGGTGCCGAATTGTGGAGGAACAGCCTGATGAGTAGCATGCTTCTGCTGGAGGTGATCCTCCTTCTTTTTGATCTAGTTTTGGCTATCCTCGGCTGCTTCTTAGTCATCTGGGTTTTGGGTCTCTTCCGGCTGCTAACGAACGGATCTCCTGGTTTTGTTTGGGATGTATGGGACTCCATGGGTGGTTTTAGAACTTGGTCATGTGTTTCTTCGCCTCTGGAAGGAGGCTTAAGTTGGTTTTTTTGGAATGATGGCTCTCTTCAGAGCAATGTACTGACTTCGGTCACCCTGTAAATACCTTCTCTTCTTCTTAATAGAATTAATTTTACATAGAAAAAAAAAGTGATCAGAATCTTGGTTGGAAGGAATGACAAGATGTTTCACACAAAGAGAGTATAATTCCAATTTGAAGGCTAATATAATGATATTTTAGCTCAGAGATAGTGATTGAATTGGTGGGGTAAAATAGAAAAACAACTCCATCTCACTCCTGACATTACCACCTTAGAGTTATGTTTATGGGTTTAAATGTACTGCCAACAACTAGGGGGCCTCCCCGGTGTGAAGTCCCAATTAGACCTCACACTGTTTGGGATAGGAGCCACATTTCGTATGTGGACTTGGCTGCCACCATGAATGTTTCCTCTCTTTGTTATCAAATGAGAAGGTGTCATGGTGGAGACAATAATGAAATTCCCAGACAGTGAAACCAAATCAGCCCAAGATTGACAAATTGCAGAAGGAGGTACAAACAAGTCTCAACAACAATAAGAAGGGGTATGCCATGAGAGGGATCAATGAGACAAAACCAAATCATGCATACAATAAACATGAACATGCTAGAAGTTAATTGCAAAATAGTTCACAATAGATCACTGACATGGCAAGAAATAAGTAAAAATGAATTCGAAAGAAAAAAATACATGCAACAACTATGAATCGGGTCATAGCATATTACGTATATGAAAGCACACATACAAATATAGTGAAAATACCAGACAACCAATACAACCACCATGAGTAAGCATGGGAATCAATTCCAAACATGAAGAACATCTTATTAATGTTGTTGCAACTTCAAGTACATATCTTGTAATTGGTCAAAACCCAATAGTGGAACATGGGTTGCTCATACCATTGCCCAATGTAAAACCCTAGCCTCACTGCAACTCCACTCTACTAGTTGCCAAGAGCTGAGTGCCTCTAGATCTCAAGGAAAAATAAGCTATGTCTAATCCTAACCTCCACTCAAGTGCTAAATTCCCCATTGTGAATGAGGCCTAAGGGAACATTTATAGAGACAAGGTGAACATTCACCTACTATGACCCTTGGCCTTCCCTCATGACTCTTGAACTTCCTCATTGCTCTCTCATACCATATTGTTTAGTACATGTTGAATTGTTCTCATATCCACTGACATCCTGATGAGAACATTTGCATACTGATAGGATAGAGAATGTGAGGAGAAGATAGAAGTTTTGAGAAACCTTGGGCTTCGTTCTTGTTGTCAACACAGCTGTGAAACCCTGGAGACTTGCATGAATGGTTGAGCGTCTTGCTATTGTGCTTCACTTACATCCAATCATATTTTGTTGATGTGTTCTTGACATTGCCACCATATTTTAGAAGCCTCGAATGGGTCTAGTTTCGACCTCATTGAAGCCCTATCTCTTTCCACATAGGTTTTCATTCTCGTCTTTCTTCAATCCCTGGATAGCCCTTTCTCGTGTCATAGTGTTGTCAGGGTGAGTAGTCTTGCAGGTCTTTCTAGGCTTCCATAGACTTCCAAAGGGGTTTTGGCTTTCCTTCTTTTGTTCTTACCTGACTTCAACATCTTGTCATTTATCACAATTCACAATATGGTCAAAGGAGATCCATCGAGATTTGACATGTCCTATTGTAGAAAGACTTTGTACTTTAATAAGTTGAACGGTGCCTTCATTTTGACTAAAGGTCGCTCCAATCCTATGAACGCATGCTCAATGATTAGAATGCTAGATTAAAACCATTCTTTTAATTAAAACAAAATAACAATTATCTTCCTATGAAATGACTCAATATAATTAATCTTGAGAAACCATAAGGAGTTCACATCCCTGGAATAAAGATTTTGATTTTAATTTTGAGGTTGATCCACCAATAGTGTGTATTTTCATCACGGGTTTGTGTTGTCTCTTTTTCTCATCGCTCCTTCTAATGTATTGTTTCAAAATACATATATACTACATCTTTTCTTCATGTAGCCCTTCCGAGTATACCCTTTGCATATCGATTTTTGTGTATGTCCCATATATAGCATCACCTGACACCCTGAAGTCATATTCCCCTACTATAAAACCCTTTAACATTGTAGTTCTTCACCTCATAACCCTTATCACAACTGGTTTACCTTTATTATTTTCTATCCTCTTTCATTACAAATAATTCCAATGCTCGTGATACAAATTCTAACACATTTGGAAAGTTGATGTGAAGACTTTGCATATTGAAAACTTCAGGTTTTCCTAGCATTGAATAGACAAAGGAACACCATGTTTCCACTTGGAAATATTCTTCCTATGAAAATAAATTCGCATATGAAGCCCCTAGATAGGTCACATATCTCACCTCGGAGGAGGTAGCTTTTTCAGTTCGTAGTGTTGGGGCTTATCTCGATCCTGTGACCTGAAGGAAGGTCACATAGTTGGAATAGAGGGATAGTCACACCAAGTATAAGCTTTCTCAAGCACGATTATGCAACCTGGTGACTTGGAAGAGGTCTCATAGTTGTGGTTGACCAAAGGTCACACCTTTAGTTGCTTCTTGAGGTTGTGACTCAGTAACTTGTATAGGTTGCCAGGTCACATTTGAACAAAGGTCACACTTACCTATGGCTTGTTAGAGGTTTAAAATGCGATTGTGCAACATGTGAAAACAAACGTCTCCTGTTGCTTTTCATAAAAGGTCATCTCTTCTTTGCTATGTCGAGACAATGGTAGTGAACATTGGCAACACTGCTTTTCCAGGCTTAACTTTTGATGCCCCATGCATTACCAAGAAAATGTGATGCACTATGTTGAGTGCATGCTCATGTGCATAATGGGGCCATCACATTATAGCATGGGAGATTCCTTCTATCGCCATGAATACAACAACCAAAAAGACATTCATTCCCTATATGTGTTGATGGTCCTTGTTTACATAAATTTTCCCCACGATGTTGCTCGTATATAATAGAAAACGATGCCCCTCCTTTCCTATGTTGTACTTGACACTATGCCCTTTGTAACAGGATGGTCGCATATGAAATTCTAGGAAATTCATAGCTTGTGATAATAGAAATTTGTCAAGTAGCAAAAGAGGGTGAGATTTCAAGGTTGCTGACTCTCTCAACAACGATTTCGTGCCTCAGCGACCTAGGGAGGGGTCGCATGATCGTGTATTACAATGGGTTGGATCCTAGGTGCATGTTTGAGGCCCCACATTGCGACTTGGCAACCTTAGGGAGAGACTGCGACCTTTAAAATATGCCTAACGAATTGCATTTAACTCCCAATGTTTTTCCTTCTAGTGCAGCTCTATATGTTCTCAACACAATGGGAAATAACAATGCAAATAGCACCTTATCACCCGCGATTTTCAATTTCAACACGATGGGAAGGCACAGTGCAAATAGTACCTTATCCCCCGCTAATTCATAAGACGTCCAACACTCCATTTGTTCAAAGTTTCCTACACAAACTATGCACATATGTCTCTTCATAACAAGACACACCAATAGGTTATTAACATCATCAACATGTGGTCTTACTACACCTAACCTTTTATCACAAAGTATGCATTTCAAATGATGTTTTATGGTTTCTCTAGGGTATCTTGTTTCTTCCATATAGGAGGGTGATTATTTGGTATCCAATGTGTTCTTATGGCATATGTGTAACTTAGAAAATTCCGTGAGAAGTGTGCCATCATTTATGCGTGTTTTTTAACGTCTTGCATCCACCTTTAATGTGAGATGGTGACTTGTGGCACAACATTGTCTCTTTCATTGTTGCCTTACACTGTCTCTTTTCTTGTTTTTTCTTTAGTGCACCACCAACACATCCAAGAGAACTTGATTCATGAGCGATAGCTCAAAGAAACATTGTTCTTTAAATTCATCACAATGGAATTAAATTCCATGTATATGGTGTTCCTGCTTGAAGAAAATTTAAATTCCCTTCTAACACATGTTTAATAGGTCAGCACCCACTGTGAGCTCACCCTGTCCCATGATATGCTTATGATATGATTCATTCTTGATTAATGTTTCCATATTGCGCTGCTATTGGAAACAAGGTTCTAGCCCCTCCCCCATGCAGCGTATATGTGTATGCATGTGAAGGGAACCCACCATTTGATCTGGGATAACACTATGGTAGCGATACATTTGCCCGAGAAAATTATAATTAATGGGAATTTAAGTGTATGGGACATTTTCCATGGCTCCTATACTTTGGTTTGGTGCTTACGGTGTGATCCTTTCACTTGTCCTGCATGCCAAAATAACATATAGGTTAGTGGAGTCAATAACATGCATCCCAACCATAAAGCCTTAATAAATAAATAAAATAAGGAATTTGAAGACTGGTCTAAGTGAGTCCCACAAGGTCGCAAAGAGCTTCATCCCACCAATGTGGATATCTAAAATATCACAAATGTTTCTTTAAGTGAAGTATACAAGACACAACATAAGGCTTATGGGAATTAGCTTGTGATATACAAGTGGACTCTCTTCACCAGCCTAAACCTTGAAAAGGGCACCGAAGGTGCTCATGATGGCATAGGGTTTTGAAAAAGATAGTAATTACCTCAAACCCTAATGCACACATTGGGATGGGGGGCCATTGATGGGCCTAGGGGAATATGAAATGCAATGACCCTTACCATAATGCCACATAATTCCCATGAGAATGCACCCTAGAGGCATACAAATTAGGTTAAAACATGAGGAGCATCCAATCCAACAATGATACTAAGATTTTTTTGTCAATTTAGGGTTTCACCCAAACCGTAACATGGTCAACGTAATGAAGGTCAGATTGAACTCTTTCCTATCCATACACAATGCCTTGACTTATCACGATGCTCATTATAGAAGGATAAGATTAAAAGTTACAAGAGACCTTGAGTGCATCATTAAATTGGCAAATACATCGACAAGGTTTGATAGGAAGGGTACCGAGGAGACTAATAAGTTGAAACCATAATGGGTTGAGCAAGCAGAGGGGGTCCCAAAATTCTGAATATGCCCAAAATTTTGGGTGTTGTTATAGCGACTACAACAAGTTATTTGAGGAAATTTTTAGGGAGAATTACTTACCAACATATTTATTATTAAGAAGAACAAAAAGGAGGAGCCTTCCATGCTTTGGTGTAGGGAAACCGTACTATAGAAGAATATGAGCTTAGATTCATGGAATTGGTTAAGTATGTTTCCTCCATGGAAATTGATCAGTTCCGGGTAGATCACTTTATTTATGTATTGAACCCTAATATTAGGGAAATTGTTTGGATGTGGAAACCATCCTCAGTGGCAAAAGTTGTTGAAAATTCTTGCTATGTTGAGGAGCAGTTGGACTTGAAAGGGGGAAATAAAGTAGTTTTTCCATAAAATCCAAGGTTCATGGGGAAGGCCCCTTGGAACTTCTCAAGGGGAGGAAGTTTGAGGCCACTGCCATATGGAAATAGGGCTATACCCAAAATATAGATATCATGGATTTCATTGGCCACCAATGCAACTTCTGTTGGGTCCCTATAATACTAGTGATTACCCCATTACTATTGTAGTTATACCCCTTATTTATATTGTTGTGCCCCTATTACCCCCATATTGTTATTTCTGTGCCCCATAGAATCCCTCTATTGTTATTTTTGTGGCTTTATATTATTATTGTTAGGTCGGCTGGATTATATTGTGACTCCCTAGACTCCTATATATAGAAAGGAGGTTTTGTCATTTGTATCATCCAAGAATTGTTCATTTATGTAATGTAAAGGAGGTTGCCCCCTCGAAGAGGCTGAATTCTAAGGCGTTGATCTATCTTTTCTATCTTTTCTTGAGCTGGTTTCATAACATTTGGTATCAGAGCTTTGGATTCTAGGGTTTCGCTGCTCCAAACAGGTCATCGTGGCATTTTCGCTATAACTTTTTTTCTGTGACGTTTCAGAAGTCGCAAAAAAAACCCATTTGAGAAGAATTGGCGCTGAACCTTGGGTCCAAATTTCAGAGCTTTTCTCGTGATATTTTCGGAGATATGATCTGAGGAAGTTGGTCTTTTTGCAGACTCCTGAATTACATTCAAAACAGGTGACCTGGGGAAAATCGTCATAACTCTCTCTCTGAGGATCGGATTGAAATTTCGTAAAAAGGTACAGAAAGAGAACGGACTGTAGTTTCTTGTGCGTGTGTTTCAGATTCAAAGGTTGAAACAGTGACTCGTGACACGTCGTACAAGTTTGCTCTACTGAACCAGTCTAAAAGCAAGTCACTGTGGGAGATTTCACATAACGCTTCCTTGGAGAATCCAATTTGGCTCAGACTTGTGGCATTGGAAAGAGGACGCAGAAGGCTACTACAGGTAGCAATTTCAGAATTGGATGATCTGAAATTACAGAGATACATCAGATTCAATATCAAGCTTCTATAAAGTGAAAAAAGGTGTGTAGTTTTTTTTTAATTTTTGTGTAAGCTTGGTTTAACGGAATTCAAAGGGCATAGTAAAACTTTATTATCGGTAACTGATGCCCCGAGGAAAGAAAATGCAAACACCTAGTAAGGAACCTGAAAGCTCTAGCATGACTCATGAAGAAGAGGAAGAAATGCTACATGATATATCAAAATTACAAGAACAAGTGCAACAAATGTCACGCTCACAAAAGCTAACAGAAGCTAAGATAAGTGGCGTGGAATCTAAGGTAAATGGCGTGGAATCTAAGATAAAGGGAATGGAAGCTAAGATGGATGGCATGGAAGCTAAGATTGACGCTAAATTTGATGGCATGGATGATAAGATGGATGAATTGAAGAAGTTGCTACAAGAAAGGGTCACTAATGGTGAAAAGGTAGTAAAGGAAACTCATGATGAGAATAAAAGAAATGTTAATCATGATTCCATAGACTCTAATGTTGGATCGAAGACTCACCATGTTCCAAAAATCGATATGAGGAAGTTTGATGGCAAGGATCCCGCCACATGGATATTACAGATGGAGCAATTCTTCGATCTCAATAATGTGCAAAACACACAAAAGGTACGTATGGCAACTTTATATTTGGAACCAAATCAGTTTGTATGGTATCAATGGCTTTGTTCTCGTAAACAATTTATCACTTGGGCAATTTTTACGGAAGAATTGATAGCACATTATGAGGATACAAAAAGCAACACTTTTTTTAGCCAATTGATAAGTCTCAAACAAAAGGGTTCAATAATGGAGCACATTGAGGAGTTCCAAAAATTGAACATAAGGGTAAAAGATATTCCAGAGGAGCATAGGATTGATGTGTTCATAGGGTCTTTAAAGGATAATATCCAACATGATGTGCGCCTTTGGGAACCTGATTCATTAGAGAAGGCATTCAGGTTAGCAAGAAAAATGGAAAGCAAAATTATGGCAACTAGGAAGCATACCGTTCACAACTATAAAGACGGAAGTGTTGTTGCCCATAGTCTTCCACAACCTACAAGGTTGACACCACAACAATTGGAAGAAAAAAGAGCAAAAGGGCTTTGTTACAATTGTGATAGCAAATACACAAAAGGTCATAAGTGTGCTGAGAAGAAATTATTCTACATAGATTGTGAAGAGGAAGAAGAAAAGGAGCAAGAAAGGTCAAAAGAAGAGGATATATTCCAGGAACAAAGCCTAGATGAAGAACAAATAAATCCGACCATATCTTGTAATGCATTGGCAGGAATTACCACTCCTCAAACCATCAAGATAGAAGGACAAATCAAGAAGAAAAAGGTAATAGTGTTGATTGATTCAGGAAGCACCCACAATTTTATTCATTGTAGGGTAGCAAAAGAATTGAATTGCTTCCTATATCCAGCACCAGAGTGTCAAGTGATGATTGCAAATGGAGGAACAATAAATTGTTCTGGAAAGTGCCATAATATCAAGCTATCCATGGGAGAATATGTATTGACTAGCCCAATGCTTTCCATTCCAATGGGAGGTGCTGATGTTGTACTAGGAGTCCAATGGCTACAATCCTTGGGTACAATAGCTTTTAATTTTCAAGAACTTTTCATGAAATTTTCTGTGGAAGGAAAGGAAGTTGAATTAAGGGGTATTGCAGGGAAACCAGGAAAGATAATCAGCTCTAATGGCATGACAAAGCTTCTAAAAAAGGAGCAAAGAGGTGTAATTGCACAATTATGTTCGCTAGATGTTTCCACATTGGAATCATCTATTTCTCCAGATCTCCAAAAAGTCCTGGACAATCATTCCAAGGTATTTGAGACTCCCAAAGGTCTCCCACCTATGCGTGATCATGATCATGCTATTCATCTGATTCCAGGAAGTGTTCCTCCAAACATCAGGCCGTACAGATATCCCTATGTCCAAAAAAGTGAAATTGAACGTATGGTTGCAGAAATGCTAGAGGCTGGTATAATTCAACCGAGTCAAAGTTCTTTCTCAGCTCTAGTAGTATTGGTGCACAAGAAGGATGGATCATGGCGCATGTGTCCGGATTATAGGGAGCTCAACAAGCTCACTATTAAAGATAAGTTCCCCATTCCTGTTATTGATGAATTACTGGATGAATTGCATGGATCAATTTACTTCACCAAGTTGGATCTTCGTTCAGGATATCATCAAATCAGAATGAAGATTGAAGACATTCCGAAAACGGCATTTAGAACTCATGAGGGTCATTATGAATTTTTGGTCATGCCTTTTGGCCTTACCAATGCACCTTCAACATTTCAAGGTTTGATGAATTCAATTTTCAAACCATTCCTTAGAAAATTTGTGTTAGTATTTTTTGATGATATACTAATCTACAGCAAGTCTTGGAAGGATCATGTTGAACATGTTGACAGGGTGCTACAACTATTGGAGGAGAAACAATTATATGCAAAAAGATCCAAATGTTTCTTTGGAGTCCAGGAGGTGGAATATTTGGGTCATATTGTATCTCATGAAGGAGTTAAGGTAGACCCTAGCAAAATTAAAGCCATTAAGGAATGGAAAATCCCCACATCCATAAAGCATCTGCGAGGATTTCTTGGGTTGACAGGGTATTATCGCAAGTTTGTTAAGAATTATGGGAGAATAGCAGCACCTCTAACAACATTATTGAAGAAAGATTCATTTTCATGGACTCCAGAAGCAACAAAGGCCTTTGAACATCTTAAAGAGGCAATGTGCCAAGCACCGGTCTTAGCTACACCGGACTTCACAAAAACCTTTATTGTGGAATGTGATGCTTCAGGAAATGGAATTGGTGCTGTTCTAATGCAAGATGAAAGACCCATTGCTTTTGAAAGTCGTCCAATCAAGGGAAAGTTTTTAAGCAAAGCTATTTATGAGAAGGAAATGTTGGCAATACTCCATGCACTTAAGAAATGGCGACCCTACCTAATGGGAAGACACTTCAAGGTAAAAACGGATCATGATAGCCTTAAATACTTTTTAGAACAAAGATTATCCTCTGAAGAGCAACAAAAGTGGGTCACAAAGATGTTGGGTTATGACTTTGAAATCATCTACAAAAAAGGGAAGCAAAATGTGGTGGCAGATGCACTCTCAAGAAAGGATGAGGATGTGGAAGCATTGTTGTGTGCCATTTCTATTATCCAACCAGATTGGATAAATGAAGCAAGGGAGGAATGGAAGAATGACGAAGAAGTGTGGGCACTTATTCGAAAGTTACAACAAGATTCCAGTACTTCTGATACATTTAGCTGGCAAAATGATTCGTTATGGTACAAAGATCGCTTATACCTCTGTAAGGATTCCCAGCTAAAACAAAAGATTCTTATGGAATTGCACACTTCTCCCTTAGGAGGGCACTCAGGATTTTTAAAAACTTACCACAGGGTTAAGAAGGAATTTTTTTGGGATGGCCTTAAATCAGATATTCAAAAGTTTGTGGCGGAATGTTTGGTTTGCCAGCAAAATAAAGTTGAAACAATTAAGACACCGGGTCTATTACAACCTTTATCCATTCCAAGCCAACATTGGGAGGAGGTTTCAATGGATTTTATCACAGGTTTACCCAAGTCTGAGGGAAAGAGTGTCATCATGGTGGTAGTTGACAGACTTACCAAGTATGCACACTTTTGTGCATTATCACATCCATTTAAAGCCAGTACAGTCTCTACTGCATTTATGGAAACAGTTCAAAAGCTACATGGAAACCCAAAGATTATTGTAAGTGACAGAGATCCCATTTTCACTGGAAATTTTTGGACAGAATTATTTTCTTGTCTTGGTACTCAGTTAGCTCATAGCTCATCTTATCATCCTCAATCTGATGGGCAAACTGAGATAGTAAACAAATGTTTGGAAGGATATCTTCGTTGCTTTGTATCTGATAAACAGACACAATGGGTCAAATGGTTGCCTCTGGCTGAATGGTGGTATAACACTTCCTTCCATACAGCAACAAAAATGACCCCATTTATGGCACTTTATGGGTATCAACCACCATCCATCACATCATATTTAAGAGAAAATTCTAAGGTTCAGGCAGTGGAACATCACATCGAACATCAACAACAAGTCCTCCAACTCTTAAAGGATAACCTAGTGTTGGCACAAAATAGAATGAAACAACAGGCAGATCAACATCGCAGTGAAAGAAGTTTTGATGTAGGTGATTGGGTATTCCTACGGCTACAACCATATAAGCAAATGTCCCTAAAGCAAGCTAAGAAGGATAATAAATTATCACCAAAGTATTATGGTCCGTACAAGGTGTTGCAAAAGATTGGTACTATGGCATACAAATTGGAGCTTCCTGCAGCTTCTCGATTGCACCCAGTTTTCCATGTTTCATGTTTAAAGAAGGTTATAGGTGACAAGCTCCCAATTCAAACAATATTGCCAGAACTTGACGAGGAAGGAAAAATTATATTGGAACCGGAAGCAGTCACAGAAACAAGAACTCGACAGCTACGAAATCGATCAATTTCAGAGTATCTTATCAAGTGGAAGAACTTATCCGCTGAAGATTCCACATGGGAGGATGAGAATTTTATGCAGAAGTATCCAGAACTACTCAAGCGTTGAGGACAACACTTTTTTGAAGGAGAGGGGCATGTTGGGTCCCTATAATACTAGTGATTACCCCATTACTATTGTAGTTATACCCCTTATTTATATTGTTGTGCCCCTATTACCCCCATATTGTTATTTCTGTGCCCCATAGAATCCCTCTATTGTTATTTTTGTGGCTTTATATTATTATTGTTAGGTCGGCTGGATTATATTGTGACTCCCTAGACTCCTATATATAGAAAGGAGGTTTTGTCATTTGTATCATCCAAGAATTGTTCATTTATGTAATGTAAAGGAGGTTGCCCCCTCGAAGAGGCTGAATTCTAAGGCGTTGATCTATCTTTTCTATCTTTTCTTGAGCTGGTTTCATAACAACTTCACCGATGAATTTAGGGACTTCAGCAAGTAAAGGATAGATGTGTGGAGTTGTAAACAAGGGCAGGGGTCTGAGGGGGAGGAGATCATTATAGAGGGCCCTAAAACATTATTTTTAGATTGTACCACACATATCTTGTTAGGGATGTGGGGGACCACACTACCAACGTGACTACCATGAGTCAAATAGGTAACACCCGTAGAGAAGGAAAATAATCGATGGGAGGAGTAGGAATCCACCATCATATTTATGCTATGGTTGATAACCATTGAGATGAACACCAATTTGTCATGGTAGAAACCTTAGGTATGTTAAATCATGTAAATTTTAAAAATTTGTTTGATTTTTGTGCTATATATAGTTTCATTTCATCATTTTCATTAGAAAAATGTGGGTTGGTAGCCTATGAGCGTGATGAATTTAAACAAGTCAAAATGGATTGTGGGGAAAAACAAGAAGTAGGACCTAGTGTTTACCAATGCAAGGGAAATCTTAGGGTGTGTAAAAATTAGTTGAAGTCATACATCATTGCACTAAGACGTATGATGTAGTCATTAAAATGGATTGACTAGAAGCTCATCAATCTTTTGTAGACAATTTCAAAAAGATAGTGATTTGATAAGATGATGAAGGTAGGTCAATTGAGATCTATGGTATCAAGAGAGGTGTTGTGTGTGGAGCCTAATTATCTTTTTTATTCAAAGGTCTTTGGTTCATCCATATGTATATCCCAGGAAGACTTTACACCCCTCCACGTAAGGGGGGTGCGAGGGGGACTTGTCCCCCCCCGTGGGGGTCTGGGGGCAGCACCCCTGAAGCTAAAAATGTATGTTAAATTCCCTTGTAAAATATTGTAAGTTCGTATTCAATTTGGGTCTTTCATTAGGCAGATGATCTGATGGTAGAAGTTATGTTTAATTTAGGTTTTTTTTTTTTCCCTAGAAGGAAACGTCTCGCTATATATGAGGGAATTGTATTGTGGTTATGTATATGTGTATTCTTAGTGAGAAAGAGAGAGGAGACCATGTAAGAGCGAAGAGGAAATTACAACGGATCTATTGTAGGTTGTATCTCTTCATTTTGTTGGATAATATAAAAGGAAGGATTGGTTTTTTCTCCGTGGATGTAGCCCAAATTGGGTGAAACACGTATATATGTGTCTCTCTTGTTTTATGCATTTTCTTTATTTGTGCTTCTTCAATATTTCATGTGTTCCATTGCTCTGTAATATATAATTTTCTAATAAGAGGATTGTCCCTATGATTCATCTTAATGATGAAGGTACAACACTATCTATATCAAGGTCATAAATTATATGTGTTTGAGGATATAAGTGATAAGAAGGGATCCTCCCTAGTTCAACAACTAATGTAGTCAGAATTTAGGATGTTTTCCCCAAAGATTTTCCAGGATTACCCCCTAAGAGTGAGATCTATTTCATAATCGATCTAAAACCTAGTGAAAAACAATATCCAAGACACTATATAAGATGATGGATTCAGAAATTTGTGAGTTGCAGATGCATTTAAAAGAGTTGTTAGATTTGGTATTTATTAGACCTAATATTTCACCTTGTGGTGCATTGGTGATTTTCGTCAGGAAGAAAGATGGTTCCTTAATATTGTGCATAGTTAAGGGACTTGAATTGAGGTAGAGTAAATAATAGATACCTAATACCTAAAATATATGATCTCTTCAATAAAAGAAAGGGAGAAACAATTTTCTTGAAAATTGACCTTCGATTCAGATATCACTAGTTAAGGATTAAGGAAGGCAACATCCCAAAATTGGCCTTTCAAACTCGAATTGGAAACTATGAGTTTGTAGAAGTGTTATTTGGTTTGACCAATGCCCCAACATTATTCATGAGCCTTATGAATGACATTTTTTGAAGGTATCTATATAACTTTGTGCAAGTCTTTCGAGACAATATTCTTGTGTATTCCAATAATGAAAAGGAGCATGAAGAGCACTTAAGGATTTTGTTGACATGCTTAAGGGAAAATAATTTGTATGGTAAACTATAAAAATTCTCTTTCTTTCAGAAGGAAATTCATTGGCTATGATACATCATTTTGGGAGAATCAATTTCAATTGATTGGGAAAAGGTGAAGGCCATAATTGATTGGTCGGTGCCAAAAAATGCTCATGAGGTGTGTAGCATCATGGGGCTAGCAAGTTATTATTGATGATTCATGGAATGGTTTTCAAAGATTGCTAAACACATCACCATATTATAGTGCAAGTGATTTAGGTATGAATGGACATAAGAATATGACATTGCATTCGTTGAAATAAAGAGATTACTAACCAATGCACCAATCCTTCGAGTCCCTGACATGGAGAAGGAATTCATAGTTTGCAAAAATTCTTTATAGAAAGGATTAGGATTTGTGTTAATTCAATGAGGGGGAATAAGAGCTTATATGACTAGGAAGTTTAAGAAACATGAAGATTTGAATGCTACCCATGACTTAGAATTAGCAGTGGTGATACTAGCTTTGAAACTATGGAGACACACCCTCATCAGGAGAATCTTTGAGTTGAAAAATGATTAAGAGATCCTAAAGCATCTCTTCATTTATAGGAATCTAAATGCTAGACAAAGGAAAAAAAGTGAATTCATGAGTGAGCATTATTTTTAAATTTCGTACATAAAGGGAAAGGATAACGTGGTGGTTGATGCACTAAGAACAAGGGCATAAACCTTTTTCCTGGTATCCTTGAGGGTTAATTTAAGGGATTGAGTGTTGGAAAACCTCTTTGAATATAGTTGGTATTTGAAAGTTTCAACAATACTCCATAGTGGGAATTGGATAGAACAAAATATTGATTGCTATGCCCTTGAACCAGATGGACTATTGAGATTTCAAGGGAGAATTTACATCCCCGAGGAAGGGAGTATATGAAGAACCGTCCTCGAGGATTCACATAGAAAACTATAATATGCACATCCTAACGTGAAGATGTATGAAAACATGAAGAAACTATTCTTTTGGGAAGACATGAAGTGTGATGTGGTCTAGTTTTCCACTAAATGTCTTGAATGCGAGTGAATGAAGGTTGATCATTTCCACCCAACAATACTCCTATAGTTGCATGACATACCTATGTCTAAATGGGAAACCATTTCTATGGATTTCATTGTGGGTTTTCCACTCACATCATAAAGTCACAATGCCATCTTGGTTGAAATTTATAAGTTGACCAAAAGCACCCATTTCATCCCAGTGAGAAACTCTTACGATCTTACCTATATGGCACAAGTATTTATAAGTGAAGTTGTGTGGTTACATGGATTACCCACAAAGATCATGTTCTCTAGAGACTCTTTCTTTACATCAATGTTTTGGATAAGTCTACAGTTAGTGTTAGGGACTCAGTTGAACTTGAGTAATATATATCATCCATAACTAGATGGGAATACTAGAAAAGTAAATCAAGTTATGTCAGAAGACATTCTTAGAATGTATGTTATGGATAAACATACTCAGTGGGAAAGGTACTTACCATTGGTAGAGTTCACTTACAATAACATATACCACAATTAGATTGTGATGGCTCCTTATTAAGTTATGTATGGGAGGCCATTTAGTACACCACTAAGTTGGGAAAGGTTAGAGGAAAAAATAAAAGTAGGGTTGGAATTGGTCAAAGAAATGGAGGACCAGGTAAGGCAGATTATATGAATGTTAAAGGAAACACATGATAGACAAAAAAATTATTTTGATGCACATAGGACCAATCAAAGTTATAAAGTGGGAGACCAAGTTTTTACTTGTATCCAACCCAACAAAAGCACCATTAGGTTTGGGAAGGGAACAAAATTTTCCCCTCGATTTATAAGACCTTTTAGGACTAAGGAGAAAATTGGACCAGTTTCCTATCATCTTGTACTACCACCCTGCTTGCATAAATCTCATGATGTTTTTCATGTATCTACTCTATTACATTATGTTTATGATGAATCTCACAAACTCGATTGTAGGTAATTGTAAGTCTTGGACATTGAAACTGTTATGCATATTGGACCATAGGGTTTGATAGCTTAGGTGTTGCTTGGTGGACCAGACTAAGGTATAATGGGACAAGTATAGCCTAGGGTTTGTTATCTTGGAGGATGTAGAGACCATACATCGTGACTACCCCCCTCACTTTTTTATGATTTGTGATGCCCATTTTTACCTAGATAACTATCTATGTTGAAGCCCTATTTGTATTTCATGATGTTCTATTTATGAACTATTAATATTGATGCATTTTAGGTTAGAAAATGAACTTAATTATATAAATCACTTAATCGATTATGTGTTAATTCAAATATTTGATGTATGACTAATTTGATTTATGATTTTTGTAGTGCCTGAATTTTTGGATTTATGAATTTTTTGATGTAAAATATACTTTCAACATGTTGATGTTAATTTTTTTTGGGTACGTGGATATTAGACCTAATAACATGATTATTACCAACACTTGTATCTCTCTCTCTCTCTCTCTCTCTCTCTCTCTCTATATATATATATATATATATATAGATATATATAGATATATATAGATATAGATATAGATATATATTTGTGTGTGTGTGTGTTTTTGATATGTATATGCTTGGATGAGAACTAACCTATAGATTTAAGGGACTATATGATAGCCAAACATCCATGTTAGTGATTAGTGGATGTCGAAACATTGAACGAGGAATGGTATGATGTACATTGGCTCTATTATATTTTGTGTCTACTTGATGTGAACTATTATGACATGGGGTAAGGTACATGTTGTAGGTGACATGAATTCCTATATAAACTATTCAATGGAAAGCATCCAAACCAAGATCATAGTGTGGTCCATGTAGGGATTGTTGACCCTAGTTATTTGAGGGATGGAGGCATTTCACACCATGTAATCCCCAATCTTGGAATCGTGGGAGGCTGGCAATGGACCTACTCTCGTAGATGTATGATGATGATTGTTAGTTTCATATCGGGGAAGTTAGGTTAATATATTTGATGCTTCTTCCATCTTAGTTCTATCAGTGGTTATATAGGTATAGTTGATGCCATAGTATATTTTAGTAGAGGATGGATATGATGGGAATGGAAGTAGGTTAGGGAGGATAGGAGGCAATAGGTTAGTTGGGGACTCTAGATGTGAGGTGATATCTTCGCTTGATTTACGTAATATGACTATTCCATCTCCTTCGTGTTTTGTCATGCCTTATTGTTATAATGCTTCTTGACTACTTGTGCCCTCTTAAATATAACTTCAGGATGGAGTTTTTTGGAGGGGTGAATGTAGTGCCCGCATCTTGAAGTATCGACCTACTCGGTAAATGATTGACTTACATGAATGACACTTGTAAGTATTATTAGTATACATATGCTAGCTACATAAAGACACCTTTCAGGAACACACTAGTATCATGTAGCTTATTATACTAGATGATTAATTAACAATTAAGCTTAATTAGTGAATAAGATAGAATTAACCTTAAGCTTGATTAATAATCAAGTTTATGGTTAGCCTTAAGATTGGTTAATAGTTAAGCTTGATAAATTCTTACTTAACACTTAAGCCAAACTTATAATTAATAAATTATATTTTAACATTAATATTTAATTTTTAAATTGATAGGATTATTGTGAATCCATAAGGTTGATTGACATAATAAAATATTAATATTTTATTGTAATTAATATTTTATTATTTATTATTCGAGTCCCTAATATGAGGGTTCCCTCGAATTAATTCAAGGATAAGAGAATAGTAGGAGGGGCTTGAAAAAAATCATGGGGGGAGGGTTTCTGACATTCGGGAGTGGTTGGAATTTACTCGGTGGGTGGCATTTACTTATGTACGGGACATAACGGGGGAAGAGAGTTGGGAGGTCGAGGGGATTTCATTGGATGTTTTCATACACAAAGAAGTGGGACTGATTTGGATAGGATCATTATATTATTTTTCATCCATATTGATGCTTTCATAGTGGAAAACATGGAGTAATCAACTCACAAGACTATTTTTACCAGCGGGACCCAATTTGGTAAATTGGGGTCTGAAACCTTCCAAGAGTTTTTTGAGGCATCAAATGATGTTTTTTGGGGGTAAAAGTTTATTTATTTAGTTTCACACCCTTGATTTATGTTATACACATAGAGACTTTTCCAATGGCACAAGAATCAGCTCAATCAGATTTCTAATGCAAAATTTATGCCACTCAAAAGTTGACCTTCTTGTTTTGTCCACCATAATTTGAGAGGATGCCACGCTAGCTCCATTTTTGATAGAAAAGGGGCTAGCCATATGTTCAAGATGCAAGGGACTCTAGAAGAGTCCATATTTTAACTCCAGTTAAGAGTTGAGGGAGTCAAACCTAACCACTAGTGGGCAATCGAGTTGTGCTATAATCATGCCACTAGGAGGAAAAGGGGTTCCATTCTTTTCAAGTGCATTTGTTCCATATATGAGAATAGTACTCAAGAGGGATAGGGAGAGAGCACACAAAGATGATTTGTGCATTGTAGTTTCCCATAAAACATAGGCCTTACTTCTTTGTACTATAAAAATTCTCAAATTCTCTACAAATCTCACTCTGAGACCTATGTAGAAAATCTAACTGTAGGTTAACCCGATAATGCAATATAACCAAAGAAAAATACTATAACCTACTTCTACTATCAATTTGTAGAAGCTTAAAGATCGAGCTGAATCGAGCTGAAAAATATAACTAGAAGAAGAAGAATCAATGCACAATACACATGAAAATACTTTGGGGAAAGCCTCAGCTAAAAACCCCACTATATGTATTATCATACAAGGTGGAAATACATAGAGATTATACAAAGCCTTAGCTCTCACAGCTAGCCATCTCTCAGTACAATCCTCACAGATGCTCACAGTAAATCCTGGCTTCTCACAAGCCTTCTCCTTTGT
Organism: Pinus tabuliformis; assembly: GCA_031772625.1. Taxonomy (NCBI): domain Eukaryota; kingdom Viridiplantae; phylum Streptophyta; class Pinopsida; order Pinales; family Pinaceae; genus Pinus; species Pinus tabuliformis. Next base: position 550,212,234 of record CM062805.1, on the reverse strand, counting down.
CCTCCAAGCCCTATTTCCTTGTGCTGTTCCTCTGGGATGATCTCCTTAAACCAGGTGGAAAAACTTGATTTTCCAAGTGGATGATCTCCTGATCTCACACACTGTCAGAACTGCGCAATCCTCAAGGAATTGATTCCTTCTGCATGCATGAGTTTTATTTATAGGAAAACACATGCAACTGATAGTACATTGTCCTTGACTTTAATCTCAACTGGGTCTTTCTCAGAAGAGACATGCATGAGTTTCTGATGAGGGAATCTTTAGTTAACTAGAGTACACTAGTTGAGTGCATGCATGCATCAACTAACTGTTAACTCTCTATTATAAGTTCCTCAAACAGTTTGGAACTAATTTAACTGGACTTAACTCAGTAAACTGATTTAACTAATTACAACTCAAATATAACTCCATCTTATCTCCTTAATTTAAGGGATAACTCTTGCATGACTTCAGAAAGACTTCTAACTTGAATTTCTCCAACTAATTAAGTCAAAATAACTTAATTAATTATTTCCAAGTAGCTCGTAAGACTAAATTTGATTTTACTTCACAATTTTAATTCAAGGACAAATTAAAATTGGAATATTCTTGTTGCCACATTTCAACATGTGCTATATATATATATATATATATATATATATATATATATAGAGAGAGAGAGAGAGAGAGAGAGAGAGAGAGAGAGAGAGAGAGAGAGAGCAACCTCACCTTCTAACTGGGTTTTCTCCCGAAAGGGTTTCCCATGTTTTATCTTGTGTCAATCATGGTTTTCGTGTTTTTATTTTTTGGTTCTCTATTTCTTACATTATTATAATTTACATATACACGATAAAAAATAATTTACATATCCATAAATCTAAAGAGAAATAAACCCACAGTGTAGATTTTGGATATTTAAGTATAATTTATTAGATTTATTGTGACGAACTGTCCAGTGGAATATCCATGGTATTTTATGGATAATATTGGTACAAAGAAAGTTTATTTGGGTATATTATGGATATTTGTAGGGGACGTAGGTCGACGAAGCCAAAAGTCATCAAATCCTAGCCATGGACAACAAAATTGTGAATAACTCTTGTGATCCTGCAGAGGAGATATTTTTGCAGTTGTAAGCATAATTTGAAGATATAAATTGTAACATGAAGCTCCTCATGCTAGAATTGAACACTAATCTTAGGCTATTTAGAGAAGATGGGGGTTCTAAAAGAGTGGTCCAATTAAACGGAGATCAAGAGATCAGGAGGAACTTGAAAAATATCAAGCTAATACGAGTATTGTGAACCACTCATAGTCCCTGTTCAAAACGGAAGTGAAGGTCAATATCAAGTCATATAAAGGTTATATCGATGCTATAAGCCTAAATAATTGGTTATATCAATTATAAGCTTATTTTAGTGGTTATCATATAGAGGAAGAAAAAAAGATTTCATTTGAATGATTGAAATTAGTGGGCCATGCCTTGACCTAGTGGAAAATCCACATAGAGACCTTCAGGTTAGAGGGAGATCCTCCAGTGACTAAGTGGGAGGAATTTAAAAACTTCATAAAGTCACACTTTTACCCTATCAGGTATGTAGAGGACCGATGAATCTAGTGGCACTACTTTAGGAAAAAGCAAGGGTAGAGGTTACAAGAGTAAACCACATAGTTCAAAAAGTTGGCCATATGGTTGGGTATCTCCCCAAGGAACCCAAATGTACTCTTCAAGCATATAGGGGGTATACACAGGAATATATAGAAGAAATTGATGATTTTAAAGTCCATAACAATGGACGAGGCTTGTGTATAGGCCTTAAGAACACAGGCCTAAAGAAAGGGAAATCAAGTGGATTGAAGAAAATTGAACACTGGGATGCTACTGAGGGGAAGAAGAACTAGAAAGAGGGAAAGATAAGAAGATGACGACCATAGTAAACCAGTGAAAATACCCCAGAAACCGCTGCAACCACTGTAACATTGACAATCATACAAAGGAAAAGTGATGGAAGTTGCATCCAGAGATTAATTTGAAGAAGAAAAAGAAAGATAACAAGAAGAAGAATATTATGGCCAATGATTTGATCAAATAGGTTGAAAGAAGCTCATACGTGGATGAGAAGATCATATATACATAAATGTATAAGGAGGTGAATATGAGTAGCCTTCAACAATAGGAAGAGAAAAAAATGACCTAACTCTTCCACATAAAGATACAAGTCAAGAAGACAGTGATTGATGTTCTATTTGACTCAAAAACGTAGGTGAATACCAATGCAACATATCTCGTGTAATGTCCCTTCCTAAATTATTTTGGAACAGGATTTATTTCTAGATTTTGGGGGCCAATTTTGGTGAAGACAAGGCCCATTTGATTTTTGATAGAAGATATAGGAGTTAGAGGCAAGTTAATTTAATTTTGTTTTGTTTTGTTAATGATATGTGGGGACCACCCACATAAGAAATACACACTCCCTAAGCCAATGATTTGAAATGCATGAGAGGTGTTGGGCACAACCCAACTTGGTCCAAGTTGTGGGTTAAAAACTCCACATTTTGAGGAGCCAAGCGCTCAGAGCTGACGAAGTTTTATTCATTGTGTAGTGTTTAGGGGATTTAGGGTGGGTCAAAAGCCCCTAGTTTTGTAATAGGTTTCAGATATTAGTCATGGTTTTGTTGAATATGTGGTATATGTACCATAATTTTTGTAATAATGTAATGTATATAAGGGAATGAAATACTTTGTAAAATAATAATGTAATGATAGAAGATCATAAGAAACTTGAGCCTGTGTGTTGAGTCTGTATTTTTGGGGAAGGCTTCATAGCTGAGTGTGTGAAGGCCTAGAAGAGTTTGTCGCTGAGTTCGGAAACCACCTGCAGCTGGGTGCGTTGGTCAAAGAAGTATATGTATTGAAGATCAATATTAATAAAGAAGAAGTTTGTTGAAATATTGTGTATCTTTTTGTGTTCATTCTCTGTTTTTGTTATCGTTATGCATGATTTTTACTGAATTGCGTGAAAGAATACATGTTATATTGTTTTGATGCGATAAGAGTAATTATGTAAAGTCAATCATCAATGCAAAGTAGTTCATGTATGCAGAGTTGTAGGCAAGTAGAAAACATAAGCAAATACACAGACGCAACAACGCGCATATCCCTCCAGTTGCAGAAACTTGGTTCTACAACCTCCCATAATCGCTTCAGGTGAGACTGCGATATGCTTGCAGGTCGTTGCCGAAAGGGCCAATGGTTGAGGATTTTGTTGGTGCACGACACACTCTGAACCGGGGTCAAGCCCCCTTAAACTAAAAAATGGTTCCATTTTTGGGAATGAGATCTGCTTAAGGGATATGTTTTGGCATGTGTCAAAGAAAGAAATCCAGGAGTGGGTTGAACAGAAAGAAAGAGAATTTTTGGAAAAAGAGAACATAAATCCTCAATTATCAACTGAATATTGGTTGTAGAAGTATATCTTCGAAGATCAATATGAAATCTTCTTTGGTTCGTTCCACATTGAATTGTACGAGTGGGTATCTAAGTTGACCAAGCATAAGACTGGTTTCAAGAGTGACGAACCTAAGGAGTGGAATCCTGAATTGATACGATGAATTAGGAACATCAATAACAGTATCTAAAGGGCTATTGATTTCTAGATTGATAGAATTTTGGGAGGATTTATCATTGAATTTGAGATAGACGTGATCATGTCCTATAGTGAAGCTAAACGAAGACTTTTCAAAGGACCACGAGGTAAGTTATTAAGATATTTTAATCTCTAGATTAATATGTTATTGTGTGAAAAGGGGATTTTGCGGATGCATTCAGATTAATGTTTGTTCAAAGAGGAAATAAGCTTGAACCAGGGTCTACACAAAGTGGAAAATTATATAGAATAGATTCGAAGAATTTTATTGAAACTGACTATAGCCCTCTATTAGGAGGATCTGAGAGTGAAAAAGAAAGAAGTAACCCTACATCCCCATGACATTCCCCACCCATCCTGAAGCCACGTCGAATTTAGGAGTTGAGAAGAATCAGGGCGTCTTATGGATTCCCCATCCATCTACCCCCAATACACCCCATCCCCCTCCCCATAATTCCCCTACACCCCCCCCCCCCACCCCACCCAGTTAGCCCCCCGAGAAGAAACATGGCCAACGACATTAAGATGCCTATTTTCAAAGGACTGGGATCAGAGCATCGTGATCAATTCTGGTTTGTAGCTGATGCATTATGGACATCAAGACATATCACTGGTGATGATGTAAAGAAGGCACAAATTGGCATGTCGCTACAAGAAAGAGTGTTGACCTGGTATATGAAATACTTCGTGACTAACCTGATCGATTTGTTTGATGAAATTAAGAAAGAATTGGTGTCAGAAGTCAAGAAGCTGAAATCAAAATCACAGTGCATCACAAAGCTAAAATAAATCAAATAGACAATGACTAAATCTATGTGGGAGTTGGATCGACGATTCAAGGTGTTGATGGGTTAAGTAAGCTTTGATATACCCCCAGAACAACATAAATAATGGTTCATACATGCGGTACTGCCACATATTAGGTTACCTTTGACACAACAGAAGATCATGACTCAAGCTGAAGCATTGGAGATCACGATGAAGCTAGAAGCTTTGTTGATTGAGGATACTCTTGCAAGAGTACATTCGATACAAAGTAAGCTAGCTAATTTGATCGTGGAATTGTAGGACCTCAAGAAAGGTAAGGAGACCAAATCAAAAGTATATTGTACAAAATGCAAACCAGAGGGTCATTATATGGATCAATGCCCCGTGTTTAGAGATTATATTACAAGTCGAGCTCCTAATCAAGTAAACCTAGGTCTGTGGTGTGATATTTGTAGAACGAGAGGCCAACATTGATCTGAAGACTTCTACCTATTACATAAGTATGTACAGACCCCAAAGTAGCTGTTTTGTAACTTCTGTAGTCCAGTACGCCATGATGAGAAAAAATTATGAAGTTATGACTAAATGATGGAGTGCACTGCTGATAGTTATAGACTGCAAGATGAAGGACATATACACTAGGAGCAAGACCAATAAGCCGTTTGAGGAGAATTTTAAGGAAGAGGATGAAGATGAGGAGGAGGAGCTGGTCGACGACGTGGCCATATTATCTGTTACAACTGTGGACATGCCAAACACTTTGCAAGAGACTGTTAGAACAGTATGACAACCTGTAGCTACTGTAAATATTTTGATCATGTGATAGAAGAATGCCCCATCCTTATTGCGAAGATGAAGGACAAAAGAAACCAACATCCTGCAACAAATATCCAAATGATGACAGTTGAGCCAAGGGAAGATCAACCATGCATCGAAATTGTAACAAGAAGTGGAGTTGTGACTGGAAAGGATAAAGCCAAGGGGAAAAAGGAAGTTGAACCTACATGGGTAATAAAACTACTAAAAAAGCTCCAACATTTGATATCCTGAAGGAAAAGAAAGTATTCATGGAGGTGAGGCAAAGCTTTATGGATGATGGAACCTCGACCTCTACCATGCAGCCAACTCAGAAGGATAACTGCGAGATAGTATGGGTTGTGGCACAAGACATGGAACTGAATATTTTGAAGTCTTTTCTTCAAACTTGCATGAAGTTGTTGAGAAATCAGAAGGTCGTAGAGGGATTGTAGGAATTGATAGAATCTCGTAATCCTAAATAAGTACCACAAAGTGAGACGTGCACAATGAATAATATTCATAGACACAAGAAGCGTGTTTGGTCAATTTAGAGTGTCCTAAATTGCTATATTAATTGTCAATCCGGGAGTCGTAAACTGTTGAAGTGTGGCTCACTATATGTGCAAGATAACCTATTTCTTACTTTTTGTCGTTTTTGATTTTTTTATTTATTTTGGGGGTTTTTATCTTCGTTTATTTCCTAATGAGAAATGAAAATTCTAAAAGACAAGTATGGATATAAATATTCAAGGCAATTATGTCCTTTATAATGATTTCCAAAACTTCAAACTCAGAAGGTCTTAGAACATGCAATGATGAAATCAATTCCTAAAAGAAAATAAAAATGTACCACTATTCTAATCAAACAAACAGTGAACTATTGATCATGAAACCATTATCCATGCTGCTGTCTAAATACAAGAGAAATGAATTAAGCTAATGTACTCAAAGAAATCCAAAAATTGCAAGTAAAGTAAAGCTAAAATCAAATTACATCAATTCATATTCTGACCCCTCGCCAGTTAGTCTCGCTATGGCTTTCGGAGGTAATCATAAACAACTTGAGCAATCTGATATCTATTTGCAGAAAAGTAAACTTAAAATCAAATCACATCAATTCATATTCTAACCCCTCGCCAGTTAGTCTCGCTATGGCTTTCGAAGATAATCATAAACAGCTTGAGCAATCTGATATCTATTTGTAGAAAAGTAAACTTAAAATCAAATCACATCAATTCATAGTCTGACCCCTCGCTAGTTAGTCTCGCTATGGCTTTCAGAGGTAATCATCAACAACTTGAGCAATCTGATATCTAATTTGCAGAAAAATAAAACTATTATCAAATTACACACTCATACTTCAATCCCTCACCATTAGTGTCGCTATGGCTTTCGGAGGTAAATGAAAATGATATGAGTAATTTAATATCTAAGCTAACTAATAAAGCAATGAACAGAACTGAAATAAAAAAAACAGAGCTGGAATTAAAAGCTAAGAAAAGTAAATCAACAGAAAGACAAGACTGATTCCATGTCATTAGTCATTGTGAAAACTATATGCAAATGCCCGGGCTGCCTACTGTAATCTGGAACAAATACACTGATCAGCGTTAACAGCAATGTAAAGCATGTAAAATTATGGACACAAATAAAATGTTAGTACCATAAGAAATGCAATATATGCAAGTGAATAACTATGGCATAATGAACGTAAATAAACACAGCATGAAACTCTACAACAATAAACAAAACCTCGGCGTATGCAGGGGCCCTCTGCACAACCTCAGGCAACAACTATCAACCACGAATTATCCTTAGAAACAGAGTCTCCTCATATATTCAGAACGCAGTCTTAACAACGAAACAATGTCACGGTTCAGTGGGCTCGTTAATAGTCAACAATACATTCAAAAAGACTAACTATTATGTGTATGGAAATGAATTATTTATAACAGAAGGCTACATAACTGATTTCCTAAAAACTGCGCTGACAGAGGACACGTGAACTACAACGTCCATGGATCTAGCATCATGGTTGCCGTGATGATTAAATCTATTGAGGGTGGCTGTTGGATTCACCTTATGGAGCAGCCCAAAGGTGTCGATATGTCCCCAGAGATCTAGGAGTGGCCACAAAAGTCTTCACGTGTTTGAAAACGGAGTTCTGTTGCTGTAGGACTCCTATATTTGACCACCGCTTGATCACCTTTGACCACGGCCTTCTTTGATGAATTCGACTGAGCCAATAGGACTCGGTCTATGTCCACGTCATTTTCAACTTGCCCATGTGGCTCGATTTTCCTAAAGACACCTGCAATATAGACTTTAACAAAAAGGCTGTGGAAAGTTGAACTGGTTGTGGAAAGTGACAAGATTCTGCAGCTTATGAGCAAAAATCTAGTTCAAATAGCAAACATAGAACATAGTTAGAAAACCACTTTATGTGCTCTTTTAAACTCAATATGCAATGATGTTGATAGCTTATGAGGTCTAGGTGGATGGAAAAATTTTAGGACAATGTGTAGGAAAAATGTGGTTTCGGGGCTCAACAAAGCGGTCTGGGAAGGAAATGAGGCTTACAATGTAGATTAGAGAATATGACATGGATTAGGTTATCTTGGATCTAGGATTTGAGGCCAATGTCTTGCCGAAGAAAACTTGGGAATTCATCGGTAAGCAAAAGTTGCAATGGTTAACTATCTAGCTGAAGATGGTGAATCAACATAAGATCGTCCCTCTAGGAATATTGTAAGGAATCAAAATAGACATTGATGGAGTGTGCACTACCATTGACTTCAAAGTGATTGTGATTGTGGATGATAGTAATCCATTCCTTGTGTTGCTTGGATTGGATTGGGCATTTGATAACATGGCTATAATTAACTTTAAGAAAATGCAAATGATATTTGAAAGCAATAATATGAGAGTTATTGTGCCATTAGATCGATCGGAGGGAGTGAGATATACTAAACCTGTCAGAGAAGAATACAACGCGAATGACTACCAGATAAAAACAAAAGAAGAAGAATGGATTAATCCTAATTCAAATGGAAAACTAACTTGGGAGAAAGATAATGCTTGTACTTCAAATTAAGAAGAGGAATTGGAACACTAGGAGAACATGTTGCATGAAGTGTCTACAAGGCGATGTGCAAGGATCACTAAAGTAGTGCGATGTATGACAACTGAGGTACATGAATTACCTTTATATGATGGTTTGGGTGATGTAAATACTTTATTTAAAGATTATGAAAGATGGTACCTGAATGTCAGAGACTGTTAGTTCTGGATCAAGTACTGAGGGCTACTCCTACGAGATGGTGGGGTACTCATAAGAAGAATATAGGAGATTGGAAAAAATGTAGAAGGTTGATGTGGGTAAGATTTGGTCAAGTAGAAACAAAGCTTGTAGACAGGTATGATGGCCATAATGATCCTAGAGACTACATACCACTCTATATGGTAGCTTGGGGACAAATTCCACGAGAAGAATGGGTGCGTGGATTCATCCATACCCTAGAGAAAATTCCTCATAATTGGTATTTGAACACTGAGCTTCGACATGGTACTACTAGCTAGGCAGAGATGGTTGATGGATTCATAATGACATTCAGATTTGAAGATGACTGTCCACATATAGATGCAGCTCTGAATATAGTTAAGAAGAAGATTTTTGAAAATGAAGTTCCAGTTATCTGGAAACCTGATTGGGCTGCGCAGATACACAATGTAATGGAATGCTATAATCTCACTATGGAAGAGGATGAAGATCCTCGCAACATTGACATCAAAGAGTCAGAAGGTCATCACGAAGTAAATGGACCTGAGATAGAGATGTCTGATATAATGAAGCCATTGAAGACGAGGAAGGTGAATATAGGGTCAAAGGTTGAACCAAAGTATGCAACAATAGGAGATTACTAGGATGAAGACACAGTCAGCAAGATAATAGATCTCTTGCATGAATATCAGGAGTTGTTCCCTACTAAGTTTTTAGATATGAAGGGCATATTATGAGATTTGGGAGTCATGAGGATTCCTCTGAAGCCGGATGCGAAGCCTGTCAAGTAGAGACCTTATAGGTTGAATCCAAAATACAAGGAGAAGGTGAAAGAAGAACGAGACAAAATGTTAACAACTGGGATAATTGAACCTTTCGAAGAGTCTGAATGGGTAAGTCCCATGGTGGTTCAGGAAAAGAAGGCAAAAGGGGAAATCATAAATTATGTCGACTTAAGGAAATTGAATTATGCATGCCTACATGACCCCTTCCCTACACTATTTATAGATGAAGTATTGGACGATGTAGGAGGAGAGGAGGCCTATTACTTCATAGATGTATTTCTAGGATACCATCAGATTAGAATTGCACCAAAAGATAGACATAAAACAAATTTTGCGACAGAGTGGGGCTCTTATAAGTACATGGTGATGCCTTTTGGATTAAAGAATGCACCTGCTATGTTTTCTAGAGATGTAATTGCGACTTTCAAAGAATATATACATAAGTTCCTGGAAGTATACTTCGACGATTAGAAAACCTTTGGTCTATTAAAGAAGCATGTGGTAAGCTTGAGGTTGATGCTAGATATGTGTAGGCAACACTAGATCTCATTGAACTTGAAGAGTTGCATCTTTTGTGTACCATTTAGTATACTGTTGGGACATGTAATTTGTAAAAAGGGATTAATGGTGGATCCCGTGAAGATCAGAGTTATTGTGAACTTGCCTACACCAAAAATAGTGAGACAACTACACACCACATTGGGACACACTGACTACTACAGGAAGTTTATAAAGGGTTATGCGCAGATAAATATACCGATGTAGGAATTGTTGAAGAAATACGTGACTTTTCAATGGAGTGAAGAGTGCCAAAAGAGCCTGGATGTACTGAAAGAGAAGATCATAATTGCACCTATTCTAGTTTTCTTGAACTGGAAGAATGAGTTCCATGTACATGTTAATGCATCTTGCATAGGATTGGGTGTAGTGCTAGCGCAGCCAGGAGCATTGAAAATTGATCATCCCATAGCATTTGCAAGTAGGAAACCGTACAACATAGAAAATAACTATAGCATGAAAAAAAGAGAGGGATTAGCTATGGTGTATGCATTAGAAAAGTTCAGGCACTACTTGTTGGGGGCGAATTTCAAAATGTTCACTAATCACTTCGCGTTGAAATATTTGGTGAATAAGCTTGTTCTAGGAGGAAAGATCTATTAATGGTTGTTATTATTCCAGGAATATGACTTCAAAGTTATAGTAAAGCCAGGGAAATTGAATGTTGGACCCGATCATCTATTAAGAATAGAGACAGGAGAAGAACCCAAAAATATCGAAGATAACCTGCGTGATGCACAACTATTAGAAATTAGAATTGTAGATGATCACTTCGTGGTTATTATTAAGTTTCTGACCACATGAATGGCACCCATAGAGTGCACGATGAAGCAAAAGAAGGAGTTGGTCATTCGAGCAACTGATTTCTCATTGATTGTCGGACACTTTTACAAAATGGGACTGGACAAAGTACTATGTAGATACATCCCTGAACATAAACAATAGAGTATTTTGACAGAAGCTCATGGAGGAGTCGCAAGAGGGCACTATGCAAGAAAAGCCATTGCGCAAAAAATCTTGAGAGCTGGGTTATGGTGGCCCATAGTACATAAGGATGCAAAATAATTATGTCAAGCATGTGATGTATGTCAAAGGACAGGAAATGCATCTACAAGAGACAAGATGCCACTAGTGCCACAGGTGACTTTTCAAGCTTTTAACAAATGGGTGATTGAATTTATTGGAGCTATCAGTTCGCTAAGAAATAAGACTGGTTCGAGGTATATAATCACTGCAACAGATTATTTGACAATATGGGCTGAGGCACAACTAGTGAAGGATTGTAGTGAAAAAACTACTGCGAAGTTCATCTTTGAATATATACTGTCCAGGTTTGGCTGTCCAAAGATTTTGACGAGTGACCAAGGTGCACATTTCTTGAATAAGACTTTTGAAGCACCAACTGAGGAATTCCAGGTCTATCACTAGAAGAGAATTCCTTATCATCCTCAGGAAAATGGAACAATGGAAGCTTTCAATAAGATTTTGGAGAATGCATTGACCAAGGTATGCAATGTGAACAAAGATGGATGGGATTTGAGAATTCCAGCAGTGTTGTGGGCATATAGAAAATCATGCAATAAATTGACAGGGTAGACACTGTTTAGGTTGGTATATGGACAAGAGGAAGTTATGCCTATTGAATATATTGTGCTAAGCTTGAGAATTGCAACTTTCAAATATATGGAAGATCCTGACATTATGAATTAAAGAATGTCGCAGATACTAGCTCTAGAAGAAGATAAGTTCGTAGTAGGTTTCCATCAGCAGGTACAAAAAGCAAGGGAGAAAGATTGGCATGATGGGCATATGAAGAAGAAGACATTCCAAGAAGGAGATCTTGTATTATTATATGACAACAAATTCACAAAGTTCCCAAGAAAATTTAAAACACATTGGTTATGACCATATATCATCAAGCACATCTCTAATGGTGGTGCAGTTCAGCTCATGAAGTTGAATGACTAGCTGATTCTGGGATGAGTGAATGGTAGTATATTGAAGATATACAGGGACGACGTTGTCCCTAGAACTTTGCACTAAAAATTGAAGGGAAGGAAGTCTTAGTGCCACCCACAGTTGAAAGTGGGCACGAGACTATAAACTACTCTGCAGAAAGGGACTTCACCAAAGGGAGATTACTACGTGATATTCAGGGATATGATGAAGTACGAAGGAACTACGACAAAGAAAAAGTGACTATGCCACGAGGCAGGGTTTGTGAAAGTTGGCTGGAAATATGCCCGTTGGAAGGAAAAAGCTACTGTTAAAAAGAAATTGTCGTTAAGGGATGTAGGAAAAGAGCATTTATGAAGTACAAATAGCTGTATCTAGCCCCATACCTACATTAAATGAACAAATATTCAAGAAATCATGAGGTTGGAATTCAAATTTGTTATAAAAACCACATCTCGCGCCACATTTGACACTTCGCTATTTGGAGAAATTGAGAAATTGCATAGAAGAGATCTATCGTATGTTTAAGAGGAGTTTTGAAGAAATTGTTGGAATATTTGCAAAGAAAGGATTAGTGGGTATTATGGAGGCATGAGGAGTAAAGGTACCCATGTCCCCAAGCCACCAGAGGTCACCGAGAAAGAAGGTTCCCACAGAACCACATACATAGAAGAAGTAGGAAAAGAGATCAACTGAGGTCTCTACAGCGGAACTACGAACTTCCCCGAGGAAGAAAACACATACGAAAGTCCGTATGAAGAAAAAAGAAGATAAGGGGAAGAAGCTAGTGTAGAAAGGAAAAGATCCAATAGAGCAGAAGGCGCCTCAGCAGATCAATGATGGTGAAGAGGAGGCTGAATTTCAACGCATGAAGAAAGAGGACGAAGAGATTCTCACTGTGCTCCTACCTTACATGCCACCAAGAAAACCAAATGCCAAGTTGGTTAAGGAGCCCAAGGATCGAAAATTGGACTTGTTCACTTAGCTGCTATCGGAGGAAGTGTCGTTTGAGGGCAAAGTGTTGGGGAGGATCCCCCAGCTAAAGATGGAAGACTGGGACTTTAACGATCGAAGAAAATACCCTCAATTTGAACCAAGTAGGTATCTAAAGCAGGTTTGGTACCCAGAAAGTGGAGTCACGAGGCTGGAACTATTCCAGTGGGCTGTAGGATTGCAGAGAGTGGGTGTCTTGAACATTCTGAATGTGCCACACTTCAGTCGAAGCACAACTAATACAATCTGTGTGTGGAAAATCCTCGCACTAGTACATGATGAATGCATTTGGCTAGGGACAGGATCCAAAATGATGAGATATTAATAAGAAAAATCATAGTTTTTCCTCATCAGGGAAAAAACCTCATGGAAGAATTTATAGGAAAGAATAAGGATAAGAAGATGGCACAAATGATGAAGTAAAAGTTTGGCTTAGTGAAGAAGTCATGGGGATATGACATAAACTCCATTGATGACTAAGGAGTTTGTTTTTCTGCACACAACTTAGCAGGAAAGACAATGAAGAAGTGAAGGGCCAATGAGGGGCCTGTTGTGGTCGTATCTTTGGCTGTGTAGTGTAGCGCAGGAGTCCAGTTTAACTGGGGTGCCTATCTGTGCGAGGAATTTTAGATAAACTTCAGGGAAGAACAGGAAGTAGGGAAGCCATTCCACTTTTCTTGGATGTTAATACTCATCTCATTGATCGCATTGAAATAACCAGAAGGCTCACATTTTCCATCTTTTGAGGTGAATATTTGGGAGGCAATGAGGTATGCCTCCCTCTGGTTTATTAAGGAGCTAACATGCGCAACATAAATAGGATTTTCTTTGTGGTAATGGAAATGGATCTACAAATGGTGGTAAATCAACATCCAAGGTTGTCACCTAGTTTGTATAAGAAGTATTGGCACATTACAAATTTCAAATAAGACTTCCATAGAGCTTATGTGAAGGTGACAAAGGACCTAAATGAGACATGTCACCCATTACCATACTTAGTAAATGAAGACAATTTCTTTTCGTATTACAGTAGTGGCCAGAAGAATGGATGACTCCACTAGGTGGAGTAGTTGGAACAAAGAAGGGTACCATGCAGGATGCAAGTACAAGTGGAAAGGATGCAGAGGTGGAAACAGAGGAAACAAAACAAAAGCATGAGGAACCCCTCAATGATGCAGGACTATCAGAGGAGTTGTCTTTCATTATCAGAAGGAGAGACACAACTGCAGTAGGCAAGAGGAAAAATCAGAAGGCGATTAAGTCCAATGGCGTAGAAATGCTTGTCCTCACTGATGGGGACATTGATGAGATTAGAGAGAAGGTCCACAAAATCATGGTGGAGACCTGGGACAGAATTGATGATCGATATAGAATGATCTTGACAGAAGTAAAGAAAGTCATCATAGAGCTAAATGAATTTCCACAAGAATCAAAACAACCATAACAAAGAGCTCAATCACTATAGGTAGAACAAAGAATAGAATGAAATTTGGCGTTAGAATTGTGTAGATGCCAGCTGGGGCACATTTTACTCACCAGAGTAAAAAGAATGAGCCAAAGAATGGAAGAATGTAAGAATAAATATTTCCACGCTGCCCATTCAAATGTTTCATGGATTCCATCAAAGTTTAACAAATGAGCTGAAGGAGTGGGAGAAACGAACCTCAACGATGACAATGTAGAGGGGAAAGGAGAAAGTTGCAGTGAAGAAGAAGCTCAAGGAGGTGGCTAAGCACAGAGATGATGCAATTCAGTGACAAGAGTGGTTGGAAAAATCCATTCAAGAGTATTGCAACACTATCTCGGATGTGAATATTGGTGACGAGGAACCACCAACAGAAAAGGTTGCAATGGTCACCCTCGCGATCAAGGAATCGAAGAATACATTGGTGAAGCTCAAATTTGAATATGAAGTGCAGATATGAGAGCCACAAATAATGTTGCACCCAACCACGCCACCATAAGTATGGGAGTAGAGGCAAAAATATTTAAAGGCAACATTGAAAGGCATCTCTGACATAGTGGCAGACTATGGGAAGATATTAGATGCCACGATGCAGATTTGGACCTCACTGTAGGAGGAACCAAACATCTAGAAAATTGAGGAAGAATTACATGTGAAGAAGAAGCAGAACGATGAGATCCTCATAGTTGTAAAGATCTTACTAGTCTTGCAGAGACTCACCAACATTATTGAAGGGAAGAACCTCCAAAAGTAGATAGATGAGCTTCAAAGATAGATAGGAAGTGGATGACAATCTCAAAGAATTAAAGAAAAGGGAGGCAGAGATACTGCAAAAGGTTCCTGGCCCAACTACAAAGGAATTGCTGGAACAGATGCGCAAATAAGAGAAACAAATGGTAGAGCTAATCCAAGAGTATATTGCAGTATACAATGGAATCACAACGAAGATCAGTAGAACCGTAGCTGTGACTCAGGACGAGTCACGGATGAGTGTTGGGGGCCTATTGGGCACAACCCAACTTGATCCATGTTTTGGGTCAAAGACTCCACATTTTAAGGAGTGGAGTGCGCAGATCTGGTGAAGTTTTATTCATCACACAATGTTTAGGGGCTTTAGGGTGGGTCAAAAACCCCTTATTTTGTAACAGGTTTTGAGTATTAGTCATGGTTTTGCTGAATTTGTGGTATATGGATCATGGTTTTTGTAATGATGTAATGTATATAAGGGAATGAAATACTTTGTAAAAGAATAATGTAATGATAGAATATCATAAACAACTTGAGCCTATGATTTGAATCTGTATTTTTGGGGAAGGCTCGACAACTGAGTGTGCAGAGGCATGGAAGAGTCTGCAGCTGAGTGCGTAGACCACCAGCAGCTGGGTGCACAGGTCGATGAAGTATATGTATTGAAGATCTGTATTAATAAAGAAGAAGTTTGGTGAAATATCGTGTATCTTTATATGTTCATTCTCTGTTGTTGTTATCATTATGCATTCTTTTTACTAAATTGCATGAAAGAATACATGTTATACTATTTTTTGTTATTTGATGCGATAAGAGTAATTCTGTAAATTCAATCATTAGCATGAAGTAATTCATGTACGCAAAGTTGTAGGTAGGTAGAAAACATAAGTAAATACATGGACTCAACAACGCGCATATCCCTCTAGTTGCAGAAACCTGGTTCTACAACCTCCCATAACTGCTTCAGGTGAGACTTTGATCTGCTTGCAGGTTGTTGTTGAAAGGGCTAGTGGTTGAGGGTTTTGTTGGTGTGCATCACACTATGAACCTAGGTTAAGCCCCCTTAAACAAACAAGAGGGAAGAAAAGGTGGGAAGAAAGGCTCCTTGAAAGTTATAAAAGGAAGACAACACAATTCATTTGGAATTCTTGGCTTATCGAATTTGATTATGCTGCTCAAGTTGTTTAGCTGAGTCACTTGTTGTTTAGCAAGAGTTTTATAAGTGGAGAACTCACCTTTTCTTTAGGAAAATTCAAGTGCCACCATAAAGAGGTTCATCCATTATCATCCAGAGGAGATTTGTAGAGAGATTTCCATCATTTGTATTCAATTCACCCTAATAGTGGATATTTATGGAGGATGCAGTAGTGGATCTAGTGTGGCCATTGCAACATTCTCCAGAGGGATATTTTTGAGAGAAATTAGGAAAATAAGGCTCAATAGATTTGTTGGCTATTGGTTGATTTTGAGGGCTGGAAGTGGCAGCAATATTCAGAAGTGATTTTTCAGACTCTGTGGACAACATAGAAGAGAGAATTTGGGCATAGGTGGGAGATAGAGTTTGAGCCATTGGGGCTATTGCTTGTTGGGAGAAATAAGGGAAGTATTGGCGGAGTTGATTTCTATATTTAAGGAGTGTCTGGGTAGGATTTTTCTGGTGGTTTGACAGACAGCGTGCTTCAACAAGTATTGGAAAGTGTAGGGCTTTTGGGGGTCTATTTTGGAAGGTCAAAATTAGGCCAAACAATTTCTTGGGTTTTGTGGGTTTTTCTTGAGGAGCCTAGATATAAATTTGCAAAATTTTCTAAGCACTGGAGGTGGGGTTTTTAGCCATATCTTTGCAATGAACAGTGTAGAATTGTCGGGGACTATGTAGTGCAACAGTTGATTAGTTGATTGTAGCTCTTGATTGTGATTGCTTCACCTGGGATTTGCTCCACTTGCCTTTGAGGCAAGCCCAGGTGCATTCCTTCCATATTTTGTAATCTTGCATGAGTTTATAATAAAATGGCTCAGCTGCTTCCATATTTTTTATTGTTCTGGGTGTTTACTATTTTTTTTTTAATTTCTGTGGTGAAAATTGTTATTTGCTTACATGTCATTGTTTCTCCTATTTTGGAACATTACAATGGTATCAAAGCATGATCTTGGCCCAGCTGTGGGTAACCAATAAGATGATGGAAGATTTGGTTATGTAGGCACAGTAATGGGTGAAACTAGAGAAAAAACCATGGCTCAAAAGAAATTCAGTGTGCATAAATTCTGGGGTGGAATCCATTGAGATAATGAGAGGTTGGACCAGTTGAGGAGGGTGACACACCAGACCCATCCTCATCATTACAATAGAGATGCTAGATTTACACAGACCATGGGGGTGCAGGCATCTACACCATGTGGGGTAAATCGACAGAGTCAGGACACCAGATCTTCTTGAAAGCAGAAGACAGGACAAGAATAGTTAGAGGGTGAGACTAGGAGGCACTTCTGCTGGTGGAGACCTAGATTTAGGTATGAGTGGACTTAGGAGGAGATTGAGCATGAGGTAGAGAACAAGAGGGAGTGTGAGGAGCACATTGGTATACCTAGTGTGGCAGAAGAGTCACCATTGTTGGAGGCCTATTTGATACTACCAATTGACACCTTGGGGGAGAGAGTAGAGCATACACCCATAGGTCCATCCATTGACGAGGTGGCAGGAGACACAAACATGTCCACTATTGGGGAGGTGACATATGTTTTTGAGGTATCCATTGATGAGGTATTTGGGGTTGTGACCAAGTTTTCAGGTGATAGCAGTGCACGACAAGATGATGAGGTGCCAAGAGACATCACCACCCTTGATGAGGAGCTGATAGGTACATAGGCATATAGATCTATGACAAAGTTGTGGGATGGAATTACAACAACATGGAAAGCACATATAGGGGCATGAGCTAGTCATGGAGGGGCGGTTTGTGATTCATGTTGATCCCATGGTGGAGGAGGACGAGCAATCTTCTTTGGGGAAAACCACTGACTTAGAGAAGATAGAGGCATAGACCATCAACAAAGTTGTATTACTTCCAGATAGTATATCCCTATGGGCTTATATAGATGGGGCTTGCAAAATTGCTAGACAACCTTTTCACCATGGAGAGAGAGATGTAGAGACCCCTCAATAAATTTTATGTGTTGACTATGATGGTGAGTTGAGGCGACATGAGCTCCACAGGGTGCAACACTCACAGGATGAAGGGCTTGTTCTATGCACTAGAGTTTGTGCATTCAATACCTCTCTTGGGGTTGGATGGTGAGAGATTTTGAGTTGGTACCTCGTGGAGTGGGCTAGACTCATGGAGATGGTCATATTCCGGAGTGAAGCTCAGTGGGAGCTCTTAGACATCGAGGGTACTTGAGGCCTAGGTTGGCATTGGAATCCACGTGGGGCTTCCTATGTGAGATCAGACATGCGGGATGGCTATGGCATTGATGAGGTAGTCAAACCAATGCTTGAGCACATGCATTCCTTAGGGGAGTTTGAGTTGGCGCTAGTGGCCAGGTGGTTTGTGAGCAGACTCCAATGGTTGTTTTGGCATGGGGGAGTAGGATGGTTAACATTCTCTGGCAGGAGCTGGTTGGAGGAGGTCGCATGTGTAGGCCACCGGACCAGATATTGTATGGAGATGATGTTCTCCCATTGAGGTTTAGGACTCAAGGGTCATAGAGGATCAACACAACAGAGATATCCCCTCTAGCAGGAGTGGAGTTAGGGTGCTCAGGTCTACCAGGATGGATGAGGGGACATGACGCATGTCATGGTGGGGTCACTAGCAGAGTGGTAGACACTTTGGAACATGTAGGATACATATTTTACATGGTGGTATGACAATAGGCAGTGGTACACAAGATTTCATAGAGTCAAGTCATAGCATCCAATATTATATAGAGAGATGTGTCCTGATGCATACAAACCTAATTCTAGGCCATAACACTTAGAGATGTACAGGGCTATGTAGTGAGGAGCATGGATATGCGTGGTGGTATACCACAACATGTAGGTTTAAACTGTGGGGTAGGAGGAGTGACTCACATCACATTGAGGAAGTGCAGGGACTGACAGGTGCATTGACATAGGAAGGACACAAGATGGTATAGTCATAACCGAGGGTATTCAGTGGTGTACAAGGACAGGCTGCGATGTACAATGACATGTCGAGGATTGCGGTGGTACTTGGTGGTATGCAGTGACACATGATGCGGCGCAATGGACTCTTGGAGCATTACATCCAGGGAGACTTATGGACAGGGAAAATAGGTGTACCATTGGATGCAACTCACCTAGGATCGATGAGGACATCGTTAAGCATCTGGGGACACCATGTTTAGTGGAGGCAGGGACTCAAGGGGGTTATTAGCATAACCAAGGTGGAGATAGGGTCATCTATAGGATTACTCTTGAGCATTCCAGCAGACTCTTGATCATACTCTTTGGGACATACCCACCCATCATCCTCCAGTGTTTCTTATAGTCGTAGAGGGTTTGGTTGTTGCCCTCTTACACTCTCCATTTAGGAAGCAGGGCATGGGAGGCTCACCCTAGGAAAATGTATGAGACATAGTGTGTCATAGACTAAGAGGAGACTCTCTAGTTGAGACACTTTGTAGGTGCACGAGTTGACGGTTATAGGCTTAGGGATAGTATATTTGATTTTCGAGGTAGCATATGTTCCACCCTTAAGCTCACACTTGGGGAGGTGATCGAGAGGGAGTTACATGGTTCTTTTTCAGCTGGAAAAATTGGCATGTTAGGTGAGCATGAGGTGTGGAGCACGGTAGTATTTGTTGGCAGGATGATGCCTCGACTACCAGTAGTACCCAGGCACATCATCACAAGATGGGATAACAAATCTCGTTGTGTGATTTGGCATGCACAGAGAAGCTGGATATTCACAACACATGTTCTTGATGCTCGGTTCCTACCTATTGGATACCTATAGGAGATATAGAAAAGACACAGAGGGGTCCCAATAGCTAAAAACATGTCGCAACAGTAGGCAGAGAGGATTGAGGGTTGTGGACCTCCATTGTGGTTATGGGATTCGGGGATCCATTGGATTGGTGGGATACTCCACTCCTCAATGAGCATGGTCGGGATAACAAGTAGATTGATTCATTCACAAGTGGACACATGGGGGATCACTGAAGCCCTTAGGATAAGATGAGGCAAATTGTTGCTCAAGATTGGGGCTAGCCATGGAGTGATAGGCGCTGGCACTATTAAGTCGCTTTGACAAGATTAGCCTAGCCTCGATCATCACGTAGATTATGGCTGAGAGTTATGGAGAGGAGGTTTTGCTATGAGCATGCTAGGTAGTCAGTCATGAATAGAGTGTCATGATGTCAGCAAGATAGGTTCCTTCTGTGATAGGAAGGGGATTCTGGCATAATAGGGTTGAGAATTTCAGCTACCCGTAGAGGTGTGATGGTTTCTACAAGGGGGGGTCATCCAAATCTTCCATTTGATTTTAGTGTTTCGTTGATGGTGTGGGGAAATTCACCATTGTGGCAACGTGATTGACAGGAGGAGATCAAGGGAGGCCCAGGTAGACAAGGGTTCAATACCACCAAGATTGGATTCCATCTTTAGGATTTTACTCTTATAGTGCATGAGATGGACTACTCAGTTGAGAAACTTCATGGGGAGTTGGGCAGAGTCCAACATTATCATGATTCTCTACTTATTGATAGTATTTAGAGAGCTTCTAGTACCTGTATCTGATTGGATAGTGAGTGGAGAAAGGTGTGCTTCACATTGATTAGGATGGCTTGGGATCCTGGTATCGAGGTATTCCTTCATGTCGGGATAGTGTTGAGATTGGGGATGACCTAATGGTACATTTGGGACCCTGGTATTATTGGTGGTTACAGTGGTGATCAATAGTCAGAGAGGGAACTTTTTCAAGAATTGCTTAAGGATAAGAAATTTTTGGTGGGGAGGAATGTAATGCCCCTTCCTAAATTATTTTGGAACAATATTTATTTCTACATTTTGGGGGGCAATTTTGGTGAAGATAGGGCACATTTGATTTTTGACAGACTTAGGAGTTAGAGGCAAGTTTTTTTAATTTTTTTTTTGGTTAATGATATGTGGGGACCACCCACATAAGAAATACGCACTCCCTAAGCCAATGGTTTGAAATGCATGAGACGAAAGAAAAGGCGAGAATAAAGGCTCCATGAAAGTTATAAAGGAAGGCATCACACTTCATTTGGCATTCTTGGCTTATCAAATTTGATTATGTTGCTCGAGTTGTCTAGATGGGTCACTTGTTGTTTAGCAAGAGTTTTACAAGAGGAGAAATCATCCTTTCTTCAGGGGACTTCGAGTGCCACCCTAGAGAGGTTCATCCATTATCACTCGGATGAGATTTATAGAAAAATTTCCAGCATTTGTATTTAGTTCACCCCAACAGTGCATATTAGGACATAGTAGTGGATATAGTGTGGCCATTGCAACATTCTTCCCAAGGGCTATTGCTGGGAGAAATTAGGAGAATAAGGATCAATATATTTGTTGGCTACTGGGTGAGTTTGAGGGTTGGAAGTGGCAACAATATTTAGGAGTGATTTTGCAAACTGTGTGGCCAAAGCATAAGAGAGAGATTAGGCATACATGGGAAATAGAGTTTCAGCCATTGGGCTATTTCTTACTGAGATAAATATTGTTTCAGAAGTGTCTATGGAGGATTTTTCCGGTGGTTTGATAGACAACATGCTTCAACAACTATTGGAAAGCGTGGGCCTTTTGGGGGTCGATTTTGGATTGTCAAAATTAGGCCAAACCATTTTTGGGTTTTTGTGGGTTTTGCCCAAGGAGCTTAGATATAAGTTTGAAAATTTTTCTAAGCACTGGAGGTGGGGTTTTAAGCCATATATTTGCATCAGACAATGCATAATTGCTAGGGACTGCACAATGTAGTAGTTGGTTAGTTGATTATAGCTTTGGATTGTCATTGCTTCACCTGGGATTTGCTCCTCTTTCCTTTGAGGAAATCCAAGGTGCATTCCTTCCATATTTTTTACTCTTGCACCAATTTATAATAAAATTTCTTTGTTGCTTCCATATTTTTGATTGTTTTGGGTGCTTACTAAATTGTTTTAAAATTTTTGTGGTGAAAATTAGTATTTTCTTGCATATCATTGTTTCTCCTATTTTGGAACATTAAATATTGTCAACAAATTAGGATTGGAATTTCATGATCATCCAAGCCCATATCCATTAGGATGGGTAAATAAGCATGTAGAGTTAAAGGTAACAAAACAATGCAAAATTAGATTCACTATCAGTGTTGATTTTATTGATGAAGTAGAACTAGATGTAGTCCCCCTTAATGTATTTGAAGTTATGTTTGGAAGTCCCTACATGTGCATGTGAGATGTAATCTTCATGTAGAGAACCAACCAATACTGACTTGTCAAGGATGGAAAATTATTCACCATTAATGCACAAAAATGGAAGTCAAAAATCTCGTTGGTAAGTACCAACTAAGCCAAGAAACTGATCAATTCTAGAAAGTTGTTTTATTGTTTTTAAGAGATAATCGGTCTATAAAAGATCCAATAAGAGCAAAGGAATATTAGAGGGGTGTACTAAGAAATAGAAATAACAATTGAAAGAGTTGCTACATGCATACAAAGTTGTATCGTTCTAGGAGATTAGAGGGCTATCACTCAAGAGAGAAGTGGGGCATAAAATCCAACTATTGTTGGAATCCCCATTACCAAAAATTGTGTTGTATGGGAAATTTGTTATAAAAGAAAGTAACGTGAATAAATAATTGTAACTACTAGATCAAGGTGTCATTTCGCCAAGTACATCACCATGTGGGTCACCCACCATCATTGTGCCAAAGATGGGCATGACTTGGAAATTGTGTATAAACTATAGGGAATTGAACAAAATTACACTAAAGAGCATGTACGCCCTACTAAGAATAGATGATCTACTAGATCAGTTGCGGTAAGTGAAATACTTCACCAAGATGGAGTTAAACTTTGGATATCACTAGGTTCGAGTGATATTCCTAGAAAACTACCTTCAACCTAGGAAATGCACAAGCTACATTTACGAGGTTAATGAATGATTTACTGCACTCTTTTATAGATTCATTTATTATTTTCTATATGGATGATATAATTTTGTATAGTGTTACTTGGGAGGACCATATATCACATCTCACACATTTTCTAGAGACATTAAAGAAGTATCAATTTCTAGGAAATTTCAAGAAGTGTGAGTTTTCTCAACATTTTTTGGTGTTTCTCCGATATGTGATAGCTAGAGGAGAGCTTAATATGGATCTTCAAAATATGGATGCCATCATGAAATGATTGATTCCTATTAATGTTTCTAAGGTTAGGATATTTTTTGGGGTGGCACAGTACTTGAGGAAATTCATAGCCTTATTCTCATCTATAGCAGCACCACTCCATGCCATAACAAAAAAGTGGAAAGAATTACCAATGGGAATAGGTTAGCAGAGGTCCTTTGAGCACTTGAAGAAGAAGATCCATTAAGCATAGGAATAGGTCAGCAGAGGTCCTTTGAGCACTTGAAGAAGAAGATCAGTTAAGCAGCAATTCTAGCATTACCGAACTTGTAGTAGCCCTTCAAAGTGGAGGCATATGCCAGTAGGTATCCTATCATGATTAGTATTAATGCAAGCCTGAAAGGCCTGTATGCTACCATGTTGAAGTATTTAATGGAGCAGTTCTTAACTACCCTACCTACAACAAGGATCTTTGTGCCCTAGTGCAAGCTCTGAAGAAGTGGAAGCACTAATTGATGGGAAAGGAGACAATAATCCACATTGATCCCTAGCCATTATAGTACTCGTAGGCCTAGAGTAAGCTACAACATACCAGGAATTACAAGTGGATGGGGTTTCTATAGCAGTTTCATTTGGTGATAAAGTACAAGAAGGGTATAACAAGAAAGTGGGTAGCTTTCAAGGCCACCCACATCAAAAATCACAACTTTGGGAACTCTGATGCACATGGATCTATTCACCCATGGTGCATACAAAGAGGCATATTTAGAGGATGAGGACTTCAAGGAGGTGTTTGAATAATTGTAGAGTCATTCATGTGCATGATGGTGATAACATCGTTGACTACCATCTCGAGGGTGGGTTACTCTATAGGTTGGATAAGATATGTGTTCCTAAAGGTGAGAATTTGCAACTAATTAGAGAGGCTCACACCTCCAAGGTTACCGAGTACTTTGGTGTAGGGAAGACACTGTCCAAACTTCAGAGGTAAGTGTGTTTTTGCAAGATGCAAGAATGGGTAGCTAGGTTCATATATGATGCATGTTTTGTTGTACTAGCAAATCTGGTAACATGAAATGAGGTATATATCATCGCTTACTTGTATCCACTCGTCCTTTAGAAATCATTTGCATAGTCTTTGTGGGAGATTTACCAACAACTAGGAAGGGACATGACTACCTGTTCAGTGTAGCTTATAGGTTCAACAAGATGTGTGTTTTGATGCCCTATAAAAGGACCATAAATGGGCAATAATAAATGTGTGTTCTTTTGATAGGTTTGGGTGCACTTTGTGATATCGACGAGAATAATTTTAGATAGGGACATCTAATTACTCAATGCATTTTGGAACCAATTGTGGGAGAAGATGGAAACACTGTTAGAGAGGTATACAAAATTCCATCCATAGGCATATGGGCAAACAAAAGTAGTCAATATGAGTTTGGTTCAACTTTTTATAGGTTACAATTAGAAGTATATAAAGATCTTATATCAAAATATGGTATGTATACAACACTCTTACAATAAAGCAGTCTACAATTATACTGGTAAGTCTCCATTTGAAACTTGTTTTGGATATTTGCCACCATAACCTTTGGATACTACATATGGGAAATAAGGAGGAGTAAGGGAGCATCTTACAAGGTATGCCTTAAGGGAAGTAATATTTGTAGAAAATATCAAGAAAATCCATATACATGTATAAGAGACTTGCAAAAGTTGCAAGAAAAATATAAGGCAAGACATGATCAAAATAGAACAAAAAAGTCATTGAAGGTGGGAGACAAAGTATGGTTATAGTTGAACAAGGAGATAGTATAGGGTACTAGTAAGAAAATTAAGGCTCTACAATATGGTCCCTTTTAGACATTGGAAAAGGTGGGAGATAACATCTATAGACTTAGTTTACCAATACATGTCTATTTAATCAGTTGTGAATGTAGAGAATATGAAACTCTGTGAGCCTTCTCTGTTAGATTTGGAAGAGGAATAGGTCCTACCTTCTATAGAATATTTGGCACCATATGCTCAGAAAGAGTTGATAGAACATATCATTTTGCTAAAGAACTCTAAAACTACGAGATAGGGGTAGGATGACCTTTGGTAGATTGGGTTGAAAGGACAACTTTCAGGCAAAGCTAAATGGTACACTTGAGAAAAATTTCCTCACTTCTTTCAGTAGAAGGTTTTTAGGACCAAAAGCCTCCCAAAATGGGGAGGTATGATTTGGATAGGATAAGTATATTTTTTTAATCCATATTGAATATTTCATAGTGGAAAAAGTGGAGGAATTAGCTAACAAGACAATTTTTACCGATGGGACCTAGTTTGGCAAACGCTGGGGCCTAAAATCTTCTGGGAGCATTTTGAGGCATCAAATGATGTCTTTTAAAGGTAAAATTTTTCTAGTTTAACGCTACCATTTTTTTCCTATTCTACACACAGATATGTTTCCAATAATGTAAGAATCACCTCAATCAATGTCTGTATGTAAAAGTTATGCCACTTAAAAGTTGACCTTCCTATTTTGTCCACCATAATTCAGGAGGATGCCATGTCAATCCCCTTACTCATATAAAATGGGCTAGCCATATGATCATGATGAAGAGGAATCTAGAAGAGTCATTTTTTAACTCTAGTTAAGATTTGAAGGAGTTAAACCTAACCACTATTAGGCTATCATACTGTGTTATAACTGAACCATTAGGAGGAAAAAGAGTTCCATTCTATTCTAGTGCATTTATTCCATATACGAGAAGATTAGTTGAGAGGAATAGGGAAATAAAACATAGATAGTATTAGTGCATTATAGTAGCCCATGGGCCACAAACCTTACTTCTTTGTACTCACAACCATTTTCTATTTAGAGAAGGCGAGTAGAGAAACCTTACCTTCTAGTTGGTTTTTCTCATGAAAGTGTTTCTAGGGCTATATCTTATGTTAATCGTGATTTATGAGTTTTTATTTTGATGTTCTCTATTTTATACATAATTATAATTTGCATGAATACGTAATAAACAAAATTTATATCCATAAATCTAAAGGGAAATAAATCCTCATAGTGTAGAGATTTCATATTTTAAGTATAATTTATCATATTTGTTGTGACAAATTGTTTAGTGGAATATCCATTGTACTTTATGAATCATATTGGTATCAAAGTAGGTTTATTTAGGTATATTGTGAATATTTGTAGGGTATCTATCTTAGAGAATCCAAAAGTCACAAAAACCTAGTTATGGTCGATGAATATGTGAATATTTCTCATGATCTTTCATAGGAGAGGTTTTTCGTAGCTAGAGGCATAAGTTGCAGATATAAATTGTAATATGAATCTCCTTATGGTGACCCTAACCAATAAGCTTAGGATATTTGAAGAAGATGGGGGTTCTAACATATAGGTACAATTAGAGGGGAGATCAAGAGATTAGGAAGAATCCGAACAAGATCAAACCAATTCAAGTGTTGTGGGCCATTCATATTCCCTGACCAAAATTCAATCAAAGGTTGATATTAAGTCATAGCAAGGTGATATCAAGGCTATGAAGCTAAATAACTGGTTGTAGCAATTAAAATTTTATTTTAGTGTTGATCATATAAATGAAGAACAAAATATTTCATTTGTGCAACTCAAAATTAGACGACCATGGCTTGACTTGGTGGGAAAGCCACACAGAGACCTTGAGGTTGGAGGGAGATCCTCTAGTGACTAAGTGGGAGGAATTTAAAACCCTCATAAAGTCATAGTTTTACCCTATCGGGTATTTAGAGGACCAGTGGACGCAATTGCACTACTTCAGGATGAATCAGGGGTGAAGTGTACAAGAGTACCATATGTTTTAACCCTATTTTCCAACCTTTGAGTTAGTTCTAGTATTCCTTATACTATTTACCATTTTTCATAATTTTTATCCTCGTTTTAGAGAATTTTTGTGCACAAACAGTGATTAGCCACATGCAATCTACTACCTCCCCTAGTTGTTAGTGTATAATCTAGGTTGAGAGTGTCTGATTATCCCTTTACAAGGAGATTCCATCAATTTTTCTCTAGAATTGCAAATTCCCTTGGAGATAAGATTGATGGATTACGTTTATGAATTGGCGAGGGGTGGATTATTATGGAATTTTCCTAACTTCTCTTTCCCATAAGCATCTAGATTCATTCTCCCACGGAGGACTAAAGGCCTATATATACTTGTCTCATTGAAAGGGTCGGGCTAGTTTTGGAGTGATAATATGAGTTCTACTGCCATTATTATAGTTAGAGTGGGAGGCTAAGGATATCATGCTGCTAGGCTAAAGGAGAGGTGATTCTTGTGTTTGGGGTATAAGAATTATGTATCTAAATTTTGATATAATACAAAGTGATTCCCTTTCATTACATCATTGATGTTCTTATGCTATTAATATGTTATTCATATTATTCATGATTATTTTGTGTAGGTATCTAGATTAAGACTTGGGAGCTAACAAAGATTTGGTGACTGTTATGAAACCAGCTCAAGAAAAGATAGAAAAGATAGATCAACGCCTTAGAATTCAGCCTATTCGAGGGGGCAACCTCCTTTACATTACATAAATGAACAATTCTTGGATCATTCAAATGACAAAACCTCCTTTCTATATATAGGAGTCTAAGGAGTCACAATATAACCCAGCCGACCTAACAATAATAATATAAAGCCACAAAAATAACAATAGAGGGATTCTATGGGGCACAATAATAACAATATGGGGATAATAGGGGCACAACAATATTAATAAGGGATGCAACTACAATAGTAATGGGGTAATTACTAGTATTATAGGGACCCAACATGCCCCTCTCCTTCAAAAAAAGTGTTGTCCTCAACACTTGAGTAGTTCTGGATGCTTCTGTATAAAATTCTCATCCTCCCATGTGGAATCTTCAGCGGATAAGTTCTTCCACTTGATAAGATACTCTGAAATTGATCGATTTCGTAGCTGTCGAGTTCTTGTTTCTATGATTGCTTCCGGTTCCAATATAATTTTTCCTTCCTCGTCAAGTTTTGGCAATATTGTTTGAACTGGGAGCTTGTCACCTATAACCTTCTTTAAACATGAAACATGGAAAACTGGGTGCAATTGAGAAGCTGCAGGAAGCTCCAATTTGTATGCCATAGTACCAATCTTTTGCAACACCTTGTACGGACCATAATACTTTGGTGATAATTTATTATCCTTCTTAGCTTGCTTGAGGGACATTTGCTTATATGGTTGTAGCCGTAGGAATACCCAATCACCTACCTCAAAACTTCTTTCACTGCGATGTTGATCTGCCTGTTGTTTCATTCTATTCTGTGCCAACACGAGGTTATCCTTTAAGAGTTGGAGGACTTGTTGTTGATATTCGATGTGATGTTCCATTGCTTGAACCTTAGAATTTTCTCTTAAATATGATGTGATGGATGGTGGCTGATATCCATAAAGTTCCATAAATGGGGTCATTTTTGTTGCTGTATGGAAGGAAGTGTTATACCACCATTCAGCTAGAGGCAACCATTTGACCCATTGTGTTTGTTTATCCGATACAAAGCAACGAAGATATCCTTCCAAACATTTCTTTACTATCTCAGTTTTCCCATCAGATTGAGGATGATAAGATGAGCCATGAGCTAACTGAGTACCAAGACAAGAAAATAATTCTGTCCAAAAATTTCCAGTGAAAATGGTATCTCTGTCACTTACAATAATCTTTGGGTTTCCATGTAGCTTTTGAATTGTTTCCATAAATGCAGTAGAAACCGTACTAGCTTTAAATGGATGTGATAATGCACAAAAGTGTGCATACTTGGTAAGTCTGTCAACTACCACCATGATGACACTCTTTCCCTCAGACTTGGGTAAACCTGTGATAAAATCCATTGAAACCTCCTCCCAACGTTGGATTGGAATGGATAAATGTTGTAATAGACCCGGTGTCTTAATTGTTTCAAATTTATTTTGTTGGCAAACCAAACATTCCGCCACAAATTTTTGAATATCCAATTTAAGGCCATCCCAAAAAAATTCCTTCTTAACCCTGTGGTAAGTTTTTAAAAATCCTGAGTGCCCTCCTAAGGGAGAAGTGTGCAATTCCATAAGAATGTTTTGTTTTAGTTGGGAATTCTTACAGAGGTATAAGCGATCTTTGTACCATAAAGGATCATTTTTCCAGCTAAATGTATCAGACGTACTGGAATCTTGTTGTAACTTTCGAATAAGTGCCCATACTTCTTCATCATTCTTCCATTCCTCCCTTGCTTCATTTATCCAATCTGGTTGGATAATAGAAATGGCGCACAACAATGCTTCCACATCCTCATCCTTTCTTGAGAGTGCATCTGCCACCACATTTTGCTTCCCTTTTTTGTAGATGATTTCAAAGTCATAACCCAACATCTTTGTGACCCACTTTTGTTGCTCTTCAGAGGATAATCTTTGTTCTAAAAAGTATTTAAGGCTATCATGATATGTTTTTACCTTGAAGTGTCTTCCCATTAGGTAGGGTCGCCATTTCTTAAGTGCATGGAGTATTGACAACATTTCCTTCTCATAAATAGCTTTGTGTAAAAACTTTCCCTTGATTGGACGACTTTCAAAAGCAATGGGTCTTTCATCTTGCATTAAAACAACACCAATTCCATTTCCTGAAGCATCGCATTCCACAATAAAGGTTTTTTTGAAGTCCGGTGTAGCTAAGACCGGTGCTTGGCACATTGCCTCTTTAAGATGTTCGAAGGCCTTTGTTGCTTCTAGAGTCCATGAAAATGCATCTTTCTTCAATAATGTTGTTAGCGGTGTTGCTATTCTCCCATAATTCTTAACAAACTTGCGATAATACCCTGTCAACCTGAGAAATCCTCGCAGATGCTTTATGGATGTGGGGATTTTCCATTCCTTAATGGCTTTAATTTTTCTAGGGTCTACCTTAACTCCTTCATGAGATACAATATGACCCAGATAATCCACCTCTTGTACTCCAAAGAAACATTTGGATCTTTTTGCATATAATTGTTTCTCCTCCAATAGTTGTAGCACCTTGTGAACATGTTCAACATGATCCTTCCAAGACTTGCTGTAGATTAGTATATCATCAAAAAATACTAACACAAATTTTCTAAGGAATGGTTTGAAAATGGAATTCATCAAACCTTGAAATGTTGAAGGTGCATTGGTAAGGCCAAAAGGCATGACCAAAAATTCATAATGACCCTCATGAGTTCTAAATGCTGTTTTCAGAATGTCTTCAGTCTTCATTCTGATTTGATGATATCCTGAACGAAGATCCAACTTGGTGAAGTAAATTGATCCACGAAATTCATCCAGTAATTCATCAATGATGGGAATGGGAAACTTATCTTTAATAGTGAGCTTGTTGAGCTCCCTATAATCCGGACACATGCACCATGATCCATCCTTCTTGTGCACTAATACTACTGGAGTAGAGAAAGATTTGACTTGGTTGAATTATACCAGCCTCTAGCATTTCTGCAACCATACGTTCAATTTCACTCTTTTGGGCATAGGGATATCTGTATGGCCTGATGTTTGGAGGAACACTTCCTAGAATCAAATGAATAGCATGATCATGATCACGAATAGGTGGGAGACCTTTGGGAGTCTCAGATACCTTGGAATGATTGTCCAAGACTTTTTGGAGATCTGGAGAAATAGATGATTGCAATGTGGAAACATCTGGCGAACATATTGTGCAATTACACCCATTTGTTCCTTTTTCTGGCGAACATATTGTGCAATTACACCCATTTGTTCCTTTTTTAGAAGCTTTGTCATACCATTAGAGCTAATTATCTTTCCTGGTTTCCCTGCAATACCCCTTGATTCAAATTCCTTTCCTTCCACGGAAAATTTCATGAAAAGTTCTTGAAAACTGAAAGCTATTGTACCCAAGGATTGTAGCCATTGTACTCCTAGTACAACATCAACACCTCCCATTGGAATGGACCAATAAATATTCTCCCATGGATAGCTTGATATTATGGCACTTCCCAGAGAAATTTATTGTTCCTCCATTTGCAATCATCACTTGACACTCTGGTGTTGGATATAGGAAGCAATTCAATTCTTTTGCTACCTTACAATGAATAAAATTATGGGTGCTTCCTGAATCAATCAACACTATTACCTTTTTCTTCTTGATTTGTCCATCTATCTTGATGGTTTGAGGAGTGGTAATTCCAGCCAATGCATTACAAGATATGGTCGGATTCATTTCTTCTTTATCTAGGCTTTCTTCTTGGAGTATATCCTCTTCTATTGACCTTTCTTGCTCCTTTTCTTCTTCCTCTTCACAATCTATGTAGAATAATTTCTTCTTAGCACACTTATGACCTTTAGTGTATTTGCTATCACAACTGTAACAAAGCCCTTTTGCTCTTTTTTCTTCCAATTGTTGTGGTGTCAACCTTATAGGTTGTGGAAGACTAGGGGCAACAACACTTCCATCTTTATAGTTGTGAGTGGTATGCTTCCTGGTTACCATAATTTTGCTTTCCATTTTTCTTGCTAACCTGAATGCCTTCTCTAATGAATCAGGTTCCCAAAGGCGAACATCATATTGGATATTATCCTTTAAAGACCCTATGAACACATCAATCCTATGCTCCTCTGGAATATCTTTTACCCTTATGTTCAATTTTTGGAACTCCTCAATGTGCTCCATTATTGAACCCTTTTGTTTGAGACTTATCAATTGACTAAAAAAAGTGTTTCTTTTTGTATCCTCATAATGTGCTATCAATTCTCCCGTAAAAATTGCCCAAGTGATAAATTGTTTACGAGAGCAAAGCCATTGATACCATACAAACTGATTTGGTTCCAAATATAAAGTTGCAATACGTACCTTTTGTGTGTTTTTCACATTATTGAGATCGAAAAATTGCTCCATCTGTAATATCCATGTTGTGGGATCCTTGCCACCAAACTTCCTCATATCGATTTTTGGAATATGGTGGGTCTTCGATCCCACATTACAGTCTATGATATCATGATTAACATTTGTTTTGCTCGCATCATGAGTTTCCTTTACTACCTTTTCACCATTAGTAAGTATTTGTTGTAGAAAATTTGTCAAATCTGTCTTCAAATCTGCCATGCCTGTCTTCAAATTTGTGTTCAAATCTATCTTCAAATTGTCCATCTTAGCTTCCATGCCATTCATCTTAGATTCCACGCCATTTATCTTAGCTTTTGTTAACTTTTGTGAGCGTGACATTTGTTGCACTTGTTCTTGTAATTTTGATATATCATGTAGCATTTCTTCCTCTTCTTCATGAGTCATGCTAGAGCTTTTAGGTTCCTTACTAGGTGTTTGCATTTTCTTTCCTCGGGGCATCAGTTACCGATAATAATGCTCTACTATGCCCTTTGAATTCCTTCAAAATAAATTTTCAAACCAAGCTTAAGCAAAAACTTAAGAAAATCTACACACCGTTTTTCACTTTGTAGGAGCTCGATATTGCCTCTGATGTATCTCTATACTTTCTGATCATCTAGTTCTGAATTTGTGAGCTGCAGTATCTATCTATGTCCTCTTTCCAATGCCACAAGTCTGACGCAAATTGGATTCTCCAAGGAAGAGTTATGCGAAATCTCCCACAGTGACTTGATTATAGACTAGTTCAGTAGAGCAAACTTGTACGACATGCCACGAGTCACTGTTTCGGCCTTTGGATCTGAAAAATGCATACAAGAAACTAAAGTCTGTCCTCTTTCTGCACCTTCTTATGAAATTTCAATCCGATCCCCAGAGAGAAAGTTATGACGATTTTACCCAGGTCACCGGTTTGGAATGTAATTCAGGAATCTGCAAAAAGACCAACTTCCTCAGATCATATCTCCGCAAATATAGCGCGAAAAGCTCTGAAATTCGGATCCGAGGTTCAGCGTGATTTCTTCTCAAATGGGTTTTTTTTACAACTTCTGAAACATCGCAGAAAAAAAGTTATAGCGAAATTCCACGATGACCTGTTTGGAGCAGCGAAACCCTAGAATCGAAAGCTCCGATACCAAATGTTATGAAACCAGCTCAAGAAAAGATAGAAAAGATAGATCAACGCCTTAGAATTCAGCCTCTTTGAGGGGGCAACCTCCTTTACATTACATAAATGAACAATTCTTGGATCATTCAAATGACAAAACCTTCTTTCTATATATAGGAGTCTAAGGAATCACAATATAACCCAGCCGACCTAACAATAATAATATAAAGCCACAAAAATAACAATAGAGGGATTCTATGGGGCACAGTAATAACAATATGGGGATAATAGGGGCACAACAATATTAATAAGGGATGCAACTACAATAGTAATGGGGTAATTACTAGTATTATAGGGACCCAACAGTGACCCTTAAGCTAGCTGCAACAACATAGAATAGGATTTTACAATGATTCGAGTAACTCCTATCCATATTGTTTGTCAAATCTTTTTTGCATAACTAAGGAATTTCTTCTTTCAGTTTATACACACGCTTTAGAAACAAATCCTTGTAATTGTGAGTTTTCAGTTAACAAATCTGACGACTCCACTAGGGACTTAGCCCTAGTTTTATTTAAATATCTCCTTATCTTTGTGTTTTTGGTGCTCTTTTGCTTCTAGTTTGTTCTCTGTAGCTATACAAAATTGTCTTGGAATCTGTCTTCCTTCCTTTCCTCAATCTAGTTAAATCTTGTATTCTCTTACATTTTTAAGGTGTTTTCCTTCACAGACACAAATTTATGATGATGATGATGATGGTGGTTAACGTCCACTGAGACCAAATTGGTCTATCGGACCTATAATTTTCTTAATTTTTACTTGTCTGGCTCCTCGTCTTTCTTGGCGAGATTGGTGTTGTAGCTTTCTTTCTTTTCTCTACGGTCTTCCAACTTTCTTTGTCTTGCATCTCCTTCATCTCTTCTGGTTCTTGGGACATTGGTGTCTTAGCTTCGCGATCTATAGTCGGAGAAGTTTGGTTTAGGAGATCTGTTTTGCTGTTAACTGAAGATTTATTTTCTGTGGTATTCAAATCCTCATAACTGTTGATTTGCTGGGGCAGGCTTTCTCCTTGCTTGCTTTGAGAGTTGTTTCCTTCTTCCTTGATTTCTTGTGACTCAGAGTTTTCTCTAGAATATTCTTCTTTGATGACAGTGTAGTTTTCTTTTTGTGCTCCTTCCCACCATGTAGATCTGTGGTGGTTTTTTCTAGCAAAATTTTTCTCAGAGGCTTTTGGGCAATTTTTGGCTAGATGCCCCGTCTCAAAGCACGATCGACATCTGAAGAGGACACTTTCATAATCAAGCTTCTGGTTCCACACATAGTCTTTACTTGTTAGGTTTATTTCAGCTGGGAATCCGGCGCTGAAATCCATTTCCACACAGATGCGTGCATAGGTGGTTCTGGCATATTCCTCTGTTTCTGGGCACCTGCAGTAAAATTTCCCAATTGCATTTCCGATGGCTTTTAGCGAGGAGAGATTCCAGAGATGCAAGGGTAGGCTTGGCAATCTCACCCAAACTGTGCTGAGGTTATCACTGCTGTAGAGGGATCGAATGATGGGTTCCATGGCTTCATGAATAGGCCTGATTTTTCCCAAAACCAAGGGCCGGAATCTAGAATACATTGTCTGCTTTCAGGATTTTCAAAATCTACTATAAAGAAACCTCTAGCACAGGGGTAGATATTAATTTCATCAGAAATGATAGGCTTCCATACCTCCGAGATCCAATTGTGGAGTGCTATCAGCCGCGGCCAAAAACCATTGAACCGGCAAATTAGGGCACTTTCGGAGAACTTCAAAGCTTCATCGAGTGAGTCCTGGACCACTTGGATAGTGGGAGCTGGGGCTTCACTCACGATATGGGCAGGAGATTGCCCTCCAGAGGCAGATGAGCCACCAGTGATTTTTGCGAAGCTCGGAGCCATATTTTACGCAGATCTACACCAGATCGAAAACCAAACCGCAGATCTGAAAGAGAATATACCCGCTGATAGAGAATTTTCCATTAGAAATTCATATTTCTTATTGTGTATTTGTGTTTGTAGACTAGATTTACTTTGTTTAATCAGTGCTCATCCATGTATATTGAGTTTTTGAAGGTTTTCCCCTTAGGATTTGATTTGGATTTCTTAGGTCTATCTTTTTACTACTCGTTGCAGGTTAGATTTAGAGCTTTCATTTGGATTTGATTTTCCTTCTTTGTGCTTTTAGTTTTTTTTTAGTCCACTTGGCGTGGTTTTGCGGTACTTACCCTCTAGATATTGCTGTCACTTTTTATATTTATGTTCTTACTATTCCCTATAGTACAGATCTACCTTAGATCTGGTTTAGAAATCATCTTTAGAATTGGATTTTTTTGGTTTGCAATTTTATGGTTTCTTCAAAGTTTCTTTTGCTTGACTTTGGGGTATCTATCCTCAAGTTATTACTCTTTCCTCTGCTGATTGTTACAATTCAAATCTAGTTTAGATCTACACAAAAACTCTTGTTTTGCATTGGATTTGATCATTTTCTCCTATTTGGTGTTTCTATTGAAGGATTTTCTGCTTAAATTTGTTTGTTTTTAGTGGATTATTCCTTTTGATTTTTTGTGGTTGTGTAATATTGGACTTAAAAGGTTAAGATGATTCCCTTGGATATGTTATTCAAAGAATTATCATTATTTCCTTCCCTTTTTTTATTTTCCTTAGATTAAGGTTAGGTTTTTTCATTGTAGATCATTGTTTATGCTTGATTTTTATACTGATTAAGCTACAACCATGATACTTGTTTTAAACTTCTTCTTGATATTTATCAACTATTTTTTTTATTACTTTTGAGTATATTTGGTTTTCAGAGCCAACTTTAGAGCTTTTTAGTGTCTTGTGTTCTTACTTAGTGTTCTTTTTGCTCATTTTTGAGTGATTTGCTTGGATTGTTTTTTGGGTCTGTTTCACTATAAGCTTAGTGAATTTCAAAGGAGTGGTTATTGAGAGTGTGTGAGGTTGTTATTTTTACTTGAAAAGGAAAAGGCTCTCTTCGCTTATATAGTTAGAATTCATAAGAAACAAAATCATTTCATATAGTGTGCATTAGGGAATAGGTCTTGAGTCTATTCACATCATCTCAGTTGCATGCCATTACCTTATTGAGTAAATAACAACCCTTAAAATTAATGCTTAGTAAAATCGAGTCAAGAATTTTTCTTTTTTATTGGTAGCACACCAAGAGTAGCTTATGTTAGGGTCTTGGAATAGGGTGTGAGGTTAACTGCTCCAAGACCACAAAAGAAACCTTGTATCTTGCATTAAGGAAGGAAAATCCACTTATTATTGTGTCTTTCTTGGGAAGCCTTTTTAACGAGAGGTCATGCACGAGGTCACATTCAAGCCAACAAAATGAAATAACTTGCTTCGTTGGTCTTGGTGGTATGGTTTACCCATATTACAAATGATGTTATTAGCATCTTTGGCTATAGCACTTGGGGACCACATGGGAGGAGTACACCTCAATTTGAGGAATCTCTCAACGGGGGTTTTGAGCTTAGTTTACCTACCCTTGTGCATGCATATGACTTAAGAATGTTCCCCCAAGGCATGTGATGTAGATGGTAGACTTACTAGCCTTTCTTAGGAAGCTTACATGGGTGATGGCAAGGGGGTTGTCCTTGTTGTACTTGGGGAAACATTCATCCAAACTCACTCAGTTCTACTAGGGGTGTCCATTACGGATATTTGAATGTGAGCACTTGTTCCCAAGCATGAACCATTAAATAGGTCATTGTTATAATTGTTCCAATCATATATTCACTATATACCTAGGCCCTAATCAACTAGGCTTTAACAATGGGAAAATCTCTTCTCTATCTCTCCAGTTTGTGTGTTCTTACGTCTTAGGTCTCCTTTAGAGTGTGTTGTTTGGTTAAAGTTATAGTTTGGCCATAGGGGTGTCTTAATTTTCTTAATTTAATAATAAACATATATTCACTGTGGCTGAACAAAATAATTGACGTTCTCAAAGATTATTAGTTATTTCTCCCGAAGAGGAAGTCCCACCACCTCGTAGATGTAGGCTAACTCCAGTAACGAAAAACTTAGACCATATTAAGGATGGGGGGATAATATTGGTCCTAGAGAGGAAGATCTTAAAACTATTGAGGTAATCGATGAAATTCCTCTATCACAATTTAACCCACCTTTGACTGACCCTCTCAACCTGATTTTAATGTAGTTGAATCTTGATGATAGTGAAGCATTTGCATACTTTTATTACCATATGGCTAGTGAAATTATTGCTTCTTCTATGGGGGAGATGGGTCCCTATTTACCTTCGGCATTGATAATTTTTTATTCCATGTCATTTTTACCACCACTTAGTGTGGCAAGACCTATAATTCCTTCTACACCTCTCACATCTTCTTTGGGAATTCCACCAGTTATGTCTACAACCACAAAATGTTTTTCACCTTTTTCTGTGTCTATACCTCCCTCTAACTCTATGTTTGGAGTGGGGGAAATCCTTGTTCAATCTACGGGAGTTGGGACATTCATTCCTAACTCATCTCAACCTATGATTTGTACACTTAACACAAACATCTTTATTTTTTGGAACATGTTCAGAGGTTCTTTTGTTGCTTCTAGCCAGACTGGGGGCAACATTAGTTTGGAAATATTTATCCACCTTGGTCTAGTTCTATGTTTGGAGGGAGGGGAAAATACACCTAGGGGAACCTACCCCATTATTACCATTATGCGCATGAGTTCCAATCCTTACAATGGTGCTTCTGTGCATGAAGGTTTTTCCTTTAGTGATGGGTGCAATCCTATTGGAAGTCACGCCATTAGGATTCCTTTGATCTCTGGGGTCACTTACCCTGGGGGGAATAATCCTTACACCTCATCTATTGGTCTAGGACATTAGTATACAGGGATGAATTATAACTTTGGTTCATACTCTTCTTCCTTTAACTATGGTATGGGGGGACCATATGGTCCATTAAGGGGATTTTTCCCTTATGATCCATTTTGATGGAAAAAAATTCCTTTTCTGACACCTCTTGATTTACTAGACTTGGATAAGTTGAAAAATGAGCCCATATGTCAGGACCCTCGGTGGCCACCTATGTAAACCAAGTTACCATACTATATTCTTATGTTTGAAGGGAAGCTAGAAGAGAATCCTTCCACACACATCACCACCTATCATTTATGGAGTTCATCTAACTCTTTGGTGGGTGATTATATGAAGTTGAGAATATTTTAAACAACCCTAATGAGGGATAATTTAAAATGGTATATTGAACTCGATCGGGCATCCTATAGTGACTTTTCTTCCTTGGCTCACACTTTCCTAAGCCACTTTCAATTACCAACTAGGAAATATCTCGTGAATGACCTTTTTTCAATTTCAAAACAAGATAATGTTACTCATATGTATGACCATATTCATGAGTGTCATAAAAACAATAGGTCAATATGAACTAGGATTCATATTGAAGTTATTAGAGATTGGTTCACCCAATCCTTTTTTCCAGCTATGGCCAAGGATATCATTATGATTGGGGCATCAACTAAGGAGCAAGTAAGTTTACATTCTCAAGATCTTGATCTAATTTACTCTTAGTCAAGCACTTTATATGAAATCATTCCCAATGCTTCTTGACCTTATACAAATCTACAACATCCCAAGTCGGGAAAACACTCTAATGGTGTTATTGGCTCCAATTCTTATGATACTATGATCCATCCAACTACTCAGGTAGGGAAAATGAATGTCACTTCTAAAGCCCTAATAAGTGTAAATGGTTCTCAAGAAGCACACTCTTCTTATGAGCATATTTAAAAAGTTCTTATGGTGAATTCCACATCACCTAAGGATACTTAGAAACTTGGCAGTAAGAAGAAAAATAATAAACATAATAATAAGCCTACTGAGGAGAACAACCAAAACCAACTTAATGTGGGTGGGTGTTATAGACATTTTTGTGCCTTACAACTCCAAGCATGAAATTTCCATAAACCAAGGGCTCCTAAGTCCCTAAAAGTGTTGTTCTAACCCCTAAAGGAACAAGGTCAACAGATTATAGCTTCTCCCAGAAGTTCTCCACCAGAAACTGCTCAGAATTGGTCAAAACAGGATCATTTCAGCTCCTCCACTGGCTAAGTGCGTTGCATTGCACCTAAATACACTGTGAGGGTGCGTTGCATTTCAAAACTCCCTTCTGTAGGGTGCGATGGGTGAGAAATGACAAATGGCAGTGTCATTCCGCGAGGTGGAGAGGCAATGGAAGCTTCCAGAATCTTCTCCTGTGACACTTGCCTCACTGAATTCGACCAAGGATGAGTAAGAGGCCCTCAGTCTCCAAGTGGAAGCAAGAACTGACAGAGAGAAGACACTAATCAAATCACAAGCTGACTCATCCTCCTTACAGATATCTATATATGGATCCCTCATCCCAGAGATCCAAAGGCTGGAATTTTGCATATTGTAAGGAATT
Organism: Pinus tabuliformis; assembly: GCA_031772625.1. Classification (NCBI taxonomy): domain Eukaryota; kingdom Viridiplantae; phylum Streptophyta; class Pinopsida; order Pinales; family Pinaceae; genus Pinus; species Pinus tabuliformis. The sequence goes on along the minus strand of CM062805.1, from coordinate 550,172,469 downwards.
GTTGTTGGTTTCTAGAGACAAACATCAGATTGTTGGGTGATTTATGCTTTGTTTGAGGTGAAGAGGGGCTTCTTTGCTGGGAGGTTGATGCTGGGTCGGAACCACTGGTTGTAACTCCTCTTGGATCTTTTCTTGTTTATCAATAAAAACTATTTGAGTTCTCCTCCATGCTTTTGTATCATTGATGCTTGTTACATTTGTATGGTTAACTTAAATCTGATCCTAAGTTGTTTATGAATATAGATCCATGTCTTTGTATAGTGCTCTTCTTCTGTGATCTTACAGGTACTTTGTGAAGCTGGGCATGCAAGGGAGCAGGTAGCTGGAGACTATCAAAGAAGAGAGGGATTGGATCAAAGGATTAGCACAAGACACAGGTTGGTTCTTTCTATTCCTCTCTATCTATAATTCATAAAGGAAATACAAAAGTAGTTTTTCTCTGTTTGTTTCTAAGGCAGCTGTCACACCTTAGTGGGATAGAGCAGCTCTAAATAGACACTTTTCCCTGTAACAAAATGGCGACTCTGCTGGGGAATGTCTAATTAGTTTGTTTGTGTATCATTCTTTGTTGTTTGTTTCATAAACTTATAAGTAGCTTTCGAACTGCATTTGCCATAACAAATGCAAAGTAGATAACTGCTGCTTCGATCCATTCACTGGATCTGTTTATGATTTAAACAGCTGATTCACAAACTATCTGATTGCCCTTGTGATAGCTCTTAGATCCTCCTTAGATCTACCCCTGATTGTTGCATTACTGATTGCCTTTTACTCAGGCAAAAACCAAGGACTGAACTGCAAACTGTGACCCAGAACCCATACAGAGTCTCGTTTCTGGCCCAGCTCAAGTACTGTTCAGAGATCCTGAATTTCAGTGCACTTCCCGAAGGGGCAACCTGCGCTTCATTTCAGATTCTCTGTGTTACAGGTGCGCTGATCAGACTAGCTCTGTGCAGCTGTGGTTCCTGTGCTTCATTCTTTCCAGTTCTATCCCTGAATTTTGCTGCCTGTGATCAGTATATGCCTGTTTGAAACCTCTTTTCCTTGCTGTTATTCCGCCTCCTTTGTACAAAAGAACTGTAGATGTTTTTGTGTGTTTGTTGAGTCGTTTACAGTTTTCCATTGCAAAAGTAGAATAGTCGTACTGTCGTCCTTTGATTTGAATCTGTCGCAAGTGTTGATTTCGATCATAGGAGAAAGTTTGATTGCTGTTGATGGTCGATTATACTGTTACTATTGCCTTTGGTCTGAATTTGTAATTTTCTAGTGTCAAGAACGAGTGTTCATTTCAAAATCGTAAGGTGTCGTAATCATCTCTATTTTTGATTTCGAAAAAGAACTTGTTTATATTTGTCGCTTGAAAAGAAATTCAGATTTGTACATCAACTTTCTTTTTAGCATCAATACTAAGAAAGTTGAAAACAAATACATGCATGTGCATTTGCATATAGACAGTCTGTTTGGCTTGATTTAGGAAAGTGCATTTACAGTGTGCTCTTTGCTCTTTGTGAAAAGATTCTGTCTTTCTTTTCCCCTAGTAGCTAGGATTTTCATTGCGCAAAAGAGATAAAAAATTTTGTTTATCGTCTTTAGATTGCATTTTAGGAATTACATCTACATCTCGTGGTGAACCCGAAAGGCAAACTTCATAAACAAGATCAACTTAAAATAAATTCAATGAATCTAACAACGCTTTGGAACTTAACGCACCACATTTAGAGGTCTAGGCTAGAGACGTATTCCGGCGTCGTAAAGCCTGGTAACTGTTGTCCTCACTGATGGTTGGGTGATTCCTCCACTTTGAGACGATAGGTGCCAGTACGGACTTGTGCTCCCACGTACCGTCGAGTATATTTTGGGAGACCCCTATAGGCTTAAATCCTTTATCCTTAGGAAGCCGTGTCTACCGCCCTATTGATCGCAATGCACTGAACATAGCATTCGGGAAGATTGACTGCCGTACCGTAAAAAGTATTCTGCAGTTTTGCGATTGGTTTGGTACTCCCTCTACCTAGATCTCCAGAGTAGTCCCTTTCGTTCCTTTTCAGACTCCTTAACGGAAAAGGTCCATCTGAGCACTTGTCACTTCATTCTCATTAAAAATCGAAGGCGACTAGAGTCATCTTTTGTTTTTTCTCGACTCTTAAAAACTGAAAAAATAAGTTGTGTCAAAGCGTCTAAAAATTTATTTTAAACGGAATATTCATTGCCCCTTTCCTACGTTGATCTTGGTTGAGAAAATGGAGTCCACCAACCAAGGAATTCCCCTTGGAGGAAATCCTAGTCCCTTCTCCTCTTGGGGAGATGTTGGTGCACCCCATATGGCCACATTGTCGCTTCCAGGACTGACAATTGGTTTGCCTGTATGGCTCTTCTCAATCTCTGTCGTTCAGAACACCACTATTCCTGAACAATCGAATCAACAATTAGACGAGTCCAGAGTTACCCACCAACCTTCTACTTCCTCTAATTCTTCCTCTCCTCCTTCCTCTTCGCTTGATGGGGCTGGTAAAGCCAAAAGTCAAGTTCCTAAGGAGAAGAAGGAAAAGAAGAAGAAAGAGAAGAAGAAGAAGGAGCCGAAAGCGAATGGGGGCAAACGAGTGTCGTCTAACGAAAATCCACACACTGCACCGACCAGGCCTAAATCGCCATGTGTCATTTGCAAAGGAGACCACTTTCACAGAGATTGTCCTTGCATCCCTCGGATCTTAAGGGACTGGTCTCCTCATTTGCACAACCCGGTGTCGTCAACCTCTGATGATCATGTTGAAAACACACCGTCAACTAGTGAAAGTGAAGCCCCAGGACAAAAAGGAAAATATAGATTTCCTTGTAAACTGTGCGAAGGCGATCATGCCGTCCACCGTTGTCCCTTCTTAGACGAAGCTAAAAGAGTTTTGGATGATCGTCCGGTTTCACCGTTACGACTTCCTCCTGGATATAAAAAACTCTTGCCGAGTCCGTCACTAGTTGAAAATCCGGCTGACCCGCTCAGGTGGTCGGCCGATGCATCTATCATTGAAGATGAACCATTTGAATTCATACCAGACGAAATTCAAAAGGTCGAGGCGGTAGTTGACCCGGTCTTGCCTTCAGAGGTTCCATCTTTAGATGATACAATCACTGAAGAGAACAAGGATGACACCATCCAAATTCTTTTCATAAGCACAGACTCCAACGGACATGGGGGAAATTTACCCGTTCCTTTATCACAGGAAGGAAGTTCGTCAGAGTCGTACCCGGACGTCTATTCGGTCCCACCTCCAAGCAACTTAGTTGTCTCCTTCGACTGGAATTAACTAGGCAGACCCCGTTTACTAGCTAGTGTACCATTCCGAATTATTGTTCAGATATATAGAATGGTTATGGCTGGTACCATCATAGATGAGGGGGCTTCTGTGAGTATCCTTTCCTCAACTGCTTGGAAAGTGCTAGGTTCGCCACTGCTTTTGCCTGAGATGAGAAATCTGACAGGCTTTGATAAAGGAACCAGTCGACCATTAGGGATCCTTCCCGATGTGCCCATAACATTGAGAGGGAAAACCGTTCACATGAAAATGATGGTAGTTCAAGGACCCCTGGATTACAATCTACTCCTTGGAAGAGACTATATTTATTGCATGAGAGCCATCGTCTCATCACTCTTTAAAGTGATGTGTTTTCCGCACGAAGGAAGAGTGGTCAAGCTCGTAGACCAGCTTTCATTTCCCGGATCAAGCATAGAAAATAGTCATATACCATCCCTGAATGGTCTTTTCACGCAAGAAATGTCTCAATCTCCAGTCCGTCCTCCCGATGAACGCGAGTGATTCAGAGGGATATGACTGAATCCCAGGGGGCATGCACCCTGGTCTGCTTCGGCAGGAAAGCTTTGGGTATAGGGTAGGTTTCCGCGAGAGAATATGACTAGTCTGTACCCCCGTCCGTGATTGGAAGAGGGGGTTATTCTAGAACAAGATTCTCTTGCCAAAGTTATGTGAGTTGGCGAGCACCGCCGCTCACCTTTGTTTATTTCGGTAGACATCGCTGGAGAAGTGTTTTGTTTGTGCTGTGAATAGAACGATCTTTGGGTAACCTGTAAGAGGTAGGCCTCTCTCGGTAAAACAAATGTTTTAATGGAATAAAGAAGGGGTAACCTTGAAACTCTGTTTTATACCTGGGGCATGCAAACCTTTTGGAGTGCAAGCAAAGAGCGATCATTTATCTGTTTTTTGGATTGGTCGTTTCCTAACTTGCATAAAGAAAGGATGTGGGGCAAAACTCTAAAAGTTTTCGTTTTTATATGAGACATTCTTATCACAAGACTGGATTAATCGAGCAGTGTTACCGCAAGGTTCAAGCTCGTTAAAAAATAAACCCGCATCGAGCAGTTTTAGCACATAGTTCAAGCTCGTTAAAAAATAAACATAAGACATGAGCAAATGTTTCCACCCGCGTTTAAGCTCATTAAAAAATGAACTATTCCCCGGTAAATAACCATCGTGAATGTAGTACTTCAGCCGTTAAAGCCTTGGTCGTGTTTGCACCGTCACCTCCACTTTTCATTGGCCGATCATTCACCTCCATTTGATTGTTTACCCATTTTGAGGAACAGCTGCGAAGAGTGATTTCACTAGCCATCCTTGTGACACTGCTGTGATTGGAAAATTCCAAACCTTACCTGGAATCAGCTGCTACCCGTTTTATCACTCGTTCCTCAAAAGACGAGTCTCCTTTAAGCTCTTTTCAACTGACTCGTAAAATATGAAAAGATTGCCGAGCCATTGGCCTCTCCAGCTCGTTAAAGGGACAGGAAGTGCTATCCCTCCTCTAGATTTTAATCTTTTTGGACTTGAGGGATTATTACACAAAAAGATCGAGCGCTTGTTTTGTTCGGCTCGTTAAAACTATCGAAAATTCATCCCTTCTGTATTGTTTTATACTTTTTCGGACTTAAGGGATTAGATGACAAAAAAGGAATTTTGGAGTTACCTTTACGTTCCTTTTCAGACTCTCTAAAATTGAAAAGGAACGAGTTATCTTTGTCGTTAAACTCGTTAAAAAGATTAATAGCGACAAACTTGTCTTTAGACGAGAACGAGTTTCACTATCGCTAGGCTCGTTAAAACATAGCGATGGGTTTGCCCGAAGGGAAAATTATAGAACAAGCATATGTTATCCTCCTCAAGCTTGACAAAAATAAAGAGGTATTGGTCAGCAATGACTGGGGAAAAATTGGGAAGAAAACTCAAAGAAACTTTGTTGGTAGCAAGTCGCTCTTGAACATGACACTTCCACTCCATGTCCGAGTCGGGTAGGGTTGTTTCATTCACCGGTCACATCACCATGGTCATGCCATACGATCCACATTTGGGGTTAATGCTACCAATCCATCACATCAGTGTCGCCGATATGTTCAAGAGAAGTCATCCAGAGAAGTCACCTGTGTCTCACCCACTACCATACATTATACTCCATTCTTTCATGACCGCCACCCTGAACCTTATATCATCAGATCGTTTTCACCTCCATCAAAATCATTTGCTCCGTTCCGTGTCATTGATGTGGGATTCATTAAGGCCCTCCTGTGACAAATCACTTCTTGTCGACATCAGCTCATTATCCAAGAAGTTGATCTAGGAACACCCCATTCAATACTTTGAAGCTTGCATGCCTCAATTACAAGTTTCTCACTTCCGGCGACAGGTTTACATCAATGGCCTTCGACCGAAAGATTTTGCGTGGTGTTCGACGCCAAGTCCTTTATTCACACCACGTGAATTGTACTGCAGTACCTTGAGGATCATTATCATTATCGGTGATTCCTCTCGCGCTTGTTAACAGTTTACATCATTGACTGGTAATCAAGCGATGTCTTTCCATGTTTGACTTCAAAACATTTCTCACATGGATCGACTTGTACTTCTTCGAGTGAAGATCGGACGAGATTAAAGACCCCGGATCTAGTTTCATCCATCCGGGATGCAATATATATTCAGGGAAATAAAGACATTAAATGTACAGCATTGCAGCACAGATAATCATCCTACCAAAAGGATGATGGCTCTATCAGAATCATCAGTCTACACTCAGACGATTGTCTGTCCTATGTACATGAAAATGAATTTATAAAGCTGAGCATGGGAATGCCCGCCTCAGCTAGATCATGAAAATAGTATGAAGATAATGTATTGTATTGTATCTTATTACAGGTCTCCTCCCAGCATTGAAAGAACTTCGGATCCTCATAATAAAGCATTTCACCCGACACCAAAAGGTTAACGGCCTCATACTTTAGGGGGCAACTGTTATAGACATTTTTGTGCCTTACAACACCAAGCATGAAATGTCCATAAACCAAGGGCTCCTAAGTCCCTAAAAGTGTTGTTCTAACCCCTAAAGGAACAAGGTCAACAAATTACAGCTTCTCCCAGAAGTTCTCCACCAGAAACTGCTCAGAATTGGTCAAAACAGGATCATTTCAGCTCCTCCACTGGCTAAGTGCGTTGCATTGCACCTAAATACACTGTGAGGGTGCGTTGCATTTCAAAACTCCCTTCTGTAGGGTGCAATGGGCAAGAAATGACAAATGGCAGTGTCATTCCGCGAGGTGGAGAGGCAATGGAAGCTTCCAGAATCTTCTCATGTGACACTTGCCTCACTGAATTCGACCAAGGATGAGTAAGAGGACCTCAGTCTCCAAGTGGAAGCAAGAACTGACAGAGAGAAGACACTAATCAAATCACAAGCTGACTCATCCTCCTTACAGATATCTATATATGGATCCCTCATCCCAGAGATCCAAAGGTTGGAATTTTGCATATTGTAAGGAATTGTTGTTGGTTTCTAGAGACAAACATCAGATTGTTGGGTGATTTATGCTTTGTTTGAGGTGAAGAGGGGCTTCTTTGCTAGGAGGTTGATGCTGGGTTGGAACCACTGGTTGTAACTCCTCCTGGATCTTTTCTTGTTTATCAATAAAAACTATTTGAGTTCTCCTCCATGCTTTTGTATCATTGATGCTTGTTACATTTGTATGGTTAACTTAAATCTGATCCTAAGTTGTTTATGAATATAGATCCATGTCTTTGTATAGTGCTCTTCTTCTGTGATCTTACAGGTACTTTGTGACACTGGGCATGCAAGGGAGCAGGTAGCTGGAGACTATCAAAGAAGAGAGGGATTGGATCAAAGGATTAGCGCAAGACATAGGTTGGTTCTTTCTATTCCTCTCTATCTATAATTCATAAAGGAAATACAAAAGTAGTTTTTCTCTGTTTGTTTCTAAGGCAGCTGTCACACCTTAGTGGGATAGAGCAGTTCTAAATAGACACTTTTCCCTGTAACAGTGGGGGCACAAGTGAGTGTCGTCAAAAGATTAAGTTTCCTTGTAAGATTTTTCAGGGAGAACACTTCATGAGTGATGTCATATGTATTAATTCCATCACTTTCTTGCGTCATTGGAAACCACCCAACAACTAGTAGTTTTAACTCATCCATTTCCTACCCATCCACAACAGTAAATGGTTGCACATTCTCCTCAACCTCTTCTTGGGGGCAATGGGGTGTAACATTATCCCACCAGGAATAATGCACCTATTTACATGATAAACAAACAAGTAAACTTGTCTATGAGAGAAAAATATATGACACTCCTGAGTTGAGTTCTGCTCCTAAGGACTCGACCACCCTTGCTACTTCCACTTGACCTCTCATGCTAGATAAGCATGTGGAACCAGTATTTCATCCCCTAAGGGTGTTCTCCATAATTCCACACATAATATGAATGTTTTGAATGCTTAGCCTTACAATATTGTGGAGGACCTAGCCCAAGCACCATGTGCCATGTCCGCTTTGGAGGTTTTGCAGAGTTGTCCAATGCAACACAAATCATTGTTGACTGCTATTGTAGGAGTGGATCCCTTAGAGTCTAGTTTGATAATGTTTGACATTGATGTCCATTGTTATAGGCTCTCCCATCAAGTCAATTTCATATTATATTGTGTATTTTGAGTAAGGACATGTATCACACTCTGGTGGATGAAGGGTCCTCTACGTATGTCATGTCAGTGTCATGTTGGAAAGATATTGGTTCTCCAACACTCACTAACTCAAGTACTATGTTATAGGCCTTTGATGGACATCATTTCGTGCCTCAAGGAATCCTTCCAAAGTTTTCCATTGATTTAGGGGGCAAGAAAGCCTATGTTGATGTTGAAGTTATAGATGCTCCTTAGACTTAATTTTCTCCTTGGTTGTAGTTTATTTTATAACATGTGTTCTATCGTGTTTTTGATATTTCATGTGCTTCACTTTCCCCATAAAGGATATATTTTCATGATCGATCAGTTATACTATTACATACCATCAACCAAGACTACCAGTATCGGCACCTCCATGCCACTCATTGAAGATAACCCATGTGATTATGAGAATGTTGGTGCAGGATTCCTTAAAAGCATATCGCTTATTGGTTTCTTTCCTTACCCACACTTGACATTCCTTCTTCTTCTAATTATCCTATGCATATGATCTCTTTTGTAACTTGTGGACCTCATGTGTCTCTTAACCCTTGGGTGGTGCCTTAATAAGAAGTCAATCATATATGGTGAGAAAATTCCCTTAAGTCCAACTAATATTACTTATCAATGCATCTGGTTGGCATTTGAGATTGAGTTGGGTGTCACACCTCGTGAACCCCTCGATGACTATGTTATGCCTAATTGGGTGGTTGACCATATAGTGACTTTATGGATACTATGCTCCCTTCTGATGAGGCCATTCTAGAATTCATGTAGGTCTCTAATCGTCCTTGGGGGGATCTTCATCATAGATCATATTTTCTTCCTTGGGTAGATAGTTTGGATGAGTCATCTAAAATCCTATATTCCTCTAGTAGTGTTGAGTGTTACCATGGTCCTGTATTACTTTACATTATTTCCTCACAAGGAAACTTGGAAAACATCCCAAAGATGAATCCTATTAACATTTCTATGAAACTAGGTGTTCTGGAAAACATCATGATTGGGGCAGATTGTACTCCTCAAGAGATTGGAACTTATACTATCCTTTTAAAATAATTCCACAACTTTTTTTCTTGGTCTTGTGAAGAGATGCCTAGTATTGACCTCTATATTTCCCAACATGATATAAAGGCTTACGAAGGAGATAAGCTTGTTTAGAAAAGGTTCCAATCAGTAAACCATTGGAAGGTAGTCGTTATTAAAGCAAAATTTCATCAATTGTTAGATGTTGGTTTTATTTATCCGGTACCCTTGACAGAGTGGGTTTCTAATCTTGTTCTAGTTGATAAGAAGCAAGGGATGATTAGGGGTTGTGTGGAATATTGCGACTTGAATTTGGCATGTCATAAGGATAACTATCCCACACTATTTATCGATGAAATTCTCAACGAATGTGCTGGAAATTCTATCTTTCCCTTTATGGATGGTTTTTCTGGCTGTAATCAAATCCAAATAAAACTAGAAGAATAACACAAAACTACTTTTATTTTCCCATGGGAAACTTTCACATATCTCCTTTCGGTCTCAAAAATTTGGGTGTCACTTTCTAGCAAGCCATGTATTATGCCTTTCATGATACAAAACACATCATCAAAGTCTATAATGATGACCTTAACGCTAAGTATTTACTTTGTGAGGATCATTCTACACACATTAGGGAGGTATTTATTTGATGTCATTATTTCAAAATCCAACTTGATCCTCATAAATATGTCTTTTTCATATGGTCTAGGAGGTTTCTAGGTTTCACCTTGTCAAAGGAAGGGGTTTGTGTTGATCCCTCTAAGGTTGAGGTTGTCATCAATTCACATCCTCCACACATAGTTTTGCAACTTCAAGAACTTTAGGAAAAGGCTAATTTCTTCTATAGGTTCATTTTCAATTATGCCAAGATTACTAAAGGTTTTATGTGTTTGTTGAAAAAAGGGGTACCTTTTATTTGGGATGACCAAGCCTAGAGATCTTTTGATGCTTTAAAGAAAGCTTTGTTTTCCACACCTTTATTAAGTCCTCCTGATTTCAATCGTGAATTTTTGTTATATTTGGCATCCTTCAAATCCACCATTGGTATGGTTCTTGTCCAAAAATATGAGATGCATAATGAAAATTCTGTTTAATATCTTAACAAAGGACTTCTTGGTCCCAAGATTCATTATTCCCATGTTGATAAGTTAGCTTTGGCAGTCATTTTTGTTGTCCATCATTTACAACATTACATCCCCTTCTAAAAGACCACTGTGATTGTTGAATCTAACTGCATGAAACACATCCTTAGTTATCAAATCATTGGGGGAAAATATGCTAAGTGGATTGTTATCCTACATAAGTTTGATTTGGAGTTTGTGATTGCTAAGTCTAAAAATTCTCTAACATTCACAGATTTAATGTTTGAATTACCTCAAGTTGATGAAGAAACTATGGCCAAAGTTGCAGTGCATGATGATTATTTATTCCTCATTATCTCCTCTGATCCCTAGTATGGATATGCCTTGTTATATCTCCAGACTCAACATTTTTAGCCTGAGTTTCCTTGTGATGAGAATTGACATATTTTCCATTAGTATAAGCAATATGTTATTATTGGTGATACCCTTATCATCGTGGACTTGATGTGGTATTACATTAATGTCTCAATCATGCTAAGGATGAACAAGTATTGGATTATTGTCACATTGGAGCATGCGATGATCATCCATATTGGCTTACTATTGTTTAGAAAATCTTGTGTGCCATGTATTTTTGGCCTTTAAAGATTGTGTTATTGCTATCCATAAGTGCCATACATGTCAAATGCGTTGTACCTATGAGATAATAGTGGTCAACTATCAATACCAGAGTTGTTTTGGGGGTTTTTGTTTAAGTTTGGAAGACCAATGAATAAAATAGGTGTAACATTTTAATGTTTAACCTTTTGAATAATATTAATCCCAAAGTAAAGGGCTGCTATAAAAATTTACATAGTGAGATAGCTTGAATAGTGGTGAGTTGAAACAAAAAATAATATGATTATGACAATTTTCAGGCAGATAATTGAATAATCATAAGTATGAAAACCTCTGACCAATGTTTAGAAGGTTCAAGAGAATATGCTTATGCTTACAACAAGATGCTGATGATTTATTGATTAAGAGGGAACTAATTAAACAAAAAGTTCATTAATCCATTCTCTTTAATGATTATCACTTCAAGAGCTTACAAGAGTAAATTGAGACACAATTATTCCTACCTAGGTATCTCTGTAAGACATAAGAATATGAAGAAAGACATAATGTGTAAACTGGAAAAACTTACAGGAAACACAAACTATGTAAAATTGAATTCAGAATCCTTTTCTTTGTATTAAGGGTCTAAAAACGTCAAGTACATAAAGTGTTTACAAGTGCTTCATCAAGGTGCAGTCTTATTCAAGAGTGCAACACTTCTTCAATGGTCAACCTGGTTCAATGGTGAATAGTGAACCCTTAGTAACTCGAGAAGAGAGTTATTTATACAATAGTAGAACTTAAGAAAATATCCTCAACTGTTTTTACAAAAATAGGAAAAGGAACTATCTTTCCGCAAGAAGATAGAGACAGTTATTGAATTGCTACTTTCTGTCCCTGTTATTTAGGTTTTGTTGGCTTTGGTATTTTATCTTTTGCCCTTTAAGCTACTTGGTAGTTTGATCTTCACACTGATACACTTTCATCTGATACTCCTTGACCTTGATGACCTGTCAATATCCTTTACTGTGCCTTTTTACTTTACTGTACATTTCAAGTTTTTACTATATATTTCAACAATAAATCATTTAGTTTTTACATGTCTCAGCATCAGGTAGTTTGGATATTGATGATTTGTTTGTCTTTTACTGTGTAGATTTCTTTGTGTATAATGACTTCTTTCTGTATAAATGACTCCTTTCTGCTCTGCTGCATGTAATCTTTAAGGAAAATCATTCAAATTCATTTCTTGAGAATCAGGAACAAACAAGTTTTCTATGTATAAAAATCGTTTGTCCAGTCTTCTGGTCTTCTGCTGATCACTTGCAAAATACAACAATTTGTTAAGAAAAACAGAGGCTTGCAGGAAGGTGACAATGACTTTTTAGCATGGCACATGTGTTTGGACGAGTCCTAGCAGTATTTTCACAGTAATTGGAGGTCAAAATGAGTTGCAGAGGCTCATGGTGTCACCAGAAGGTTTAGGAGGGTTTTACACTGTAAACGGGTGAAAAGAGAAAAAAATAAGGTTTGGGCTTTTGAACGGTAAACGGTTAATTTTTTTTTTTTTTTTAATTTGGCACAAAGTGAATAGTGGATGGTTTTACCATACAGAGGGAGCGGTTTTGGAGGCTCATCGCACCGCTTTTGGCCGTGGGGTGGTTTTTCTGCAAGGGTACATGAGTTAACGTGGAAATGACACGTAACCATAAAGGGCTCGAGAAAAACCACGAATCTCGCATTCTCTCAGGCCTTTAAAGTTCGAAGGTCACGAGAGCGTGATATGGCTGAGGATCGTTGGATATGGGAGTGGATGATTTGATGGCTATCGTGCAGTGGAGTTGCACAGAAGACAGACGGTAGAGATTAGTGGGGCCCAGGGGTTAATTACAAAGGATTTGTAATTATTTTATGAATAAAGTGTGAGTTAGATAGATCACGATGGGTTTAATAAAAGTGGGACCGGGGAAAAATACAAAGTATTTGTAAGTTAAATAGGTGTTGGGAAGGGTTTATTAACCACACCGAGGGTCAAAATATGGGGTCTTTTTAACCACAGTTAATGTAGCAGTGTTAATAGAATACTGGAGGTGACAAAACTTAGAGTAAAGGGGTTTTGTGGGTTTTAAAGGTTTTGTCGTGAAAATGGTAAAAGCAGAGTTAAAGTTAAATGAAGCGGAGTGGGGACAAAACCTTGAGATAAGGGGTATTATGGGTTTTTATGGGTTCTTATGTTAGGAGAATTACAGGGGGAAAGTGTCTTTTTCAATGGGGAAATGAGTTTCACACTAGGGAAAAGGGGTTTTGAGTGAGGAAATGACCTTTGGAGGGTAATTTGCTAGTAAATTGTGTGAAACAAAGGGGCAAAGGTGAAAATGAAGGGAAAATGACATTTTCTTAGGAAATGATGGAAAAATGAGGAAATTAGTAAGTATGTAGTGGGGAATGAAATGAATGAGGGGAAGTTAACCAAATCAACTTGTGAACATCTTTTCATCTTCATAACTGCTCCTGAACATTGAAACACATGATCAAGCATAATAAATGTTCTTTATGCTTCTATCAACTTTTTTCTTCTACAACCTTTCTTCTACCTACCCTTTACTTACCCTAACCTTTTTTCTTCACTTAATTGGGTGCATTTAAGCTAGCAGACCCTTTCTTCCTTTTTTCTTTTGAAAAGTAAACTATCTAATTTGAATCTTATAACATCCAAGGGCTCAGATTAAACTGATGAGCTCCTTATTATTCTCTGCCTAACTACTGATTTGCCAAGATTAAACAGTTTGGCTAGATCGTCATTTTCTAACTATAAACATGAAATTTAAAGCATGAACTAGTCAAGGTTAAATAGTTTGACTATCATGGGTTGTGGCATTTATTACAAGCTGCACACAACCATTATTTTGCATAATAAAGTAAAAATTAGTGGCACTTGAACTTGCACACTTTCAAAGTTTATTTCTTTTTGTTTTTGTTTCTAACCTAACATTTTATTTTGCCTTCATTCTTTAGGGCATCTATCCTAAAATTTTCTTTGATTCGGACATGTTTATGAAAATATTTCCTAACATTTTTATTCAGTATTATTTTTTTCCATATCCTAGCTTAACATTTTTTGAAAAATATTTTCATTTTTTGACTAATTGATTCTAACTTATCAAAACCAGAAAATGCTACAAAATTGGCTCCAACTGGGGACTACTTTCTCCTGTAGAATGCAGAGAACCTGCAAATCCATGTGCCTTCTCCTTGGGCTATGGAGTCTTTTCTGTAAAAAATCACACTGTCAGCTTGAAAAGTAAAAGAAACCGGAATTTTTACAATGGAAGTAATGAAATATAGCTCAACTTCTCAGTAATGAATGTAATGTTTGAGAAACCTTCCATTTATAGGGTAAGTGGAATATAGCCCCTCAAGATTTTGTAGCACAAAAGTGTTGCTTCCCTTTACTTCAGCAATTGCTAAAGGTCCAAACCACAAGTTGTCAAACTCACCATGTTTTCCCTTTTCTTCTCTCCTCGAGTCCCATATTAGAACTAGATCACCTTCTTTGAAGTCTCTTTCCCTGGCTCTTCTGTCAAACAGGCTCTTCATTTTATTCTGATACTTTTTCAATTTGTGTTGAACTTCATCTCTGTTTTCATTTAGTTCAATAATCTAATTTATTCTCCTTGAAAAGTCATCAGGTTCATCTGCTGAATCCTGCAGGAATTTTAAAACAGGGAAGGCCAAATTGGTAGGGAAGATTGCATCATTCCCATAAACTAATTGGAAAGGATATTTTCTAGTAGATCTCTTTGGAGTAATTCTGTTTTCCCATACTACATAAATTAAATGAGAGTCCCAACTCTTTTAATGATCTGCTCGAGTCTTTTTGATTACCTTTACCAGACTTCTATTTGATGGTTCTGCAAGGCCATTACCCTGTGGGTAATATGGAGTTGAATGATGTAAAAGAATCTGATATTTCTAGCAAAACTCAATCATTTTAACACTAGAAAGAGATGCTGCATTATCAGTGGCAATTTGATTTGGGCAACCAAATCTAGATAAGATGTTCTCTTCAATAAATTTGATTACTACTGAATCAATAGCGTTTCTCACTGGAATTGCTTCCACCCATTTAGTGAAGTACTCTGTTGCATTGAGGATTCATCTATGCTGATTACTTGAAGTGGGATGAATCTCTCCAATAAAATCTAATCCCCATTGGCTAAATGGTTCTGAGACTATTGATGGAACTAGTGGAAGAGCTACTAATTTTTGCTTACCAGCAAACATTTGACAAGGAACACAATCTCTGACCTTTGATCCTACTAGTAAGAACAATGTTGGCCAATAAAATCCTCCCCTTAGTATCTTGTATGTTGTTGCTCTCCAAGCGTAATGTCCTCCACAAAATCCTGTATGAAACTGGTTAATGATTCCTTCAGTTTCTGATTCTGTTAAACATAATAACAAAATATTTAGTGGATCTTTCCAGTATAAATTTGCATTTATGATACAGTACTTGACTGCTTTCAGTTTAAGGGTTTTACACTGGCTTTTGGAGAATGATGCTGGACATTCAAAATGGATCAAGAAATTTACAATGTCTTGGTACCAATCTGACAATAGAAAATTTTCATCAATGTGTAAAGGGCTGATCTGATCTGAAGGTAAAGGTTCTTGTGGATTCTTTTCTTCAAGATGAAGGGTAGGTTCTTGTTGATTCTCCCCTTGTATCTCTAAAATAGAATTGATTCCGAGCACTTTATAGTTGGATTCAGCTAGAATCTTAGCTAATCCTTGGCCTTTTAATAGCTTTGTAGTTTTGATAGTTAGATCAAACTCCAGAATTTGAGTGATCCATCTACCTCTCTTTCCATCAGTGTCTTGTTGGGTTAAAACAATTTTCACAGCACTATTAGGAACATAAGCAGTAATAAGAGAATGTAGGACATACATCCTAAATGATTTCAGGGCTTGAATAAGGGCATATGCTTGCTTCTCAATTATGTTATACTTAAGCTTGACATCTCTCATAACCTTACTGAAAAAGGCTATGGTTTGGTCATGGGAATCTTCATTCTTTTGTAGTAGAACAACAACAAGGGTTGTTTCTGAGGCAAAGGAAAAGATACTGAATGGTTTAGTGTAATCAGGGTTGGCCAAGGTGGGAGCTTTAGAGATATATTTCTTGATTTGATCAAAGGCATGCCTGGAAGAGACACTCCATTTAACTTCATGATCCTTTTAGAGCATGCCAGTTATATCTTTTACAATCTCAGCATAATTTGGGATGAATCTCCTTAAAAAATTAATCTTTCCTAGAAAAGCTTGAATCTCCTTCTTGTTTCTAGGTAAGGTCAAGGTTTCAATGGTAGACACACGCTTGGGATCAATCACTACTACTTTTTTTGAAATTTTATGGCCCAACAATTTTCCTTCTTTGATAGCAAAGAGAGACCTTTTAGGATTCAATGATATTCCAAATTTTCTACACCTGTCAAAAACCTTCATCAAGTGCTTTAGATGTTTCTATAAGATTTAAAAAAAACAGTTATATCATCAATATAAATAACCACAAATTTATTTACCTGACCCACAAAAGCTACATCCATAGCTCTCTGAAATGTTTCCCCAACATTGGTTAAGCCAAATGGCATCCCGGCATACATGAATGTACCCCAGGGTGTAGTAAAGGTTGTCTTTTCTCTGTCTACTACATCGACATTTACTTGATTATAGCTTGAAAAACCATCAAGCATAGAAAGTCTTTGTGCTTTTGAAACCATTTGAAGTAATTGATCAATTTTGGGCAAAGGATAGTTATCTTTTATTGATGCCTTGTTCAAATTTCTAAAGTCCACAAAAGTCTAATTTCTCCATTATTCTTTCTAACAGGAGCTAAATTGGCAACCCAATTAGAATATCTAAGAGGGAGAATGATTTGGGCATCTAGCATTTTCTTAATTTCCTTTTCTACAGTTGGTAGAAGAGCTGGATTAATCCTCCTAAGTTTTTGTTGATAAGGAACTGCTTCTGGCTTTAAAGGAATCTTATGGTGTATTAATGAAGTGTCATAAGTGTTTATATTAGCATAGGTCCATGCAAAAACATCCTTATAAGTTTGAAGTAACTTAAGATATTGAGCTTTGATCTCAGGATCTAGAGATGCACAAATTTTGATGTATTTAATATCATCATTTGTTCCAATGTTAATTTCTTCTATATCATCTTGTGAAGAAATGGGCTGAGGGTTTCTAAGGACATCATTTTGGTCGAACAATTTTTCTAAAGGAATGAGGGTTTTGGGAATAAAATTGTTAGATAATTGAATAATGTCATGATCAGAAATTTTTGAATTGAAATTTGAAGTATCTTTTTCATTTGTGTTTTCATTTATTTTTGTTCTATCTTCACCAATTTGAAGAATTGAAAAATCATCTATAACTTGCAGAAAATATTTCAACTATTCATCATCTTCAAATAGTTGCCAGTGTTTTAGATTGTCTGGGATGGATGGTCTATATTTGACTTGTATTTAATAGAGTACGTTGGTTTGGTCAGGAATTCTAAATGCACTAGCAGAAACAGCTAAGGCATCTGCATGAATATTCTGATTTCTAGGAATATAAGTCAAATTAAAAGCATCAAAGGAATTTTCAAATGAATCCCAAACTTCATTTCGATAAGATCTAAGTCTAGGATGCTTATTTTGGAAAATGTTTCTCACTTGTTTGACAATAAGTTCTGAATCAGTAAAAACACTTAAGTTTTGAACTTTTAAGCTTTTGGCTAATTGAAGTCCCAAAAGGAAAGCTTCATATTTAGCCACATTATTGGTAACTTCGAAGTCGAGTTTGCATGATTGGTTGATATTTTCCTTTTCTGGTGAAAGCAAAACTATCCCAGTTCTTGCCCCATCTTTTGTACAAGAACCATCAAAAAATAGTTTCCATATATCAGTTTGATTTGGTACAAGACTTTCAATTACATCTTCAATTTTAACTTGAGTTTTATGTTTTTGGTTTGAAGAGAGTTGAAAGCAACCAAAATCCTGATCAATTGCATAAATAGGATGGTTCCTTGGCTGGTCAGTTTTTCAAATAGTGTACAAAAATCTTACCTCTCTATATAACCTTAGTTGTTCTCCCCCATAAACTGGAATAGTGGCATAAGACATATCCATCTGAAGAGTTCCCCCTAATTTGGCACAACAATACCTAGAAAGGAGCATTCCAAATTTGGGAGGGATATCTGTGACAACTATATCAAGCACTACACTTTTCACTGGAATTTGGGCAAGGGTGACTACTAAATCCTTGATCAATCCTAAGCAGGGCACCCGTTTAGAATCAAAGGTGTACAAGTCATGATAGGATCTAGTTATGTCAAGTTTCAAATGTTCCATGATAGCTTTTGGCATGAGGTTATGTGATGCTCCAGAATCAAGCATACAATTATATAACATGGAAATTTGTCATAAGGGTTACATAGAAAGGAGGCACTATCTCATCTATCATATCTGAGCTAGGACCAAAGACAACTGTTGGTTTTTCATCTTGAAAACTAATAATATCACCTTCAACACCAACCGAGGTGTTTTGTATCCATTTGGAGACTTGATTTTTATACCCAGGGTTTTTGGAAAGTTCTGAAAGTGGAATTGGGATTTTAACTCTTTCTAACTCTTTTTCAACATTAAATGTAGTCAAAGCATTTTTGTCATTCTGAGCAGTATCCGTTGACTGACTTAATGGTCGAATAACAGTTGTTTGAGTTTTAGCAGCTTTCGCATGGGGTTCAATTATTGGAGTCTCCTTACGAGGTATTCCAGGGTAGGGTCTAGGCCTAAGATCATATCTCTTGTTCAACTCTGCAATTAAAAATTCAAAGAAGGCATGGTATTTAGAAACCTGTGAGGATTCTTGATCTTCTTGAACTTGATTTTGTTGTGAGAGAGGAATCATAACTGTTTGATTAGAAGAAGTATCCATGTTATTGATACCTTCAGTAATAGTCATAGTATTGTCATCAGGTTGCTGGTCATCTATCAGTAGAGGAGTGGGAACCTGCTGATCATTACTAGGTCTCTGAAGAATTTGTAATTGTGGATTTTTTTATACTGACCTTGATTTTGATTTTGGGGTCTAGTAACCATTGTTGAACTATCCTAGGTTGAGTCTCAATCTTGGAAATTCTATTAGATATATTTCTAAGAAGATAAGTTATTTCATCTATTTTAGAATCTTCAGTTTTATTCTTAGAAGAATTAGAGGAACTAGAGGATTCTTGAATAGATTTGAGTTTTCTTTGGGCCTTTTCCTCTTTAGCTTTCAAGGAAGTCAAAGCAGCCCTATTTTCTTCCACCTCTATAGCATTTATTTGCATGTCTTCAAGAGTTCTTGAAGTTCTTTCTCTTAGCATTACAACAAAATCATCGCCAAAGGCTTTAGAAAACCTAGACTTAGCTGCTGTTATAGGGCGTTTACAATCAGGGGGCATCTTATGATAAAGTTTGTTGAATCTTTTGATGAAATTTGATACAGGTTCATCAAAATTTTGTTTAAGTTCTTCAAATTCAGTCAGAAAGTAAAGAGGATATTTCTTTACACCCCATTGGTTTTAAATATGTTTGTAAGCTCTTCCCAATTTCTAATGGAATTTACAGGTAACTACCTAAACCAGATTCTTATATTTCCTTCAAGTGACTGCGCAAACAATCTCATGTAAACGTTTTATTGTTCAATATTCATGTTGTCTACAAAGTCTAGAAAATCCTGAAGATGGTCTTCAGCTGTGGGACCAGTTTCTCCATTATACCTGGGAAGGTATTTCAAGTAACCAGCTGGAAATGCATCAAGGTTAGCAGGTAAGACTAATGCTGCATATCTAGCTTGTACAATAGGTTGGAATGTCATAGTGGCAGATGGTGTATGAGGTGTTTGTGTGGATGATGAAGAAGAAGAAGATGAAAAATATGAAGAAGAAGGTGATTGAGGGGGTGTATGACTATGAGGAGGTGAAGAAGGAGGGGATCTCCTGAATGACTTTAAAGGAGTCTTAAGAACTAACTTTGGGATCTATGGAGGAATACCCTCTTTTGGCTCAAAGAGTGGATTTGAATATATATTGATTGTCTCTTCAGGTTTTTCAGAAGTAGAAGCTTCAAGTCATTCAGAAGTGGAAGGAAATGAATAGGTGGTAGGGGATATGAAATCTATGGGTTAGTATTCAGGTAAATGAACACCTAAGTCAGATTCAGTTTTAGGTGATCCTGGTGGTAGTGGGTGTTCTAGATGGTTTTTAAAAAAATGAATGAAGAAATTTGAATCTAAGTCAACTCCCCTATCTAATAGTTCAGAAACCCTAGGAGGTATTTGTGTCATATCAGGATTAGATGGAATATTACTAAAAGGATCAAATGATTCTAAATCTTCAGGCTACAAGGCAGAAGAGGAAGAGGAAGATGGTTGTTGTCTCCTTTTAGAACTTGTTTTTCTCAGAAGTTTTTCAGGGTCTGACAGAGGATTAACTATGTTAGATTCTGAATGAGATTTGGTGTGCTTAAAAGGTGCCAGTTTGGGCTAGTGGAGTCGTTAGGTGAAAGATTTTAACCTATCTAGACCTTTAATTGCCTTAAAGGAATAGAACGAATATCATTTTCCCAGGAAAACTTAATGGAATAAGAATACCCGGCAACAACGCTAGACTGATGTTGTACCTATGAGATAATAGTGGTCATCTATCAATGCTAGAGCATCTAGGATAATTTTTTTGGGGGTTTTTGTTTAAGTTTGGAAGACCAATGAATAAAATAGATGTAACACTTTAATGTTTAACCTTTTGAATAATATTAATCCCAAAGTAAATGGTTGCTATAAAACTTTACACCGTGAGATAGCTTGAATAGTGGTGAGTTGAAATAAAAAATAGTATGATTATGAAAATTTTCAGACAGATAATTGAATAATCATTAGTATGAAAACCTCTGACCTATGTTTAGAAGGTTCAAGAGAATATTCTTATGATTACAACAAGATGCTGATGATTTATTCATTAAGAGGGAACTAATTAAACAAACAGTTCATTAATCCATTATCTTTAATGATTATCACTTCAGGAGCTTATAGGAGTAAATTGAGACACAATTATTCCTACTTAGGTATCTCTGTAAGACATAAGAATATGAAGAAAGACATAATGTGTAAATTGGAAAAACTTACAGGAAAACAAAGTGTGTAAAACTAAATTCAGAATCCTCTACTTTGTATTAAGGGTCCAGAAAAGTCAAGTACATCAAGTGTTTACAAGTGCTTCATCAAGGTGCGGTCTTCTTCAAGAGTGCAGTGCTTCTTCAATGGTCAACCTGGTTCAATGGTGAATAGTGAACCCTTAATAACTCAAGAAGAGAGTTATTTGTACAATAGTAGAACTTAAGAAAATATCCTAAACTTTTTTTACAAAAATAGGAAAAGGAAATATCTTCCTGCAAGAAGATAGAGACAGTTATTGAATTGTTGCTTGTTGTCCCTATTATTTAGGTTCTGTTGGATTTAGTCTTTGATCTTCTGCCCTTTAAGCTGCTTGGTAGTTTGATCTTCACACTGGTACACTTTCATCTGATACTCTTTGACCTTGATGACCTGTCAATATCATTTACTGTGCCTTTTTACTTTATTGTACATTTCAAGTTTTTACTATATATTTCAACAGTAAATCATTTAGTTTTTACATGTCTCAGCATCAGGTAATTTGGATATTGATCATCTGTTTGTCTTTTACTGTGTAAATTGCTCTGTGCATAATGACCTCTTTCTATATAAATGACTCCTTTCTTCTCTGCTGCATGGAATCTTTAAGGAAAATCATTCAAATTCATTTCTTGAGAATCTGTAACAAACAAGTTTTCTATATATAAAAACCGTTTATCTAGTCTTGTGGTCTTCTGCTGATCACCTAAAAATATAACAATTTGTTAAGAAAAACATAGGCTTGCAGGAAGGTGACAATGGCTTTTTAGCATGGCGCATGTGTTTGGACGGATTCCTAGCAGTATTTGCACGGTAATCGGAGGTCAAAATGAGTTTCAAAGGCTCATGGTGTCACAAGAAGGTTTAGGAGGGTTTTACACTGTAAACGGGCGAAAAGAGAAAAAATGAAGGTTTGGGCGTTTGAACAGTAAAAAGTTAACTTTTTTTTTTTTTTTTAATTTGGCACAAAGTGAACAATGGATGGTTTTACCGTACGTGGGGAGCGGTTTCGAAGGCTCATCGCACTGCTTTTGGCCGTGGGGTGGTTTTTCTCTGAGGGCATGCAAGTTAACATGGGAATGACACGTAATCACAAGGGGCCTGAGCAAAACCACGTAATTTGTGTGCATGATCCTTGATTGGTAAATTTCAAGGCCCTCTTCGATCTATGTAGGCTTTGTATACAGTGCTAGCCATAGCACTCAATATGTAACTTCCACTGTTTGGGTCATATTTTCTCCCACCAATGAGATTGTGATTTCAAGGGGCATTTTCTTTGCCTAGTCACCGAAAAATTGGTAGAGTATAGTGCCGTTATTGGGTTATCAACTGAGGATATTTCCCTTGGGATCCCCCACTTGGTCATCCAACTTGACTTGCAACTTGTAGTATCTTAGATTAATTGTGTCTATTATGTGAGGAATCTTGAGTTACTTCATTATTATTTGAGGGACCTACGTCTCTTTGAACTATCCTTTGATTATTTTTTTATTGACATATTCCAAGAGGCTACAATAAACTTGTTGATTCATTGGATAATTATGTGTTGGGTTGGAATTTTTCACATTAAGAATTTACATGATGCACATAAAAATAAACTCATAAAGTACACATCATTTATAAAACACACAATATAAGCCATCATATTTTATTAACAAAGTTTTTACATCCAAAACATGGGTACATAGTTCAAAATTGGGTGTCTGAGGCCTAGACTATAGAAGTCGAGTACATATGCTAGATACTAAAATAACCCTAGGAGTAATACTATCCAAAGTCAATCATGCTCATGCAAGCACAACTTGATGCATATAATTCGATGTAGGAGGCCTCAATGGTGAGTTGAGTGTACCCACATGGTGTGCCTTTGAAGGTGTGGAGGGATGTCAACCATCGACATAGATGATACTCCTTTTGTATGTCCCTCCATATTGCGGGTGAACTCTTGCAACTTATCCATCGACATCGACGAAAATCCTATTGTAAGTCCCTCCACATTGCGGGTGAACTCTCGCAACTCAACACGCTCTTCTCCCTCCTCCTCCTCTTCAGAAACTTATCAAGCTACTTGTGTTGGTACTCCTCTATGGTGGAGAGGTGATTGGCCTGGGGGATGTGCTAGTCCCATGTCTACATATCATAGATATGAAATTTTAGTGACTCTGTACTGATGAAAATATCCAAAAAATAAATATAAAACACTCAAAACCCCAAAAACATTAAAAATATTAAAATGTAAAACATTCCTACAAAGGGTACTCCACTATGTTTTGGGAGACAAGATAAGGTCTAGATTCTATCTGAAATATGTACCCTTGTAGGCATAATGATTAACAAAAAAATGATACCCTTCATCCATATAAATTATGTTGAGTTGAACTAATGCTCACTAGGGGCACCTTTTTGCCTAGACATTAGGGATGTCCATCTGCTCATAGGAGGAATCCTAGGATCAAGGTCATCCTCAAACTTTGTTTGGGGCCTCATATTCGGAACCCTCTCCAAGAAAAAAGATACCATTATGCTCCCATATCCAAAATATTTTAGTTACCCTCTCTTTCATTGGTTAAGATGATCTTTAATTTTATCTAATATCGATTCTCACCAATTAAACAAAGTTGGCTCAAGAAATCTGATTGCTAGCTCGATTGTCAAGTGGGGATGTTACTGATCCACTAACATGAGTGATGGTGGGGACAATTGTCTTCAGGGTTAGGTTGGATGTATCCTAAATGGTTATTTTATAGTCCACACTTTGTGCACCTTTCCTACAATTTATATATACATAGTCTTCTACACTCTCCTCTCTACTGATCCTCACCCCACCCACAACTACTAGGCCCCCCTTGCTAAAAAACTAGTAAATAAATATAAGTCTTCTACTCCATCCTCATAACCTCTTATTGCATAAAAAATTGTTCATTGTTTGGATCTGACCATTCTATTAGTTTCCACAACAAGCAGACTTGCCTTAACATACTTGATACTTTGAATAATTTCAATAACCAATAATCTGTAAGAGCCCTGAGGGTTGGAGCATGAGCCATATCTTATATATCATTCATTAGGTGCTCTCCCTCCCTCCACTTAGGCACTATGAAAGCCTTCACATAAAAACATTGCCAAAACCCTTAGTTGATAGAGAACATAGCAAAAAACACATGAAATCCCTAGGTGAAATCTTGCAAATTTAAAGTTTTTTTTTTTTGGGTTGCAGATGTTAGCTTTCCATAGGGAATACAGGTGTTGGACATAGATTGAATGGCCACAATATGCAACTGTGCCTAAGATCACTGAGATTTCTAGCAACGAATTCACATCCATGTGGCTAAGCCAATTAGGGCTAAAATGTTTGCTTGAAATTTTGATTGAGGATCGCAATGGAATTTACTAGTGGAGAGTATAGGGCATAAATGCTTACCTGGTGCAGACAGTTCTCCAAAATACGATTGGAAACTCTTGTAATCTCCTTCCTAAGGTTGAAAGAAAAATGGTGATTCCTCTTCTTCTCTCTATTTCTTCCCTTGCAAATGACATAATGAACAATGAGGATGTGTGTTTATGATTTTAAAGATTTTTTTTATTAATATTGGGAGTATTACCTTTTTTTTCTTTTTCTAGGGTTAGGGTTTTGTATTATTATTATTATTGTTCTAATGACTTTCTTTGCAAGAGTGTAGGATTTTTTATTAGCATCTCTTTCGTAGATTTTTTTTGTGGTTGCATAATGACAATGGGCATGAAGTTTGTTTTCTTTGAACTTGGAATATAGGGGTGTGTCTCATATCACCATATCCATTACATTATTGACTGTCATTGCCACTTTGATTTTTCCTTAGGTTTGACCCTGTCAAGCTATGTTATTAGCTCATCTCTCTTATGCACGTCATAACTTGGCGGTAGGTATTACTTGTACATGTATGCCCTAGTTTACCACCTATATTTTGAGTTGGTGTCCATGCAATGCTTATTTATTTCCTTTTCATAATTACTCCTTTTGACCTTCCATGACTTATAATCTTAGCCTCATTTTCTCTTCTTCATCATCTTTTGGCCTTACCCTGGGAGGATTCCACACTTTATATACCTTGTGATTGTTGCATATTTTTAGCCTATATTATGCATGTTGATAAGCTTTGGTTTCACTTTTCCACCATTTTCATCTTCTACTTGGCCTATTGCTTTCTTTCACTTGGTGTTCTTACTCTTTCCTAGAGGGGCTGCTATGATGAGTGCTATTATTTTCTAGCCTCTTTTCCTCCTTATGCTTAGGGTGGTTCCATTAGCTTGGAACTAGTTTCTACCCTTTGTACCACTCATTACTCTAGGAAGAGCTTCCTTTGTGTCCTTCTTATTATTATTAAACCTTGAAAAGAACCGAGTATCCTTTTATCTATTTTTTCAGCTCATTAAAACTAAATGAAAAAGGAACTATTGAGCATGCTTATCTTATCTTTCATTGTCAATAAATAATGAAGTTGACTAAAAGAGAAGGTAAGGGGAATCATCTACTTGTTTTACTAGTCAAAATGGTAGCGCTAATCATGTCACCCTTGAACATGCCACCTATTTGAGTAATTACCTCACAACTGGGTTTTAGTTTATCTAGGAGTCGTACTATACATATGAGTTGAGTCTACTCCTATGGCTAGGTACTCTTCCAATCATTATGGAGTGTGCTTCTTGCACGATATCATGTGGTGCTCATTAGTTAACACTAACAAGTCCATTTTGTGTTGCTTCATTATGTGTTCAAGGGAAGTCTTTGCCTAAGTGAGCCATTTGCAGTCCTTGTTGACATTTTATTGTTGGCCATCCTTGAGTCAGTTGTACTTCATCACTTCATGACATCATCCATTCACATCACCTCTTAGTTTATTCTAGATCGATTGATTGGAGATACATCAAGGACCTCGTTCGATGGATATTCTCCTATCGACTTCAACTCATTATCCAAGAGATTGATCTAGGAATCAATAGTACCTTAGAGCTTGCATATCTTAGTGACAAGCTTCCTCATGATTAATAGTGGGTTTACATCATTGACTCTTGATCGGTCAAGTTTGTGAGTGTTCAACATCATCTCACTTTTTCAAACTTAGTGAACTGTGCTAGGTACCTTGGGGTTCATTTTCATCATTAGTGGGCTCTCTCATGTCTATTAACGATACACCTCATTGACTGGTAATCAAGCGGCTTATTTTGTGTTGAACATTAACACATCTATTTGCATGTTGTAGATTCATACCATCGAGGTTGTGTAGAAGACCTTGGATTAGGGACATTTCACTCTTATATTTCACCCTTCTTAGGTTGCGTTGGATTTATGTATCATTTATGTACTTTGAGGACTACTTTGGGGAATTTATCTCTTTTATGTGTCCATAGTCCTATTAATGTATACTGTGACAATGATCTACACTGTACTTTATAATGGCTATGACATTTCTAGTATGTCACATAGATGCACTATGTATTGTTTGTGGTCATGTTCTAACATTTCATGTCATGGATCCATAGTGTATAGTTGGTGACCATGTTGAGTTTCTCTTTATGACCGAGCATGGGTATGCCCACCTCGAGGATGTTATCAGCAAGGTTGAGACTTCAACACTTGAGGTATTCTGATTCAAATCTGCAGTCTTGGATCCTTCCTTGCATTTTGAGCTTTGAGTTTTGTTGTAATGCATTTCGGTCATCAGTTACTAATATGACCTCATGCATTAGGGGGCATCTATTTTCGGCCTATTTTCCCACCTTTGAGTCAGTTGCAATCTTCCTTATACTATTTACCCTTTTACATAGATTGTACCCTTGTTTATGAGCTTTTTTTTGCATGGGAATTAATTAGCCACAAGTAATATGCTACCTCATATAGTTCTCAATGTATAATCTAGGTTGCAAGTGTCATCTTAGTCCTTTACAACTAACTTTTTATTTGAGTTTTCTCTAGAATTATGCATTCCCTAGGAGATCAGATTGAGGGATTACCTTTATGAATTGGCTATGGAAGAATTATTGTGGAGTTTTCCTAACTTCTCTTCCCCCTAACCATCTGGATTCATTCTCCCAAGGAATCCTAAAGGCATATATCATACTTGTCTCATTAAAGGGTCAAGCTAGTTTTGGAGTGAGCGTTTGAGTTTTGTTGTCAATATTATAGTCAGAGTGGGTGGCTAAGGAGATCATGTTGTTAGGTCGAAGGAGAGGTGAATCTTGTGTTTGGGGTATATTAATTATGTATCTCCATTTTGATTTAATACAAAGTGATTCTCTTCCATTATATCATTGATGATCTTATGCTATTGATATGTTATTCATATTACTCATGTTATTTATAGATCATTAATGATTACTATGCTGGCATAATTTGTAGGAAGTTTGTTGGGTAGTTGCATTGGTTGTTTTGTGTAGGTATCTAGGTTAAGACTTGGGAGCTAACAAAGATTTGGTGACCCTCAAGCTGGCTGCAACAACAAGGACTAGGATTTTGCGAAAAATATGGTAACTCTTGTCCCTCTTGTTTGTCGAATCTTGTTTGCATAGATAAGGAATTTCTTGTTTCACTTTATACACAAACGTGTATGTTTGGTTATCCTTGGGCAAGGATCATGGAGCAATACCTCCTTGTAGTTGTGAGTTTTCAGTTATAATAGAGTACACCATAGAGTTCCGAAATATTTCCATAATGTTAGGTATCTCCCAAGAAATCCAAATGTACTCCTCAAGTATCTAGGGGGTCTAGGGGGTCTACACAACCATATGTGGAAGAAAGTGATGTTGTTAAAGCCTAGACCAAAGGATTTTTATTGTGTATAGGAACAATACCTTGATAACATAGGCCTGAAGAAAGGGAAATCAATTGGATCGAAGCAGAAGGAGCACCGATGCGCTTCTAAGGAGGGGAAGAAGAAGTAGAATGAGGGAAAATGGTTGTTGATTTGAGCAACCAGGTTGAAAGAAAATCAGACATGGATGACAAAATAGTTTGTATGTCACTACATAAAGAGGTGAATCTGAGTAGTATTCAACAATAGGAATAAAAATAAACTACCAAACATAAATATGCAATTCAAGAAGACAAAGGTTGATGCTTTGTTTGACTTAGGATCACAGATGAATCTCATCACATCACAACAAAGTTGTTCAACGAATTGGGATTGGAAGTTCATGATCATCTAAGCCCATATCCATTGGGATGGGTAGATAAAGATGTATATTTAAAGTTAATAAAATAGTACAAAATTAGATTTTCTATTAGTGCTAATTTTATTGATGATGGCATACAATGCTACTTGGGAGGAGCATATATCACATTTGACACAGGTGTTGGAGAAATTAAAGAAACACCAATTCCTAGAAAATCTCAAGAAGTGTGAGTTTACATAATAGTCTTTGGTGTATCTCAGGAGGAGCACCGAAGATAGATCTTGTGAAGATGGAGGCCATCATGAAATAGCTAGTTCTTACTAATGTTTATGAGGTTAGGATTTTTGCTGGGAAACACAGTACCTGAGGAAATTCAAGACTTATTTTCAGTGGTAGTAGCACTAGTCCACGCTAGAACAACAAATGGCAAGGGTTTCTAGTGGGGAAAGGGTTTACAAAGCGCCTTTGAAGAGTTGGAGAAGAAGATAATTCAAGCATCAATTATAGAAATACCAAACTTGTAGTGTCCCTTTGAAGTGGAGACAAATGTGAGTGGGTATGCTATGGGATCGGTTTGTATGCAAGGAGGAATGCTTGTATGCTACCATTCTGAAGTATTTCATGGTGAAGTTATTAATTACCCTACCAATGACAAGGAGCTCTATGCCCTGGTGTAAGCTGTCAAGAATTGGAAGCACTATATGATGGGAAAGGATATAATAGTCCACAAAGATCACTAGCCACTACAGTACCTAGAAGCCCAAAGTAAGCTAAAATGGACCAAGAATTACAAGTGCATGGGGTTTCTACAACAATTTCATTTAGTGTACAAGAAGGGAAACAAAAAAATGTTGCCAAACATGATTTAAAGCAAATTTTATGCACATGGAGCCACTCACCCATGATGCATAAAAAGAAACATATTCAAAGGATGAGGACTTCAAGGAGGTGTTTCAATAGTTGCAGAGTTAGAGTCATGTGCATGATTGCAAAAAAACCATTGACTATCATCTCCAGGATGGGTTACTATACAGGTTGGATAAGTTATGTGTTCCTAAAGGTGTTTGATTACATCTAATTAGAGAGACTCACACTTCTAAGGTTGCAGAGAACTTTGGTGGAGGTAAGATAATGAACAACTTGTAGAGGTATGCGTATTGGCCTAATATACAAGAACATGTAACTAGGTTCATATGAGGATGCATGATTTGTTGTACTAGTGAGCCTAGTAACATGAAACATGGTATATATAATCCCTTATCTATGCCCACTCATTCTTAGGAAAGGATTTCCATGGACTTTGTGGGAGGTTTACCAACAACTAGGAAGGGACATGACTACATGTTCGTGGTAGTTTATAGGTTCAACAAGATGTGTGTTATGATGTGCTATAAAAATACTATCAGTGGGAAAGAAGCAACAAACTTGTTCATTGGATAGGTTTGCGTGCACTTTGAAATACCAAGGAGCATTGTTTCAAATAGGGACACAAGATTTCTTAGTGCATTTTGGACTACATTGTGGGAGAATATGGGCACAAAGTTAAAGAGGTCTATAAAATTCCATCCACAAATGGATGGGTAGACAAAATTATGTTGATTTGGAATAGCATTAGATGTTCTCTAGCCATGAAAATTGGTGGAGAGGCTAAAGCACATGAGCTCTCCAATATCCATAAAT
Organism: Pinus tabuliformis; assembly: GCA_031772625.1. NCBI lineage: Eukaryota > Viridiplantae > Streptophyta > Pinopsida > Pinales > Pinaceae > Pinus > Pinus tabuliformis. The sequence continues at coordinate 550,142,694 of CM062805.1, read as the reverse complement.
GGTTTGGATAGATTCTAAATAGTTTGGGAGATATTAAAATAATTAATATTTTTAATGGAGTCCCTACGTCTAAACTTAGGAAAAATAAAATGTTAATGTGTATTAATATAAAACTGTGTTAGAATGGTCCAAAATTCATGGATCAAGCCATAATTAATCTTATCCATTGATTAGGGACTTAATCTCGATTGTTGAATTGTCAACGAGAAAAGTATAAAATGAGGCTTGAGGGTCACTTAGAGAACACACCAGATGATCAGTCATTCTATTCTCTAGAGTGGGGTTTGCTAAGAGAGATAGAATCAGTGATCAACAGTGAGGGGCAATGAATACAGAAGTAGAGAGGTAGAGAGGGTACTGAGAGAATCAACACAGAAGTCGGGAGAGAGGGACGCAGAGCCAGCTAGAGGCCACACAGAGCTAGCTAGGGCCCACGCAGAGGTAACCAAGAGCTGTGCAGTGCCTCAGAGAGCCAGTGTGGGTGACATAGAGGCTCTAGAGATTGATGTAGTGCCTTCAAATGCTGATGCAGGGGTTATTTTGCTGACTCTAGGCTGATGCAGGGCCAGGAAGGGTTGACGTACTCCCTAGAGGAAGACACTGGGGTTTTCGTGGGGTAGATTGGCACTGGGAGCGGTCGGAGTGTTTATCCGGGATTTCAGCTGGAATATCTGCTTCTGAATAGAGAGGTATTACTGTCGAAATTATTCTCTGTTGGGTGAGCTGGTTTTGGCATCCATATTGTATTCAGAAGCTACATAATTATAAAACCCTCAAATAGCTGCACTGGTTTTCCCACATTGGGTTTTTCTGGGGATATTGGTCCAAAAACAATGGTGTGACTTGTGTGCTTGTTTTGTTTCCTTCAGTTGATGATCTATAATGTATTGAGCATGTAATTGTATTTATTTTTAGTATTTACATGGTAAATAACTTGTTAATTAATCACAACAAGTAGGCAGAAATAAATTAGAAAAGTACATGAAGGGTTTCTAACAGTTAGACTTAGAAATTCCAACATGGTATCAGAGCCTGGTTGTAGATCACAGGAGAATTGAGGACAACATCCAAGCAAAGCAGCAACAGAAAATAGTTGTCTAAAGTGATAAAAGTTGTTCCTAGTAGAGAAGCAGCAAGGAAGGGGTGATGCAATGCCTGTCTCATAAAGTTTGAGCCGAGAAGAGGATCAACATAGTGGTAGAGGGGAGCAGAATCGACCTATGCAGTGCTTGGTCATCTTTCTCAGTCAGGAAAGATTGATGCCCATGGCCAGGAGGTATGAATTTTGTTGGTGTTGGGATTGCGCAGAGCCTAGAAGATCTAACCTTCAGTTTGTTGGGGCTCAGGAGGCTGTGGGTAAGTTGCAGAGTGAAGTTGGTGGGGTACTGTAGTCAGAACATTACCTAACAGGGAAAGACCAAGGAGGAGGGAGTTTCTATCGAGAATTTCTAGCCAAGAAATTCAGATTAGTGGTGTAGCTACACTAAGGATCAGAGTGGGGGCATCTTGACATTAGCAGAGGGGTTTCTAGGAGGGAAATTGAGGCTCAGAGGGAGTCACACCGAGAACTTCCAGAAGGGAAGTAGAGGAGCAGCGAGATGGTAGTGAATAGGGTAAGAGACTAGGAGAGACTTGACAGAGCCTCAAACTTTGTAGTCTGGAAGGCCAAAATCTTATCTGTTCTAGACAGGAACTGTCTCAAGCAATTCACCTTGAGGACAATAGTGGTCCCAGTTGACCTGTCTAATAATGATAAGTATAAGGATGCAATGGTGAGGGCCAAGAGCATCATCCTTGATGGGTTCAATGACCATGTAGTACCACACATTGCCGAGAAGAATACGGAAAATGAGATGTGGGAGGCCCTAAAGAATTTGTATCAGCATACTTCTGTGCAGAGGAAGATGCTACTAGAAAATTAGTTGTGGTCATACCAAATGCAGAATGGAGAATAGATCAACCCCTTATTCGGTCGATTGAAGGATATCTGGGATCAACTGACTTCCATAGGGGCCAAACCAGATCAAGAATTGATGGTGAGAACAACCCTAAACACAGTCTCAGAATATTGGGAGGTGTTTGTCCAGAGCATACTAGGTAGGGCAACCCTTCCAGATTGGGAGGAAATGTGGGCGATTCTTCACCAAGAAGAGATCAGAAGGCTAAGCAAGGAGGGAAGCAGCAGTAAGGGGATCAGAGTCAAGAAGGAGGAAGAGGAGGATGTTGCCCTAGCATCTGAGGGAAAGCAGGAGAAACGAAAGAAGAAGGACCTTTCCAAGGTCAAATGCTTCAACTGTGGGGAATTGGGTCACTATGCGAGCTAGTGTTCGAGGAAGAAGACCAAGGGAGAGGCTTCCGAGACCAAGGCTGTGCCAGCATGGGCGAAGAAGGAATTGGAGACAGATGATGACTGTGCCATGAGTGCTCACACACCACATTAGTGGAAGTGGGGAGACATCATGCTCTAGTCAGAAGGACTACAAGCAATGAGGGGCAGGATCCTCGAGGTGCCCAACCTCTTGGATTATACCTTGCTACGGGAGCCCTGAAGAGGAGTAGCAGGACTGGCAAATGTAGGTAGAGATGGATGTGGATGGAGTGACAAAGGGAGCTATAGTGCAGGAGTACTAGGACAACGTGAGGCAGCAGTGCAAGATGCACAGAGTTGCTGCAACAGCGCGGAGGTAAGAGAGGGAGCACTTGTTAGTGACAGAGGGAGATTTAGCATCAGGAGTGTTTCTAGCTTGACGAAGATGTCAGATTTGGGAGATGATCCGATTTAAACAGGAACGCAATAAATTACAGGAATAACCATAAATAAAAAGATGCAATGGAAATAATACTTCATTTCATTAATGTAAAATACTAAAATATGCTTACAAATATAAATGGAAATAAACCAACTAGGGCGATGGTAGCTTATCTCTGAGAAGATATGTGGAGGCTACATGCCTCTGAACTATGTTACAATGAGGCTCAAAGGCCTATTTATTGTTGAGAAATAATGGAAAACCCTAAACATCCAAAAACCTAACCTTGGGAGATGAAACGCCAAACTATGGGCCCCATTTTGGGTAAATTGGTACATCAACTTCCCGAAGTCGTAACTTTGGCATACGATCTCCATTTGACACACACAATACCTTGTTTGAAAGATCTATCCGAGGAATACAACATTGAGAAGAGAAACATTGGTCCATGGACACATGTTGCTCACAATTTTACCAAAAAACATCTTTAGGGCCTCAAAATGGCTCCAGAAGTTCATGACCCGAAAAACTGCTAAAAATAGTAAATTGTGCTACAATTAAGGAAATTGAAAAAATGAAAGAGACAGTTTTGGGGGTCCAAGTGGGATAGGTGGGTGGTTACTAACCTCCACCTAGATCATTCCTCCCCCCTTAGGAAGCAATAGTCCCCATTGCATTGAGTTCCTCCATCTATTGAACTTGGTCCCTAATGAGTTGTTGTACAATCTTTGATGTGTCTAGTGACGGTGGGAAGCATAGTCGAGGGCGGTCCACATTGAACACTTGGTGAAAGCGAAGGAATGAGCGAATGTTGTGCTCCAAAGCATTGTTTCCCACAACCTTGGTAATAGTGTAAGGACCACATCAGAGTGGTCGGAGCTCTAATGGGCTCTTGTAAGGCATTCTTTCTGCAAGTGCAACTAGAATTTTTCGCCCACTTGAAACTTGTGTGGTACCTAATGTTGATCATGTTGTTGCTTGTACTTGGCATTTTCCAGAATGGAGTGGTGATAGATCGACCCATTTGGTAGAGGTGTTCTGGAGGTCATACCGGACGAATGCTTGACCTGATAGTGCAACGGTACCCCCATGGGTGAGGGGAAGATGCATGTATTCCTCTGCTACAACTGCTACGTGGAGGAACCCTTCGCGAGGGTCATGGATGTGACGACGATATTCCCCTTACTTTGGGAGTGAACCAGATAGAAAATGAATTTCCTAGTCTAGGAGATGATCTTACTGCCTTTCTTAGCAGTGATCAAAGAGGTGGCGGTAGGTGGGGCTACCTCCAGTATCCTATATAAAGAATTACCCAAAGAAATAATAACAGCTCGAGGCCTTGACTCATACACAACATGTCGCCTCCATAAGTATGGTTGGACTAATAGTACATCACAAACATCAATAGGTGCAACATCACACAATACCTCATTTGTGAAGGGCTTGACGCTATAGGGAAGGCGACATTGTTGGTGGACTTGGAGATCTCGTCCTTGGTGAAGCCATTGGATGCTGCATGGTTGCAGGTGTGGTATGGTCGGTAGTCCCAGCTGCTTCATGACCTACGCTGAAATGAGGTTCTTTTGGCTCCCACTGTCAATAATGAATCGCAGCGGAAAACCCTTCACCCACATATGTGAGTGGAAAAGATGCTCCAACTCCTCTTGATCTTTGGGCTCATTCTTCTAGATCTTGGCGGTGGCAACAATGGCGCTATGCTTCGCATCAATGATTTGCTTCCCTTTGTCATTCCCCTTGTTGGGTTCTGACTCAGGGTTGGAACATGCATCTGATTCTGAAGCCTTCAACTCAGCCACCAGCGACTGCTTTGTTCGACACTCACTTGTGTTGTGAGTGGAACGCTTGTGGAACTCACACCACTTTCCTGTGTCCTTCTTTGACTTCTTGGTGTTGTTCTTTTCTTGTGGCTTTGATAGGTTGTCTTGGGTCACCCCGCCTTGGATTTTTCCTTTGTTCTTCGAATTCATAGATCCAAAGTCTTGCTTCTTTTGTTTAAACATCTGCTCGATATTGATAGCGTATCAGTATGTCGTGTCGAGCAAGGAGATGTTTAGGAACTCCATCTCATCCTTGATGTACCTGTGTAGGCAGCCGCAGTATTTGAGTACCTAATGCAACTCAGAATCCTTGATACCCAACTTTGTGCAAAGGGTATGAAAAATATTTGTGAACTCTGGAACATCTTGGTCCCTTCCCTACCACAGCGTGGTCCACTTTATGTATTTGACCTCATGTCTTTTGACAGGGTAATACTGCTCCTTAATGGTGTTTCGGAATGAATTCCAAGTGGGAGCGGCTGAAAACAGTGAGTTTTTACTTTCATCCTTCTGCTCGCAGTAGGTTTCCCACCAGTCGTTGACATGGGGGTGGCTTTGAGAAGAGAGAAAGTGATCTTTTGCTGGCAGGAAAAATCAGGAACAAAAAAATACCCTTCTAGCAGATTTAACCATTTATCTATGACATTTGCATCTATCTAACCCTCGAATATGGGGATTTCAAAATTAACTTGTACCTTAAAGGGTGTGGCGTTTCCAGAGTAGTTGTTGGAAGCTGATGTGTCGCCCCTGGGTAGCTGCTGAAGGACCTGGGCAAAGTTTTCCATCATCGTATTCCTTTGTCACTCGAGAGATTCTTCGAGCAAGATTTTGATAGGATCTCCTACCCCCTCATCTTTCTTTTCATCCGCCATGGGAGGTCATAGGGATTTGCGAGGCTAGTCTTGCAAAGGTTTGACCAGTTCAAGCCCTAACTCCTTATATCCCGACCTTGTTGGGGACATGCAAATAAAAACATAGAAATAAAGAAGACTGCTCTGATACCACTAATCCAGATTTAAATAGGAACACAATAAAGTACAGGAATAACCATAAATACAGAGATGCAGTGGAAATAATAATTCATTTCATTAATGTAAAATACTGAAATATGCTTACAAACAGAAATGGAAATAAACTAGCTAGGGCTATGGTAGCTTATCTTTGAGAATAGATGTGGCAGCTACATACCTTTGAACTATGTTACAATGAGGCTTGATGGCCTATTTATTGTTGAGAAACAATTGAAAACCCTAAACATCCAAAAACCTAACCATAGGAGATGAAACACCAAACTATGGGCCCTGTTTTGGGTAAATTGGTACATCAACTTCTCGGGGTCGTAACTTTGGCATACGATCTCCATTTGACACACACAATACCTCGTTACAAAGATCTATCCAAGGACTACAACTTTGGGAAGAGAAACATCAGTCAATTAACCCATGTTGCTCCTAGTTTTCCCAAAAATCATCATTTAAGGTCTCAAAATGGCTCTGGAATTTCAGGACCCGAAAAACTGCTAAAAATAGTAAATTGTGCTACAGTGAAAGGAAACTAAAAAAATTGAAACAGATAGTTGTGGGGGTCCAAGTGGGATAGGTGGGTGGCAACCAAAATCCACCTAGATCATCCCCCCCCTTAGGAAGCAATGGTCCCCATTGCGTTGAGTACCTCCATCTGCTGAACTTAGTTCCTCGTGAGTTGTTCTGCAATCTCTGATGTGTCCAGTAATGGTGGGAAGCACGGTCGAGGGCGGTCCACATTGAACACTCGGTGCAAGCAAAGGAATGAGGGAATGTTTTGCTCCAAAGCATTATTTCCCACAACCTTGGTAATAGTGTAAGGAACACATCGAAGTGGTCAGAGCTTCTGATGGGCTCTTGTAAGGTGTTCTTTTTGCAAGTGCAACTGGACTTTGTCGCCCACTTGGAACTTGTGTGGTACTTGATGTTGATCACATTGTTACTTGTACTTGACATTTTCCATAATGGAGTGGCGATAAATTGGCCCACTGAGTAGAGGTGTTTTGGAAATCAGATCAGATGAATGCTTGACCTAATAGTACAACAGTACCCTGTGGGTGAGGAGAAGATGCCTGTATCCCTCTGCTACTATTGTTGCGTGGAAGAACCCTTCGCAAGGGTCATGGATGTGGCAATGATATTCCCCTTACTTTGGGAGTGAACTAGACAGAAAATGAATTTCCTAGTCTGGGAGATGATCTAACATCCTTTCTTAACAGTGATAAAAGAGGTGGCGGTAGGTGGGGCTACCTCTAGTATCCTATATAAAGAATTACCCAAAGAGATAATAACAGAATGAGGCCTTGACTCACACACAGCATGTCACCTCCATAAGTACGATCGGTAGTCCTAGTCGCTTCACGACCTATGCTGAAATGAGGTTCTTTTAGCTCCCACTGTCAATAATGAATCGCAATGGTGAACCCTACAGCCACATCTGTGAATGGAAAAGACGCTCCAACTCCTCTCGATATTTGTGCTCATTCTTCTAGATCTTGGCAGTGGCAACAATGGCGCTAGGCTCCGCATCAATGATTTGCTTCCCTTTGTCATTCCCCTTGTCAGGTTCTGAGTCAGGGTTGGAACATGCATCTCATTCTAAAGCCTTCAACTCAGCCACCAGCGACTGCTTTGTTTAACACTCACTTGTGTTGTGAGTGGAGCTCTTGTGGAACTCACACCACTTTCCTGTGTCCTTCTTTGAATTCGTGGTGTTGTTCTTTTGTTGCGGCTTTGACAGGTTGTCTTGGGTCACCCCACCTTGGCTTTGTCCTTTGTTCTTCGGATTCACAGATCCAAAGTCTCGCTTCTTTTGTTTAAACTTCTACTCGATATTGACATCGTATCAGTATGTTGTGCGGAGCGAGGAGATGTTCAGGAACTCCATCTCGTCCTGGATGTACCTGTGTAGGAGCCGTAGTATTTGAGTACCAAATGCATCTCAGAATCCTTGATACCCAACTTTGTGCGAAGGGTATGAAAAATATTTGTGAGCTTCGCCACATCTTGGTCCCTTCCCTGCCACAGCGTGGTCCACTTTATGTATTTGTCCTCATATCTTTTGACAGGGTAATACTACTCCTTAATGGTGTCCCGGAAAGAATTCCAAGTCGGAGAGGCTGAAAACAGTGAGTTTGTACTTTCATCCTTCTGCTCGCAGTAGGTTTCCCACCAGTCCTTGACGTGGGGGTGACTTTGAGAAGAGAGAAAGTGATCTTTTTCTGGCTAGAAAAATCATGAACAGAAAAATACCCTTCTAGCAGATTTAACCATCTATCTATGGCATCTACATCTATCTGACCCTTGAATATGGGGATTTCAAAATTAACTTGCACCTTAAAGGGTGTGGTGTTTCTAGAGTAGCTGTTGGAAGCCGATGTGTCACCCCTGGGTAGTCGCTAAAGGATTTGGGCAAAGTTTTCCATCATTGCGTTCCTTTGTCACTCGAGGGCTTCTTTGAGCAAGATTTTGATAGGATCTCCTGCCCCCTCGTTTTTCTTTTCATCCGTCATGGGAGGTCATCGGGATTTGTGAGGTTGGTCTTGCAAAGGTTCGACCAGTTCAAGCCCTAAGTCCTTATATTCCGACCTCGTTGGGGACTTGCAAAGAAAAAAGAGAAAAAGGAAGCCCAGTTTGATACCACTAATCCGGATTTAAACAGAAACACAATAAAGTACAGGAATAACCATAAATACAAAGATGCAATGGAAATAATACTTCATTTCATTAATGTAAAATACTGAAATATGATTACAAACAAAAATGGAAATAAACCAGCTAGGGCGATGGTAGCTTATCTCTGAGAAGAGATGTGGTGGCTACATGCCTCTGAACTATGTTACAATGAGGCTCGAAGGCCTATTTATTGTTGAGAAACAATGCAAAACCCTAAACATCCAAAAAACTAATCCTAGGAGATGAAACACCAAAATATGAGGCACGGTTTGGGTAAATTGGTACATCAACTTCTCGGGGTCGTAACTTTGGCATACGATCTTCGTTTAACACACACAATACCTCATTAGAAAGATCTATCCAAGGACTACAACTTTAAGAAGAGAAAAATTAGATCAATTACTCATGCTTCTCCCAGGTTTCCCAAAAAATGTCATTTAAGGCCTCAAAACGACTTTGGAAGTTCAGGACCCAAAAAACTGCTAAAAATAGTAAATTATGCTACAATTAAGGAAATTGAAAAACTAAAAGAGGCAGTTGTGGGGGTCCAAGTGGGATAGGTGGGTGGGCACCAACATCCACCTGGATCATTCCTTCCCCCTTAGGAAGCAATGGTCCCTATTGTGTTGAGTTCATCCATCTGTTGAACTTGGTCCCTGGTGAGTTGTTCTGTAATCTCTGATGTGTCCAGTAATGGTGGGAAGCATGGTCGAGGGCGGTCCACATTGAACACTCGGTGCAAGTGAAGGGATGAGGGAATGTTGTGCTACAAATCATTTTTTCCCACAACCTTGGTAATAGTGTAAGGACCACATCAGAGTGGTCGGAGCTTCTGATGGGCTCTTGTAAGGCGTTCTTTCTGCAAGTGCAACCACACTTTGTCACCCACTTGAAACTTGTGTGGTACCTAATGCTGATCATGTCGCTACTTGTACTTGGAATTTTCCATAATGGAGTGGTGATAGATCGGCCCGTTGGGTAGAGGTGTTCCAGAAGTCAGATTGGACGAATGCTTGACTTGATAGTGTAACAGTATCCCTGTGGGTGAGGAGAAGATGCCCGTATCCCTCTGATGCTATTGCTATGTGGAGGAACCCTTCGTGAGGGTCATGGATGTGGTGACAATCTTCCCCTTGCTTTGGGAGTGAACCAAACTAAAAATGAATTTCCTAGTATGGGATATGATCTTATTACCTTTCTTAGCAGTGATCAAAGATGTGGCGGTAGGTGGGGCTACCTCCGGTATCCTATATAAAGAATTACCCAAAGAAATAATAACAACGCGAGGCCTTGAATCATACATAGCATGTCACCTCCATAAGTATGGTTGGCCTAATAGTACATCACAAACATCAAGAGGTGCAACATCACACAATACCTCATCTGTGAAGGGCTTGATGTTGTAGGGAAGGTGGCACTGCTGGCAGACTTGGAGATCTCGTCCTTGGTGAAGCCACCCAATATTGTATGGTTGCAGAAGTGGTATGGTCAGTAGTCCCATCCGCTTCACGACCTCTGCTAAAATGAGGTTCTTTTGGCTCCAACTGTCAACAATGAATCACAGCGGCGAACCCTTCACCCACATCTATGAGTGGAAAAGATGCTCCCCCTCCTTTGGATCTTCGGGCTCATTCTTCTAGATCTTGGTGGTGGCAATAGTGGTGCTAGGCTCCACATCAATGATCTACTTCCTTTTGGCATTCCCCTTGTTGGGTTGACTCAGGGTCGGAACATGCATATGATTTTGAAGCCTTTAACTCGGCCACCAACGACTACTTGGTTCTACACTCACTTGTGGTGTGAGTGGGGCACTTGTGGAACTCACACCACTTTCCTGTGTCCTTCTTTGACTTCGTGGTGTTGTTATTTTCTTGCAGCTTCAATGGGTTGTCTTGGGTCACCCCGCGTTGGCTTTGTCCTTTGTTCTTCGGATTCGTAGATCCAAAGTCTCGCTTCTTTTGTTCAAACTTCTACTCGATCTTGACAGTGTATCAATATGTCATACCGAGCGAGGAGATGTTCAGGAACTCCATCTCGTCCTAGATGTACCTATGTAGGCAGCAGCAGTGTTTGAGTACCAAATGCAACTCAGAATCCTTGATACCCAACTTTGTGCGAAGGGTATGAAAAATATTTATGAACTTCGACACATCTTGGTCCCTTCCCTACCGCAGCGTGGTCCACTTTATGTATTTGTCCTCATAGCTTTTGATAGGGTAATAATACTCCTTGATGGTGTCCTGGAATGAATTCCAAGTGGAAGCGTTTGAAAACAGTGAGTTCGTACTTTCATCCTTCTGCTCGTAGTAGGTTTCCCACTAGTTCTTGATGTGGGGGGTGGCTTTGGGAAGAGCGAAAGTGATCTTTTGCTAGCTGGAAAAATCATGAACACAAAAATACCCTTCTAGTAGATTTAACCATTTATATATGGCATCTGCATCTATCTGACACTCGAATATGGGGATTTCAAAATTAACTTGTATCTTAAAGGGTGTGGCATTTCTAGAGTAGCTGTTGGAAGCCAATGCGTCGCCCCTGGGTAGCCGCTGAAGGATCTGGGCAAAGTTTTCCATCATCGTGTTCCTTTGTCGCTTGAGGGCTTCTTCGAGAAAGATTTTGATAGGATCTCCTACCCCCTCGTCTTTCTTTTCATCCGCCATGGGAGGTTGTTGGGATTTGCGAGGTTGGTCTTACAAAGGTTCGACTAGTTCAAGCCCTAACTCCCTATATCCCGACCTCGTTAGGGACATGCAAAGAAAAACAGAGAAAAAAAGCAAACCACTCTGATACCACTGATCCAGATTTAAACAGGAATGTAATCAAGTACAGGAATAACCATAAATACAAAGATGTAGCAGAAATAATACTTCATTTCATTAATGTAAAATACTGAAATATGCTTACAAACAGAAATGGAAATAAACCAGCTAGGGCGATGGTAGCTTATCTCTGAGAAGAGATGTGGCGGCTACATGCCTCTGAACTGTGTTAAAATGAGGCTTGAAAGCCTATTTATTATTGAGAAACAATGGAAAACCTTAAACATCCAAAAACCTAACCCTAGGAGATGAAACACCAAACTATGGGCCCCGTTTTGGGTAAATTGGTACATCAACTTCCCGAGGTCGTAACTTTGGCATATGATCTCCATTTGACTCGCGCAATACCTCGTTAGAAATATATATCTGAGGACTACAACTTTGGGAAGAGAAACATTGGGCCATGGACCCTTGTTGCTCCCAGTTTTCCCAAAAAACGTCATTTAGGGCCTCAAAATAGCTCAGGAAGTTTAGGACCCGGAAAACTGCTAAAAATAGTAAATTGTGATACTATTAAGGAAACTGGAAAACTGAAAGAGATAGTTGTGGGATAGGTGGGTAGCCACCAACATCCACCTAGATCAGGAGATCAGTACTTACTTCTGAGTAACTGAGTTGCAATGCAGTAGTTAGCAGTGGCAGTTCTATGGGCAGCACGATGCAGCATGATGAGAGGGGTTGCAGTGCAGATGTAGCAGTGGTACTGGCAGGGCCATGGGCAGCAACACGGATGCAGAGGGAGATGTCATACAGATTCAACAATGGTAGTGGTAGGGCCATGGGTAGAAGTACATGATGCAGCAGTGCAGAGGATGTTGTGTAGCAGGCCTAACATTAGCATAGGGACCGATGTCGGATGATCAGGGTGATGCTCAGTGAGGAGTATTACTAGAGCATAGTCCTTGCTAAGAGGGAGTGTTGATTTGGGGTAGCATCAGATGTGATCTAGCCATGAAAATTGGTGGAGAGACTAAAGCACATGAGATCTCCAATACCCAGAAATGGTTTGGGAATATTCTAAACAGTTTGGGAGATATTAAAATAATTAATATTTTTAATGGAGTCCCCAAGCCTAAACTTAGGGAAAATAAAATATTAATATGTATTAATATAAAACTATGTTAGAATGATACAAAAGTCATGGATCAAGCCAGAATTAATCTTAGCCATTGGTTAGGGACTTAATCTCGGTCGTTGAATTGTCAACGAGAAAAGTATAAAAGCAGGCTTGAGGGACACTTGGAGAACACACTAGAGTGATCAGTCATTCTATTCTCTAGAGCGGGGTTTGCTAAGAGAGATAGAATTAATGATCAAAAACAAGGGGTAGTGAATACAAAAGAAGAGAGGTAGAGAGGGTACTGAGAGAATCACCGCAGAAGCTGGGAAAGAGGGATGCAGAGCCAGCTAGAGGCCACGCAAAGCCAGCTATGGCCCACGCAGAGGCAACCAAGAGTTGTGCAGTGCCTCAGAGAGCCAACGTGGGTGACACAAAGGCTCTAGAGGCTAACACAGTGCCTCCAGAGGCTGATGCATGGGTTATTGGGCTGACACGGGGCCAAGAAGGGCTGATGCAGTCCCTAGAGGCAGACACTAGGGTTTTCGTGGGGCAGACTAGAGCTGGGAACTGTTTATTGGGTTGTGTTATTCTTTCCACGACTAGCCGACGTAATGAACTAGGGAGTTAGAGGGGGGCTGGGTAGCCCCCCTCTACGGGGTTAGGGGTAGCGTCCTGGGAATTTTTTTTTTGGACCCTATATTAGGTTTGGCGAACCTACCTATGGTTTTGTGCATGATTTTCACACATGGTTTTTGGTCCATGGTTTTGGACACAATGGTTTTCGGTCCATGGTATTGGATGCTTCGGCATGTATAAATATGTATTGTAACATTGAAAGGAGCATAATGAAAAATCAAGCTAGTAGTCCCGGTTTTGGGATCCAGGGGGAGATCTATGTGTATATGTGTTTTATGTGTTATGCTCTCGCATTGTTTATTTTCTATTTTTTAGAATTCGTATGCATGTAATTTCTATACGGGGTTAAAACCTACACTGTCGGAGTGTTTATCTGGGGTTTCAGCTGGAATATCTACTTCCAAATAGAGAGGTACTACTGCTGAGATTATTCTTGGTTGGGTGAGCCGGTTTTGGCACCCAGATTGTATTCAGAAACTGCATAATAATAAAACCCTCAGATAACTACACCGGTTTTCCCACATTGGGTTTTTCCGGGGACATTGGTCCAAAAACAACAATGTCACTTGTGTGCTTATTTTGTTTCCTTCAGTTGATGATCTGTAATGTGTTGAGCATGTACTTGTATTTATTTTTAGTATTTACATGGTAAATAACTTGTTAATTAATCACAACAAGTAGGCATAAATAAATCAGAAAAGTACATGAAGGGTTTCTAGTAGTTAGACTTAGAAATTCCAACAAACTATTCAACAAGAGTTTGATGTAACTTTTGAGGGGTTACAATCAAAAGTATCCAAATATCTTGGATATAAATTTGGTATATATACAACGCTATTATGATTTAGCAGTCCACACTTTTATTGGTAAGCCCCCATTTGAAACTTGTTTTGGATATTTGTCACCTTCACCTTTGGATATTGCATATGGGCAGCAAGGAGGAGTAAGGTAGGAACCTACAAGGGGTGCCTAAAGGGTATAAATAATTATAGAAAAGATCGGGAAAATCCATATATAGGTACAAAAGACATTGTAGAAGTTGAAAAAAAATGTAAGGACAAGAATGATCAACACATAACAAAGAAGTCACTCAAAGTGGAAGACAAAGTATGGTTGTAGTTGAACAAGGATATGTTACAAGGTCCTGGTAAGAAAATTAAGGCTCTGCGCTATGGTCCCTTTAAGATATTCAAAAAGGTGGGAGATAACACCTATTGATTCATTATACCCCCATACGTGTATTTACTTAGTTGTGAATGTAGAGAGTTTGAAACTCTATTACCCTTCCATTTTAGATCAGGAAGAGGGACAAGTCCTACCTTCTGTAGAATATTTGTCACCACATGCCCAGGGGTAGCATGACCTTTCGAAGATTGGGTCGAAAGGAAAACTTCCAGGAAAAGCTAAATGGTACACCTAAGTGAAGGTGGAGGGGAAATTTTATCTCCTTTAGTAGAAGTTTTTTGGGACCAAAAGCCTCCCAAAATGGAGAGGTGTGATCCAGATAGGATCATTATATTAATTTTCATCCATATCAATGCTTTTAGAGTAGAAAAAGTGGAGGAACCAACTCAAAAGATCCTTTTTACTAGCAAGACCTAATTTGGAAAATTTGGGTTTGAATCCTTTTCGAGAGCATTTTGAGGCATCAAATGACATTTTCTAGGGGGAAGGGGAAATTTCTTTTTCATACGCAACCATTTTTTCTTATTCTGCACATAGAGACCTTTCTAATGACACAAGAATCATTTCAATCGAAGTCCGTATGTAAAGGTTATGCGACTCAGAAGTTGACCTTCCTATTTTTTCTACTATAATTTGAGATGATGTGATGTCAACCCTCCTACTCATATAAAATGGGATAGTCACGTGATCATGATGAAGAGGACTCCAACATATTCGATGTTGTAACTCTAGTTAAGACTTGAAGGAATCAAACCTAACCATTAGTAGGCTATTGGTTTGTGTTATAACTAGGCCACTAGGAGGAAAAGGGGTTCAATTATTTTCAAGTGCATTTGTTCCATAGACAAGTAGAGTTGCTGAGAGAGATAGGGAGAGAGAACACATCGAGGATTTGTGCATTGTAATATCCCATGAGCCACATACCTTACTTCTTTGTACTCAAAACCATTTTCTATTCAGAGAAAGAGAGCAAAGTGACTTCACCTTCCAGTTAGGTTTTCTCATGAAAGGGTTTCCCATGTTATATCTTGTGTCAATCATGGTTTGTGAGTTTTTATTTTGTTGCTCTATATTTTCTGCATAATTATAATATGCATGTATACACAATAAATAATAATTTACATGCATGTATACACAATAAATAATAATTTACATATCCAAAAATGTAAAGAGAAATAAACCCTCATAGTGTAGATGTCATATTTTAAAGTATAATTTATCACATTTGTTGTGATAAACTATCTAATGGAATATCCATAACAATTTACAGATTAGGGAGAGGGAAAGTCGAGAGAAGGGAGGAAACTGAGATAAGAAGAAATTAGACTTGGATAATGGAGTTTGTAGTTGGGAGGGTGTTGGATTGAGAACTCAGACACACTATGGTTGTGGTTGGACTTGGGCTCAAAGAGCTAAGGACCCTGCAGGTGTTATCTGAACTAGGAAATCAGATATACTTTCATATTCATTTGGGTAGTCCTAACAAAAACATTGCAATCAAGCCACTATAACTAGATATTTATTTTGTTATTGACAAAAATATTTATAAATAAATTTCTAATATATTACTTTTGTTATTTACATCATGTTGTTATATCATGTTATGTTTTTAATATATTAAAAAATTATAGACAAACTTATTTATATTTAGAAGAATTGGAAATAGATCCTTACACTAATGACACTAAAAAACATAGTGAATTATTTCTTAAAGACATGGTGAAGTAACTATCATATGAATGAATAACTATAGCTCATTTATTTTCTTCGTTATCCAATTTGATTTATTTTCTTCATCATCCAAATGGTCTTACAGACATGCATATTTTTATTCTTATTAATCTACTAAATTGAAAACTTTAACGATGGATTAGGTTATTAATTTTTTCCAAAATAAATAGCAGTTAGTTGATATAAATCATATTTATATATAAGTGGGTATGTATGTTTTTAAAAATTTTAAACTGGGGAAAGAAAGCATAATTTTAATTCAAGTACTACATTATTATTATTAATTTTTATAAATATGAATTTAATAATATGGTTTAAAATAAAAATAATTTAAAATTTAAAATTATTAATTTAAAATACAGCTCATCGCAATATAAATTTTAACACTTAATTAATTTTCCAACCAAAGTTATTGAAAATATTATCTTAATTTGATAGAATCAATATAATATAGTTGGAAAAACTATTCACTAAAATAAAATATAAAATATTGAAAATCTATATAATGTTTAGAAAAATTTAAAGCACTAATTGCATTGAGAAGTGTATTCTACAACCCAATATGAGGGTGATGCATAATTTCATCTGTATTTAATATGGAGTTGTGCTTTATATATATATATATATATATAAACAATGTCTACAGAATGAATATACATATTGCTTTAGTTTTAATTAAAAGTTCTATAAAACATCAATAGTTTCACTTTCAATCCATTCACTTAGTTATTTATTAGTTAATAGTGAGAACTAGCATAAAGAAGATGCGTTAAAAATATTTTACTTTCACTTTAAATACCATAAATAAAATATTTCGATGTCTATTTTAAGATGTATAGTTCATTCAAGTATCAATTTGACATTTAAAAAATAGTATTAATAATAAAAATATTCAATTTGTATCATAAATACAATATCTAACTACTCAATATTAAGTAATATTGATGTGTATTTGAAAATATATTATGAAGTTAAATAAAAATATAACATTTTAATATAAACAATGTAGTTTATAAGTAAAACTATTTCAATGCCCATATTAAGTAAAATATTTCAATGCCAACCATACATACATGTATATATTATATAAACCAATTAAAAAATATATGTTTATGGTTAAAACAATTTTAAATGTTTCAAGTAATTTTACTATTTTATATTTTGACTATATTTTTTTGGTAAAATTTGTCTAAAATCTAGAAAAGTTTTGTTGGAATTTTAAATTAAGTTGTGCAGTCTATACAATGCAAGTGACCAATGATACTTTCAAGACATTGTATTTATTTATGCATACAAAAATGCAATTTAAAAAATATATATAAACTATAAAATGTGATAAAAAATAATTTCTTGAGAAGCAAACATTTTTTAAGTTTTGCACTATTCAAAATTTATTTATTAAAAAATTTGATTCTCTCAATACTAGATAAATTTGCGATTTAAATAGATAAATTTCTATTCACACATACCCATTTTTCCAAATTTCAACTATTTTAATAATCTTTACAAAATAATAAAATATGATAAAATTCTTTAAAAGTGCAAACTATAATGTAAGCATTTCTTTAATTTATTTCCGAGCTATAACTTTAAATAAGCATGCCAATGCACATCGTTAAGGTATGGAAAAAGCTGCCATTAACATTTTTAAAGTCGGCACTGTGAAAATTATAAAACACAATAACATTATTAACCGAAATATTATTAGTTGATGATGATAATGATGATGGTTAACGTCCACTGAGACCAAACTTTGGTCTATCGAACCTAAAGAAACGAATTATTTAGTTTGATTTAAGGTTTTATTCGTATGCTCAAAAAGCTTGGAAAGAAGTCTCCCGAGTTCACTGTAATTTTGACAACGTAAAAGGCTAGGAAGGTCAGTATTGCAACAAAGATTTTGAAACTGAGATCTAATGTGGTTGTACGCGGGGCACTCTAAGAGGAAGTGATTTTCATCCTCAATGTTCGTATTCTCACAGAGATGGCAGAACCTTTCCATCCACGGTGTTTTAGGAACTCCCCAACGACCCGTTTCACTATGGAGCTCATGAGAGTTCGTTCTAACCTTGGCTATATTAATTTTCTTCTTTGAGCTAGATAAAACAGAGAGATACTTTTGATCTTTTAGGGTGGGGTTGATGACCTCCTTATAATATCTTAATTTTCTTTTAGCTACTAAATCTTTCTCACACCACAATTTTTTCTTTGAACTTAGAAGTAACAATATTTTTAATGTTATTAATGTTTTACAATGTAACATTCTCATCAATCTCCCAATGGTTTAACCAGGCCCTGGTGTCTTTATACCAACCTCATATGAGCCTTAGGTGGTTTTGGCTAGAATTTAAAGCTAGCTTAGGAAGTCTATGGTCTCCTATATTATTGAGCTTGTGCTTGTACAACAGAAGCCTAGTCATAGCTAGGCTCTCGATAGGGGAAAGACCCACATCTATAAGGAGAATAGGATAGGGCGTGTTGCTTTTAATTTTGAGGTTATACATTATAAAATGCTTTTGGATTTTCTCAATCTTTCTCCAGGATTCTCTATAGATGCTACAACCCCAAACCTCACAGCCATATAAGATAACTAGAGTGACTAAAGTTTCAAAGAGGAACTTCTTTTTATCCCACATTACGAGGTTTTCCATTTTACAATTATTTTCAAGACCAAAATAAGCTTTCCATCCCCCATTAATCCTTTTCTCAATGCTATATTTCCAGTTGAGCTTGTGATGAATATCAATTCCTAGGTACTTGTAGGAAGACACTTCCTTCAAGTTACTATTGTCATACATAAAATTAGTGTAAGTTTCCTTCTTGGATTTGATAATCATAACTTTTGTTTTGTCAGTGTTAACAATCATACCCATGGTAGAGCAGAAATTCTTAAGAAGTATAAGTTGCTTATCAAGATCAGATGGGTACCTTGCGAGAAGAACAATATCGTCAGCGTAGAGAAGAAGGATGATGACTATCCCAGCTAAGATCATGCCAGCAAATCCTATTTCCTCTAAACAACCTTCTAGCTTGTAGATGTAAATGCCAAATAGGGTAGGGGAGGGGGGAACCTTGTTTAACTCTGATATTACATTTAATATCTTTCTACCACCCCTCATTGCTCTTTAACTTGGCAATTAAATTCTCGTATAACCTTATAGCGGCAGCTCTCAACTCAAAAGGAACCTTTAGCTCTTCTAATCTGTTCCAAAGGTTGTTTCTAGGAACCATATCAAAAGCCTTTCTAAAGTCCATAAAGCAACAAAAGAGATTGGATTTATCATTGAGGCCTTCCTCCACAATGATCCTAAGCATAACGAGGTGGTTTGTTGTTGAGTTCTGCTTTCTAAAACGCGCTTGGCCTTTAGCCCGCTTACCTTCACTTTCAAGCCATATGCTCAAATTCCTTTCCAAAATAATACCATATAACTTGGCTAGGAGAGGGTTGGTCATAATTGTCCGATAATTAGAGGGGTTATTTGTATCCCCACTTTTAAAAATAGGGATAATGAGGCTTTGAGTCCATGGTTTAGGGAACCCTTGCTTGGCCGTTTGATTGAAAAGCTTGTGAATGTGGGGGATGAGGACAGGACCTCCAATTTTTAAGATTTCTGCCTGGTAACCTTCAATGTCCTTAGCTTTCCCATTATCAAAGCGATTAACCCCAAAATCAATGTCTTCTAATGAGAAAACTTCTTTCGTTGTGGCCAGGGTTTCAAAGTTATCCATGACATTAGGAGATTCATAAAGCTCTTTAAGATAGGAATTCTAGTTGTGTAAAGCAATTTTATTATTAACTTTAGTTTTCCTAGTTAGAATCTGCCTCCAGAATTTCTTAGGAGCTACCTTAGAGAGGTGTAAAAGATTCTCTTGTCTTTTATGAATATATTGCCTTTTTTTCCTTTTAGTTAGGGCTTTGTATATTTTTACCTTGCCAATTTTAAGAGATTCATCAACAACTTCCTTAATTGCTCTCCTCACACTTTTACAATCTTTGTCATACCATGGGTTGGTTTTGCTATTTATTTTATTACTTGAAACTTCAATTGAGAACTTGTTAAGAGAATATGAGAGGGTTGTAGTAAAATTTTGATAGAGATCTTCTATGTTCTCTGTACTAGATAAAGGAAGAAAATTAGTTTTTAATTCATTTAGAAAGAGATCTTTTTTATTTCTATCAAAGACTAACTTCTTTTGTCTATAAGGATTATCTTCTATGGGATCTCTATGAATGACAAAATTGAGATTTATAAGTAAATTCCTATGATCAAAGTCAGGCTTGTGGTCGTTTAAGATGTCAAAATTTGTTATTTCATTGTATAGAGGGAGATCGGAGATAACATAGTCTACCACGCTGCTACCAAGCCCATGGATGTACATAAATTGTGATAGGGTGTTTTGTTTGGCAAAACAATTTTTTTTTAGTAAGGTGATTTTTGTATAAAATTTATTTTTTAAAACATTAGCAAAGAAATTTTAAACATATTTTCAATTTTTTAAAAACAAATAAATATTTAGAAAATATAGGATCAATAACAGTGACTTACAAATTCAAAACCAATGACCTTAATTCAAGGATCAATAAAAATGGGGATGATGAATAGAGGAAATATCTAGATTGGAGTTGGTATCAAATAGTTAATTATTTCTTTAAACATAGCACTGAATTTTTGTTATATATCTATAAAATGATAACTTTGTATTGGTTCTTTTATTGTTGCAATGTATCTTAATATGTTGCAATCTTCCATTATATAATGGTAGAAGATGATCCTAATTAACCTATATAGTATGACTTAAGTTCTTTAGCTGTGTATAATGACTTAAGTTCTTTACTCTTGGATAATGTGTTGAAAGTTTAGTAAATAAAAGTGCAATGAGTTTTGAATTATATAGAAAAAATTATTAATAATTAGATGGAGAAATTTTAATATGGAAATAGAAGCAATTTTTTTAAATAAGATTGGCTATTGTGGTTTCTATTCCAAAAGAAAAAAGGAGCAAGTTCTTATTACATAATATTTTTTGGAGTATAGGTCGTTGATATAGAAAGAAAAGGGGGCGCAATCCCGGGTTCTCCAAGCCTTACATCCAAAATTACTTGGATTTGCAACTACATCCTTCCTATAGAGCCTTATAAATTGATTGAGCAAATATTTACATTTACAACACATATGAAAGCTTTAAGATAGTGACAAAATGTTGAAGTAGAGTCTCATTAGAGGTCATCTAAAATTGGTTGACTAAAGGTTATTACTGAGATCAGAACCTGCTGCCCTGATAGTTAGAGTTCTCACCAGTTTGGTTGACGATAAGGCCCTTGATATAGTTGAAGGAGTCCTCCATGTGTTGGCACTTGTCCTTGAGTGCTGCCATTTTAGAGTTCTGGTCATTGAGTTATTTTCTCAGGAGAGAATTCTTAGACTTGGAATGAATCCTATAGTCCTTAACTGTCTCATGAAGTTGATCAATCATGAATTTGTTTGCCCTGCAAACAACACATTTATCATTTTGGGAGGCTCTGTCTAATGGATTCATATCCATAGTTGCATTGAGAGCAACTCGAACTCTCCTTTGATGATAAAATATTGAACAAAACTGCTGTAGCAGAGAGTAGGAGGGGAGAGCAACGGAGGGGAGACCCAACACAGAGATGGAGGAAGAATGGATACAGGGAGTAAGAAATGACTGCGCACAGGGAGGAGAAACTAGCATGAGGATGGAGATGCTCCCAGGATGACAGAGCGCAGAGGAGAGGCAAAGAGACTTAGAAACGCAAAGGGAGAAGGGGAGCAGGAGAACAAGCCAACAACAAAGGAGAAGAAAGGCTAACCAGAAAGTGTAGAATGACTTAGGCAAGAGGATAAGCGCAAAGGGAGGGGAAAGTGCGGGGCAGAATGGAAAAAATTTCCCACGACAGGAGATGACGAAAGGAGAGGAAGGGAGGAAAATAAATAGAAGAACAGAGAGGAGGAGCGGGAGATCAACAAAGAGATCACGAGGAGTCTGAGAGAGAACGACAGGCTTGGGATTCGAGCAGGTGCAGAAAAGAAGGACGAGGAGGATTTGAAGGAGATTTGGATTCATAGAATAAGGAGGATTAGTGGATTTAGTCAAACTGCACTCCATGTGATGAAGTGAAATTGACATGATTAGACTGCAGGGAGAATTATGCAATTCAGATTTGAGAAATATCATGAGAAATTCAAGGCTCACCGGGAGACCGAGCCACTCCCATGTTCGCCTAATATCTGCTGATTTATTATTCACTCTCAAGATATGTTTGAATGAGAATTTGCCCAGATTAACCAAATTTTGTCTGATTCTTCTTATGATTTGACTCAATTCCATGTTCGTTGGTGTGCTTCTCTCCACCATCACTTGAATTATTATGGCCGAGTCACCCAATATTACTAAATTTTGTATTTTCCTTTGTTTTAAAATCATTGTGCCCAACAATAGTCTGTAAGTCTCTGCCCTGTTGTTTGAATTTTCCCCAAGACCCCATTTGTAGGTAATTGGGTTATTTCCACCTGATTCAAAGAGGATGCCTCCAGCTCTATCTTTTCCTGGATTTTCTTTGGAAGCGCCATCGAAAAAGAGGCAGGGTTTGTTTAAATTTTTCATCTACAAGATGAATTCTTCATTTTTTAGCCTTATTTTCCAATTCTAAAGATTTAATTTGGTGATGCTTGGCCAATTATGCTTTCGCATTGCATATCTCATCCAGTTTCTCTCTTCTTATTGGCTCTGATTGATGTATATTGGTTTTACTCCTTTTGAAGATAGGAATTCAGTTGTCAAGCCCTAAGTCATTAACAATACATTGCTGATGTTTGGAGGTTGATCATTAAAGATTTGTTGATTTCTTGCTAACCAGAGCTGCTAGCACATGAAGGAAGGGAGACTATTCCAGTAACTTTTGATGGTGTCCCCTTTTTTAGGGAGTAAGGGTATTCCCTTTTCCAAGTTGTAAAGAATTCATTGAAAGACTGAGATAGATTTAGATTGACCTTCAAGAGACTTACTAGTAGATGCTAGCATTCTTTTGCGAAGGAGCAATCGAGAAAAAGATGTTGGATGCTTTCTTCTGCCATTAAGAACATTGAACATCTGGAAGGACCTGAGAATCCATTTTTTTAGATTGTCAGCAGTTAGGACTTTTCCTTTTAGAAGTGTCCAAATGAATATTTTGACCTTTGGTAAATTTTTATATTTCCACACTGTTCTCCAAGGAACCCAATCTTGTTTATATTGTTGTGCTTAAATGGTCGGATAACCAAATTTCACCGAGTATTCTCCACCATTAGGGTCCCATCTAAATGAGTCTTAGGAATCAAGGCTAAGTGGAGTAGCTCCCTTTAGAAGGATTATTAATTAGGTCCATTTATATTTGAGATTTTGAGGAAGGTTGGGGGTCTTCCATTCTTCCCAATTATGATTTTTCCATAGAGAGATATCTTCTAGAGTGTAAATTCCATTTGTGTTCATCCATATTCTTAAGTTTTGGAGATTTATTTGGGTGGATAGGGGAGGGTTCCCCATTATACTATCTTCCCAAACTTTGATGCCTTTACCATTCCCCAGGAGTTTGGATGAATTCCCCTTGATGAGAGGCAGGGCTTTTTTTACTAGGTTCCAAACTTGGGTGCATGACCTGATCAGGAAGCCTTCTTCTAGAAGGAGAGATTGAGTATGATTCATATATTTAGATTCCAGGACTTTCTTCCACCAACTGTCCTTCCCTGTGATAAACCTCCATGCTATTTTTTCCCCAAGAACCAAGTTCAGATGAGCAGGGAGTGTTATGGACATGCGTCCTTTTTCATAAGGCAAGGTGACTTGATCCCATTTTATAACCTGAACTTTTTTTAATCAACTTTCCCTCATGTTTTCTTTAGATATAGGAAGGTCGAGATAATGGAAATGGATCCATATTGCTTGGAAGGGGATATCCAAAATCTGAGATATTCTTTGAAGAATGTGAGGATGGGTGTTCCATCCATATATTATGCATTTTTTGATGTTTAGGAGTCCTCCTGAGACCTCCATGAATTTGTTGAGAACCTTTTTTATCCTTCTAGCTACTATACATGATGCACCTCCCATCACAAGAGTGGCATCTACAAATAATGAGTGGTTGATGCTTTTGACTCCACGAGACGTAGAGAGGCTTGTTAATATGTGATCTCTCTTGCACTTTTGTAGATATCTGCTCAATGAATCTACCATGATTATATAAATAAAGGGTGATAGAGGACAACCTTGTCTTAGATGCCGAGAACTTTGGAAAGACTCACTTAGCTTGCCATTGATCAGTGAAGCGATCCATGGGCCAACTGTGCAGGCTTTGATTATTTCAATTATTTTGTTTGAGAATCCAAATTTCTTAAGGACAACAGAAAGGAAGGATAGATTTACTCTACCGAATGCATTTTCCATTTCTAGCTTTATAATCATACCCTGCTATTTCCTCATTATACTAAGTGTAGGGCTTCTTGAACTATCATAATGTTGTCGAGGATCTGTCTGTTGGGCACAAATCCTCCTTGATTTTCTAAAATTAGATCGGGGAGGATAAGCTTTATTCTATTTGCCAAAATTTTTGTGATGATTTTGTAGGAAGAGTTGCACAAGGATATCAGTTGAAATATGTTGAAAGTAGAGGGTCTTTCCTCTTTTGGAATAAGAGCTAGATAAGAAGAATTTGTAATACTCTTAGCTTCTTTATCCTGCATACATTCCTTATCATTCTTATCAAATATTTTTTGATTAAGTACCAATTGTTACGATAAAAAGCAATGGAAAATCCATGTGGGCTTGGAGCTTTGTCCAGATGGAGATCCCACACATTTGTATAAATTGTTGGAATTTCTAAGTCTGACACGTTAGAAACCCTTCATGCACTTTACTGATTTATTCCTACCTATGTGTTCTGTTAATTAACAAGTTATTTACCATGTAAATACTAGAAATAAATACAAATGCATGCTCAACACATTACAAATCATCAACTAAAGGAAATAGAAACAAGCACACAAGTGACACCGTTGTTTTTGGACTAATGTCCCCGAAAAAAACCCATTGTGGGAAAACTAGTGCAGCTATCTAAGGTTTTGATTTACTAAGCAGTTTCAGAATACAATCTGGGTGCCAGATATGGCTCACCCATAAGAGAAAAATCTCGGCAATAGCACCTCTCTACTCGGAAGTAGATATTCTGGTTGAAACCCCGGATAAACACTATGGCAGCTCCATAACTCCAATCTGCCCCACGAAATCCCAACACCAGCCTCTAGGGACTGTGTCAGCCTCTCTCTTGCCCAGTGTTAGCCCAATGTCACTCTGGCTTGGCCTGCGTCAGCCTTTGGAGGCACTGCGTTAGCCCTTTAGTCCTCTGCATCACCCATACTGGCCCTCTAAAGTACTCCGTAGCTCCTAGCTGCCTCTGCGTGAGCCTTAGCTGGCTTTGCGTGAACCCTTAGCTACTTCTACGTCCCTTTATCTAGCTACTGCGCTGACCCTCCCGGTGCTATCTTTGCCTCTCTTCTTCTGTATTCACTGCCCCTCAACTACAACTCTGATCACTCTCTCAACTTTCTCAGCAAACCCAACCTGAGAAAGCCAAAATATTGATCTCTTGGTGTGTCCTCCAAGTGACCCTCAAGCCTCCTCTTATACTTTTCTCATTGACAAATCAACGACCAAGATTAAGTCCCTAATCAATGGCTAAGATTAGATCTGGCTTGATCCATGACTTTTGGACCATTCTAACACAGTTTTATATTAATTCACGTTAGTATTTTATTTTTCCTAAGTTTAGACTTAGGGACTCCATTAAAAATATTAATTATTTTAATATCTCCCAAACTGTTTAGAATCTTCCCAAACCCTTTCTTGGTATTGGAGATCTCATGTGCCTTAGCCTCTCAACCAATTTTTGTGGTTAGATCACATTCGATGCTACCCAAAATCAACAACCCATCTTAGTGAGGACTGTGCTCTAGCAATAGTCCTCACTGAGCATCACTCTGATCATCCGACATCGGTCCCTGTGCTAATGCTATGTCTGCTGCCCAAAATCCTCTGTACTGCTACATCCTGTACTGCTACCCATGGCCCTGCCACTTCCACTACTGCATTGTATTGCAACTCCCTCTGCATGCGTGTTGCTGCCCATGGCCCTGCCACTGCCACTACTACATTTGCACTGCAGCCCCTCTCATCATGCTGCCCATAGCATTACCACTGCTAACTGCTACACTGCAACTCAGTTACTGAGAAGTAAGTAATTGATATCCCAACTTTGACATCTTCATCAGGCTAGTAAAAGTCCTGATGCTGAAGCTCCTTTTGTCACTGACAAGTGCTCCCTCTCTGACCTTTGTGCTTCAGCAACAACTCCCTGCATCTCGCACCGTTGCACTCCTCTCTGTGCCATCCTACACTGGTACAACACTCCCATTCCTCTTGCACTCTCATGCCTCTCACACTCCTATGCCTCTCTCCAGTACTGCTACTCCTCTTCAGGGCTCTCGTAGCAAGGTCTAATCCAAAAGGCTCGATACCTCGAGGATCCTGCCCCTCATTGCTTGTAGTCCACCTGACTATAGCTCAATGTCTCCCCACTTCTTCTAAAGTGGCACATGAGAATTCATGGCACAATCATTGTCTGTCTCCACTTCCTTCTCTGACCTTGCTGGTGATGCCTTAGTCTTGGAGGCTTATCCCTTACTCTTCTTCCTTGGACATTGAGTCGCATAATGACCCAGATCCCCACAGTTGAAGCATTTGACCTTGGAGAGGTCCTTCTTCTTCTATTTCTCCTGCTTTCCCTCAGATGTTAGGGCAACATCTTCCTCCTCCTCCTTCTTGATTTTGATCCCCTTTCCGCTACTTCCCACCTTGCTCATCCTTCTGATCTCTTCTTGGCGAAGAGAAGCCCACATTTCCTCCCAATCTCGAAGGGCCGCCCTGACTAGTATGCTCTGGACAAACACCTCCCAGTCTTCTAAGACTGCGTTTAGGGTTATTCTCACCATCAATTTTTGGATCTGGTGTTGCCGCTATGGAAGTCAGCTAATCCTAGATCTCATTCAATCCACCGAAGAATGGATCGATCTGTTCTCCCTTCTTCATCTAGTATGATCGCAGCTGATTTTCTAGTAGCATCTTCCTCTGCATGGAAGTATGCTGATACAACTTGGTCAAGGCCTCCCACATCTCTTCTGTCGCGTTCTTCTCGGCAATATGTGGTACTATATGATCCTTGACCCCGTCAAGGATGATACTCTTAGCCCTCGCCATTGCATCTTCGTACATGTTGTTATCAGCCGGGTCAACTGGGATAGCTATCGTCCTCAAGGTGAAGTGCTTGACAAGATTCCTATCTAGCATGGATAAGATTTTGGCCTTTCAGACTACAAAGTTTGAGGCTCCGTCCAGTCTGTCCTGGTCTCTTACTCCGTGTAGTGCCATTTTGCTGCTCCTCTACTTCCCTACTGGAAGTTCTTGGTATGACTTCTTTGAGCCACGGTTTCCCTCCTAGAAACCCTTCTACCAATGTCGAGATGCCCCTCTCCAATCGTCTGTGCAACTACAACACTGATCTGGATTCCTTGGCTAGAAATCCACCTCGACAATAACTCCCTCTACCTTGGTATTTCCCTGTTAGGTACTGTTCTGACTATAATACCCCACCAGCTCCACTCTGCAACTTACCTACAGCCTCCTAAACCCCAGCAAGCTGAAGGTTAGAGCCTTTAGGCTCTGCGCAATCCTGACACTAGCAAATCAGCCTCCTCAACCAACTACATCAACCCTCCTGTCCTCTGTGTGAGCCTGCCTTTGCTTCCCTCAGCCTCTGCGCTGCCTCTTTCTGGTTCAATATTGATGACACAGGCACTGCGTCACCTCTTCCTTGCTGCTACTCTGCTAGGAACAACTTCTGCCACTCGAGACAACTGTTTTGTGTTGCTGCTTCTTTGTTCAACTGATGTCCTCAATTCTACTATGATCTGCAACCATGCTCTGATACCATGTTGGAATTTCTAAGTCTGACATGTTAGAAACCCTTCATGCACTTTATTGATTTATTCCTACCTTCTCATTCTGTTAATTAACAAGTTATTTGCCATGTAAATACTGGAAATAAATACAAATGCATTCTCAACACATTACATATCATCAACTAAAGGAAATAGAAACAAGCACACAAGTGGCACCGTTGTTTTTGGACTAATGTCCCTGGAAAAACCCAATGTGGGAAAAATGGTGCAGCTATCTAAGGGTTTGATTTATTAAGTAGTTTCAAAATACAATCTGGGTGCCAAATCCAGCTCACCCAACAGAGAAAAATCTCGACAGTAGTACTTCTTTATTTAGAAGCAGATATTCCAGCTGGACCCCAGATAAACACTCTGGCAGCTCCACAACTCCATTCTGCCCCACGAAACCCCAACGTCAGCCTCTAGGGACTGCGTTCACCTCTCTCTGGCCCAGAATTAGCCCAATGTCACTCTATCTTGGCCTGCGTCAGCCTCTAGAGGCACTGTGTCAGCCCTCTAGCCCTCTGAGGCACTGTGCAGCTCCTGGCTGCCTTTGCATGAACCCTTGGTTGCTTTTGGGTCCCTTTCTCTAGCTATTGTGCTGATCCTCCCAGTGCTATCTCTGCCTCTCTGCTTCTGTATTCATTGCCCCTCAGCTGCAACTCTGATCACTTTCTCAACTTTCTCAGCAAACCCAGCCCCAGAAAGTCGAAATCTTGATCTCTTGGTGTGTCCTCCAAGTGACCCTCAAGCCTCCTCTTATATTTTTCTCGTTGACAAATCAACGGCTGAGATTAAGTCCCTAATCAATGATTAAGATTAGATTTGGCTTGATCCATGACTTTTGGACCATTCTAACACAGTTTTATATTAATTCACATTAATATTTTATTTTTCCTAAGTTTAGACTTAGGGACTCCATTAAAAATAATAATTATTTTAATATCTCCCAAACCTTTTCTGGGTATTGGAGATATCATGTGCCTTAGCCTCTCCACCAATTTTTGTGGCTAGAGAACATCCAATGCTACCCCAAATCAACATAAATATCTTTCTCATCCACTTCTTTAGTGAGTTCATAGTTTATTTCTTCACTTATTTTATTGGGAATATGCTAGGTAAATGATCAGGTGCTCAGAATTATGCTAAAAAATCAAAGCGTCAAAATCTTGTCAAACTCAACTTCAGATTGAAGATCTCTTCATTCTGAATCCAATGGTGTGAACAACACTCAAATCTGAGTTCGTATGCAGAAGTTAAAGCAAGTCAAAGTTCAAATTTGACTTGCCTACATGGCAGGATTAGGATGATGTGGCAAGGTATTCATCGAATAAGGAGGCACCAAATGGTAACATGTCATTGGCCCTCATAGATGGCATATCGCAACGGTAAGTGGTTTGAGTTAAGAATCAACCGCCAGGCAGAGCTGATTGCGATTTGTGATATCGTATGTCACAATCGCATGAAAGGATCAACGAATAGATATTGGCCCCAACACGACAAGGTTGGGAGTTACGATGTAATGTGGTCACATATCGTAATCGTAGAGGAAACAAGAATCAGCCCCAGCAAGGGTTGGGTTGCAATGCAATATCGGCCTTGATTGCGATGTGGTAAACTGCAATTGCATATCGCAATCACACAAGATGACAGAGTTCTGTAGTTTATCACTGCCAGAAATCGCCGATTGCAATTTGTGATAAGGCCGACAGGATATTGCCCGAGTGTGATGAAATTCTTGCCCTCTTAATGGATTTTGTGGCTAATTTTTAGGTTTTGGAGCATTTTGTGGAACAAATGTTGGCATTATGATGCATGTGTTGTACTTGATGGCAACCCACTTGTAGCAGAACAACTCACTTGTATATGGTAACTAGATGAATCTACAGAAGAGATATCAGATGTGATAGAATGCATGACAGTTGTGACAAAATGCAGGGCAGTTCAAAGGAATCAGTTTAGAAGTAATGTACAATGGCAACTCTCTCAGATGACAGTTCACAGTGCAGTAGGTTAACAACAAAGAATTACAGATCAGACTACAAAGAATGAAGAAAGAGAGGTATACACAGGTTCACCTTGACCAAGCTGCGTATACACACAGGTTCACTGACCACAAGTATCGTATACATACACATGCACTTTCATAGAAGGAAAAGTGCGTATATATTGGAAAACTAAGTTTTTGGTCCAAGGTATTTGGTCCATGGTATTTTGTTCCATGGTTGGTCCAAGGTATCTGGTCTGAGGTATTGACCCTAGGTATTTGGTCAATGGTATAGGTCCTAAGTGGTTTTGGTCCATGGTATTGAGAAAGGCATAAAACTATAAAAGGAGGAGAAGATCATTAGGCCAAGTGTGTAAGTGTTGAATATCTAATGAAGTGTGAGATCCAGTATGCAGGTTATTGACTTATGGTGCTTTGTTTGATCTGAACCAAGGATGAACCTTAGCGGTTGATGGAGGATAAGATCTAATGATGGATTGGGATCTCAAGGCTTGAAATGAATTATCTTTATATGGTTTGATCATGTTGACTCTAGATCTGAATACTAACGCATGTGTTGTTCTGTAAATGTTATGATCTGGGTATGACTGAAGTCTAGAATAGCTGCAAAATTATGAATTAAGATTTACTGACATACACGCTAGTTGGCTTTGATAAAAGCGTGTATACACACTAGTTCAACACATCTAAGTAGCGTATACATTATGTAATATGATATTTGAAGTTACAGGTGGATTTGATGGTTGTTGTAGAATTCTGGGTTCTGCTCTGTGTTCTGGTGACTGCAGTTTGATGACAGTATACTTAATGTTCAGATTGATTGATTGTGATTTTCTTCAGTGATGATGGGATTTCAGTGATTCAATTATGGGTGATTCAGAGATTTATGATTGAGTTTCAATGATTGGTTAATGCAGATGTATTTGATGGTTGTAGTGCAGTGGTGATTGATTTTGAGCTTCAATGTTGATAATGAGTCCAGTATGAAAATTAGATGAAACGAGGCCTTCATGTGTATTGTTGTGTACCAGGAGCATCCACTCTGAAAATTTATGAAAGGTGGTCCGTGGAGGAAGAGAGAAGGTTGTAGCCTTCGGTAGGTCAGCGCCTACGTACTAGTAAACATATCAGCTAGTACAAGAGATAGGGGGTTGTAGCTCCCTTCTAGTAGAAGCTGGAGAACGAGAGAAGGTAGTAACCTTCTATAGGTAGAAGCCTGCGTACTGGTATGAGTCTACACCAGTACAATGTTGTAAATAGATTTTCTTATTATTAAAAGAAGACAAAGACGACAGCAGCAGGTGGTTTTCACCCACATTGGGTTTCCACCTTAAATCTTCGTGTTCATGTGTGTTGCTTATGTGTGATGGTTCATTCTGTTATTAACTACACATGGTTACTGTTTAATGTTTAATAAAGTATTGATGCACAGATTAAAGATCAACATATGATGAATTAACTGAATCATTAGTTTGTTGGATATACGCTTGTTTCCTTAAACATAGTTGCGTGTACATGCGGGTTACCTTCATAGAATAGTGGGAAAGAAGCTAAAGAAGAAAGCGTCTCAAAATAAGAGGACATCTCAAAGGAACTATGACAGTGGGAGAGTCGATAGGGGATTACGTGGAAGCAACTCTTTAGATTCAGAATCACCTCAGAATGAAGATGAACAAACAAAAGAACTATCAGGTATGAATTTGTTATCCTCTGGTGATACATTTCTTTGTCCATTTGAAGATGATGAAAGTGATAGCGAAACAACTGAATTTTCTCTTATGAGTGAGAGAGAAAGATATCAAATAGAGGAAGAATTTAAAAGGCTCACAGACAAAATTAGAGATCAACAAGATCTATTGGACAAAAGGGAGTGTGATTTCAAAGAAGAAGTTTCCAAACTAAAAGCTCAACTAGAGGAATGAAACAAGGAAAAGGAAGATCAATGTCAAAAGTTGCAGGATGAAGTGACATCATTAAGAAATGAAGTAAATAAATGGAGCACAACAATCAAGAAACTCAAAGATAGATCCAGTTACTATGAAAGTCTTGCAGCTAAGATCCTCTCTCTAAAAGAAGATCTTGGAAAATCAAATAAGCAGAATGAAGAACTACTCCAAGCTCTTGAAGAACAAGAAAACGAAGTTCTTCAATTAAGGCAACAGATGGAAGAAGGAATAAAAGTGAATAAATCATGAAGAAACAATATCTTGGAAAGGAAGAGCAATATCAGTTTGAGGTAAATATCCTAAAAGGTAAAATAGAAGAAAAGGATAAGATTTTACAATTTCAGGATAGTACTAAGATTTTGGATGATATTCTTAGTAGTCAAAGGTCTCTTGCCATCAAAAATGGTCTTGGTTTCATGAATTTGTTGAAGGTGAATCTAGCTCACAAAGTGAGGCAAGAAACTCTAATGCAAAATCTGGAATTCTCAACAAGGAGATGAGATGTCAACTCCATCAACAACCAAGGAAAGAAATTCTTCAAAGAAAATATTTCACTCCTAACTGTGGTCAGTCATTTCCTCAAATGAATAATGTTGAATGTTTTATATGTCATAATCTTGGACATGTCGTAGTGAGATGCGGAAGTATAATGGTTCAAGATCATCACACAGAAAGATCATCAACTTCCATGCACTTTAAGGGATATTGTTTTTCTTGCAATATGTTTGGTCACACAGCCATTGACTGCTATAGAAGAAATATGAAACATGTAAGACGTTATGCATGTAACAAGTTTGGACATATAGCAAAGGAATGCAGGAGAAAATTTCGGGCACCATACCAAAAGGAGAAAACATCATCACACTCGAAGATATGGAAGAAGAAGGAAGTACAGTCAGAAAAATGTGGTTTGATACAATGTACAGACATGACAGACTCAGGGGAAGCCGAAAGTATGAAACTTCAATGTTCCAAATATCATATGCAAGTTTCATGAAGACAAGTCGCGTATATACACGAGTTCGAAGCTGCATAGTTGCGTATATGTAGTTTGAGAAAAATATTGTGGGACAGTCTCAGAAAAACTGATGTGATATGATTTAGACAATTATCAATTATCTTCTTTTTCGTAGATGACTACAGTATGTGGATGTTATTTAGAAGTGTTTTTATCCTCACAACTTGTTGATAACTTGATGTATATCTGATTGATGATGATGTCTTGATACTTCTTACTGATATATGCAATGACCAGATCTGACAATGAACAGGTGGAATAGGTTTAGGGGGAGAACATGCTATGCTTCTAACAAAGCATTGTTGGCATTACTTTTAGAAGTATTTGGTACCTAATCAATGATGATGATGCTTATGTGGCTAAAGTATTTAATTGATACATCTTGCTATGTGACGGTTATGAAGTTTCCCATCATGAAATCTCAGATGATACTTGTATTGATTAGGGTTACATAATTGTTATTCAGATCAGATTTATGGATGTTTGTGGATAACTTTTTGATGATGTATACAATACATATATGTTGCTCACATGGTGATCTTCACAAGGGCAAGGAGAAGTACAAAGCTTGAGTACACAACTTAATTATTTGATGATAAGCCACTCATTTCTTTTATGCTGGTGTCATCATGCCTTCAAAGATGCATATGGTGTAGTTATGATTCAGGATTCCTATAGTTCTCACATCGTTGAGAATTGTTGCTTTTGATGGTAACAAGAAAGCTAGATAAATGACCATGTGCTCATGATTTGCTAGATACATAATTGATGGACACACATTATGTTGGATACATGGATGATTACTTAAGTTGCAGCTATTTGAAGACATGGCCTACTTAATCACATAATGAGGATGAGTTCTTACCTTATGATGATAGGTTGATACTCACATATGTTGATTATCATGGTTGATGCTTATCAGATGTGGGATGTTCCCTAGTGATGATACATGGTTGATATATTGAAGGTTCTTGTGAAAATATCATGCAGTTCTTGATAATGATGTTATGATCATAGATGATGTCTATGGTGTTTTCACATACATATGATATGATGTGAATGATTTTGTGCTACCGCTTAGAGATATGACATATGCTTAGTTGATTCATGGAAGGTTATGATAAGGCTCTTTCTAATAAGGAAACGAAGCAAGTTGATCTTGATGAGATCAAGAGGATGAGTTGATATCTATATGAAGACATACCTTGTCATAGGTTGATGATATTTACACTGTTATATCTTGGGAACTAATGATGGACATATACAAGTTGTTGGTCTAGATGTTGTTGACAAATGCTTACAAAGCAGATCATACATTGTGTATGATAGTTGTTGATGACTATCATGGTCTTGTTTAGGTATTTGGTCTCTATTATAAATGTCATGTATATCATTTGATGTAAAAGACATATAAAGACCCATGATGTAATAATTTGTCTCTGTCTGTTGTAGTCTTTTGATGAGTCCCTAATGTAATTTGTAACCCCACTATGCATTGGAAGGATGATGTAATAATTGATATATTTAAGTCATGTATATCCCCACATGGTTGGGAGGATGAGTCAAATTCGGTATATCCCCACGTGGTTGGGAGGATGAGTCAAATTCGGTATATCCCCACTTGGTTGGGAGATTGATATATGTATGAGTCATTGGTGATAGGAAGGTCAAAGTCACTTAGTTGAGTTTTAGAGTCATGTTATTCTTTTGGAAAATATATGCAGACTCTGCATGTGCTTAGGGGGATCATGGATGATATAGTGCATCACAGCATGTACAAAGGGGGAGTTTAATCAGAAAATTTATCATGTGCTTAGGGGGAGCATGATCAATGTTTATATTCAGCTGTTCCGATATGAAAGTATTATTTTTGGTCAACCCTTTGCCCTTGATATCAAAGGGGGAGAATATCCTGGTCCACCCTTTGCCCTTGATGTTAAAGGGGGGGAGTATTTTGGTGTTGCTTGTTATCTCTAACAATTTCTACAGCTTGCGGTAATCAACACCAACATGGTTGCCATCAAGTCCAAAGGGGGAGATTGTTGGCATTATGATGCATGTGTTGTACTTGATGGCAACCCACTTGTAGCATAACAATTCACTTGTATATGGTAACTAGATGAATCTATAGAAGAGACATCAGATGTGATAGAATGCATGACAGTTGTGACAAAATGCAGGGCAATTCAAAGGAATCAGTTCAGAAGTAATGTACAATGGCAACTCTCTTAGATGACAATTCACAGTGCAGCAGGTTAACAACAAAGAATTATAAATTAGACTACAAAGAATGAAGAAAGAGAGGTATACGCAGGTTCACCTTGACCAAGCTGCGTATACACGCAGGTTCATTGACCACAAATAGCGTATACATACACATGCACTTTCATAGAAAGAAAAGCATGTATATCTTGGAAAACTAAGTTTTTGGTCCAAGGTATTTGGTCCATGGTATTTTGATCCATGGTATTGGTCCAAGGTATCTGGTTTGAGGTATCGACCCTAGGTATTTGGTCCATGGTATTGGTCCTAAGTGGTTTTGGTACATGGTATTGAGAAAGGCCTAAAACTATAAAAGGAGAAGAAGACCATTAGGCCAAGTGTGTAAGTGTTGAATATCTGATGAAGTGTGAGATCCAGTATGCAGGTTATCAGTTATGGTGCTTTGTTTGATCTGAACCAAGCATGAACCTTAGCGATTGATGGAGGATAAGATCTAATGATGGATCGGGATCTTAAGGCTTGAAATGAATTATCTTTATATGGTTTGATCATGTTTACTCTAGATCTGAATACTGATGCATGTGTTGTTCTGTAAATGTTATGATCTAGGTATGACTGAAGTCTGGAATAGCTACAAAATTATGAATTAAGATTTACAGAAATATATGCTAGTTGGTTTTGATAAAAGCGTGTATACACGCTAGTTCAACACATCTAAGTAGCGTATGCATTATGTAATATGATATTTGAAGTTACAGGTGGATCTGACGGTTGTTGCAAAATTCTGGGTTCTACTTTGTGTTCTGGTGACTGCAGTTTGATGA
This sequence comes from Pinus tabuliformis, assembly GCA_031772625.1. Classification (NCBI taxonomy): domain Eukaryota; kingdom Viridiplantae; phylum Streptophyta; class Pinopsida; order Pinales; family Pinaceae; genus Pinus; species Pinus tabuliformis. The sequence continues at coordinate 550,106,911 of CM062805.1, read as the reverse complement.
CAGTATACTTAATGTTCAGATTGATTGATTTTGATTTGCTTCAGTGACGATGGGATTTCAGTGATTCAGTTATGGGTGATTCAGAGATTTATTATTGAGTTTCAATGATTGATTAATGTAGATGTATTTTATGGTTGTAGTGCAGTGGTGATTTGTTTTGAGCTTCAATGTTGATAATGAGTCCAGTATGAAAATTAGATGAAACGAGGCCTTCATGTGTATTGTTGTGTACCAGGAGCATCAAGTCTGAAAATTTGTGAAACGTGGTCCTTGGAGGAAGAGAGAAGGTTGTAGCCTTCTGTAGGTCAGCGCCTACGTACTAGTAAACATATCAGCTAATACAAGATATAGGGGGTTGTAGCTCCCTTCCAGTAGAAGCTGGAGAGTGAGAGAAGGTAGTAACCTTCTGTAGGTAGAAGCCTACATACTGGTATGTGTCTACACCAGTACAATGTTGTAAACAGATTTTCTTATTATTAAAAGAAGATAGAGATGATAGTAGCAGGTGGTTTTCACCCACATTGGGTTTCCACCTTAAATCTTGGTGTTCATGTGTGTTTCTTATGTGTGATGGTTCATTATGTTATTAACTGCACATGGTTACTGTTTAATGTTTAATAAAGTACTGATGCATAGATTAAAGATCAACATATGATGAATTAACTGAATCATTAGTTTGTTGGATATACGCTTGTTTCCTTAAACACAGTTTCATGTACATGTAGGTTACCTTCATTGAAGTAGCGTATATAAATTTGAGTATGAAAAGAAAAAGGTTATTGACTTGACTAATACTGATTCACCCCCCCCCCTCTCAGTATTATTTCCAACAATTGGTATCAGAGCAGGTCCTTTGGTAGAAGTTTGATTACTTGAAGGAGATCCGTAGAACAATGGGAAAGAAGCTAAATAATAAAGCGTATAAGAAGAAGAATACATCTCAAAGGAACTATGACAGTGGGAGAGTCGATTGGGGATTATGTGGAAGCATCTCTTCATATTCAGAATCACCTCAGAATGAAGATGAACAAACAAAAGAACTATCAGGTATGAATTTGTTATCCTCTGGTGATACATTTCTTTGTCCATTTGAAGATGATGAAAGTGATAGCGAAACAACTGAATTTTCTCTTATGAGTGAGAGAGAAAGATATCAAATAGACGCATAATTTAAAAGGCTCACAGAAAAATTAGAGATCAACAAGATCTATTGGACAAAAGGGAGTGTGCTTTCAAAGAAGAAGTTACCAAACTAAAAGCTCAACTAGAGGAAGGAAACAAGGAAACAGAAGATCAATGTCAAAAGCTACAGGATGAAGTGACATCATTAAGAAATGAAGTAAATAAAAGGAGCAAAAAAATCAAGAAACTCAAAGATAGATCCAGTTACTATGAAAGTCTTGCAGCTAAGATCCTCTCTCTAAAAGAATATATTGAAAAATCAAATAAGTAGAATGAAGAACTACTCCAAGCTCTTTAAGAACAAGAAAATGAAGTTCTTGAATTAAGGCAATAGATGGAAGAAGGAATAAAGGCTGAAGAAATCATGAAGAAACAATATCTTTAAAAGGAAGAGCAATATCAGGTTGAGGTAAATATCCTAAAAGGTAAATTAGAAGAAAAGGATAAACTTTTACGATTTCAAGATAGTACTAATATTTTGGATGATATTCTTAGTAGTCAAAGGTCTCCTGCCATCAAAACGGGTCTTGGTTTTCATGAATCTGTTGAAGGTGAATCTAGCTCACAAAGTGAGGCAAGAAACTCTAATGCAAAATTTGGAATGCTCAACAAGGAGATGAGAGGTCAACTCCATCAACAACCAAGGAAAGAAATTCTTCAAACAAAATCTTTTACTCCTAACTATGGTCAGTCATTTCCTCAAATGAATAATGTTGAATGTTTTATATGTCATAATCTTGGACATGTTGTAGCGAGATGCGGAAGTAGAATGGTTCAAGATTGTCACACAGAAAGATCATCAGGTTCCAGGTACTTTAAGGGATATTGGTTTTCTTGCAATATGTTTGGTCACAAAGCCATTGACTGCTATAGAAGAAATATGAAACATGTAAGATGTTATGCATGTAACAAGTTTGGACATATAGCAAAGGAATGTAGGAGAAAATTTCGAGCACCTTACCAAAAGGAGAGAACATCATCACACTCGAAGATATGGAAGAAGAAGGAAGTATAGTCAGAAAACTGTGGTGTGGAAACCTGGTTCTAGCACCCTCCCATACTACTTCGGGTGAGACCTCAGTCCGCGCTCTGCGAACTGTTGCCGAAAGGGCCAGTAGTACTAGGATTTGTTTGGCTAATTAACTTTGAACCTGGGTCAGGCCCCAACAAGCCAACAAATGGTTTTGTTGCTGGGACCAGGATCTGCATAAAGATGTTTGATGTCGTACCACTAGAATCCGACAAAGAAAGGAATTGAGGAGTGGTTGGACAGAAAGATTCACGAGTTCGCAGTGCAGGAAAATAGGAACCCGTGATTATGAAAGGAAGAGTGGTTAGATTGCTACTTATATACAAAGATCCATGAAATTTTCTTTGCATACTTCTCCACTGAGTTGTACGAGTGGATCATGAAGTTAGCATATAGCCAAGGAATGTGTAAACTCGACAAACCTATTGTGTGGACTCCAGAGTTGGTGTGCAGATTGGAAGCATCAGAAGATAGGATCGAACGTGCTGTCGATCACTGGCTGGATCGAATCCTCGGAGGATTCATCACTGAATTCATGGTAGATACTTCAGTCAGCTATAGCAAGGTAGAACGATGCTTCCTTAAGGGACCATGAGGTAAGTACATTAAATCTTTGAACACCTAGATTAAAATGCTATTGTGTGAAAAGTGGGTTATGTGAATAGATTGATGTTTAGGGCTACACGGAGTGGAAGGATCTATAGAAATGAAGGTAGCATATAACTAGAAACTAGCCCCTTGATTTCACCTGCATGCGGAGGTGAAGAAGAACTCGCGAAGGTTTCATCAAGAAGTGTGATCAATTTGATAAAGCAGAGAATTCCGCACATACCACCCCCACCCACACCAACACTGGTTTCACCATCTTCACCCCCGACTTCGCCCATACCACCTCTACCACCATTGTGGAGCAGTATGGCCAATGCGATAAAGCTACCAGTGTTCAAGGGAGTAGGGAATGAAGATCCGAACCAATTTTGGTTCATGGTAAAAGCGGTATGGGAAGCAAAGGGTGTCACGGATGACAATATAAATAAGGCAACATTGGTCAACGCTCTGCAGAATTGTGCACTGACCTGGTACATTAAGCATTCCAATGACAATATGAATGCAGGGATAGTAGATATCCAAGCTGCGCTAAACAAGGAATTTAGCATACCAAAATCAGAGGCATAGTCGACCATTGGATTCAAGGAAATCATAATGCTACCAAGCAAAACCCCGTGGGAGTTGGATCAAAGATTGAAGAGCACAATTCGCGAAGCGAACATGACACTAATAGATGGGCAACATCGCGAATGGTTTGTAGCATCATTAACACTGCATTTACAGAATGTGTTGTCGCAACAAAGGCTAACAACTCAAACTGAGGCTTTGGAGGTCGCGATGAGATTGCACAAGACTCCAATACAAGATCCAAACCTGGGAGTCTAGCAGATTCACGTGCAACTGAAAAACTTGTGCCTTGAGATGCAGAGATTGAAGCAAGATAGGACGGCTTGTCCATAAGTGCACGACGAGGTATGGTGTGTAAATGCAAGGGCCAGGGGCACGACAAGAACTAGTGCTCAGTGTTCGCGAATCACCTTGTGGGAGGAGGACCAATGCCATTGAGACCGGAGGCACAAGTAGGATCAAGCATGGCGCCTGCATTGTGGTGCGCGATTTGTCAGATAGGAGGGAAGCATGCTAAAGATAATTACCATCTATTACAAAAGTATACGCAGAATTCCTAGTAGCTGTTCTGCAATTTCTGTAGGTCAGTATGCCATGATGAGCGTACTTGTAGAAGTTATGAACTAATGATGGATTGGACTCCTACCTATAGATTTCAGGGCTCTGAAGTGGTATTACGATGGGGGATGACAAGGGAAAGCAACCTGAAGAAAGTACCTAGGTTCACAAGGCTCCGACGAAGGAACCTGAACTTGATTTAGAGCACACTAAAGAGACATTCATGGAAGCTGAGAGGAGCTTCGCGGATGCCTCCACTTCAGGAAGTAAAGATAGATTGGAATTAGAAATGGACCCATTGATGCTCACTACATTCTTAGAGACATGCATGAAGTTGTTGCATGATAGCAAAGCTGTGAAGGGGCTACAAGAACTCATAACTAGATGTGTTGGGACCGCACCAGGAGAACCGCGTGTAGTCCAAAAGCTCAGGAAGCACACAATGCGAACAAGAAGGGAGATGAGATTGACCACGCAGATCGGGGAATATGAGATGGATCAAGTGATTCTAGATCTAGGATCGGACGCGAACGTCCTGCCAAAGTAGACATGGGAGTGCATGGGCAGGCCTGCGCTGCAATGGTCTCCTATCCAATTGTGAATGGCAAACCAGCAAAAGATCCTACCTATGGGAGGTGTTAGTGTCAGTATCTTCACACTGCCATCAACGATCAAAATTTCTTTTTTTTGCATGCATTTTAGGTGTCTCATTCAATCAGCTGCATTCCATTAGGTCATGGATCAACTGATGGTAGTGGTTTCATTTCAGTTTCCCTCATGTCATATACCTGCTGGCTTGTTCAAACCTCTTTTCAATCATTCATAGTCATTTTAGTTCATTTCATTTATAAAAACCAGTCTTAGGGTTTGTCATTATGGTCATTCAGAAATGAATAAAAAGGGTCAACAGGCACATGAGGAGGATAAAAAGGTTCATATAGTCATGAGTTTACTTCTGATATGCTGAAATAAAGATCTTTCACCTCAAAACTCTGTTTTGAGTTGAAACAGAGCATTTGTACTTAATGGTTTCATTTCATGTAAATTATGTAATTTTATAGTTCTTATATGTAATAATTCTTCATAAGTTGTTCCTGGTGACATGGCAACAATGCCAGCTTCTGCCACTGCAAAAAGTCAATATGATGAAAACCAGTCCACCTACAAAAAGGGAAAAAAGTCAGATATTAGCAAAACAGAGCATTTTGAAAAAGCTATCAAAACTATAGAAAAGTGGGTTCTGGTTTATGAAAAATCAAAAGAGGAAAAGTATGAAAGGCCAATTCATATGTTTTATTCATTCCTTGTTGAATTGGAGAGCTAAGGAGAATTGAAAACACGATTTTGAGCCAAGGGAGGAAAACAGAGGAAATTTGGAAAAGATTTGTCGGCACTGCACATTATTTCCCTGGCGCTGCACATTAAAAGTGTGATGCACACCTATTATAGTTTGACAGTGTAAATTTGGTCTGGTGTTGCGCATTAAAATGGTGCTGCGCACCTGTTGGAGAAGCCCGAATTGCCTCAAATCGCCTCCAAATTTCCTAAAAAATCATTTGGTGCCTGTCCTAAGTAAGTATATCATTCTTCCTTGCTTTGAAGAGTAATGTTTGGTTGCTAGGGTCGTGTTTGGCTTCCTTTAGAGCAATCCCTAACTAATTGTCAAACACAAAGCCCTAATTAATTACTAAACTGCCTCTCATAAGTTATCAAAGGTAGTTGTTGTTCTCTCTTACTCCCTTCATATTGAGTTTTCCAAGTCACATTCCCTATCCTCTAATCATCAAATTTCACTCCCCAAAATCCCACTCTCATTTACAAAACCCTAGCCCTATTACACTATTCCCAAACCCTAACTCCCAAATCAATCAATCCCACTACACCCACTTCATTACCAAACCCTTATTACACATTCTAAAACCCTACCCATTCCCTTCATTCCCCTTATTCCCTAAAACCCCAACATTCCCTCAAGCATTCCCATTCCCATACATCTCCCTTACCTTATATTTTAAAATCTCTTCATACTCATCTTGGTCCCACCATAACTCTTCATTTTACATCACCTATCACATTATAAAAAATCCATGGAGGGAGACATAGACAATGAGAGGGAGGAAGAAACTTTCAGTGACACTTCCAGAGAAACACATGTGCCAAGAAAACCCTACAAAGGGGAAAAATCATCTGGGAGGAACCTATCAGTCTCACAGAATTGCTTGCTTGTCCTCTTGCTATATCTAGTTTCAGACATCAGTCTTTCTATGAGTTTTGTGAAATGGTGGAGAGGGTAAAGTTTCATCATGAGCTTGACCGGTTGTTTGTCACCCATCTACATAATGGCCAAGTGAATCTTGCTGATGTCTCCTTCACCTTGTCACCTACCACCATTTCAGAAGCAACAAGCACCCCCAATGTAGGTGAGCAATGGAATAAAGGACAGTATGTAGATAGAGAACATTATGAGCCTTACATTAAGGCTAGATATCACAACAAAATCAGCAGAGTATTTCCCTTCAATTATTTAGAGAACAGTTTTGTCCCTCTCATGAAGCTTATTATCAAATATTTCACCTGTGAAGGAAGGTTTTCCCACTTGTATGCATATCATATCATCTTGTTGATGCACTTTACTAGGGTGAGGATGATGAACCTCCCTTACTTTATATACAGGAACATTGAGAAGATGGCCCACTATGTTCAAAGAAAACATTTTCCTCAGTAAATCAACAACATTTACCACTTCTCATTGATTAAGATTGTTGTTTTGCACCAGTTAAACTTGCTGAACATACCATGGGAGACCTTTATTGCCCATGAGAAGTTCAAAGGCCCTCAGGTTTCATCAGTGCCTCAGGAGGAAGGAGGACCATTAGGACAACTAGATTTCCATGAAACCGAGACTATAGGTGTGCCAATATTTGTTACTTATGAGAGAGGCACAAGGAGTCTTTTTGCTGCTGCCAGGTGAGTACTATCTCCACCAGGGGTGGAAGGGGTCTCGCCTTCTTCACCAGATTACAGGCAAATGCTATCTCCACCAAGGGTGGAAGGGGCTTTGCCTTCTTCTCTAGCTATACAGGTTGGCCAACAGTCAAAGAGCAGAGACAAAGGGAAACAAAAGATGCATGAGGAGAGCCCTACTGAAGGGCAAGACAAGGATTTTATTTTGATGGAGGAGGATGACATTGACTTGGGCTCTCAAGGCTCAAGAATCAAGGACCTGATCATTAATGAGAAGGAGGCTAAAATACAAGCCTTATCAGTTAAACTTGAGAGGGCTAAATGGATCATTAAATACCTTGAGCAAGAAAACAAGCAGCGTACCGACAAACAAGATCTCATTGAGCTGCAAATCATCACAGAAAACCGGCAAAGGTCCAAGAGGGCAAAGGGCAACGTGACATCCATTGAATAAGAGAATGACTGAGAATATTTGTTGGAGAAGGTGAATATGCACTTGAATAAGTTGCTTGAGAAGGCAAACAAAGAGAAAAAGATGCTTCACCACATGGCCTACCACTACCTAACCCGGAACAAGATTTGCAATGCAAGGACAAAAATTCTAAAGGCCAAACTAAGAAGAGTTTTGAAGACCAAGAAAGAGCAAGATAAACTCAAAATCTTGGCTGAAGCATCATTAGCCCAATAAAGCACCTAACAAGGATCCCTCATGCCAAATTTCAAGAAATTTTGAGAAATTTTTGTCATTTTTGAATTTTTGAATTGAAAAAATAGGTTTTTCCAATAGGTGCGCAGCGCCACTGGCGCTGCACTTTTGATGGGGACATCCTCTTGCAAAATGGCTTACATATTTGGAATCAACATGGAAAAATAAGTCAACTCAGAAATATTGAGAAATTTTGGACAAGGTCTTGGTCACCAAAGGGGCAAAAAACACCCAAAAAGTGCACTCTCTGCCACTTTTTTGCCACACAGGAATTAGTCTTGGGAGAATCAACTTTGTGAGGGGAAAATGAACTCCAAATCAGAAAAATCAAATTGTTCCAAAAACTAGACAGGTAGGGCTTTCCAAAAAGCCAACTTGCACCTGATTTGGACATTGGGAAGGCCTCCAAAAATGGCCTTGAAAAGGTGCTACGCATTAAAATTTTGGCTCTACACATTAAACTGATTTTGCCAATTTTGCCTAAATTTCCAGTTTTTTCCTAGTTTTCTTGGAAATTGACTTTTTTCCTCATTTCTTGGTAAATGTATGCATGGTAAATGATGAATTTGATGTAAATATGGATTAAAATACCTCATAGGGTAGATACATCAAGTTTCAAGTGGTTTTGATGATGAATGAATTGGTTTCCTAAGCTTTAGAGACAAGTTGTTCCACTGCCTACTTTTGTGTTCCTAGTTTAGATATGGTTGAAACCACTCCTCTTCTCATGGTTTCGATCCCTGATAGCTAGTTTGAGTAGTTTCCTTGCCTATATCATGTACTTTTTTATTCATTTGTAGAGGTTGGACTCCTGTGGAAGCTCTAAACTCTATTATATATCTCTACAGTGGTTTGGCAAGGAATAAAACCAGGTTTCACAGCTATTTTTGTGGGATTCTTGTGACAGTGAGTTTATGTATTGTTTCTTCTTTGTAATGAGTTTTTTTTATGTTTTTTATGTATCGAAATCTATCTTTCTCTTCTAAAACTAAATGAATCAAGGTGAATAGGCAAAATACACTGTTCTGCTTTGTCTTGGGAATGCATTTGGTTTTCAATGTTTTCAACTATTTGAAGAGGACTCATAGTTTCTTTATGCCCTTCTCAACTCCTTAGCTTTCTTAAACTACCATCTCAATCCATTTCTAGTACATAAAACCTTGTCTACCTCGCCCCACAAAACATGACTGTATCCCTGAGTTGATTTCTCGGACGCAATCTGCCTTCTCCAATTAATATAGCAACCAAAACCTAAAAATAAAATCAGAAACCATAATCTACTATACTAGCCTAAAATCAACATTCATTTTAGTCATCTCAAGACATAATTGCAACCATCATCACTGAGATTGACAAGGAGAGAGCCCTCTCCCAACCTGGTAGGGCTAGCTACCAGGTTAAGCGTGGTTTGTAGTTAGCCTAGGATTGCCTCCCTTCAGCGTGAGGTCGATCTAGGCTCTAACATAGTGGTGACCATACTGGGGAAGAAATCCAAATTACCCCAGTACTTTTAAGCAATTCTAGACTTTTGGATGATAGGCTTAGAATTCATTAGGCTGAACATTTTAAAATTGTAAAGTCCATTTGAAAACTTGAGAACCTTAAACACACTGGCTTCAAGAAGATATACGAGGGCTAATCCTATTCCTGATCCTCCTCCCGTGTTTGAAAAGCCTAATCTCATTCCAAGAATACTCAGGCAAGAAAGTTCAGTAAGTCCTAGACTAGTTTTCAAATCTCATTCATGCCCAGTCGAGTTTCAATATCTTGAAGATCTCCCTTTTGACGAGCATTTTGATCTTTCTTTATTTGAAACCAAATCTGAAACTGCGATTGATAATACTCTTTTAAATCGGCAATTTGTTTAAGAACTTGAAAATGAAAGGGAAAATAGATCAATTGATGATTATATCTGAAATTCTCTTCAATCATCCATTGTAGCCACCAATATCCCTGAGATTCTAGAATCAGCATCTGCTACTCTTGGTTCATCTGCTTTGTCATCTAGTTCTGAGGTTCATTCTCAACCTCAGTTTATCCCTACCCTTCCCATTCAACCTAGCATATCTAATCAAAGATCTGTCACCTCTACTCCTCCTTCAACCCCTCAAACACCCATCACATTGACTGCCCTTGTTGTTATAAATCCTCCTGTATCCCCAAGGCTAGTTACCAATCCACCTCAAGTAATGGCTGCCAGATATGCACCTCTCGTTTTACCACAGAACTTGGATGCTATGCCTGCTGATTACCAAAGTAAGATACCATTATTAGATGCCACTCAAGGTATCACAACACAGTAGCATGTTGACAGGATGAATGACTTCTATGATCTTCATGAGGTGGATGAAGAAAATGTGACCATGTGATTATTTGTGCAAAGTTTTGGAGGCGAGGTTTGAAAGTGGTTTAGAGCACTACCAACGGGATCCATTAATACTTTTTCGGTTCTACATAGACAATTTCTGGATCGATGGGAGGTAAAGAAAATTCCACTCCAAATTCTTTCTAAGTATGAAAATATAAAGAGGAGTGCTGGTGAAAGTGTCCAAGATTATTGTGTGAGATACAATATTGTCTATAATGCTATTCTAGCTGATATCAAACCACCAATGGGGTTGGCATTGATAAAATTTCCCGATGGTTTTGATCCCGATATGGCATACCAATTGAGAGAACGAGATCCTGCTACATTGGAGGATATGCAGAAAAATGCCGTGAGTGTGGAGGCAAATCTGCTAGCTAAAAGAGATAGGATGAAGACAGAGAAGAAAGTGACTATAAAGGAAGAGGCTTCTTCCTCAGATGTAAAGGCTGATCATTTACTTCGAAAAATTGAAAAAATGTTTGATAGATTAACAATTTCAGATAAGCCCGAGGCACCAATCAGAAATCCAAACTTCAGAGGACAGCAACAACCACAATTCAGAATCAAACAACGGGAGCAGAAAGCGCAAGATCAGTTGACACAATAGCAAATCAAAACACCTTTACAACAAAATTATGTGCATGGCCCAGAGTCTGAAGATGATGAGGATCCAATAGGGGAGGAAAATCACTTCTTTACAGCTGATGGTTTGCCTATCTATATCATGGAGGATGAAGAATATTCTGAGATCCTGGATGTATAGAAAGATGAAGATTTTATACTAGCCAATGAAATAGTCCTGGAAGAAGAACCAGATGAATATCATAGGGGTTATATGAATGCATTGTCAGTGCAATAGAAACAATATTCACTAAGGAGTAGGGATGTACTAATCAATCCAGTCCAAAAGTGAAAGAAGGCAGCACAGCCTAAGAATGATTCCTCAAATGTTCAGAAAAAAGGAAAGGAACCAGTAGATCCTACTTCCAGCAAAGTACAATTGCAAATGAGAAGACAAATCAGCCGAAAAGCCTGAAAAGAAGGACTCTCCGGTCAAAGAGGTAGATAAAATTACAGCCTTTAGCTTAGAGAATGAGATTGCTAAGTTAAAAGTGTCGATACCTCTGACAGAATTAATGAAGAATAATAGTTATAAGAGCCAAGTATCAACAATTTTGAATGTAGACCCCCTGTCTGATATGGTTAATGTGGAGGATGACCAACCTGAGCTTATTTTTGGTCCTGCACTAGAAGGCCAATCTGAGGATAATGAAGTACCCCCATTTTACATCAGCCTTAGATTGCATGAGTATGTCTTGCACAATGCCATGTTTAATTCAGAAACACCCCACAATCTGATGCCAAAGGCTATTATGGAAAAATTGGGTCTCGACATCACTTGTAAATATCATGATATTTATTCTTTGATTTTGGTAGGGTCAGATGTATTGGTCTTATCAAGGATTTGGTTGTGACTTTGGATCAGATTCCAACAAAGAATGTTCTCATGGATGTAGTTGTGGCAGACATTCCCCCTAGATTTGGCATGCTTTTATCTAGATCGTGGGGTGAAAAACTGAAAGGGACATTGCAATTAGATTTCTCCTATGCCACTATTCCCGTGTTTGGTCAGCTGAGAAAATTATATAGGGAGAAGAAGATGAAGTATATGATCACAAGCAAGGAGAAACCATTAAATCATCCAATTAACGCTGTACATACAGATTTAGAATCTTTTGTTCTTTATTTAGATAGTGGTTTTAATGATGTAAATAGTCAGCTAGTTGAAGTGGAAGATGTTCCAGAGATAACAGAAAATTTTAGGGCAGTACTTGATCAAGAAAGACAAAATCTTGCAAGTACCGTTGAGCAATCTACTTTCTGACAACAACAGAAAATTGATGGACAATAGCCAAAGGTAAAAGAGCAGACATAATTCCAGCACTTGGAGGAAGAAGCTGGTTTATGGAGTATGGATTTTTCAACCAAATAAAGTCCCAAGCAATGTAAGAATTTGTTCTTATAAATTGGCTTTCGATTGTTCTAACAACAAAGCCGAGTATGAGGCATTGATTGTAGGGTTGAAGATGCTCAGGAAGTTGAAAGCAAAGAGAATTTTTGTTTATGGAGACTCAGAGTTGGTAATCAAACAAGTTAAGGGTGAATACCAAGCCAAACATACGTGAATGAGGGATTACCGTAATGCAGTTTTAGATATCCTGAGGATGTTTCCAGATTTTACCTTGACATGTGTTCCACATGCACAAAATGTCATTGCAGATTCACTTGCTACATCTGCAAGCAATTTAAAGATCCCGATGAACACAAATAATAAGTTTGAAATCCATGTTAAGCACTTCCTGGCTATTCTTAACAATCTGAGGTATTGGCAGGTATTTGAAGATGACAAGGAAATTGATAATTTTTTGAAAAATGAAGGCAGCTATAAAGATACCTCCATAGATGGTGAGCAGGATGAGGATGAACCAGAAATTGAGGTAAATTAGATGGAAGTCTTACAGTTGAAAGACAATGTCATCCCTAAAGGTCTTATACCTTTAGAGGAATTATTTGATCAAGATGATGTAGCACGGAAGCCAAGCTTAGTTCCGACTGAGAAGGGTGTTGAAGATATAAACATTGGGACAGCTGAGAATCCAAAGTTGGTGAAATTTTCAAAGACATTATCTCCTCAAGTAAAAACTAAATACATTAGTTTATTGTCTTCATTTTCTGATGTATTCGCATGGGATTATGCAGATTTAAAGGACTATGACAAAAGTATAATTCAGCATATAATTCCTATTAAGCCAAATCATAAGCCGTTTTGCCAAAAGCTGAGAAGGATAAATCCCAAATTGTTACCGTCAATAGAAAAAGAGGTGAATTGATTTTACAACGCTGGTATAATTGTTCCGATTAGATTTTCAGATTGGATCTCCAATCTAGTTCCAGTGAGGAAAAAGACAGGTGAGATCAGATTGTGCATAGACTTCAGAAATTTGAATAAGGTGTCATTATAAGATAACTACCCGCTGCTGAAAATGGACCACATTCTCCAGAGAGTAGTTGGAGCATCTCATATGTCGCCGCTTGATGGATATTCAGGCTAAAATCAAATTTTGGGCATGAAGATGACAAGGACAAGACAACATTCACCACTCCTTGGGGAATATTCCACTATGCCAAGATGCCGTTTGGTTTAAAGAATGCCGGAGCAACATTTCAGCGTGCCATGGACATTGCCTTCACAAATGAAAAAGATGTGTTTTTAGTAGTATATATTGATGATTTGACTTTCTTTTCAAATTTAGATGAAGAGCATCTTTACCATATCAAAATTGTTTTTCAGCGTTGCAGAAAATATGGAATATCACTCAATCACAAAAAGAGCCTTTTTGCTATGGATGAGGGGAAGCTACTCGGTCACATAATATCAAAAGAAGGAATCTACATCGATCCTGCAAGGGTGGAAGCTATACAGAAGATAGGTTTTCCTCGTTATAAGAAAGAGATCCAAGCGTTTAATGATAAGATGAATTTCTTACGTCGATTTGTGCCTAATCTAGCTAAACACTCGAGGGGAATTACTATATGTTGAAGAAGGATAGTGTGGTCAAGTGGACCGAGGATGCTATGAAGTCTTTTAACTTAGTAAATTTGGCTCTATCTTTAGCCCCGATTTTGATCAGTCTAGATTATACACAGGATTTCATATTATTTTCATTCACTTCTGAACATACAATGGTAGCAGTAGTAATGTAGAAAAGAGATCAACTAGAAAAACCATTTTCCTTTTTTAGTAGGACAATTTGGGATGCAGCCTTGAAGTATAACATCATTGAGAAGCAAGCTCTTGCCTTAGTTAAAGCTTTGAAAGACTTCCGAGTATATATTTTGCACACTCATATCCTTGCATATGTCCCTAACGTAGTAGTTAAAGATGTTTTGGTACAAACAGATCCGAAAGGAAGGTGGGGAAAATGGATCGCAACATTGCTAGAATATGACTTAGAGATAAAGCCTACAAAGCTAATCAAGGGGCAGGGTCTAGCAAAGCTAATGGCGGAGTCCAATCTACGTGCATTAGAAATAAATCTTATTACAGCCATGTCTGAAGAAGAAGAAGATAGTTCGTTGATTCAGATATCTGAAATTTTTCTCCAATCTCCTTGGTAATCAGATATTGTGTACATGCTTCAACATCTTTCACCACCACCGAGTATGGCTAAAAATAAAGGTAGAACTCTAAAACTTAAGGCTGCTAGATTTTGCATTCTAAACAATGCACTTTATTGGAAGGATCCCGGAGGCATTTTGTTGAATTGTTTAATTGAAGATGAAGCCTAACAGGTCATGAATGACTTTCATAAGGGAGACTGTGGTGGTCACCTATTTTGGAAGATGATGGCTAACAAAATTTTGAGAGAAGGTTACTACTGGCCTACCTTGTTTGACGATGTTTACAAAACTGTCACAAGCTGTCATGAATGCCAGATTTTTCAGGGAAGAAGAAAGTTGCAGCCTCTCCCTCTCAAGCCAGTTGAGGTTAGTGCACCGTTTCAGCAATGGGACCTAGATTTCATCGGAGAGATTCATCCCACATCCTCAGCTTAGCACAAGTGGATTTTGACAGCGACAAACTATTTCAAAAAGTGAATTGAGGCAATCCCCACTTGGCAAGCCACGAACTCGGTAATAATTCAGTTTCTTGAAACAAATATTTTGTCAAATTTTGGCTGTCCTAACAAACTTATTACAGATAACGCCGCCGCTTTCAAGTCCAAAAAGATGATTTACTTTTGCAGCAAATACAAAATCACCTTAGGACATTCTACTGCGTATTATCCGTAAGGTAACGGATTGGCTGAATCCTCAAACAAATCATTGGTCAACATCATTAAAAAGCTACTGGAAACTAATAAGAAAGGCTGGCATAAAAAATTGGTTAATGCATTATGGGCGGACAGGGTGAGCCAAAAGAAGTCAATAGGAATGTCTTTGTTTGAGATTTTATACGGTATTGATACAGTATTCCTGACATCTCTTGCAGTCCTGGTTGTAAAACTTTTACAGGAAGCTGGCAGTGAGGAAGATCATTTTCAGCGGAGAATAAGTCAAATGATCCATTTACAGCAGATGAGAGAGGAAGTGTTGCAGAATACCTTTAGGCTACAGGAGAGAATTAAAAATATTTATGATCGGAAGGCTAAGGCGGACAAATTTCAGATTGAAGACATAGTGTTATGGTGGGAAGAAACGAGGATAAAGGAAAGCATGACAAGTTCGAGAACCTATGGAAGGGACCATACAGAATTGATGCATATAGGGGGCAGAATGCTTTTCTACTCAAAGAAATGGATGGGGAAGATTGTCCAGGAGGACCAGTAAATGGTCGACTTCTGAACGGTTCTATTTCTAAGGAGATTTCTATTATCACATTCATCATTGTACATACCATTTTATTCATTTCATTGCCAAAGTTTGTACTGTCGCCATTAATTTAGCTTGGGGCCTGAAGTGAAGGCTATAAGGCTAAATGTCTTGTTTAAATGTTTGAGTGTCTAGTGTCAGTTGTTGGAGTTAGTCTTAGTCATTAGTCAATTCAACTATGAGTCTTGAGTCAAAGTTTCATAGTGTCGGTTTTGGGGGTTCTGAAGTTATTGACTCCATATTGCCAAATGGATGAGGCACTTGTTTGCTTTTCCAAAGATTTGTGTTTCTTGGAACCTCCAAGGTGCTACCATCCCCATTAGAGCCAATGTTAGTGTCAGTATCTTCACACTGCCATCAACGATCAAAATTGTTTTTTTTTTTGCATGCATGTTAGGTGTCTCATTCAATCAGCTGCACTCCATTAGGTCATGGATCAATTGATGGTAGTGGTTTCATTTCAGTTTCCCTCATGTCATATACCTGCTAGCTTGTTCAAACCTCTTTTCAGTCATTCATAGTCATTTCAGTTCATTTCATTTATAAAAACCAGTCTTAGGGTTTAGTTTCACTAGGTCTTAGGGTTTGTCATTATGGTCATTCAGAAATGAATAAAAACAGGCACATGAGAAGGATAACAAGATTCATATAGTCATGAGTTTACTTCTAATATGATGAAATAAAGCTCCTCAAAACTCTGTTTTGAAGTGAAACAGAGAATTTGTACTTAATGGTTTCATTTCATGTAAATTATGTAATTTTATAGTTCTTATATGTAATAATTCTTCATAAGCTGTTCCTAGTGACCTGGCAACAATGCCAGCTCCTGCCACTGCAAAAATTCAATATGATGAAGATCAGTCCACCTGAAAAAAGGCAAAAAAGTCAGATATTAGCAAAACAGAGCATTTTGAAAAAGCTATCAAAACTATAGAAAAGTGGGTTTTGGTTTATGAAAAATCAAAAGAAGAAAAGTATGAAAGGCCAATTCATATGTTTTATTCATTCCTTGTTGAATTGGAGAGCTAAGGAGAATTGAAAACGCGCTTTTGAGCCAAGGAAGGAAAACAAAGGAAATTTGGCAAAGATTTGCTGGCGTGCACATTATTTCCCTGGCGCTACACATTAAAAGTGCGTTGCGCACCTATTGCAGTTTGACAATGTAAATTTGTTCTGGCGCTATGCATTAAAATGGTGCTGCGCACCTGTTAATGAGCACTGCGCACTTGTTGGAGAAGCCTGAATTGCCTCAAATCACCTCCAAATTTCCTAAAAAATCATTTGATGCCTGTCCCAAGTAAGTATATCATTCTTCCTTGCTTTGAAGAGTAATGTTTGGTTGCTAGGGTTGTGTTTGGATTCCTTTAGAGCAAACCCTAACTAATTGTCAAACACAAAACCCTAATTAATTACTAAACTGCCTCTCATAAGTTATCAAAGGTAGTTTTTGTTCTCTCTTACTCCATTCACATTGAGTTTTCAAAGTCACATTCCCTATCCCCCAATCATCAAAGTTCAATCCCCAAAATCCCACTCTCATTTACAAAACCCTAGCCCTATTACACTATTCCCAAACCCTAACTCCCAAATCAAGCCATCCCACTACACCCACTTCATTACCAAACCCTTATTCCACATTATAAAACCCTACCCATTCCCTTCATTCCCCTCATTCCCTAAAACCCCAACATTCCCTCAAGCATTCACATTCCCATACATCTCCCTTACCTTATATTTTAAAATCTCTTGATACTCATCTTGGTCCCACCATAACTCTTCATTTTACATC
This sequence comes from Pinus tabuliformis, assembly GCA_031772625.1. NCBI lineage: Eukaryota > Viridiplantae > Streptophyta > Pinopsida > Pinales > Pinaceae > Pinus > Pinus tabuliformis. The sequence goes on along the minus strand of CM062805.1, from coordinate 550,089,705 downwards.
ACCTATCACATTATCAAAAATACATGGAGGGAGGCATAGACTTGAGAGGGAGGAAGAAAATTTCAGTGACACTTCCAGAGAAGCACATGTGCCAAGAAAACCCCATAAAGGGGGAAAAATCATCCGGGAGGAACCTATCAGTCTCACAGAATTACTTGCTTGTCCTCTTGCTATATCTAGTTTCAGACATTAGTCTTGCTATGAGTTTTGTGAAATGGTGGAGAGGGTAAAGTTTCATCATGAGCTTGCTTGGTTGTTTGTCACCCATCTACATAATGGCCAAGTGAATCTTGTTGGTATCTCCTTCACCTTGTCACCTACCACTATTTCAGAAGCAACAGGCTTCCCCAATGTAGGTGAGCAATGGAATAAAGGATAGTATGTGGACAAAGAACATTATGAGCCTTACATTAAGGCTGGATATCACAGCAAAATTAGCAGAGTATTTCCCTTCAAATACTTAGAGAACAATTTTGTCCCTCTCATGAAGCTTATTATCAAATATTTCACTTGTGAAGGAAGGTTTTCCCGCTTGTATGCATATCATATCAGGTTGTTGATGCATTTTACTAGGGTGAGGATGATGAACCTCCCTTACTTTATATACAGGAACATTGAGAAGATGGCCCACTACGTTCAAAGAAAACCTTTCCTCAGAACCTCAGCAACATTTACCACTTCTCATTGATTAAGATTGTTGTTTTGCACTAGTTAAACTTGTCGAACATACCATGGGAGACCTTTATTGCCCATGAGATGTTCAAAGGCCCTCAAGATTCATCAGTGCCTCAGGAGGAAGGAGGACCATCAGGACAACCAGATGTCCATGAAACCAAGACTACAGGTGTGCAAATATTTGTTACTTATGAGCGAGGCACAAGGAGTATTTTTGTTGCTGCCAAGCGAGTACTATCTCCACCAGGGGTGGAAGGGGTCTTGCCTTCTTCACCAGATTATAGGCAAATGCTATCTCCACCAGGGGTGGAAGGGGCTTTTCCTTCTTCTCTAGCTATACAGGTTGGCCAATAGTCAAAGAGTAGAGACAAAGAGAAACAAAAGATTCATGAGGAGAACCCTACTAAAGGGAAAGACAAGGATTTATTTTGATGGAGGAGGATGACATTGACTTGGGCTCTCAAGGCTCAAGAATCAAGGATATGATCATCAAAGAGGAGGAGCCTGAAATACAAGCCTTATTAGTTAACCTTAAGAGAGCTAAATGGATCATTAAATACCTTGAGCAAGAAAACAAGTAGCTTATCGACAAATAAGATCTCATGGAGCTGCAAATCATCAAAGAAAATCGGTGAAGGTCCAAGAGGGCAAAGGGAAAGTTGACATCCATTGAACAAGAGAATGACCAGGAATATTTGATGGAGAAGGTGAATATGCACTTGGAGAAGTTGCTTGAGAAGGCAAACAAAGAGAAAAATATGCTTCGCTACATGGCCTACCACTACTTAACTCGGAACAAGATTTGCAATGCAAGGACAAAAAGGCTAAAGGCCAAACTAAGAAGAGTTTTTAAGACGAAGAAAGAGCAAGATAAACTCAAAATCTTTGCTGAAGCATCATTGGCCCAAAAAAGAACCTAACAAGGATCCCTCATGCCAAATTTCAAGAAATTTTGAGCAATTTTTGTCATTTTTAAGTTTTTGAATTTAAAAAAACAGGTTTTTCCAATAGGTACGCAGCGCCACTAGCGCTGCGCTTTTGATGGGGACATCCTCTTGTAAAATGGCTTACATATTTGGAATCAACATGGAAAAATAAGTCAACTTAGAAATATTGAGAAATTTTGGACAAGGTCTTGGTCACCAAAAGGGAAAAAAACACCCAAAAATTGCCCTCTCTACCACTTTTTTGCCACACAGGAAGCAGTCTTGGGAGAGTCAACTTTTGGAGGGGTAAATGAGCTCCAAATCAGAAAAATCAAACTGTTCCCGAAACTGGACAGGCAGAGATTTCCAACAAGCCAACTTGCACTTGATTTGGACACCGCGAAGGCCTCCAAAACTGGCCTTGAAAAGGCGCTACGCTTTAAAATTTTGGCTCTGTGCATTAAATTGATTTTGCCAGTTTCGCCTAAATTTCCAATTTTTTCCTAGTTTTCATGGAAATTGAATTTTTTCCTCATTTCTTGGTAAATGTATGCATGGTAAATGATGAATTTGATGTAAATATGGATGAAAATACCTCATAGGGTAGATATGTCAAGTTTCAAATGGTTTTGATGATGAATGAATTGGCTTCCTAAGTTTTAGAGGCAAGCTGTTCCACTGTCTACTTGTGTGTTCCTAGTTTAGATATGGTTTAAACCACTCCTCTTCTCATGGTTTCGACCCCTGATAGCTAGCTTGAGTAGTTTCCTTGCCTATATCATGTACTTTTTGATTCATTTATAGAGGTTGGACTCTTGTGGAAGCTTTGAACTCTATTGTATATCTCTACAGCAGTTTGGCAAGGAATAAAACCAGGTTTCACAGCTTTTTTTGTGGGATTCTTGTGACAGTGAGTTTATGTATTATTTCTTCTTTGTAATGAGTTTTTTTTAATGTTTTATATGTATCCAAATCTATCTTTCTCTTCTAAAACTAAATGAATCAAGGTGAATCGGAAAAATACAGTGTTGTGCTTTGTCTTGGGAATGCATTTGGTTTTCAATGTTTTCAACTGTTTGAAGAGGAATCATAGTTTCTTTATGCCCTCCTCAACTCCTCAGCTATCTTAAACTACCATCTCAATCCATTTCTAGTACATAAACCCTTGTCTACCTTGCCCCAAAGAACATGACCGTATCCCTGAGTTGATTTCCTGGACCCAATCTGCCTTCTCCAATTGATCCAGCAACCAAAACCTAAAAATCAAATCACAAACGCTAATATACTATACCTAGCCTAAAATCAGCATTCATTTCAGTCATCTCAAGACATAATTGCAACCATCCTCCCTGAGATTGACAAGGAGAGAGCCCTCTCCCGACCTAGTAGGGCTAGCGACCAGGTTAAGCATGGTTTGTAGTTACCCTAGGATTGCCTCCCTTCAGCCTGAGGTCGACCTAGGCTCTAATAGGAAGATTGCAAGGGAATTACAGTAGACATCAAAGGAGCGAGTGTGCTAGCAGATTTTGAAGTGATAGAGATTGTTTATGAAAACAATCCTTATCCCACATTACTAGGAATAGATTGGGCCACTGACATGAATGGAGTGATAAATCTAAAGAAGCGCAAAATGATTTTTGAGAAAAAGGCACTACACGTAGTGGTACCTTTAGACCCTGCAGAAGGATCACACTACATAGAACCAATGCGCGACATTGATAGCGACGACGATCTGGACTGCATTTACAAGATAACCATGTGGGAGAAAGACTTGGTAAATCCCACTGTAGATGGCCGAATCTCTTGGGAGCACAAAAGCTCCTGCACATCAAATTCTAACGAAGAGATAGAATGATGGCAGAACTAGTTACACGAGGTAACCACGCTCAACTGTAACATGATGATAAGGTCACTATGCTGTGTAGCAACAAAGACAAGAGTCCTGCCTACGTATGAAGGGTTAAGCGATGTGGAGGAGTTCCTGAACAAATTTGAAAAAGAAGTGCCGGAACAATAGCATTTTGACACTCTGAAATGGGTACTTCCCGCTACGCCCACAACATGGTGGGGTACGCACCAGCAGAATTTTGAGGACTGGCGTGAATGCAGAAGGATGATGCACCTATGATTTGGGAAGCCTTAGCTGAGGTTAGAAGACAAGTATGACAGACAGAACAGCCTACGCGCCCACCTTCCTTGATGGATACAGGCATATGGTGCGCAACCTGCACAAAAGCACACTGTTCGCGTGGTAAGAAACACGATCGGTAAGCAGGAGCGGGCAAGACAATGGCGCGAACAACCCCTCCGTTTGGGACTAGGAGGTATGGTAGGACCAAGCGCGCATAAGGTTATCTATGTGGAAGCCTTTGACAAAGCGTGCGAAGTACTGAACAGGGTCCACAATGTGAAAAAGATTGATTGGGACCTGCGTGTACCAGCGATTCTATGGGCATATAGGACCACGTGCAGGAACCTGACCACGCAAGTACCGCCAACGCTGGAATATGAGACAAATGTTGTAAGCCCTCTAGTACTTGAAAACCCTAATCTAGCACTGGTAGGGACGATGGTTCATGGAACCCTGGAAGCAGAAATCCAACAGGGTACGGTTAAGGAAGAAAAGCGCCCTGGTGAACGCGGAAGTCAAGAAGCTGGAGGACGAGATAAAGGAAGATTTTCTCGCCTAAAAAACTAGGATGGTAAGGCAGGGTGCGTACGATCATGCTAACATGTTTGAGCACTATCGCCGTGAATTGATCAGTCTGATGCCTTGGCTTGGACGGCATATTGCTAAGCATAGTGACCAGGGTAGCATGTTGCAAATGGTGAAATGCGTGATGCCGACCGTAATAATAAAAGGTGGGGATTCTCCAGGAACCATGATGGAGGACCAGATGGAACTTTACACGGGTGGTATGGACACTTGACTAGCCCAAGGAAACACAGTCTTAGCACTCCAAGCAGTTGAAAGAAAAAACGGGACTATAAACTACTCTGTTCGGAAGCTACGCAGGGTTGGAGCTGTGCGCAGAAACAAAAAGTCACAAGGTTCGCGACCGCGTACGGGGGGCTGTGTTGCCACACGGGTTGGTCGGAAAGTGACTGTTGAGGTCACTATTCATGATGGGATGCTCGACTTGAGGCCAAATGGAGCAGGTAGCGGGCATTTAAAACGCGATTTATGGGCAAGATTTGGGAAAATTTGCTGCCAAGAAAGCATTAATGAACTAGAATTGGCGGGAAAGGTCGAATTCAAATTGAAAAAGTGCTATAACATAAAAAGGGATGCCTAGCAAATAACACTTGGTCATTTGTGAATTGAGTGATTGAGCAGAGCCCTGAGTGTTATGAGCCAAGCATTGACTGAGCCCTTGAGTTCGTGAGTGCTATATTTCTGGACGAGTATGATGGCAACTGCTCATGATGTTATGGACGTAACAGAAATGATTGTCGAGGAGGCCGCGTAGGCCCTAACTATGGGGGATGTTCCAGAAGGCACTGGGATTGTGGTAGAAATCCCAAAATCACCATGCACGCCAAGACCCAAGAAGGAAAAACAAGCAATGGTCCCTGTACGTGTGTCCCCGCAGAACCTGCTGTGCACCAAACTGTCAATGGAGGAGAAGGGGAAAGCCGTCACCATAGAGACAAATGAAGAAGAAGAAGATCTGGAGGATCTTATAATCATGGAGGAAGAGGATGAAGGCATGGAGGAGAACACTCAGCATATGGACCATGTGAAAAAAGTGCCCGTCTATGTTCGCCCTTGAAAAGGGAAGGCGAAAGTGCTCAAGGACCTAGATGAGACCAAGAGCTCGCCCCAGACCCCGCTCCTCCTAGATAATATTATGTTTGAAGGCACGCACGTGGGATGTGTGTCGATCCTAAAATTTGAAGATTGGGACCTCGCTAACCATGAGAATTTCCCCCACCTAGAGATAAGGAACCTCATGAAGCCCAAGTAGAACACCGCGGCAGGGGTTATAGAGCTAGAGCTGCAGAAGTGGTTGCGTGAAGTGGAGAAGGCTGGACTACTGAATTTTCTTTGGTTGTCGCACTTCCATCGCGCACCAATAACCATTTTCATCATCAGGCAGCTGCTCTGCCTGGCGCATGATGGGTGTTTGTAGCTAGAGGAGCCCATCCCCATTATGACAGATCTGATTCACCACATCTCCCAGCTTCCATGCAAGGGAGAGGACCCCACAGACATATTGGAAGGGAAGGGCAGTGACTTGGCTATCGTGGAGGCCATGAAGAAAACATACAAGCTGGAAAAGGAGAAAAGGGGCTACGCCATCTCCAGCATCAAGGAGAAAGAAATGTGTGTGATGACCCAATTCTTGGTAGGAAAGGCCATGCGCAAGTGCCGTGCAGACGAAGTACCTACGCCAGTGGTAGCACTAGTTGATCAGTGCACAAAGGGGGTCTAGTTTAATTGGTCCAAATTCCTCTGCAAGGATTTTTTAGAAAATTTCCGTGAAGCCCAGGAACAAGGCAAAACATTCCACTATGCATGGTTGTTGCTGTCCATGGTACTTGTGGCTGGGGAATTACCAGAGGACAGTCAATTCCCCATAATTGACAGGGATTTATCGGAGGTCGCGAAGTACGCTTTGCTCTAGGCCACAAAGGATGCTAAGAGGATATGTGATAGCAAAATATTCTGGGTGTTCATGGAGATGAACCTTAGAATGGGTATCAACCACAAGCTGTGGTTGTCACCTACTATTTACAATAGTTTGCAGAGTTTTGCAGAATTTAAAGCGGACATGCATAACATTTATATCAGGGCGCGCAAGGAATCGACTAAATAGTGGACAAAGCTACCCTTTGTAGCCACCGACGATGTCATTTTCAATGTACTGGAGGCATGGCCATTGGAGTGGCAATCCCAAGACATCGCAGAGATCGAGAAGTTGGCGGTGTAAAAGAAGAAAGATGAGGCCAAGCTACGCATCGCATAGCTAGCCAAAAAACGAAGGAAGGAAGCCACCACAGCAGAAGTACAGGCAGTGCGGGACACGGCACAGAAAGCCACTTAGCAGGAAAAGGCTGCAGCAGCATAGGAGGCAGTCACGAAGGTGGGCGAGGGCCACACGACATAGGGGAAGGAATCAGAGGGAGTAGAGACAAAAGAAGGAGGCGTGGACCCACGAACCGCGTCGACCTAGCTAAAGCACTATCACCCAACAAAGTAGGCAGGGTCACGTAAGAAGGTCAAGGCATCAAAGTTGTCCATTGACCCGATCACCTTAACCAAGGGTAATCTGCATGAAATTGGCGAAACGGTGCACGATGTCACCTCTGAGGCTCTCTAAGATTTCATACAGGAAAACCAAATTGTGTTGGGGGACATCAAAGCACAGTTGCAGAAATTATAGGCGTGGCCCTCTCAAGTTGGTACCCTTTCAACCAACCTTGTAGTTGAATCCATGGCAGCAGAGTAGATGTTGCGCATGCAGATGATGAACACCATAGTACTACCGGAAGGGGCACTAGTGACATCAAATGAGGCCATAGGCCTTCGGTTAGCGCACTGAAAGGTCTTAGTATTAATCTAGCTGCACTCTCGCGCGAGACCTTATATGTGTTGCAGGATGGGATAACTGGAGAGCTGTGAGCTAGGGAGAGTTGCACGCTCCAAGTCGTTATTGAGTAGAAAATAAATATGGAACAACTAAAATTGCAGTGTGATGAATTGGTGTCGTAAAATCAACAGCTGGTATAGGTGATAGACGATGCTGGCAAAGCATCCTGGAGCTAGCCATCCCAACATACATACTAGCGGAGGCGCAGATCCACAAGTTAGCAGTAGGGGTCCGCGAGGCTAGGGTGGAAATAAAAACGGTTCAGCTGGAGCTGAATCTTCAGATCGCCGAGTTGCAGTTAAAGGTGCAACCATCCACTCCCCGGAAGTCAGAGAATAGCACGCTAGCACTATCATAATGGGGTTGGAGGAAATTGGAGGTGCAGTGCGAGACTACACCAGTATGTTGGAAGAATCACTTGAGGTCGTCTCAAATCTGCAGGAGGACCCCAACATCTAGCGATTAGAGACAGAGGTGTGAGAACTCCAACAACAATATGATAGTGTCTGAGGAACTGCAGAGATGGTGGTCCTTAATTAGAGGCTTGCACGGATACAGTAGGCTAAAGCACTAAAGGAGCAGGTGGATGCGGCATGACATAAGGAAGCAGTCCTGAAGGCGTGAATTCAACCTTGGATCGACAAGGCCTTCACCATCACGACAGAAATCGAAGGCAAAATCACACACATGTAGGGGATGCACACATTGATGTAGAGAAGCACTCCCAACACAAAAGTCTCGGAACATCATATGTAGCAAATCCAGCAAGCAGCAGCTAAGTGTGCTGCTGACCTCCGCGCAGTTCGAGAACAATTGGAGGGACTCCATGCAAAGATCACCACACCGACAGAGTGACTCAAGGGCGAGTCATGATGTTTATGTTGGGGGCATGTTGGGCATGGAATCCCCCCAATCATGTTTTGGGGCTCAAAGCCCAAGTTTTGACCGAATCTTGTTGTAAAGCTCTGCGAATTGTGGGCGCGTGGCACAAAAGTATGATAGAGTCACAGGGTTGTCTGACCTAGTTTTGTAATGTAATATCGACTGGATAGACCTAACCATGGTTCATGGACCATGGGATTGTATCAATAGAGTGAGGCTCTAAGTGTAAAGGAGAGAGACAATAAAGGAAAAAAGGAGAATAGAGCATGAGAAGTCTAAGTGATTGAGTGGCAGTGTGAAGTGTGTCTTTGGGTCGTAGAGTAGGAGAAGGCTCTGCAGCTGAGTGTGCAAAGTCCTAGTAGTCTGCAACTAAGTGCGCGGACCCCTGAAGCTGAGTGCATAGGGCGAGTTGATTATGTAACCACGGAAAGAATCAATAAAGAAAAGGTTGGTTATAATTCTGTGTATTTGTTCCTGGGTTAATGCATGATTGATATAACTTGCTTATTTACTGACCTGTATGATGTTTTATGTTGTTAAGTATAACTAAAAGCACTCAAGTAGACAAAATTAAATAACATTTAAGCAAGGTCTTGGGTAATAGTGCAAAACACAACACAACCCTTGGATAGGGTTGCACGAAGGCGGTGTATTAGGTCGCGAGGAATGGGAAGGTGTGTGAAGCAACCTGTGCACAAGGAGAAACCGCAGACCAGTTGAACTCATCAGACATCTCCAAGATGCGGAAACCTAGTTCTAGCACCCTCCCATATTACTTCGGGTAAGACCTCAGTCCGCGCTCCACGGACTGTTGCCTAAAGGGCCAGTAGTACCAGGATTTGTTTGGATAACTAACTCTGAACCTGGGTCAGGCCCCAACAAGCCAATAGGTTGGTAAATCACCTTTTCTAAATCTTGATGTTAAATTCGGGTTGCCTATGTAAAATGGTGAAGTGAATGCAGAGAAGCTAGATAACTGGATTCATCAGTTGGAGTTGTATTGTAGAATTCAGAACCTTCAAGAGGATGATATCAAAATTTAGTTGGCTTCGTTGAGAATGGAGGGTGAAACACTTGTATGGTGGGAAGTGAGGACTCAAGACGAGATCAAAAAACATGGTAAGATCTCTATTTCTTGCTCTGATTTCATTGCTACTATAAAAAGATAGTTCTACCCTTTAGCTCATATGCAGAAAGCCATTATGAAATGGAAAAATTTTAGACAGCTGAAAGGAAAAAATGTGCAAGAGTATACTCGAGTTTAGGAAAAGAGCTCTTATGCTAGGAGTAGACTTACAGTCACAAGATACCTTGCTAAAATACATAGGAGGGTTTCATAGCTATCTTCGACATACCATTCTTATGTTTAGTCCCACGATTCTTGATGAGGTTTTTGTTCAAGCTACACACCTCAAAGCAAGAGGGAAAAATGTACTGGAAGAAGGTAAGAAGAAGCCATTTCATAGTGGTGAAAAAAGGAAGAAGTTTAAAGGAAAGTAGAAGAAAAATGCTTCTATTAGGAAAGAAGAGGAGAAACCTGTGTGCAAGAATTGTTCCAAGAAAGGACATGATGAAGCACATTGTTGGAAGCTTCATCCAGAAGTACGACCGAAGAAATCTAACAATAAAGGGAAAGAGAGGACAAATGTTGTTGCACAATAAGACTTGGGTTCAGACTCAGGAGATAAAACAAAAATCGCAGCCACAGTCACCAAGGGAAAATTTGTGGCAAAATCAAGCACAGAGAAATCTGCAGCAAGCACCAATGCAACAAATAACTCCCACAACATTTCAAATGAGGAAAATCGAACCGAGTTGTTCCATATTTGAGTTATTTCCAAACATACAAAGATCGATACACTGTTTGACAGTGGATCTCATGCCAACTTAATTTCTGTGGATTTGGTTAAGAAAATGAAACTGGAAACCGTGCCCCATCATAAACTGCATTCATTGGGTTGGATAACCAAGGATGCCAATTTGAAAGTCACCCAGAAATGTGTTTTCAGGTTTGCAATCACCGCTAATTTCATTGACGAATTCAAATTAGATGTTGTGCCATTGGATATCTCAGGGATTGTATTGGGAAGCCCGTATTTGTATGACGGGAAGGCCATTTTCCACAGATTTGATAACAAATATCATTTGTTAAAAAATAGAGTGGAGTACATTGTGAGAGACCATTGCAGAAAGCTTAGTCTTTCTTTAGCAAGCACAGGTGAAATGAAGACACTGCTCAATTCCAGCAAGAGTGTTGTGCTCCTTATGATCAAGCTAAAGAATGACATAGAGGAGGAATCCTTTGCAGGCTGTGATGTGAAGCTGAAAGCTAAATTGGTTGATATGGTCAATCAATATGGAGACATGTTTCAAGAACCAAAAGGATTGACACCTAAAAGAGGAATTCAGCATGAAATTCAGCTAGCACAGGACTATCCGCTCCCAAACATCGGTATGTATTGAATGTCAATTCTGGAAAGCTTAGAAACTAAGAAAAAAGTCCAGGAATTGTTAGATAAAGGAGTAATTCATCCTTCTACATCACCATGTGGTTCACCAATTGTATTAGTACCCAAGAAAGATGAAACTTTCGGCATGTGTGTAGATTATCAAGCTTTGAATAAGATTACAATAAAGAATCGATGCCCACTGCCTAGAATAGATTATTTGCTAGATCAGTTGAAAAATGCAAAGTGTTTCACTAAATGAGACTTAAGAAGTGCATATCATCAAGTTATAATAGTTGAGGAGGACATATGGAATACTGCTTTCAAAACAAAACAGAGATTTTTTGAGTGGATGGTTATGCCTTTTGGTCTTTGTAATTCTCCAGCTACATTCATGAGAGTTATGAATGATGTTTTAAGATCATTTCTTGATGTGTTTGTAATTGTCTATTATATGATATTTCGATATTCAACAAATCACGAGAAGAGCATGTCAAGCATGTTAGGAAAGTTTTGGATATCATAAGAAAAGAACAACTATTTCTAAATATGTCTAAATGTGAATTCGAGAAAACTTCCTTAGTGTATTTGGGCCACATAGTTGGAGGAGGTGAGCTGAAGATTGATCCCTCTAAAGTTTCGGTCATTGTGAATAGGCAAATACCCAAAGCAGTCACATAAGTAAGGAGTTTTTTACGAGCAGCGCAGTACTGGAGGAAGTTCATTGCCAATTTCTCCTCCATAGCAGCTTCACTACATGCATTGACCAGCATGAAGGTTGTCTTCCAGTGGGGAGGCAAACAAAAAAAATAATTTGATGCTTTGAAACAAAATATTAGTTCAACCCTAGTTTTTTCATTGTCAGATTTGAAACAACCATTTTAAATACAAATAGATGCAAGTGACTACACCATGGGTGCAGTTCCTATACAGCATGGTAAGCCCATTTCATTTCATCTTGAAATTTTTAATGGTGTTGTTATTAATTACCCTATGTATGACAAAGAGGTTTATGCATTGGTACAAAGTGTGAAGAAATGGAAGCATTATTTGATGGGAAAAGAAACCATTATTCACATCGATCATCAGCCTCTGCAATGTCTACAATCTCAAACCAAATTGCAGAAGTCAAGGCACTTTTGTTGGATGGGATTTTTACGGCAATTGCACTTGGTAATCAGGTACAAGAAAGGAATATATAACAAAGTTGTTGATATTCTTTCTAGACAGGTTGTAAATGTAGCCATTTTACTCAAGAATAATTTTGTTTTGCCTGAAAGTTATGTTGAACAATATGCACAGGACAATGAATTTCAAGAGGTGTATTTAAACTTGAGTCAAGGCCACCAAGTTGAGGAATTAGACTACCATGTACATGATAAATTTTTGTATCATTTGGGAAAACTTTGTGTTCCACAAGCAGAGAGAGTAAATGTCACAAGGGAAGTGCACACTTCTCTTATTGCTGGACATTTTGGTGTAAGTAAAACAATGGCAAACCTTCAGAGGTATTTTTATTGGTCTGTATGCTTGAAAGTGTGTCATGTTTTATAAGAGTTTGTTCATTGTGTGTAGTTAGTTAGCCTAGTAAAAGGAAACTAGGATTGTACACACCACTTACAGTGCCTTCAAGACCTTGGGAAAGTGTTTCTATGGATTTTGTAGGAGGTATTCCTTTGTCAAGGAAAGGTCATGATTATTTGTATGTAATTGTGGATAGGTTCAACAATATGTCCATGTTAATGCCTTGTAAAAAGAAAATTACAGCTGAACAAACAACTCAAATTTTCTTTCAAAATGTATGGGTTCATTTGGGATTGCCTACTTCTATTGTAAGTGATTTTGATTCTCGATTTGTTAAGAATTTTCGATCAAGTTTATTGAACTTGATGGACACCAAATTGAAGAAAAGTACAACCTTTTATCCACAAACAGATGGTCAAACTGAAGCGGTTAACAGGATAGTCATTCATTTGCTAAGAGGATATTGCAACAAACATCCTAAGTTGTGGGATGAATAGTTGCATTATATTTAGCATGCTTACAACCGAGAAAAACACTCTTCTACTCTAACTTCACCTTTTGAGGCATGTCTTGGTTATTTTCCTAAATCCCCTTTGGATTTCATCTTCAAGAAAGATGTAGTTGTAGATGAACATAGTGACATAGACAAAGAAAAGAAATTCATTGAGAAAATTTAGTTGATTCACCAAAGAGTTCAAGAACAACTAGAAAAGAGTTAAGGAAAGTATAAAAAAGGGCATGATAAGCATCATGTGGATCATCAATTTCAAGTAGGTGATGAAGTTTGGCTATACATTAGCAAGGAAAGGCTTCAAGGTGAAGGTAAAAAGTTGAAACCAATTCATTATGCTCCATTTAAAATTCTAGAAAAGATTGGTAATAATGCTTTCAAGCTTGATTTGCCTTCATATATGCAAACCTATTCCATTGTTAATGTTGAAAATTTGAGATTATATGAACCTCCTTTGATTGAAGATCAAGGAGAGAATGTTCAAGTTCCATCTATTGAATACTTTTCTCTAGAATACCTTGATGTGCTTCAGCAAGACACTATACTTGACAAAAGGACAAGGACAACAAAAAGATGAAATATTGATTATCTTTGGGTGGGTCTCAAAGATACACATCCATTAAAGGCTAAATGGATTGAAGTGAGGAAAGTGAGGGAATAGTACCCTCATCCGTTCAATAACTGAAAGTGATCCTTTTGGGGTCCAAAAGGCTTCTAGTGGGAAGGAGCGATTAGGTGCTCAGAATTATGTTCAAACATCAAAGTTTCAGAATCTTGTCAAACTCAGCTTTAAATTGAAGGGTCATTATGAATCCAATGGTGTGAACGACACTCAAATCTGAGTTCGTATGCAAAAGTTACAGCAAGTCAAAGTTCAAATTTGACTTGCCTACATGGTAGGATTAGGATGATGTGGCAAGGTCTTCAGCGAATAAGGAGGCACCAAGTGGCATCCCACTATGATTGGCCCTCACAAATCACATATCACAGCAATAAGTAGTTTGGGTTAAGAATCGCCCCCCAAGCAGAGCCAATTGTGATTTGCGATATTGTATATCACAATCGCAGGAAAGGATCGACAAACAGATATCAGCCTCGGTACCAACAAGGTTGGGAGTTACGATGCGATGTGAATCGACAAACAGATATCGGCCTCGGTATCAACAAGGTTGGGAGTTGCGATGCGATGTGATCACATATTGCAATCGCAGAGGCAATAAGAATTAGCCCCAACAAGGGTTGGGTTGTGATGCAATATCGACCCCAATTGCGATGTAGTAAACCGCAATCGGATATTGCAATCACATAAGATGAAATAGTTTCGTAGTTTATCACTGCCAGACATCGCTGATTATGATTTGCGATAAGGCCGATAGGATATGGCCTGCGGTGCTTCGAAATTCTTGCCTGATTAGCAAATTTTGGGGCTAATTTGTAGTTTTTTGTCGGTTTTGGAGATTTGAAGGAACAAATAGTGGGAGAACTGGGAGAAGTCATAACTCATTCAGTTCTTATCCAAATTTGATGCAAAAGAGTCAATTCTAGCAGTTTTGAGCATTTTGAACTCATTGAGACAGGTTTCATAGGCATCTGAGCATTGTAAACACACTTTTGATGTAATTTGAGCATAATAGAGAGACCCAAGCCATTGGAAGCTGGACCAAGGAGATATAGCACAGGAGGGGTGAACTCCTTTATCATATGCTTGTTGAGTGTTGTATTTTGATATTCATTACTATTATATTGCTGATGTTAAACATATGTTTTTATGTTAAATTGTTCATAACATTTACATAGGAAAATCTCATGGGAATCTGTTAATTATTCAAAAGTTCTGAATCCTTAAGCACTTGAAAAAGAAAATGATAAGCATATTCGGTTTATTTTAGAATGGGTAATTAGCACAACATTACTAATCTGCTCCAACTCAAATCAGTGAAGGTCTCATAATCAAGATTTGTTGAGTTTGTTGTTAGGATATTTTTGAAATGATTGTGCACTTCCTTTTTCAACTCCTCTTGTCCTCTTATTTCTCTGACTTCATCAACCTTTATGATGTCTATTTGATTAATAATCCTCTGCATATTTGTTGAGTTATGAAAGAAGGCTGCATTTTTATCTCTTGCCTTTAGCGAGAGGTTGCGAGATTTTAATCTCCATTCCTCTTCCTCAACTCTACTTTCTTTATATATTTCCCAATAAATTTGCTTCTGGAGTTGGCTTTCTTTTGTTTCTTCCTGTTGTTATTTTGTTTCTTAGGTTGTCTCCATTTTTTTAATTAACTCTGCCTTCCTTTTTTGTGTTTCTTTATGGTTGTTCTTGCCCCAAATTTTCATTTCCTTCCTCAATGTTTTTAGTTTGGATTCCCAAACAAAGTTTGGAGAGCCTATAATATTTTGAGACCAGACCTCTATTGTTATTTTTTTACGTCCTCCCTGTTGTTCCATAATGGGATATATCGAAATGGAGTTGGACCTACGTTCCCTAGAGACCCAAGAGTGATAGCCACTGGCTTGTGATAAAATTATGAGGTATGGATAATTCTTTATATGATTGAGCTGAAGTTGTTGGATATTTTTTCCTAAACTAGGATGTGATCTAACCTTTCTTTGATGTTGCTTTTTCCTATTCTTTTATTACTCCATGTGTATTTTCCGTTGTTGGGAGGAAAATCCAAAAGGTTGTAGGAATCCATAATGAGATCAATGGAATCCCTTGATAGATCAACATGGTAAGATCCTCCAAACTTCTCATCAACATTCAAGACTAAGTTGAAGTCTCCTCCAACTATAATGTTGTTGTTTTGAACATGGGGAAGAAAAAATTTCAGGGAATTCCAATAGACTTCCTTCTCTCTATAATGATTTGGCACATAGACATTTATTATGCAATATTTCTCTTCCGAGATTTTGTTTCTTAAATCTGTTTTCATCCAATTCTGATCTTTTATTTAATGAACTAACTCCAATTTCCCTTTCCTCCAAAGAGTGCAAATGCCTCTCGATGCCCCTGATGCTTGGAGAGCTATGCCTTCATAGTTCCTTATTTTTTGGATCATTTTCCCTGAGTCTTGTTCATTTATTTTGGTCTCTTGGACCATGAGGATGTCTAGATTTTCCATTGCTATTAAATCTTTAATTGCATTGAGTTTTAGTGGGCTTCCCATTCCTCGACAGTTCCAAGAGACCAGATTCATTATTTATTTTGATTGGGGGCAGAGGGGCCTTTCCCTTTGGAAGGATGGGGGGTTTTCTCTTTGTTATTTTCTAAAAAGGAATCCATAGGCTGTTGAGTACCCATAAACATCTCCTTTGCAACAACTTCATCTCTTAGATATTTATTTTATCTTCTTCCAGGTTTTTTATGATGATCAAGGGAAGAAAGAGAATCTTTGGACTGATTCCTTGTAATGATTCGATCAAAAGAAGGAGGGGGGAGGGGTGGGCGGGGCTAAGGAAGAGGATGAGGAAGAACGGTTGGGAAAGGGAGGGAAGGGGAGGAGAGAGGAGGAGATGGGGGGAGAGGAGGGAATGATTGGATCTTCAAGTGGACCGAAGGGATTAGATACCAGAAGGTTGGAGGAGGGAGGGGGAGGAATGAGAGGGGGCAAAGGAGAAGAGGGGGATGGAAGGGGAGCTGAGAGAATAGGGGTTGAGAGAGAGGAATTATGAGATGTATTTTGAGAATATGAAGAGGGCTGAGAAAATGGTTTATTTACAGTCTTTTTATTTTTAACTTGTTCCCATTTTGGATCCTGAACTTCTACTTCTTTATTTTTTTTTTTTTCAGACATCTATTAGAAAAATGGCCATATTCATGGCATACCTTTCATTTGAATGGGATTTGTTCATAGTCCAGCTACTAAATGTGCATCCAGTTGTCGAATTTGATATTTACTACTTTCGGGAGTCCTTTTCCTAGGTCGACTTCAACACATATTATTGCACATGCATGCATATTCTCCTTCAGCTCGCTTCTGTTGATATATTTACCCACTGCATTTCCTATTGCTTCAACTGATTCATCTCCCCAAAAATGGAGGGGGAGGTGAGGGAGTCACACCCAGACTAGCACAACATTTGGCACATCCAACTCTGAATTGAAGTCTAGAGTTCACCTGTTTAGATAGAGACCCATAGTGTCCATGAAATATGAACCATTACTAAATATTAGGTCTTTGTCTTCTTTTGTTAAAAATGGAATGTATAATAGCCTCTTCCAGAGAATGTGATCAAGATTTTTCTGCTGATAGAGGAGGACCAATTCCATTATACCCACTTCTGGATAGAGTGGGGGGAAGGCCATAGACCTGTGAACTGTCCAACTAGACCACACTCGGAGAGAGAGAGAGAGATAGAGATAGATAGAGAGAGAGAGAGAGAGAGAGAGAGAGAGAGAGAGAGAGAAGCACGACGAGGGAGAGAGGGAGGTAATATGATTCAGGAATGTCTTCTATTTTTTAAATGAACTTGGAGACTGAGGGTCTGGTTTGAGGAGTTTTAATGGAAGATAGAAGGGAAGCGATAGCCACTACATTTTCATCTTGTTGAGTCAATTGAGAAGGACTATGGAGGGAGTCACCATCTAGAGGAGGCTCCAGAGGGACCATCGGAGGTAGAGGGCTAAGGCCGAGCCCACCTGGAGTAGGGGACCTCGGGAGCCAGAAGGCATGCATTTTTCACTTCAAAAATGTAGAGTGGGAGCTAGCTGATCAAATTTTTCTTTGTTATCAGGAAATAGAAGAAAACCTTATAAATAATAAATCAATGCTATTTATTATGGTTACACAATCTTTGGTAAAAATACTTGAATATTTATTTCAATTTTTAAGTTAAGTTATAAAATGTTCATATTTATTTTTATGAAATTATAATTAAAATATAATATTTAAACTATATATTCTAAATTAAAATATAATATTTGAACATTATATTCTAAGGGCAAGGATTTAAAAATGGTTTTTGAGTAAGAATTTGGATTATCTCATGAGAAACTCTTTGATATTTTCAAATTAAACAACTTAAAATCATAATTTTTAAAAAATTGTACTGAATTTTAAGTAAAATTGACCAAAATTAGACTACAAATATTCTAAATGTGAAAAATTACAATTTAATTACACAATTTATAAATGTTTTCCCTAAACATGAAAATTTTCAATTTCATGTTGACCATTTATGAATATTTATGGATTAATCACAAAATCTATGACATTCTGGTTGTAATTCAAGATTTTATGCAAAGTCACTTCTTTAATGTTATCGGTTATACATAATGAAAATGCAACACAAATACCTGGGAACTAGTGCCTTATTCTTTTCTCTATGCATGAGTTTATTCATGAGAGTAAATGCATGATATAATGTGACCAAAAGAACCTTCTGACATAATATTTTACCTTCTATGAGATTCCTGGATTGTAAAACCCTTATATTTCCCTCTAACAGTCACAGTTCGCACTTTTATCACTGCAACTCTCACCTTAGTGTAAGATTCAACACCTACCTAATGAAAGGGATAATTATTATTTGCGGGTGAAAAATAATCTTGAATCAATTGATAGAGTGAAAAACTTTGGAAAATGTCAGTATTTTATCTTTTCCTCTTTCAACAAAATATATGAGTTAGACAATCTCAAAAATGAAAATTTTGATGGACTAAAGAAAGAAAAAATTATGGAAAATTTTAATGTAGTTGTACAGTGTAAATTTTACCCTCATTTAAATTATGAAGTGATTTTTTTTAATTGAAATGATAGGTTCTCGGATGGGGGTGTAAATCTAGTTTTAACATCAGCTTTGAAATGATCACTAAATTTACCACTTGTTTGTGCCTGGTTTCAATGTGTCAAGTAATTTCATGCTCATCTAGCACAATACCACTAAGGTCTAGTTGTCTTAAATGCCACAAAGGTCTAATCGTCTTAAATGCAAGCACAGAGGAGAAATTTTGTGAAGTTTCAGGGTTATTACTATTATGAAGAGAGTTCATTAGTCTGCGAAGATGCACAATGACGAAGTGTAGGGATTGAGTCTTTCTCGCGTCGGGTTATGGTGGTTGTGTTTGTAGGGACCTCATTGATGGAATGGTGTATTAGAGGAACAATGTTGGTCTCAAGATGTGTGCCACGATATACATCTGTCCTGTCTAGGTCCCATAGTGGAATGGAAATTGTTGGCATCTCTTGCATCATTCTCTTCAATAAGCTAGTTATAAATGGATGGACCTGATCTCACAATGGTGGTGCTACGTTATAGTTGGGGTTGGTGGGGAGAAGGAATCTTCACTTTTCTCTCTATACTCTCTCATACATTGGAAAATTGAGGGTGTTTGTAATTTTTGCATTGGTAATTCTGACTGTTCTTGGAGTTCAAAGGGTGACCCATAATTAATTATACCCAATCATATACTTGTGTGTGTTTCTCCACATGATTGATGTTTTTTATCCTATTCCTCCACAACACTGTGTCGGGACCAGTGTTTGAGTTGGTTGTGGTCTTACCCACATTGATGCTTCAAGGCACTAACACAACGAGGATCTCTTTTAACTATCCAGTCTTGGTTTGTGGCATTTGGTACCCAGGTAACTTCTCAATTTGGTTCTAGGGTATATCCTCTCTTTCACTACTTCTCGGTCATTATATTTTTTTGGGATAGTCAATTAGATGGTTTTTATCTCTAGTCTCAGTTTTTGTCTGGTGGACGCTCAAAGTGCTTAATTAGTACTATTGAAAAAAGGGTATCTCTCTCTACTTCATCTTTTTTGTGGTTTTGTCAGGGTTCCTTTATTGTTTCCCTGTACATACTTTTGTCATGTCATTTTCATCAATTCTATCTTTAGTTAGTCCATATATAGTGTATAAGTTATAGGGATTAAGGTTGTTCATTTGAGTTCCATTGATACCTTGGGGGATTTATGGGGATGATTTGTGTTTGAGTTGGTTGTGGTCTTATTGTTATATAGTAAAATGACCTCCTCATCATTTTAGAGGGCAAAGACATGATGACTGAAGCAATGACCAAGTTCACAAGCCTTGTTTCCAAGCTAGCGCTGACTATACACTAGCAACCTTCTTTATAAAGCTTCTCAAAAAGCCTAAGGGTGCATTAGTGACCTAAGTAACTCTACTTGTTACCTTGGGAACAACGTTAGTAAACCCTAATGAGATTCTAAGGGTCAAAGGAGCGGATTGACTAAGAAATATCCCTATATTCTCTCCTAAATCAACTCAGAAAAGTAAGGAAACATCCAAGTTCGACCTATTTGGGAGATTACTAATCCTAATGGAGTATGAAAATGGGAAAGAGCTCAAAAGAATGGCAACATCATTGCTTTTACCTAAAGAAACTCATGGAGAAACTTGGCAACCCTAACCTCACATGCTACATAAGCAGAGCTAGGGCTATTATGAAAGAGTTCAGATTATTTGAAAGGATAACTTACTTGATTGTCGAGAAAAGTCTCAAACTTAAGCATAAGAAGTTGGTAAGAAGGGAGAGAGAGAGAGAGGAGCTGGAGGGGTAAGGGAAGGCTGATGTAACCAATGGTTGTAATCACTCTTTCGACATTAATGTAGAACTGCAGTTGTATTGTCCACTCCATGATGTTGGTACTATAATTCATTTATATGTTTATTCAATGTATTTTAGCATGAGTGGCTTAGTTATGTGCAACTAAATGTATTTTGTATGTTTATGCATTGATTATCAAGGTTTTATGTTGTGATTACACTTGTATTTTCTATGTGTAGGACTTGATCTAGAGCCGGCTCAGGGGACTTTTGCCTAGCTGCATTGCGCTCTCCAACAACTCCACACGAAGACTCTAGGTAATTAATCCTTCTTGATTTGATAGTTAGTTGTTGAACATGGACATGCATGTATCTTTGTGACAACTACAGATAATCTTACAGTCTACCAAGGGTCCCAGGAAGACCCTTGAGGGTTCCTTCATCTTCCATACACTGTGCATTAATCCCTATAGCAAAATTGACGACTCCACTGGGGACTACACTTTAGTTCCCAGTTTTCCCAGAAAGTTCCTAGGTCTCTCCTTCTTCTAGACCTTCCTATACTTCTTCATTCCTTTTTTGACCACTCAGGACCTTGCAGCACTCTTCTTTCATTCCTCAGCCCTGGATCTGATCCCCACAACCCTTTTTTGAAGTGTTTTTCCTCACTAACGCAGGTTACCAATGTAAACAGAGCTTTATAAAGCACTGTGGCTTCACAAACAGAGCGTTAGTGCCACCAGTAACTCTCTGTGGGCTTTAGCACAGAGTATTAGTCACCCATTTTTTAATAAACAACAGTGTCTGTGACCTCAAAGGGTTAGGAAACTTGCTTTTGGACTGATAAGGGATCAGTAGCTGTGTTTCTTTGACTGATCTATGTCCTAAACAATTTTTTTTTAAGAAAATAACTTTGCTTCTTAAAGTTTTTATTTTCATAAAAGAAAAAATCAAAATTTTCTATTGTTTTCTGCTTAGTTTGTTAGATCTGCATTATTTGGTTTCAGTAGTTGTTAGTGAGCATTGAAAAGTTCAGTCGGTTTTGCTAGTGTTGTACTGAATAGGATGCATGGAATGAATATTGATGTATGAATGACTCTCCCTTTGTAGAAGCAACTTATTCATCAAAACTGAAAATTTACAAGCATTGTTTTTGCATGACTTGAGTTAGAGTCCCATAAAATCTCATACATCAACACCCCTACCAAAGACTGTAATAAATTACACTTAAAATCTACATAATAAAATCAATCAGCAACTCTTTCTAGAGTAAACACATATTAGTTTAGGCTAGGATCTTGGGTTAGGCAGTGTGAGTACACTGCCCAAGATCATACACCAAAACTAGTGTCATTAAAGAGAGAAATCCTTCTGCACTCATACTACCGAGACCACTCTAGTAAAAGCAGAGTTAAATATGAGACAACATCGGACTGTAAGTGAAGGTAGCCTGCCTTTGCTTGCTCTCCTATGGGTATTCTGTGTATCGAGGATCCCTTTGGGGATATCGGAGCTGAGTCAGGGACTTAGGTATCCTACCCACACAACTATTGTCTATGACTATGTCCCCCTCAGTAGTGTCTGTGATCTGAGGTATCCTTAGTGACCATACTTTTAGGGACTAACACAAGGTGACTGGGGCAGGCTACCCTGGTACCTAACATAGACGGACCTACTATGTCTTAAATTTTTGGGAGGGTGCTCGTCTTCACGAGAGTACTTGGCCCCTCAATTTGAGGTTCGGGTGAAGCTCTAGAGTAATTGTAACAGTACATTTGGCCAGCTCTTTGTTATTCATTGTGATACTAGGTTTCATCTCTAGTGATTGGTGCTTACCAAACAGGGTCATTTCCCTCTACTTGTTGATTGATTTACTTAGTGTACTTTTTATTTTTTAGGTGCCAGAGTGTTATCATTGAGACTTTAATAAACTTCACTGTAAACTTTACTGATAAAAATTATCGACCACTGTGGCTACTTCTGGCCCTCATCGTCAATCTAGACGATTGTTAGGACTTCCCCCACTCACAGTGGAGGATCCGCTAAGCTCCAGTGAACTAGATTCCTTGTCTTCAAGAAATCAATCTCTGAGATATCACCTAGAATCAGTTTGGACATCCAACGATTCAAGCTTACTGGAGGATTTCTTTACTGAAGGATTTCTTCCTCCATACAATCCTTAGATCACGAATCTGCTGGCCCACTCTTGGTTCCCATTGCATATGTACCTCCTTTGTCTTTAGTTAGAACACTTCCACCCATCTCGTCAATGACTAACGGGTCGTGGGACTTTTTGGACACTTTTGGTCCCCCACCACTTCCCCAGTCGACAATCAATACCACACCCTTGATGGCGAACCCCGCTATCCCATTTGTCCCAAGTTCAACCCCTATCATGACACCCTCCACGAGTGGAACCCAGTTTATTCTCGGTTTTGCCCCTTTAGTGTCAAACCCTGTACCTTCGACAAGTTTTACATATAGCACTCCTTATAACGCTCAATATAGCACAGTTAGTGTGGGTCCCTTCAACCAACAATATGGTTGGCATCCATTGTATAGTTCTCACCCCTAGATACTTGATTGTATAGTTCTAACCCCCAGATTCAAGTATCTGGGGGCACTCCCAATATGCATATACCGATCGGAAGTGTAACAGTTCTCCCTCCGTTTTCAGGCATGCATGGTCAGTCACTGATTGACATGAACACTCCTTATGTTAGTCAAGGACTTATGGTTAGTTCTGTGGCAAGCGGGAATCCTCAAGGAGGTCTCAGTCAATCCATGGGGGCACCCTACTCATAACCTCAAATGAGTCAAGGGGGCACTGCTTATCCTGGAGGCACTTCTATCCCCCAACCTAACAATCCCTATGGAAATCCGCATTACAATATCATACCCCAAGGCACCTATTATACCAACCTATGTATAATATTGGGAACAACACGATGGGAGGACCGCAAGGATCCTTAAGTCATATGTCATAGGCCTTGGTCTGATTCGGGGGCATCAAACACTTTGCCTTTCTTGGAAATGCTTGATATCCCCAACTTGTACAAACTTACAAATGACCCCATCTATCATAACTTACTTTGGCGGCCAATCTCGCATAAAATATCAACAGACATCCCTAAGTTCGAAGGGAAACAAGGGGAGGATCCAAGTACACACATCACCACATATCATCTATGGTGTGTTTCTAACTCCATGATGGATGATAGTATCTCGTTATCTCTTTTTCCCCGCACCCTTACTAGCAATGCAGCCAAGTGGTACATAGAGTTACCATGTGCGTCAATCAATACCTTTGGAGCTCTAGCAATGGAATTTTTAAAGCACTTCCAGTTACCCATCCACTATGAAACTGGGATGGAACTCCTCACTTCATTACGTCAAGATACACCACCCACATCTCTGATCATATACATGAATGGAGATGTAGGTGGAGGTTAGTCAAAGCTCCCCTCCCAGACTATCTCTTAACGGATTGGTTCTACAAGTCTCTGCTCCTCCAAATCGCTAATGATGTCACCTTAGGTGGTGCGGTCACAAAAGACCAATCCATTCGTCATGCCCAGCACTTGGATCTGATATATTCGCAGTTTGGCACTCTATATGACATAATTCCCAATGCCGCTGGCAACTCCAATGCTTCTGGTACTCAGCAACCCAGAGAGCACATTGATGGGATTAGTGGCTGTAAAACAACTCAACGGCCACATTGCCCAGATGTTAGTGGACCCCTCTACCAAATCAACTACTCTTCCTACCACCACGATCAACTCTGTGCAGTCTACACAAAAACCCGGTGGTAAGAACAAGAAGAATAAGAAAAAGACCACTCCTTCTGAAGACTAGTCAACAAAGAAGTCTAACCCCAAGCAGAAGGTGGATGTGCCCTTTGACGATGGAAAGGATAAACCCGCTAGATTCCCTTGCAAAATCTATGCCGAATACCACATGACCTATCGCTGCCCGCGTCTTCAAGAGTGAACATATTTCATTTCTAAAAAGGATATTGGAAGGACCCCTGCTGTCCTGAATAATCCTTTCCCCACTCAGCAACAGCAACACCTTATTGCAAACCAACCCCAACCCCCACAACAAGGCAATGGCAGTTCACAACATCCTTCAGTTGGTGAAGGACCATCTACTGTTTACACCTTTGAAATGGTAGATCTATAAACCAGAGCCAAATCTTATGGAGCTCCACTCGCTCATGCAGAGGAACCCTCCTCAAGTCAAAACCCACCACCGCCTAACAATCTTCATATTGAAAGGCCTGTTGCTGATCTTGTGATTTTCCCCCCTAAAGGGGCACTTCGATGCAAAACACACAATACATCTACATGTGCCGCCCAAAACTGCAACATTGTAGAAGACTTGGCGCAAGCGTCATCGGCTATGTTAGTGCTCGAAGTATTACAAACATGTCCAGCACAAAGGAAAGCTCTGCTTTCGGCCATTGGTGGTATCGACCCTCAGGATTCCTTGCTTGCAATTTTTGACATGGAAAAGTGTAAACCTCCCCTTTCTCACCAGCTTGCATTTCAAGTGCAAATCTTTTCGAAAGGTAAAGGTATACATAGAACTATCATTGACGAAGATGCTTCTACCTGCGTAATGTCAGTTTCATGTTGGCTTACTTTGGGTTCTCCAACCCTATCCCTGCCATCAAATTCCCTTAAGGCTTTCGACGGCCACACTTTCATCCCAAAAGGTTACCTAACTAGCTACCCCATCACCTTGTATGGGAAAACGGTAACGGTGGATGTTGAAGTTGTGGATCATAAACTCGCCTATAATTTGCTTTTGGGCCACAATTGGACTTATTCCATGAATTCCATTGTGTCTTCGGTCTTCCGCATCATTCTATTTCCCTTGGATGGAAAGATAGTCACAGTGGATCAACTGTCCTTTTTAACCCTAGATTACTCCCTGTTACTTAGCAGCTTTGTGCCCTTAGTGGGTGGTGTACCTGACTCTTATGTCAGTATCAATATTGGTCTATTGAAGGGTTCTTCCTTGATGGGTTGTTTCACTCCTTTTCCACCCACGGTTCCACAAATGGTCAATATG
Source organism: Pinus tabuliformis (assembly GCA_031772625.1). NCBI lineage: Eukaryota > Viridiplantae > Streptophyta > Pinopsida > Pinales > Pinaceae > Pinus > Pinus tabuliformis. Next base: position 550,064,556 of record CM062805.1, on the reverse strand, counting down.
GTTTCATCCATTCCTCACGAACTGACTGATCCTTGGATCCTACCAGCCCCTTTAGACATTGACACTTACGGAGAACAAATGCCGTTGTCACCAACTAAATTGGCCTAACAAGCCATTCAATCTGCATCTGAGTCTCCAGTCACTTTGGTTACGGCCAACAGTACCACTGCCCCTCCCATAACTACTCCTTCTTTCGATCCCCTCAATCAAGTCCTACCTACAGACGAAGCTATTAGAGAGATCATGCGTTTAGAAGAGCGACCTTCGGAGGACTTGCACCATCGTGTTTCGATATCTGATTCGGTCATGATGCCTCTTCAAATCCTGTCTTTTGACGCACCTGAAATTTTTCCCTCACCTTATACGACTATCCAAACTTTGGACTCGGATGGGAACACGGGCGATCTCATCGCTATTTCAATCAAGACAAGCATTAGGGAAAATATACAGATTGGAGCCAAATGCAATCTTGAGGAAATTGCGAGCTTCACCTACCCTTTTAAGGATTTCCTCGATGTTTTCCCTTGGTCTTATGAGGAAATGCATGGTGTAGACCCTTCTACTGTCAAGGATGAGATCAAGAAGCATCGAGCATTCTTTTTATGGTATTTTTCTTGCTCGTTAATCCAAAAAACCTCGAGTCTCCTTCTTTGGGCTCATTAAACTACTACAAAGAAGATATGAGCATGTTCTTTTTTGGGACTTTTTCTTGCTCTTGAAGTGAAAAATCCCTGATTTTTTCATCATCGGGCTCGTTAAACACCTACAACGATAGTATGAGCAACTCTTTTTCACTCTTTTTCTAGCTCATTAAAATGAAAAAGATCATTTGAGCATTCTTTTTAGGCGCTTTTTTCTCGCTCATAAAACTGAAAAGACCCCGAGTTTTTTTCTTCAAGCTGGTTAAAATCTTATGAAGATGATCCGAGCATTCTTTTAGGTACTTTTCTCGATCGTTAAACTGAAAAATCCCGAGTTTTTATCAACGGGTTCGTTAAAAATCTACGACAACAATATGAGCACTTGCTTTTTTGGGACTATTTCTCGCTCTTAAATCGAAAAAATCCCCGAGTGTTTCCTTCTTCGGGCTCATTAAATCTACGAAGAAGGAATGAGCAATTCTTTTACCTCTTTTTCCTTGCTCACTAAATTGAAAAAGATACTTTGAGTTTTCTTCATTTGACTCGTTAAAATTCGATGAAGGTATTGAGTTTTTCGTCGCGTGACTCATTAAAAACTCACGACGAATATCAAGTTTAGTCCATCTCCTCGTACTCATAACAAATTAGGTCAACATCTATTGAGCATAGGTTTCTCTTTATCCAAACTTAATGGATTAACTCGCAGAAAAGTAACTAATCCGAGTATAATATTAAACCTTTGTTGCACCTGGTTAACAACTATGACAAACAGCCCACCATGGAGTCATTCTTTATGATCTTTTCAAACTCTCTAAATATGAAAAGACCATCGAGTTATCTCATATGGAATCATTAAATTACACAGATGTGAAGTAGAGTCGCTCTTTTTACAATTCTTTTCAGACTCTTAAAACATGAAAAGATTGACGAGTTTGCCTGTCTGGACTCATTAAACTAATCAGATAAGGCATAGAGTTTCTCTTTTTGCAGTCCTTTTAAGACTCTTAAAATATGAAAATATCAATGAGTTTACCCGTCTAGACTCACTAAACTAATCTTATGGGGAAAGTGGACAATACAACTATGTTCAGTATTTGAAAGAGTTTTTTGGCAGTAGTCGTTCCCTTGAACATGGCACTCCCTCAGATAAACCTTTCTTATGACGACCTCTCAATATGAATCTTACCATCCTATGAGTTTAGCCTATATACCCCGATGTTCCTGCATATCTGTATCCTAACACTCTTTGGTTTTCATGAGTCTAGTGCTGCATGGTTAAAACTTGTTGTCGTGCCTTCTATTGTTCAAGGGAAAACCCTTTTTTCTTCTGTTTCCTCCATTAACCCATCAAGCATATCCTACCATCATGCCCTCTATCGCTTTGACCCAATGTTCAAAAAGATTCCTCAAAAAACAATCATTCTTGTCTCGTTTCATGTCGATTGATGTAGGACACCTTATTTCCTACCTATCGACATGTCTCTTCCTATCAACTTCAACACTCTATCTAGGAAGAGGACCTAGAAACACTTTAGTGCCTTGGTACTTGTAGACATCAGTGGCAGGTCACCTTGTGTTTGATCAGGGGTTCTCATTATTGGCTCCTAGTTAAACGATTCTACGAGTGTTTGATGACAAAAACATTTTTCACACTCGCTAGATTGTACTATGCATCTTGGAGACCATCACCATTATTGGTGGCATTACTCGCGTTTGTTAATGGTCTGCATTATTGACTGGTAATCAAACGATTTCGTGCATGTTCGACATCAACGCATATATTCACATGTATTGATCTATGTTATTTGGTGAAGCGGAAATCAAGACCTTGGGTAGAGGCTTGCATCACTCAACCTTATTTCCTCTCCCAAGCTGTGGTTATTGTTTTTTGGAGACATCTCATCAGAATGATCCTATTATGACATCGATTCCGCATTGTGCTTATCGGCGAGCAATATCGTCATATCTCTTTTATGAGAAAATCACTCTGACATAGCTATTGAGTGTGGGAATGCCCGACTCAGGACATGATTTTAGTTTTATATATATATATGTGTTGTATCAAGTTTCCCGTACTGCCCGAAGCTCCAATCCTCTCTCTATTTTTGTCAAAAAGGATAGAACAGTTAAGTATAAATTATTTCGACCATCATTGCAGCCTCTGATCTCACACTTTAGGGGGCATCTGTTATACAGGAAAATGACCTCCTCATCAGTTCAGAGGGAAAATACATGATGATTGAAGCAATGACCAAGTTCACAATCCTTGTTTCCAAGCTAACGCTACCTATACACTAGCAACTTGCTTTATAAAGCTTCTCAGCAAGCCTAAGGGTGTGTTAGTGACCTAAGTAACTCTACTTGTTACCTCGAGAATAGTGTTAGTAAACCCTAATGAGATTCAAAGGGTCAAAGGAGCAGTTTGACTAAGAAATATCCTTATATTCTCTCCTAAATCAACTTAGAAAAGCAAGGAAAAATCCAAATTTGACCTATTTGGGGGATTACTAATCCTAATGGAGTATGCAAATGGGAAAGAGCTCAAAAGCAACTCATGGAGAAACTTGGCAACCCTAACCTCACATGCTACATAAGCAGAGCTAGGGCTATTGTGAAATAGGTTAGATCATTTGAAAGGATAGCTTACTTGATTGTCGAGCAGAGTCTCAGACTTAAGCCTAAGAAGTTGGTAAGAAGGGAGAGAGAGAGAGGAGCTAGACGGGTAAGGGAAGGCTGATGCAACCAATGATTGTAATCACTCTTTCGACATTAATATAGGACTGCAGTTGTACTGTCCACTCTGTGATGTTGGTACTATAATTTATTTATATGTTTATTCAATGTATTTTAGCATGAGTGGCTTAGTTATGTGCAACTAGATGTATTTTGTATGTTTATTGCATTGATTATCAAGGTTTTATGCTATGATTATGCTTGTGTTTTCTATGTGCAGGACTTGATCTAGAGTTGGCTCATGGGACTTCCGCTTAGCTGCATTGCACTCTCTAGCAACTCCACACGAAGACTCGAGGTAATGAATACTTCTCACTTTGATAGTTAGTTGTTGAACATGGACATTCATGTATCTTTGTGACAGCTGCAAATAATCTTATAGTCTGCCAAGGGTCTCAGGAAGTCCCTTGAGGGTTTCTTCATCTTGCATACGCCGTGCATTAATCCCTATAGCACTTACCCACATTGATGGTTCATGGCACTAACACTGCGAGGATCTCTTTTAACTGTCCAGTCTTGGTTTGTGGCATTTGGTACCCAGGTAACTTCTCAATTTGGTTTTGGTGTATATCCTCTCTTTCAGTGCTTCTTGGTCATTATGTTTTTTTGGGATAGTCAATTAGATGGTTTTGTATCTTTAGTCTCAGTTTTTGTTTGGTGGATGCTCAAAGTGCTTAATTAGTACTATTGGAAAAAGGGTATCTCTCTCTACTTCATCTTTGTTGTGGTTTTGTCAGGGTTCCTTTATTGTTTCCTTGTATATACTTTTGTCATGTCGTTTTCATCAATTCTATCTTCGGTTAGTCCATATATAGTGTATAATTTATACGGATTAAGGTTGTTCGTTTGAGTTCCACTATTACCTTAGGGTATTTATGGGGATGGTTTGTTGTTTGGTTGGGTAAACCCTACATACTTCTTAAATTCATATTAGTGGTGTCAGTCTTCTCTTACTCTAGGTCATGCATCTAGGAATTTCATCTTATCCTATGTGCAAATATTTTTTCTCTTGGTCACTATACCTCCTCAATAGAGGATGACAAGTCATCGAGGTGGTGCTACTACTTCATCATCTCATCGTCAAAGTTTTTATGGGTGGAATTTTGTGGCTACTTGTTTTGATTTTGTTCTAGTGTAAGTTCGTAGAGATATTATGCAAGAGAATCTAAGGAGTTTGGGGTTCGAACCTACTTCTCGGATTCTCAGGTGGGTGTTAAGAATCTTAACTAGGTTCCAAACCCATGAAAGTTTAGGAAGAAAAGGCTACACTTACTTCATTCTATAGCTACACATCAACAGATGAACACCTCCTTTAGTTTGGTCTTTCGTGACAAATAAGTAGACAACTACAAACTTTTTGCAGGATAAGAGGATATCAAGAGGCTTCTTCGCAATGTGTGTTTCTTCCTAGATGATATTGTTTCCCATCTATGAAGGGTGGAAAAATACATCTTCTGGGACTCATATTTAGATGAAACAATAAACATACCTGTCATTATTAATGACCCACCAGTTCCAAACTCCCCTTGTTCTCATACTTCACCTTTATCACCAATCATTATCTCGGGTTGATGATAGTCAACAGATCAGTGATATCTCTTTGGTCATTGAAGAATTTGATCATGCACTTATGGTTTTTGATACACTTATGGGATATCTTGGAATGAAAATGTTTGGTTTGTGCAAATTGTTTTGGTGTTTCTCTTCCTATCAAAGCATCATGAGTCTGGGCTTCATACAAAACTATTGGCCTTTTTTGGTGATCTTGTTGTTGTTGATATTAAATTTTGGAAATGGTCTCTATAAAGACTCAGGTGTCTCCATGGAAAACGTGTTTCCCCTAGTATTTCTACAGAGTTGCGAGCATTTTTCTAATGTTGCTTCTGATTTTTGTTGTTGGTCTTAAAGTATAGTTGTTTTTACTGAGGTGGAAATGCTTCCCGCTATGGACAATGGTTTTTGTAATTATAGTCTTCTAGTTATGATGTTATGGTTTAAACTCTAATGTATATATCAAGTCTTAAAGTTTAGTGGTATTATTTGATAGAATCTTTCAACTCCTAGATTAATTTTTTGGAGTGCTTCAATGACTCTCAGTTATCAATGTAATTTTTGTTATGATTAATAGAATATCTTGCACTGACCTAAAAAAATAAATAAATGGAATGAGAGGTTACTCTTGTCTTCCAAATTAATACTAAAACATTATGAATCCATACATATTTTATATTTTAAGTAAACATGGCATTAAAAACTTGGAATAAGAGATAACTACATAGTTATATCTTTGTGAAGTAGGAAATCCACATTTTATACTTATCATACTGGTCTTTAAAATAAATCATTTCACATACAGAGGCATTCTCAAAGATATAATATTATTAATAAAATATTAATTTCTAATTATATTATTATCCTAATAAGTTAATACAAATTTGTTTTAAATTATATGTTTTAAGAGATAATTTTAATAAAAAAGATCTCTTTAAGAATTATATCTTTCTACTTATCATAAATTTAAGAATTAATATCTACCTGTTGAAGCCTCGAAAAGCATTGCTACAACATGGGGAATGACCACCTGGTCTGGACCTTAAAGCAGTTCCTTTTCCGTTTGGAATGTTGGTTCCAACTAGTTCAACTAGGTCTAGTTACCTTCTCTCAATCTCCAATGGCTTTAAAATATGACTTTCATTCACCAATGTAGAAGAGACATCAGATCGACCCTCTTGCTGATCAGGGAAGAAAGTGATCCTTAAGCTGATTTGGAGCTCAGCCAAGCCACAAATAAAGTTTTCCACTTTGGGAACATGAATTAAAAGAATGTAGAAATTAATCTAAATGCAAACTTATTCTTAGATGCAAGCAAAAGAAACTATTTTAATCCTATCTCAATTAGGCAGATATAGATATAACCCAACCAAGAGCAAGATATTTAAAGCATTTGGATTTAAAAATGTCTGGCTTATAATGAATATCAAGCTAATGAAGTAGTTCAATTAACTGACATTATGAATACCAAATACATCCTATTGAGACCTCTTAACTGAAATAATTAATCAACAACACTCGGGAAGAAGTTCACAAAATGATATTGATCATTTAATCAGTAACTTGAATAATTAAATAATAATATGCGGAAAAAGTTCACAACATATCACTATTCAAGAAATCAGTTTTATAAATAGTTACTCAGAAATAAAAATTTAATCCATAAGAGTGGAGATACATAATAACATAAAATTGAGACAAATTACCCATATCGACTAAAGTGCATAAACATGGAAGTAACTTGACACATTCCTGTCATCATAAAATGAAACAAGTATTTAAAATAATAGTATTTGAAATACCAATTTTATTGAATCCATTCTCTAGCTTTGGTCTCCAACAGTCCTTTACAATGCCTGAACTTCTACTTTCAAAGACAGAGCTACAATAGTGCAAACTCTGTTAATTTTACATAACTCAAAATGTAAAAGAAAAACTTCAATAATCCTCAGATCTGAGATTTCCACTCCTCCAACCTACAGCTTTAAATTCCTATTACAGAAGTGCTTTTAGAATTCCAGAATTGCAGAGGAAAGAAGCCCCTATTACATTTTGCAATATGTTATTTATAATATTTCCAAAGGTATTTTTGAGAGAAAAGTTTGTTGAAGAAAAATCTGTCAATCCAATTTTATTTGCTCAAAATTCCAATATTTAATTGTTGGAGCATTCTTATTGATTGAGATCATTTTCTTCATATCTCTTCTACTATTTTCCTTTAAAAAGAAATCAAAATAAATTAAGATGCAACAATAAAATCAAAATGCCATTTCTGGCATTAAAACAAATCCAATAAAATGCAATTTAATTAATTAAAAAAGAAATATGAGCTGAATATAGTTATTTTAATTGGCCAATGATATTATTGACGCATGAATCTGCAATTAGAAGAGGTTTGAGCAAATGAAAATGAAGAAAATAAAACTCAGAAAATTGATTTTGTTGAAAACATCAGAGCTTGATCTTCTGTTTATTTTTAGACCCAATAAATGACTAAATCTGTCAGTGAAACCTCCTCAGAAATGTTCTCCTTGATTTTATCCTTCCAATGAGCCATCCTTGGCTTCATTTGGCCAAGTATAACTCAATCTATGAACTTGCAAAGTTGATGGATCAAATCTGGCATAATTTTGGAAATTTTGTTGTTGGGCTAAAAATCAAAATTTTAATTAAAAAATCTAATCTTAAATTAGACTCTAATTATCTAATAATTAATTCTAATTTAATTATTAACTAACTAATATATACAATCAATTTTAATTAATGCTTATTTAATTAAAAATTAATTAAGTTACAAAATTAAAATAATATACAAATGATTTGAAAGAGTTAATTTAAAATATAATTAATATTATAATTCAAATTATATTAAAATTATAATAAATATTATAATTATAATATAATTTTTATAATAAAAAATATATAAAAAAATTAATCCACAAACCATTGGAATCAACCAAAACAAAATCAATTAAACAAACCATTGAAATCAATCCAAAATCCATTAATTTCATCCACTTGAAGAGAAATGATGGAGGAGGGAAGTGAGTGGAGGGTGAGGTGACCGTGAGGTAAGATGAGGTGAGGTGGAGGTACGAGAGTCATAGGGTGATCAAAAACTTTGTATTAAAACCTTTTACTCCATCGCATTTTCCAATCACAAATCCTAAAATGTTTAAGTTGAGAAGCTTGTTAAAATTGCGATATGCGATATGCAATGCCGCAATATCGCATCACATGAAACTTTCGATCGGGGGTTTGTAAAATATTTTCTTTGTAAATTTGCGATGCGATGGACCTGATAAATTTTATATATTGGGGTCCAGGATTGTTGTGCATTGGTGGAATTATGGAGATGAAACAAAGTGGGGTCTACTTAAAGTGGAATTCTCCTATTATAAACTATAGCCACTTCGGTAATAAAAAGGAATGAACTTTAACCATCTTGAGATTTCGGGATTTGTAAGTTGTTTTAGAATAGAAAATTAGAATAAATTACAGAGATTCCAGAAAACACGTTTTTAAAGTTTTCTATAATTTGGCTGGGTTATTTTAGCAAGATTTTTAGAGAAAAATTAAAAATTAATAAAAATTCAACTAAAGATTAATATATACAATAAATGTATTTTTAAACTAATTTAATTACAAAAATGGGATATTGTACATTTTACGCATTTTTAACCCATGCGACATAAATAATTAAATTTTAAAGAAGTGCCATTTACAAACCAGCTGACCAAATGAGGTAAAACAAGTATCAATGGAAAGCTTATAAAAAATCGATTTTGACAAAGCAATCAAAACTAGAATCTAAAGAAAATGAAAAATTAATAAAATGGTAGGATAATCAACATAATAAAAATCCTAAAAGGCGTTTAGGCAAATTTTTTATAGAAAGGGTCCCCTTTATTTGAAGTGAACAAGTCAAAAATGAGGGGGTTGTGTTTTACCACAACAATAGCGACACAGAAGAACCAGTTATCTCTGTTTGATATGAATGAGATTTTCTTAAAATTAAATTAAAAGTAATCAAAAAGAGAAAAATATTTTTTTGTTGCTTGACTAGGGTCATTAATCTGAATAAAAACAATAATCATCTTATTGTCATTTTTTCAAAATTCCTCATAAATTAAAATATTTCAAAACTCTATATCAGTCCTTAATTAGTTGTAGAGATAAAGCAATGGTCACTTTACAGCTTAGCTTTTAAAATATACTCATTTGTCACAGGTAGAGCCACTGTTGTCAGCAAACATTTATAGTCCCGATAGGGTTACCTTTTAATCATCAATGATTCGGAATCCCATCTTTTTAAGAATTATTGACCTAGAGATAAATCCATTTATATATGTTTATTTTTTTGTATTTGTTTTTTATTTTTTTAATTCTTAAAAGCGATTGTCCTAGTTTGGTAGCCAGATAGTTGACAATGTCATTAACTGGTTATAATTGGATTGAACAAGCTAGCTCATGATGAGACCTCTTGTCTTATAATTATTTGCAATCATAAGCCATTACCTTGGTTTGTTTAGCAGTGTTGGTAATGTCAGCCTATTTTTCCCCTATGATCATGGTAAGCAAGCTCATGATGAGACCTCTTATTTTTTAAGTTTAAATATATTTTTGGATTACACTCTAGAAAAATAAGACTTTTCTTGGAGAGGGAGAATCATTGACTCCTTAAGAGTTAAGAATGACAATTTCAGAGTTAAAGGTGCTTTATTGTAAAGTGTCTTTACTTGGTTAAAAGTAACTTTTGTTGACTGATAATAGAATTTTGAAAAATCTTAATAAAATATTGAAATCTCAAAATAATTACAATTTTAATGAAAAAGAAATTTCTCAAATTTTATGATACTTTGTCAACTTCTTTTGTTTTGTAATCTCTTCCTTAAGTATGTCTACCTTTATAATAAGAAAAACAAATTTTATTAGAAGATTTTAAGAAAAAGCTAATAGGTGACTATTAACAATTTTTTCCTATGTATGCCAACCATTGTTAAGTAACAAGAAGGCCTTCTATATAAATCTAGCAGAGTCACCAAAATTAAAATTAAAATCCAAAAGAAAAGAATTCTTAAACTAAAGTGAGAAAAGAAATCAGCAAACAAAAATAAAAATGAAGAAATTTAAAAGTGGAAAGGAAAATAGAAGTTTTGAATGATAAACTCTAACAAGAATGTTTATACCAATGTCTCAACAAAATGAAGTAAAAGAAAATAATCATGTAATCATTCCTTCTTATGTCAAGATTTAGATAAATTATACCTTGCAGAGTTGGAAATGTTTTAGGATTTTTAGATAGCAGTGATAATAAAATTTAGCCACAATGAAAACTTTCTCTCTGATGTCAATTTCAAAGCATCATCTTAATCATTTTCTAATAAAATGAATGCTTTAAAGAAACATATTAAAGGTTCAAAAACTTTTCAATGTAGTTGTTTCAACGAAGGTTATCACTGATTCTTGAAATAAAACTAAAAGAAGAGTATAGGACTTCAAAATATGATCTGGCGGAGGATTGAAAGCTTTTATGAAGAGCTGCAAAACAGATTTATATATCAACAGAATTTAAAAACAAAACTGAAACTAAAGTAACAAAATGGAAATTAATGAAAGTGGGTACATGGATCTTACCATTGGAGAATTGCATTTTATTTTACCTAAAATGTATCAGTTTCTCCAATACTAGCCGACTTCTTATTTTAGTTAACATTAAAAATATAAAGAAGTCAAACAAACCAAAATCCTATAACCCAAAATCATTATTTATTTTATTTAAACTAAAGTAAACAGTAGAATGCAAAGAGGGAATGCTTTGTGTTCAAGGGAATTGAAATTAAAATAAATGCATAAGAAATGAGAATGAGAATTTGCAGTAATGAATGTTCTCAAAATATTATAAGTTTCATATAAACTCCATGATTTTTATAAATTGTCTAGAATTAAGACTAAATCCAAGATAATAAAATTTAAATGTGAAGATAAAAAGGTCTTGAATTTCATATCAATTATGGAATTTTATATTTAAAACTAAAATATATGAGAAATCAAAATGATTTAATTATGCTGCAAATTTGTCATCAATTGCTTTAGTATCATAGCGGTTACCCAAGATTGCTTTTAAAATAACACAACGCCTTATCGGATGATTCGCATTGCATGTTTCTTCATCATGTTTAATGTTCAATCTGCAAAATTTCACCTTTGTTGATATGCCCTATATTAATTAAATGTTAATGGCATAGAGACATGCGTTGGAATCTATCGCATCGGAAGTTGCAATGACAAATTGGTGATATGAGAACATGCGATGAGAATATATGCGATGAGATTGAGCGATCACAATATTAAAGATGTTTCATATCGAAGATCAGAGAATAGTCATGTCGCAAATTGCACATCGCACCTCGCACATCGTGATTTGTACTTCGCACATCGCAGATCGTAGATCACAGATTCAGAATTGTGAAATGACCATGAATAAAAATGTGATGAAGCGATTGCGATATCGGCATATCGGAATATCGGAAAATAGTCATGTCGGAAATGCCAATATGATTCTTGCGATAGCGAGAATGTGATAGATGACATGGCTTTTAGGTGGGACTGGTTTTGGACCTTAAAAGAAATTGACGATCGGAAAACTTAAGTACATGATGTAATATTTTTGATACGCTGAAATGCGACGAAGAATAGACCCGATAAATTTATTATGAGAATTTAATATCATATCGGATCCGAGACATCGGTACTTTTAAACTTATGCCCATACCATTATTGCAATTGAATGGACGCGATATTTTTTTATGAACTTGATTTAAATTTCATATCAGGTCCAGAATTGTGTTGACATCGCAATATTGATGAAGTCGATTATCGAAGATCGGTGATTCAAGATAATGGAAGTATATTCAACTGAAAACTTCTGATATGCGAAATGCGATATGGCATTTTATGAGAAAATGAGTGAGGTAACACATCGGAGGTCTTGCATCTACAATTTCTTATTAGAACATGCTAAGAGCTACTTTTGATGAAATATTACGATGCAAATGGTTGTGATATGGATGATGCGATATCGGAATGAAATAATTGACGAAGATGAGCGGAATGGGAATATTGTAAATATATATTCACTGTAGTATCAACAATATGAAGATCAAGTTAAAATGTTTTTGATATGAATCTTGCGATACTGTTTTAAATTTCTATTGGGATTTCTAATGAATGAAAGAAAAGTTTAAATAATTCTCAAATTCTAATGAACATCAAATAAAATTTCCCTGCACTTGTTGCAAATTTGAAATGGGTTTGCTGCTTATTTCAAGTTTCGAAAACAAATGAAAACTTGCAAATAAAATAGAACAAGAATAAAAAATAAATTAAAGAAAATAGAAACTAAATGAAAATGAACTTGTAAATGCATACATGGAAGGAAATTGTCTGTAAATTTCACCTCATGGATCTTCAAATTTTTCCTTGGATTTATCAAAATTTTGACTTTGTTCAAAATCATCTCATTATTTATTCTAAATTAGAGTGGGCAATTAGCTTAAATAAAATTTGTTTATTCATATTCAGGAAATCTGAAATTCATAAAATTCACCAGAAATGAAAATGAAAATATGCTTCCCTTTGAATTGCAATAGTAATTTATTGCCTCTGCTTCATTCCAAATTTACTTTGAGAAAAATCTGTATTGTTATAGTGACTATTTAATAATGCCTTTAGTAAATAAATATGACGTGTATTGCAGCATCATATAATAAACTAAAGATTAGAATGGGATAAAGCCACTAATTGTGGAAGAATCTCAACACAGATTTGAATGTGTGCATACAGCAAAATGGACACCCTTAAGGTCATTTTAACAAATTTCAAGGAAAATAATATGAACTTCATGTGATTGCAACGAAAGGTTAGACTGAATAATAATGATTGAATTGGAATTAAGCTTATAATAGAGAATCATATATTTCATGGGATAATGAGATCATGAAGCTTTATATCCTCAAAACCTTTAACAAATAAATTTCAGAAGAAAATCTTGCAAGGACATCTCGAAATGGATAAAATTGGCTTTGAGGTGATGGGTGCCAAGTGCAAACTCAATTAAATTCAGTCAAGACATTATTCGGAATAGGCAGAGATGTAGTTATGGGTAGAAGTATTGCTGCAAGAAATTTTGATTTAAAAATGGGAAGCAAGAATTAAAAATTTTCTAACGAGAGGAAAATATCTTTCTAAACATGTATATGATATCAAAAGAGCTGATTGCTTGTTTTATTTATATCTGCAGAACTGTTGAAAATAAATTAACTACATTAATTCTACTCCTATTCTAACCATATGTAGGAAAATGGCTAGGTATAGTCATATTTCCAATGTAACCACTTTCTCATTTTAATCCCTGCATATATGTACAGTTCAAATGTTAATAACAGAAATACAAATATAATTAAAGTAAGAAAGCTAAATATGAAATCAAAATGTACAATTATTGTTAGCGACTTATTTATAATCACCTTCTTTTGAAATGTCTTTTCCCACTGAATTCCAATTGGATCATAAAAAGCTGGATGGGTTTCCATTAAGGATTGGAAAATGTTCAAAAGAGGAGATGACAGGCCAGATTGTGGATATGAGATTTTAAATTCAAAGGTCTGGAAAAAATTGTTAGTGTTATGTACAAATGTTAAGCTATTAACAATCTTCCTTGAAAGAAAACTTTCCAAACAATTTTGAAATAGGCTAATGAAAAATGGATGGAAATCTGTCAAACAAAATAGAAAATTATTAATTGGATTGGATTGCTGGCTAGATTGTAAAAATACATTCTCTTGTTGACATTGCGTTTGAGAAGATATAAGCTTTTGATAAGAGATGAACATCGATTGAAATTGAAATATTAATAGTTTTTTATGTTCATGGTTATAATATGAAACTTCAATTTTCTAATAGGGCAATGAATTAATTGAGTGTTTGATATTAAAGTGCTCAATATGCCAGCGTAAAGTGTCAGAAAATATATCAGAAAATAAATTTAAATTTAAACAAAATAAGTGAAAAATAAAAAATAAAATGAAATCACTATTGGTACAACTAATGTTACAACACATTTGAGATTGTTTTGAAATAATTTTTTTTTTACAAGGATTGGCGAGAATTATGGAATTTGAGTAATTGCGAATTCCAACTTGTGAATTAGAAAGAGAATTATGGTTATGAGTAGGAATAATAATTTGATCATGATGTGAATCATAAATTGGAATGTTTTCTCGAATGGTGAAATCATGAAGATAATTTGCTGCTCTAAAATGAGGATTGGTGGGAATAATTTCTAAATTGAAACATTCCTCATTCTCAAATGTTATTTGAATTTTATCATGAGGATTCTCTTGATAAGAATAGAAATCAACACTCTTAATGTCAGAGTAATTATCATAAACGACTTCACAATATTCTCTGGAATTCCATTTTCATCCAATATATCAAAACAAGGAGGAATAAAAATTTCATGTTCATTAATGGCAAAAGAATGATCAGTAATTGTTTCTCTATCTTGATAAAAACTTATTGGTAATTCATTTAGATCATCCTCTTTATTTTTTGAAATATCATTAATACCAAGAGAGGAAAATTACCATTATTAAAAATATCAGGATAAGGGGAAAAATGTGAATCTGAAATAATGCATTTAAAAATGTCTCTGTTTGAGAACTCTTGTACATTATGCTCATTATAAATTTCAGATTCTAGATCATTCCTTTGTCTACTCGTGCTTTTTTGAAGAATTGTGCTTTGGTTCTTTGAACTTGGCATTTTTCAATCATGAAAGAATTCAGAAATTTGTACAACAGTTTGCATGTTAGTATTTACTTCGATTGCTGCTTGTACTTGATGATTTGCAATCTAATTTTTTGAATTCACTGCAGAGTAACTTCCATATTTCAAGTCAGATTTTTCTCTAAAATTGTTGTTGTTGTCTTCTTGCATTTGATTAGAAATGTTTTCTAAGTTTTGTGAAACCACTTCATCATAATTTATTTGCACATCCATATTGGAATTCTCATTTATGTTGGAAAGGGATGGAACAAAGTTTGAACTAATTTCATATGGATTGGGAATGGAAGGAAGAGAGCAAATATGTTCAAACCAATCTAGTGATTCTTCTTATGTAGGTTTATCTTCGACTTTAAATCTTAAACAATTCAAATGAAATCAAATATTAAAATCTGTAACAGATTCATTTTCAAATTTTCGTAGATATTCAATTTCCTCACATACCTGTTCATAATCATAGTCGTCAAATTTACAAATGAAAATTGTAACAAATTGATCCCAGTTGTGAATTGAGGCAACCCGAAGAGTTCTACACCAGTTTCTGGCTTTTTCCATGAATGTGACAGTAAAAATTCTACATAGAATGTCTTCATCAATTTCTTGAAAATCATAATTTGAAACATTTTGAATAAATTGAAAGACATGATTAAAAGCAGAAGAATTCCTCTTACCGTTAAATTTTCCCTAAGACAAGAGTGTTACCACTTCGGGTGGATTATTAGAATATGAACGTTCATGGATACAACTCCAAATTGGAAGTTTAAGAGGAACCATCATGATTTAAATAAAATGTTAAAATTGAAAAGACTCCAATAGCCAACAAGTTTCAGGCCCTCTTTCTAGCGCCAAAATGTTGAAGCCTCGAAAATCGTTGCTACAATATGGGGGATGACCGCCCGGTCTGGACATTAAAGCAATTCCAATTCTGTTTGGAATGGTGGTTCCGACTGGTTTAACTAGGTCCATTTACCTTCTCTCAATCTCCAATGGCTTTAAAATATGACTTTCATTCACCAATGGAGAAGAGACATCAGATCAACCCTCTTGTTGATCAAGGAAGAAAGTGATCCTTAAGCTGATTTGGGGCTCAGCCAAGCCACAACTAAAGTTTTCCTCTTTGAGAAGATGACTTAAAAGAATGTAGAAATTAATCTAAATGAAAACTTATTCTTAGATGCAATCAAAAGAAACTATCTTAATCCTATTTCAATTAAGCAGATATAAATCTAACCCAACCAAGAGCAAGATATTTAAAGTATTGGGATTTAAAAATGTCTGGCTTATAATGAATATCAAGCTAACGAATTAATTCAATTAATTGACATTATGAATACCAAATACATCCTATTGAGACCTCTTAACTGAAATAATTAATCAACAACACTCAGGAAGAAGTTCACAAAATGATATTGATCATTTAATCAGTAACTTGAATAATTAAATAATAATATGCGGAAGAAGTTCACAGCATATCACTATTCAACAAATCAGTTTTATAAGAAAGATTTCTGAGTAAATAGTTACTCACAAATAAGAATTTAATCCATAAGAGTAGAAATACATAATAACATAAAATTGAGACAAATTACCCATATCGACAAAAGTGCATAAATATGAAAGTAACTTGACACATTCATGTCATCATAAAATGAAACAAGAATTTAAAATAATAGTATTCGAAATGCCAATTTTATTGAATCCATTCTCTAGCTCTGGTCTCCAACAGTCCTTTACAATGCCTGAGCTTCTGCTTTCAAAGACAAAGCTACAATAGTGCAAACTCTGTTCATTTTACATAACACAGAATTAAAAAAAAAAAACCTCAATAATCCTCAGATCTGAAATTTCCACTCCCCCCCTACAACTCTAAATCCCTATTACAGAAGTGCTTTTAGAATTCCAGAATTGCAGAGGAGAGAAGTCCCTATTACATTTTGCAACCTGTTATTTATAATATTTTCAAAGCTATTTTTGAGAGAAAAGTTTGTTGAAGAAAAATCTGCCCAATCCAATTTTATTTGCTCAAAATTCCAATCTTTAATTGATGGAGCATTCTCATTGATTGAGGTCATTTTCTCCATATCTCTTCCACTGCTTTCCTTTAAAAATAAATCAAAATAAATTAAGATACAACAATAAAATCAAAATGTCATTTCTGGAATTAAAACAAATCCAATAAAATGAAATTTAATTAATTAAAAAGGAAATCTGAGCTGCATATAATGATTTTAATTGGTTAAGGATATTATTGACACATGAATTTGCAATTAAAAGAGGCTTGGGCAAATGAAAATGAAGAAAATAAAACTCAGAAAATTGATTTTGTTGAAAAAATCGGAGCTTGATCTTTTGTCTGTTTTTAGACCCAATAAACGACTAAATCTGTTAGTGAAATCTCCTCAGAAATGTTCTCCTTGATTTCATTTCCAATCATTTGGCCAAGTATAACTCAATCTATGAGCTTCCAAAGTTGATAGATTAAATCTGGCATAATTTTAGAAATTTTGTTGCTGGGCTAAAAATCAAAATTTTAATTAAAAAATCTAATTCTAAATTAGACTCTAATTATCTAATAATTAATTCTAATTTAATTATTAACTAACTAATATATACAATTAATTTTAATTAATACTCTTTTAATTAAAAATTAAATAAGTTATAAAATTTAATTAATATACAAATGATTTGAAAGACTTAATTTAAAATATAATTAATATTATAATTCAAATTATATTAAAATTATAATAAATCTTCTAATTATAATATAATTTTTATAATAATATATATATAAATTAGTCCACAAACCATTGGAATCAACCAAAACGAAAACAATTAAACAAACCATTGAAATCAATCCAAAATCCATTAATTTCATCCATGTGAAGAGAAATGATGGAGGAGGGAAGTGAGTGGAGGGTGAGGTGAGTGTGAGGTAGGATGAGGTGAGATGGAGGTACAAGAGTCATAGGGTGATCAAAAACTTTTTATTAAAACCTTTTACCCCATCGCATTTTCTAATCGCAAATCCTAAAATGTTTAAGTTGAGGAGCTTGTTAAAATTGCGATATGTGATATGTGATGTCACAATATCGCATTGCATGAAACTTTCGATTGGGGGTTTGTAAAAAAATTCTTTGTAAATTTGCAATGCGATGGACCCGATAAATTTTATATATTGGGGTTCAGGATTGTTGTGCATTGGTGGAATTATGGAGATGAAACAAAGTGTGGTCTACTTAAAGTGGGATTCTCCTATTATAAACTAAAGCCACTTTGGTAATAAAAAGGAATGAACTTTAGCCATCTTGAGATTTCGGGATTTATAAGTGGTTTTAGAACAGAAAATTAGAATAAATTACTGAGATTCCGAAAAACATGTTTTTAAAGTTTTCTACAATTTCGTTGGGTTATTTTAGCAAGATTGTTAAAAAAAAATTAAAAATTAAAAAAAAATTCAACTAAAGATTAATATATACAATAAATATATTTTTAAACTAACTAAATTACAAAAATGGAATATTGTACATTTTACGCATTTTTAACCCACGCGACATATATGATTAAATTTCAAAGGAGTGCCATTTACAAACTGGTTGACCAAATGAGGTAAAACAAGCATCAAGAGAAAGATTATAAAAAATTGATTTTGACAAAGCAATCAAAACTAGAATCTAAAGAAAATGAAAAATTAAGAAAATGATAGGATAATCAACCTAATAAAAATGCTAAAAAACATTTAGCCAAAATTTTTATAAAAATAGTCTCCATTATTTGAAGTGAATAAGTAAAAAATGGGAAATTTGTGTTTTACCACAACACTACCTAATACTAATATATATATATATAGATATATAATAATTACATTTTTAAATTACTTAAATAAACCAAATATTATTTTATATAAAATATTTATGTAATAATTATAATTTTAAATGATTAAATAAACAAAATATTTATACGTAAAGATGCTTTTTTATCTAATATATTTTTAATAATTTGCCCTCTTTCCTTATCCATTTGCATTTTTTTTAATAGCCTTCCTCCTTGTGGAATAAGTAAAAACCCTAATTCCTTTTATTTCATAAAAACTAAGTTAACATTTTCAAAAAGTCGAAAATGTCTTTTTTCTCTATGTGGAAATAATGAAAAAGAACAAATGATAGACCGTGACCAAATAGCGAATCAAAGTAAATATTATGTAAAATATTTCTCACATAAATATATAATTCTAGTACCATAATAAACATCTTGGGGAGATATTCTGGTTATGTTAAAGTAAGAGATCTTGGGGAGATATTCTAGTTATGTTAAAGTAAGAGTGATAGCTATATAATCGCAAAGTTTTTACTTCTTTTGAGAGTTATCAATACGCTGGTGTGATTAAGGAAGTGTGGGGTTCACATCTTATCCTTGTGAAAATGAATTTAAATCTCTTTCTTTTTCAATCTGTCATGATGGCTACACATCGTGGAGCACACAATGCCCTAATTATGCATTTATTGGCCAATTTGCAAAAAATATGCTGAGAAAACTAGGGTTTGCATCTTGTCCTCATGAAAACATATTTTTGTACATGGGGGCACCTCCCATTTTTGCACTTTTTTTATTTGTTTACAACTAGTAAGCCTTAATTATTTTTTTAATATCCTCTAATCCGTGTTGCAGAAGGTTGATTGAGTTTATGTGACATTTCGCCAAAATGTTTCCTCGATATGGGGCAGTGTGCGAATAGAAGTAGGTGAATATAGGTTCTTCCACACATTCTGCAATACCCTAGGATGGATACTAGCTACAGATCCCTCTACACTTTTTTTTATTCGTTTGCAACTAGTAAACCTTGTTGATTTGCTTACAACTATTAAGCCTTAATTAATTTTTTAATATGCGTTAATCCATGTTGTGGGACGTTAATTGAGTTTATGTGAAATTTCGCCAAAACATTGCATCGAAACGAGGTAATCTATAGAGGGGGAATGTGCTTGGAGACACATAAGAAGTGTGCAAAGGGGGAATGTGCATGGAGGTGTAAAAATGGGGGAATAAAGCTTCCTCCACATGTTATGCAATTTTCTATGATGGATTTGTTTGCAACTACTAAAACCTTCTTGATTTGTTTACAACTAGTAAGCCTTAATTGATATTTTAATATTTCTACAAAACAAGGCAGTATGTGGAAGAAGTGTGCAGAGGGGAAATGTGAGCAAAGGTGCGAAAGTCAGGGAATAGAGGTTCCTCTGCATATTCTGCAATTTGCTAGAATTGATACTAACAGTGGAGCCCTTTACACCATCTTGATTTGTTTGCATCTATTAATAATTACACAAAGCTTCAAAGCAAATGTTATGAAACACTTGAATGATGTTCTAATTACGCATTGGTTTTCTGAATAAATGTCCAAAAATCTTATTTATTGGAAGGGAAGCTTTTGTTAATTGGAAGAAGTCCAGTGTGCGGAAGAAGTATGTGGAGAGGGAATGTGTGTGGAGGTGTGAAAGTGAGGGAATTGAGGTTTGCTCACATATATTACAATCTGTTATGACTGATACTAGCTGTGGAACCCTTTGCACCATTTTTATTTGTTTGAAACAGTTTAGTAAAATTTCTTGATTTGTTTACAACTAGTAAGCCTTAATTATTTTTTTATATGCGCTAATCCTCATTGTGGGAGGTTGATTGATTTATGTGATATTTCGCCAAAATGGTTCCACAAAATGGGGTAGTGCATGGAAGAAGTCACGCAGAGGGGGAATGCGCACAGAGGTGTGAAAATGGGGGAATAGAGTTTCCCCTCACATTCTACAATCTACTAGGACAATCTTAATTACACATCGATTCATTGAATAAATTTCGAAAAGATTTACGTTTACAAGGAGACAATCTTTTTCTAACTATAGGATTAAGCCTTAATTATTTTTTTAATTTTCTATTAAGTAGTTGAACAATGTCTTGATTATCCGTCGATTAACTAGATAAATGTTTAAAAGAATTAGATTTACTGGCAGGGAAGTTACTTTTAATTGTAGGATTAAGTCTTAATTATTTTTTTAATATTTTCTAATCTATGTCACGAGAGCTTGGTTGAATTTATGTAACATTTTGCCAAACTGTTACTGCAGAATGCGATAGTGTGCGAAAGAAGTGTATGGAGGGGGAATGTGTGCAAATGTATGGAGCTAAAGGAATAAAGGTTCTCTCGCACATATTCCTCTTCTACACATCCTTTCAATATACTACAATAGATATTAGCTGAAAATCCCTCTACACCTTATTTAGTTTTTTGCAATGAGTAAATTACATTAAGCATTGGAATGATGTCTTTATTACACATCAATTTTCTGGATAAATGCAGAAAAGACTATTTTATAATATGGATGCATATGAATTTTTTTATTTGATTACAACCAATAATCATTACACAATGCATCAAAGTAAATGTTATTAAGAATTGGAACTATAGAAAAGGCAATAAATTTGCTACCACTGATGAATTCGAACTGAAATCAAGAGATACAAATTTCTTCTACAATCTGTGGAATATAAAATCACAATATAGAAACACATGAAATGACATAAAATCATCAAAACACAAGGAACACAATTATTTACAAGGGAACCCAACTGGGAAAATTCCCTCCACTGCTTTTCATTAATCAGATGAGAATGAGAAACTATTACAATGTCAACTTCAAGCTTTGAAGCACACCCTACACTATAAAATTGTTCTCTTCTTGAATGACTATATCTGGCCAACACTTAACCTATTCAAGTCCACAACTAGCCTCATATTTCTTTACGAAATTTTGGAAAAATTGAGCTCCTAAAGAATAAGGGAATTCTCTATTTCCTTGCACAAATTATAAGGAATCGATCACTTGCTTAATTGCCAAGCCTGTACACTCAACTAGTATACAATTGATTATTACAATGTGCCTTTCCCTCCACTCCAAGTAGGAAATTTTAATTCCAAGCATGTCTAGGCTATTTTTGGCTAATTGACTGGTTAACTGAGAGATCAATGAGTTAATAACAGTCATAACTAGTCAATTAACCTTCAACTAATTCAATTAGTGACTAGAGCTCAATTAACTAAGTTCAACTAAAAACAATTGAACTAGATTGTTAATTTTTAGCAATTATTACATGCATAACTCTACTCCAAGCCTAAAAACTTAAATTTTATAACTAAGTGACAAGGCCATGTCACTCAAACTAACTACAATCCCAGTCATCTTGTCGATATGGAAAATCGAATTACTCAATTTGACTAAGGCATAAGTTAAATTGAGCCTTTCTTGCTACAATTTCTAACACTCCCTCTTAGCAAGAAACAGATTTTGCACCACTCCTATATGTCACCGATGGAACTCAAATTTGACTCTTAACAATGCCTTTGTTAAAATATCTGCATCCTGCTCCTCGATGGGAATGTACTACAAAATCATAACGGACTACCTATACTATTTCTATCTGATGGAATCCTTGCCCAATCTGCATCAGTGAAACCTTGGAGCTTCACATCATCTATCCTCTTGTACCATAACCCATAATCTGTAGTGCCTCTGAAGTATCTGAGCACATGCTTTGCTTCATTCCAATGAAGCTTTCTAGGCTTCACTATAAATGGACTCAGCTAGTTAACTACAAAGCATATGTTGGGACTTCCCTTCACTAGTGCTAGGCCCCTATAATACTAGTGATTCCCCTATTACTATTGTCATTGTATCCCTTATTGTTATTATTGTGTCCCTATTGTCCCCGTATTTTTATTAGTATGCCGCATAGAAACCCACTATTGTTATTTTTGTGCCCTTATTTTATTACTGTTATGTCGGCTTGATTATATTGTGACCCCTTAGACTTCTATATATAGAAGGGAGGTTTAGTCATTTGTATCATCCAAGAATTGTTCATTTGTGTAATGTAAAGGAGGTTTCCCCCTCAAAGAGGCTGAATTATAAGGCGTTGATCTATCTTTTCTATCTTTTTGTGAGCTGGTTTCCTAACATTTGGTATGAGAGCTTCGGATTCTAGGGTTTCACTCCTCCAAACAGGTCATCGTGGCATTTTCACTATAACGTTTTTTCTGCAATGTTTCAAAAACTAGAAAAACAAAACATTTGAGCCGAAAAAGTTCTGAACTTCGGGTCCAAATTTCAGAGCTTGTCTCGCTATATTTGTGGAGATATGATCTGAGGAAGTTAGGGTTTTTGTAGACTCTCGAATTACATTCCAAACAGGTGATCTAGGGAAAATCGTCATAACTTTTATTATGTGCATCAGATTGAAATTTTGTAAGAAGTTGCAGAAAGAGGACGACCTGTAGTTTTTTTTGTATCAGTTTTAGATACTAAGGTCGAAACAGTGACACGTGGCACGTCATACAAGTTCTCTCTACTGGACTAGTTTATAATCAGGTCACTGTGGGAGATGTGGCATAACTCTTCATTAGAGAATCCAATCTTGATCAGACTTGCGGGGTTAGAAAGAGGACTCAAAGGGCTACTGTAGGATGAGATTTCAGATATTTGAGATCCACAGTTACAAAGATACAACAGATTCAATATCGAGCTCTTACAAAGTGAAAAAAAAAAGGTGTGTAGTTTTTTTTAAATTTTGCATAAGATTGGTTTGAAAAATTAGTTTGAAGGAATTCAAAGGGAATAGTGAAGAATTATTAGCATTAATTAATGCCTCAAAGAAAGAAAATGGAAACACCTAGTAAGCAACCTGAAAGCTCTAGCATGACTTGTGAAGAAGAGGAAGAAATGCAACATGATATATCAAAATTACAAGACCAAGTACAACAAATTTCACTCTCACTAAAGGTAAATGAAGCCAAGATGAATGGCGTGGAAGCTAATATGAATGGCATGCAAGTTAATATGGAAGATAATATGGATGGCGTGGAAGCTAATATGGATGGCATGGATGCTAAGATGAATGGCATGGATGATAAGATGGAAGAATTGAAGATAAATTTGAATAAGATGCTACAAGAAATGGTCACTGATGGTGAAAGGGTAGTAAAGGAAACTCATGATGAGAACAAAAGAAATGTTAATCATGATTTCATAGACTCTAATGTTGGATTGAAGACCCACCATGTTCCAAAAATCGATATGAGGAAGTTTGATGGAAAGGATCTCGGAACATGGATACTATAGATGGAGCAATTTTTCGACCTCCATAATGTACAAAACACAAAAAAGGTACATATTGCAACTTTATATTTGGAACCAAATCAGTTTGTATGGTATCGATGGCTTTGCTATCGTAAACAAATTGTCACTTGGGCAATTTTTACAGAAGAAATGATAGCACATTATGAGGATACAAAAAGCAAATCCTTTTTTAGCCAATTGATAAATCTCAAACAAAAGGGTTCAATTATGGAGCACATTGAGGACTTCCAAAAATTGAACATAAGGGTAAAAGATATTCCAAAGGAGCGTAGGATTGATGTGTTCATAGGGACTTTAAAGGATAATATCCAACACGAGGTTCGCCTTTGGGAAACTGATTCATTTGAGAAGGCATTCAGGTTAGCAAGAAAAATGGAAAGCAAAATTATGGCAACCAGGAAGCCTACCACTCACAACTATAAAGATGGAAGTGTTGTTGCCCCTAGCCTTCCACAACCTACAAGGTTGACACCACAAAAATTGGAAGAACAAAGAGTAAAAGGGCTTTGTTACAGTTGTGATAACAAATACACTAAAGGTCATAAGTGTGCTGAGAAGAAATTATTCTACATAGATTGTGAAGAGGAGGAAGAAAAGGAACAAGAAATGTCAAAAGAAGAGGATATACTCCAAGAAAAAACCCTGGATAAAGAAGAAATGAATCCGACCATATCTTGTAATGCATTGGTTGGAATTACCACTCCTCAAACTATCAAGATAGAAGGACATATCAAGAAGAAAAAGGTAATAGTGTTGATTGATTCAGAAAGTACCCATAATTTTATTCATTATAAGATAGCAAAGGAATTGAATTGCTTCCTATATCCAGCACCAGAGTGTCAAGTGATGGATGCAAGTGGAGGAACCATAAATTGCTCTGGAAAGTGCCATAATATCAAGCTATGCATGGGAGAATATGTATTGAATAACCCAATTCTTTCCATTCCAATGGGTGGTGCTGATGTTGTACTAGGAGTCCAATGGCTACAATCCTTGGGTACAATAGCTTTTAATTTTCAAGAACTTTTCATGAAATTTTGTGTGGAAGGAAAGGAAGTTGAATTAGGGGTATTACAGGGAAACTGGGAAAGATAATTATCTCTAACGGTATGACAAAGCTTCTAAAGAAGGAACAATGAGGTGTAATCGCACAATTATGTTTGCTAGAGGTTCTCCCATAGAAATAATCTATTTCTCCATATTTTCAAAAAATCTTGGACAATCATTCCAAGGTATTTGAGACTCCCAAAGGTCTCCCACCTATTCGTGATCATGATCATGCTATTCATTTGATTCCAGGAAGTGTTCCTCCAAACATCAGGCCGTACAGATATCCCTATGCCCAAAAGAGTGAAATTGAACGTATGGTTACAGAAATGCTAGAGGCTGGTATAATTCAACCTAGTCAAAGTTCTTTCTCTGCTCCAGTGGTATTGGTGCACAAGAAGGATGGATCATCGCACATGTGTCCAGATTATAGGGAGCTCAACAAGATCACTATTAAAGATAAATTTACCATTCCTGTCATTGATGAATTATTGGATGAATTGCATGGATCAATGTACTTAACTAAGTTGGATCCTTGTTCAGGATATCATCAGATGAGAGTGAAGACTGAAGACATTCCGAAAACAACATTTAGAACTCATGAGAGTCATTATGAATTTTTGGTCATGCCTTTATGCCTTACCAATGCACCTTCTACATTTCAAGGTTTGATGATTCCATTTTCAAACCCACCCTTAGAAAATTTGTGTTAGTATTTTTTGATGATATACTAATCTACAAATGGTCTTGGAAGGATCATATTGAACATGTTGGCAGGGTGCTCAAACTATTGGAGGAGAAACAATTATATGCAAAAATCTCCAAATGTTTCTTTGGAGTACAAGAGGTGGAATATCTGGGTCATATTGTATTTCATGAAGGTGTTAAGGTAGACCCTAGCAAAATTAAAGCCATTAAGGAATGGAAAATCCCCACATCCATAAAGCATGTGTGAGGATTTCTCGAGTTGAAAAGGTATTATCGCAAGTTTGTTAAGAATTATGGGAGAATAGCAGCACCTCTAACAACATTATTGAAGAAAGATGCATTTTCATGGACTCCAGAAGCAAGAAAGGCCTTCGAACATGTTAAAGAGGCAATTTGCCAAGCACCAGTCTTAGCTACGCCAGACTTCAAAAAAACCTTTATTGTGGAATGTGATGCTTCAGGAAATGGAACTGGTGCTATTTTAATGCAAGATGAAAGACCCATTGCTTTCGAAAGTCATCCAATCAAGGGAAAGTATTTACAAAAAACTATTTGTGAGAAGGAAATGTTTTCACTACTACATGCACTTAAGAAATGACGACCCTACCTAATGGGAAGACACTTCAAGGTAAAAAAAGATCATGATAGCCTTAAATACTTTTTAGAACAAAGATTATCCTCTGAAGAGAAACAAAAATGGGTCACAAAAATGTTGGGTTATGACTTTGAAATCATTTACAAAAAAGGGAAGCAAAATGTTGTGGTAGATGCACTCTCAATAAAGGATGAAGATGTGGAAGCATTGTTGTGCACCATTTCTATTATCCAACTAGATTGGATAAACGAAGTAAGGGAGGAATGGAAGAATGACGAAGAAGTGTGGGAACTCATTGGAAAGTTACAACAAGATCCCAGTACATTTGATACATTTAGCTGGAAAAATGATTCGTTATGGTACAAAGATCACTTATACCTATATAAGAATTCCCAACTCAAACAAAATATTCTTATGGAATTGCACACTTCTCCCTTTGGAGGGAACTCAGGATTTTTTAAAACTTACCACAGGGTTAAGAAGGAATTTTTTTGGGATGGCCTTAAATCAGATATTCAAAATTTTGTGGCGGAATGTTTGGTTTGCCAACAAAATAAAGTTGAAACAATTAAGACCCCAGGTCTATTACAACCTTTATCCATTCCAAGCCAACATTGGGAGGAGGTTTCAATGGATTTTATCACAAGTTTACCCAAGTCTGAGGGAAAGAGTGTCACCATGGTGGTAGTTGACAGACTTACCAAGTATGCACACTTTTGTGCATTATAACATCCATTTAAAGCCAATATAGTTTCTACTGCATTTATGGAAACAATTTAAAAGCAACATTGAAACCCAAAGATTATTGTAAGCAACAGAGATCCCATTTTCACTGGAAAATTTTGGACAGAATTATTTTCTTATCTCAGTACTCAGTTAGCTCATAGCTCATCTTATCATCCTCAATATGATGGGAAAACTGAGATAGTAAACAAATGTTTGGAAGGATATCTTCATTGCTTTGTATCTGATAAACAGACACAATGGGTCAAATGGTTGCCTTTGGCTGAATGGTGGTATAACACTTCCTTCCATACTGCAGCAAAAATGACCCCATTTATGGCACTTCATGGATATCATCCACCATCCATCACATCATATTTAAGAGAAAATTATAAGGTTCAAGCAGCGGAACATCACATTGAGCATCAACAATAAGTTCTCCAACTCTTAAAGGATAACCTCACATTGGCACATAATAGAATGAAACAACGGGCAGATCAACATCGCAGTGAAAGAAGTTTTGATGTAGGTGACTGGGTATTCCTATGGCTACAACCATATAAACAAATGTCCCTCAAGCAAGCTAAGAAGAATAATAAATTATCACCAAAGTATTATGGTTCGTACAAGGTGTTGCAAAAGATTGGTACTATGACATACAAATTGGAGCTTCCTGTAACTTCCTAAGTGAACCCAGTTTTCCATGTTTCATGTTTAAAGAAGGTTATAAGTGACAAGCTCCTAGTTAAAACAATATTGCCAGAACTTGATGAGGAAGGAAAAATCATATTGGAATCGGAAGTAGTCACAGAAGCAAGAACTCGACAGCTACGAAATCGATCAATTTCGGAGTATCTCATCAAGTGGAAGAACTTATCCACTGAATATTGCACATGGGAGGATGAGAATTTTATACAGAAGCATCTAGAACTACTCAAGCATTGAGGACAATGCTTTTCGGAAGGAGAGGGGCATGTTAGGCCCCTATAATACTAGTGATTCCCCCATTAATATTGTCATTGTATCCTTTATTGTTATTATTGTGCCCTTATTGTCCCCATTGTTAACACCCAGGTTGTTCCCTATGACTCCCAAGGGAATACGGCCGGGGTAACCACTAACCAATCTTTGGATTACAGTTTCTAGCCAAACTGTAATCAGAGAGGGCTCTCTCTTTATAATTTGTCTCTGTTCTGTGAATATTTTAGGCTAGTTATGAAGTGAGGGTTTTTTGGTTTATATTTTGGTTGAAGGACTTCTTTCAGTGCTTAAGATGTAGTGTTCAGATAATATTGGGCAATGGAGTCTAGAGCTGTGAAATGTTTTGAAATGCTGGAGTGATGATGTTCAGACTGCAGGGCCTATTGGGTATCTCAAGCAAACAAAATTTAAACTTAAGTGGTGATGAATGGTCAGCCAACAGAAAGCAATTAAGAATTCTCCATTAAGCTGGTGATGTGAAAGTGAAACATGTTGCACAGGAGCAAACTTGAATTCCTGAAACAAAGGTCACTGTGAAAGATATATTCTGATAGTGCAGCAATTAAGAATTACACTTATCAAGATTACAGCTGAAGAAAACATTCATTAACAACATAGATTGAGCTCAGGGTATTGCATGAATAAATCCTGAAGGCTATTCTTTTTCTTTGTTGCTAAATACTCAGAAATTAGAAACATATATGGATTGTAAAAGATTGAAACACATAACAAAGAGAGTTACAGAAAACTTATTGTATTGTGAAGTACACAGGAATCCTGCAGTTTTTCAACAGACACCAGAACGCATTCAACGCTTCAGAACTTTGAGAAATTCCATCACTTTGTTTATTAAACTCTGAAAAGATTACAGCATAAGAACTTCTTCAAGAGAAATCAACAACAACCCCTGCAAACTCATGCGAGGGGGAATTTATACAAGTGTTACATACAAAATATCTCAGGCATTGAGTCATCTGAGAAATGAATGCGTTCACCAACTTTTCCAGATAATAGATAAGAAAGTTATTACATCATTGAATATAACATAAATGCTCTTTATGTATGTCAGAAGATATTTTGACCTTTGGAGGCCATTGAGTCGGTCTGAAAGTTCTGCTTTCATTCTGGAACATGTGCGCTTTGTGGCTGTCGTGCTGTAGTTTTCGGCCCTGCCACCTGTGACTGTACTTGCTGCTGTAGTGGCCGAATAGCTCGCTGAGTTGGCCCAGCCCCTTTCTCCATGTATGCTGATATGTCAAAATTTCCTTGTATATGACAGCTTTGCATATTTCAATGAAAAACTTGATTTATTGGCTCTGGTTTGACAATATTATTTGTATCAACCTGGTCCAGACTTCCAGTGTGGGCAATTGATGCCTCAAAATTGCCTCCATGGTCTCATCTGCCTCTGTGTATTTATAAAAGTTTGGAGGCACATCGAACAGATGATTGATTTCATTCATGATGAAAAACAGGTTTTCCACCCTGTTGTAGAGAATCTGCCCTGTTGCTGGCCCTGATTCTGCTGAAGTGCTGGGCTTTTCTGCAATTTGACTTGCAGCAAAGGCATTGACTCTCTTTGCATAATTTTCATGGGTAAGCAGCTTTCCTGCACTGCTTAGTATGCTGGGGAGACCTCTGTTCTGCAATGCCAGGAACCTTTCCATGAATCTATTGGTTTATGTCTGCATATCTTGGCTTCTCCTTTCCAATGTTTGAATCAGGGTTCTTAAGGTCAGGACCCTTTTGACTACTGAGATAGTCTCAGTTCTGTTGGTAATTCCAATGGTAGCCAGCTGAGAGCTTGTCCTGTGATTTAGCACATTGATCATTCTGTTGGCAGCATCCGACATATTGCCAAGATTTTCCCTTGCTCTTTGGATCTCCCTATGTGCCTTTGCAATGAGCTCTGACTGCTCATGTATGGTCTCAATGTAATGCCACTGGTCAGTAATGGACTGGCCAATATTTGCCCATAGGACTGCCTTGAGCTCAGCTGTTACTTTATCAAGTGTGAGCTCTTTCTCTAGCTCATTTATCCTCTTTTTGAGAGCCTTTATCTCTCTTTCCTTCTCAGCTACGTTCTGTTTGGATTTATCATATTTTTCATTTATCTTAGCCAAAGTCTCTTTGGCTTGATTTAGCTCTGACATTTGAGCTTCCAGGACCTGAATCTCATTTTGAAGTTTCTGCATATCCAGACTATGAGCCTGCTCTGTTGTTGGTGCAGCTGTTGATGTAGATGGTGCTGTTGGCTCTGTCTGTTGTAAAGGAGGGGCAGTGGTCTTAGGAGCTTCTTCCAGATTGATTATTTCTGGAGGAGGCTGAGATGTCTGACCTTCTTCCCTTTGCTGCAATGATGCTTGTAATGCTGCCTGTGCAGCCTCTGACTCTCCCAATTTTTCTTGAGTCTGGGTCAATTGTTTATATAGAGACACCAGTAATTGTGTGGCCTCTTGATCATGTCTCTGCTGGGCAACTTCATCTGTTTGAGGATGAATAGTGGCTGGGATCTTGAACCTTTTCCTTAAGGCTGCCATGTCTGCATCCCTTAACTTCAATATTTCTTGTATGCCCTTGATGTCCTTGGGGTCATGCCCAATCTCTATGATTATATCTTCTAGGGCCCTGATCCTGTTATCTTTTGCTTGAGAGGAGGCCCTCTCCAACTCCAGCTGAGCAGTTGTATTGTTTAGGCTATTCTCTAGCCTGTAATTGTCCAATGTCTTGTCTGCCAAGGAAGCATATACCATCTCACCCGTTTGCTTATGCAATTCAATTTTGTCCATTGGGTGGATGTCTTTGGCCAGGACCTCAAGATTGGTCCTTAAGTAGTCTGAAGCAGATTGTGGCTGCAATGTAGTTGGCATAAAGTGACTCATGATCATCTTGCCTTCCTGAACATCATATGCAGACATGAGTCTTTGTTGATTAGTGGGAGCCATTTTCAATAAATGGTTGTACAGCTGTATTTTAATGGGCTCATTCCTCTTCTTTATGTCAATGAACTGCTGTTTAATGCTCAGTTCACCCTCCCTCTGCTGGCTAGAGGAGCTGACTTCTCCTCCCACTATCCTCTCTTGTTCCTGTTGGAAGGAACTTGCAGATGCCTCCATACTAGGTGGGCCCATGCCCAAAGATTGCCCAATAGGCATCTCCTCCTCTGAAAGGGGATTCATTCTATGCCTCTTCTCACCATGACTTATTGATGTAGTCAAGGGAGTTTCTCTGTCCCTTTTTCTCCTTATGTCCTCCTTTTGGGGAGTTTGGAGGACTGATGTTTCAACTGTTGTCTCTTGCCTAGGGGGCACCATTTCGGGTATCTGCTGTTCAGTAACAATTGGTGCCTCAGCTGCCTTTTCTTGCTGTAATGGCTGCTCTTTCTCTTGCTGCCCCTCTTGTGGCTGTTGTACCTGTTGTTGCTGCTGCTGTACCTCCTCATGAGGTGGCTGTTCTGGCTCCATCTCCTTTTCCTTGCCTTTGGCAGAGGTTTGCTCAGTATCCTTGGCTGCTTGCTGATTTGCTGTGGATGAAGATGCAGTTGTTCCCACTTGAGTACTTGGAAGGGTGAACACCTGTGCAGAAAGCTCTAGATCAGCCATTTTCAAGAGATTTCTTCGTGCTCTTTCATTTAATTCTTCTTGTGTAATGGGTTCCTCTAAGGTCCCCCTCCTCCATTTTACTTGGTTTGCATATTTTTCTATATGTGGCAAGCTCACATGATTATAGCCGGAAAGCCTATACTTGAGCCTTCTCATAGATACAAAGTGTTTGGGGTCATAAGGTTTCCAGAGGAAACTGGTTTTCAAGCCAAGGCCTCCTAGCATTCTATCTGCTTCTACCCAGCCTTCCTCTCTATTGTTATAGATAAAGTGGCCAAGTTGGTTCCTGACTTTCAACTGTGCTTTCTTGCCTTTGCCAGAAAAGTGAAGCACATCCACATTGCCAAACTGCCTGAAGTATTCTAGGGCGAATAGCCTCATAGGCACATATCTGGGTAGTTTGTAGGGAGGCAATTCACACCCATATATCCTGATGACGGTGTGGTTCTGGTAGAAGTACCAGTCCCCAATGCTGTATGATTTGGATAGCTGAAGGATTCTCTGCATATCATCTGTGAGTCTTGGAGGAGGTGAGCTCATCAGCATAGACATGGCTGGGTGGATAAAGAGATCTATGAACTCACAGTAAGTATATGGAGAATCAGATATAATGTGGAAAGCTGAGGACCAATAGACTACTGATCTAGGATTGCCATGGGCATCCACCTTTCTGATAGGAAAATGAAATTTCTCATGTTGATGGTACAAGATCAAGTGGTAGATGTAGGAGGTGTATCTGAACACCCTTTCTCTTGCCAAATTCATCAATTGCTCATGAATCTTGTCTGATATGTAGGTGGCATAGTCATAGCAGATTGGTGACTTTCCAGGAGCAAACATAAGCATCATCACCAACACAGTTTCATCAATATATTCAATTGAATTATAGCCTAAGATGGGACTAGTCATATCTGCAAGGTCTCTGCCCAGCCGGTTGAGATATACATGAACAATTGGAGGGTACTTCACACTGTCAGAGTCAACGTATAACTGATTTAGTTTAGTGACTTGAGCATCTGTCAGTTTAGCCCCTTGATTTATCAAGTCTATCAGTGACAAAGGGACCAACTTCTTCTGAGTCTTGAAGCAAAGCATGTCTCTGATGGCTTCAGGGGTAACATAGAAAACAACTAAACCAGAAGGGTCAATCACAGCCCTCTGAGTGGCATCATAACATTCAGCACACAGGTGGATTAGCTCAGGGAACTGGTTGACTTGAGGGAGCTTAAAAATAGGAAGAAAAGAGTCCCATATGCCCAGTACATCTGTTCCACTCTCATGCTTAGCCTTTAACTCATTCAATAGGTGAATGTGGAACTTACTGCTCATAAACATTTCTTCTGATATTTGGTAATCCAGGTCAGCTAACGGCTTCCAATCCACTTCTCTCTGGGGGGCATTTAATGGAGCAACATTCAATGCTATCGGGGCTACTGGTGGATCCATGGTTTCTTCTAGGATTAGAAATGGATGTTAATATGCAGATTAACACAAAGGAGTCTTCTTTAACAGAAAAAAGTGAATTGTTCAGGGATGAAAGATAAATGATCAGGTGCAGCAGTTGAAATACTGTTTGAAGTGTAAGTAAGACCACTGTCTGGTCTCACTCTGTCTTTTTATAATCAGTAGGCACAGTTTGAGTAACTGGTTCGCGATTGCGCGAACAGAGTACAGATTTCAGTGAAAATTCAGGCAAACAAGGCTCAGCTGATGGTTTTCGGTCTCACGGTCGCAAATGGGGGCTAGGCAGAGGAAATTTGCCGGTAAAATTATAATTTTCAGTGTCTCTTAATCTTTTTGCAGGATTTCACTAACAAATTAGGTGCATGGAGGATTAATGAGGAGAAATACCTGGTAAACAGCGAGCAACGGTCACGAATGTGGGCAGGAATGGTACGCCAGAGGTCTCCAGATCGATTCCAGCAAGGTGGCGCAGGTTTGAACGTGAAAAAGCATGCAGAGAAAGCAACAGCGAATTGGCAAAAAGTGTGAAAAAACGCGAAAATTGGCCAAAATATGGATTTTTTGGGACTTTGGCGCTTTTTTGGGATGACGTCAGCATGACGTCATCGGGTGGAGTCAAGGCCGGATGACGTCAGCATGACGTCATATGGTGATGTGGCAGCATATGAGAGGTCCACGGGGATGATGAGGTGGCAGACAGGTGGAACAATGGCGGGCGGGGCGTGCCGACGCGGCGCTGACGTGGTGATGACGCTGGCAGTGACGTTTGCAGGGCGGGTTGGCGGAAACCGGAAACCGCGGCGGTATTATATCGCACCGCCTTCCATACGGAAGCGGTAATGTCAGGGGTACCTCCGATACGCTGTGGGGGTGACGCGTGGCCGAGGCCTGACGTCACCCTCTGACAGATATCGGAAGGTAACGTCTGGACGTCGGGGCCGGTCCGATATCCATGTGGGCCGTCGGATCAAAGGCACCCGATCGGACGGTCGACGGATCGTTGAAGTGGGAGGACGATACGGACGCAGGCGGGGTTAAAATAATATTTGTTTTGGGATGCGCACCTGGCGGAGAACTTTGGCAAATGGCGAATCTCCATGGTTTTTCAATATATTTTTATAAAAACTCATGCAGCGCCCAGACTTTGGTTAATATGAAAAATTGGGTTTTTCATATGTTTTTTGCGAAAATGCGCATGGCGCTCAGACTTTGGGTAAATGGAAAAAATGGGTTTTTTAAGTGTTTTTGCAAAAATGAAGCGGGTTAGGGAGACAAATGGGTTTTTTGAAGGTTTTTCGCATATGAAGGGGTCAAATGGCTAGGGTAACTTCTGAAGGGGGAAGAGGGATTAGGCTTAGGGCTCTTAGACTGGCCTGATGCCAATTTAATCCCTGACTGTGAACATATGGCTATAATGCCAAGGGGAGGGGTATTTATACAATGCTTAGGGTTTATACACCATGGTGTTATAATAGTAGGGAAAGGGTAATCATAGGGGATTTAGATAGTAGAAGTTAGGGGTTAATATGGATGAAAAGGGGAATGAGGAGTGATATCACTAAGTTTATTTGAAAACCACTTAGCTTAGAGAGTAGATCAAAATGAAAAGAACTTTAGACAAGAAATGTGGCTTATAAAGGAATAAGAACCACCATAGAACCACAAATTCTTCCATGGATTTCAACTGAT
This sequence comes from Pinus tabuliformis, assembly GCA_031772625.1. Lineage (NCBI taxonomy): Eukaryota > Viridiplantae > Streptophyta > Pinopsida > Pinales > Pinaceae > Pinus > Pinus tabuliformis. The sequence goes on along the minus strand of CM062805.1, from coordinate 550,029,794 downwards.
GAGGGGATGTTAGTAATGAATGTGAAAGGGGGAAACTGGGAAGTTAGACATGCTCCTTTGCTTTGCTGCAACCTGATGGAGAAGAGGACCTTCTCAATCCATTGATATTCCTTCACAGCTATGCTACCAAACACTCATTTGACCGGAATAATATTTCTGCAACCCCATCTGCCTACCCATCTACTTGCCTAGCATTTTTTGTTTCTTCTTGGAGGGTGCACTTAGACTTGCAGACCCTTATTTGCCTTTTCTTTTCTCTGGCTTTTTCCTTTTGATTTTCTATCTACTACTACCCTTATTGCTTCCAAGGTCCCAGATTAAGCAGTTGGGAGCCTTACTTCTCTACCTAAGCTACTTGTCTGCGAAGATTAAATAGTTTGGACAGACTTCTTTCTCTATTCTGCAACTGAAAATTTAAAACATGGCATGATCCAGCTTAAGCTGTTGGACCATCCATCAAAATTGAGTACCCATCAAGCTATATACACACAGTGTGTTCTCTTTGGAAATATGGGATCTTTGCATGGCCAAAGCAGAGCATATTTGGAACTTTTCATTGCCAATCATGAAATATGAAACCTATTGGTATAGGTAGATAACAGTGGCTCCACATGGGGATGGTTTTTCATTTGAAAGACCAAGAACAGCAGGTCAGAATGCCTTGGCCCTTGACTGCTTTTACCAACACTTGAAGTATGCTGCTTTGAAATGCCAAAATTGTGTAGTTTCCTTCTTGGTAGATCTCTGAACCTATTTACCTTTTCCTGATAGTTTAAGAAAACTTTGAGAAATTGCATTTTTACATCTTAACAGAAAGTAATATCTACATCTGAATATGTACAAGGAACCTCAGGCTGCACTCATGGGTAGTAGTCAAAATAGTGCTTTAGCATCCTGCCATTCACAGGACCTTCATCCAAGTCAGTTTCATTAAGACTTTTAAGGAAATAAGTATTGTTTCCTTGTACTGCTTGGACAGCAAATGGTCCTCTCCAAAGGGAATCAAATTTTCCATGTTTTCCTTTATCCTCTCTTCTTGCATCCCACTTGAGGACTTTGTCTCCAATGCTGAAGTCCTCTGCCTTAGTTCTTCTGTCAAAGGCCTTCTTTAATTTCTCTTGTAAAACTTGGACTCTGCTGAAAACTTGGTCCCTAGTTTGCTGTAAACAAATTATTTGATTGATCCTTCTTTGCATATCATTTGGTTGAGCTTGGCTCTCTTGAAGAAGTTTCATAACAGGAACCCCTAGTGATGAAGGAAATTTGGCTTCTAATCCATAAACCAACTCATATGGGCTGGTCCCAATTGATCTCTTGGTTGTTAGTCTATCTGCCCATAAGGCATTTACTAGCTTCTTATGCCAATTCTTCTTATTTTCTTCCAGCACCTTCTTTATGATGTTTACTAGGCTTTTGTTTGATGACTCAGCAAGGCCATTTCCTTGGGGATAGTATGCAGTAGAATGGCCCAAGGTAATGTGGAACTTGTGGCAGAAATTCACCATCTTCTTAGATCTGAAAGCAGCAGCATTGTCTATTATTATTTTATCAGGACAGCCAAATCTAGCCAATATGTTATTCTCCAAAAACTGAATGATTATTGAATCATTAGCTTGTCTGCATGGAGCAGCTTCAATCCACTTAGTGAACTAGTCTGTAGCTGTTAGAATCCATCTGTGCTGGCCTGAGGATGAAGGATGAATTTCCCCAATGAAGTCCAAGCCCCATTGTTGAAAAGGTCTCTCTGTTGCAATAGGCCTTAAGGGAAGAGGCAGTAGCTTTCTTTTCCCCTCAAACACTTGACATTTATGACATGATGTGGTAAACTTTTTAACATCAGAGAAAACAGTGGGCCAATAGTAACCAGCCCTTAGTATTTTATCCACAGTGGACTTCCAATACAAGTGTCCACCACAGTCACCTGCATGAAATTCTTTCATGATATTGTTAGTTTCAGTTTCAATCAAACAGTGCAGCAATATTCCTTCATGGTTTTTCCAAAACAAATTGCCATCCATCACACAAAATCTTGAGGTTTTCATTTTTAAAAACCTACACTTAGTTCTGGACAATCCTGGGGGAGCACACAGGTTTTGTAAGACATAACATATATCAGAGTACCAGGGGGATTGTTCAAAGGCTACATTGATCTTTGGAGTCGCCAGCTCCGGTTCACTGTCCAGCTGGTTGATGTCTAAGGCTTGGAAGTTTGCTTCTGTCATTAATTTGGCCAAACCTTGCCCTTTTATCAGTTTTGTAGGTTTTATTTCAATATCAAATTCCAAGATGTTAGCTATCCATTTTCCTCTTCTGCCCTCTAGGTTTTCTTGAGTGAGTATGTCTTTTACAATAGGACTTGGCACATATGCTACAACATGGGAATAAAGGATATAAATCCTAAAGTCTTTAATTGCCTTGACCAAAGCGTAAGCTTGCTTTTCCATGATTTGATATTTTAGAGGTGCATCCCTAAGAGCTCTGCTAAAGAAGGCAATGGGCTTCTCATTTCCTTGGTCATCTTTTTGTAACAAAACAGCAGCAATAGTATGCTGGGAGGCAAAAGAGAAGATGATGAATTCTCTGTCAAATTGAGGATTGGTTAAGATTGGGGTTTGGGTAAGAGCCAATTTTATGCCTTCAAAGGCTTGATTTGCTTCAACTGTCCATTTCACTTTTGAATCTTTCTTTAGCATGTTATTTAGTAATCTGATTAGTTCTGCTAAGTTTGGGATAAACCTTCTCAAAAAGTTGATCTTTCCCAAGAATGCTTGCAATTCTTTGATATTTCTTGGGTGGGGCATTTGTAAGATAGCTTGTATCCTATCTGGATCAATTCTTATGCCATCCTTTGAAATGATGTGTCCTAACAGCTTACCTTCTTCCAAACCAAATAGAGACTTCTTGGGATTCAAGGAAATTCCATATTTCCTACATGTTAAGAAAATCTGCCTTAAGTGTTTTAAATGTTCTTGGTCAGATTTTGAAAAAGGTGTGAGGTCATCTAAGTAAATGACCAAAAAGTCATGAATCTCCTTAGCAAAAGCAATATCCATTGCTCTTTGAAAAGTTGCCCCTGCATTTTTCAATCCAAAAGGCATTTTCACATATTTGAAAGTTCCCCATGGGGTTGTGAATGCTGTTTTGTCTTGGTCATCAGGGTGCACTAGGATTTGATTAAAACCTGAGAATCCGTCCAGTAATGAAATCCTTGAGGCCCCTACCACTCTTTGGAGGATGTGATCCATCTTAGGTAAGGGATAGTTGTCTTTGAGAGACACTTGGTTTAGGTTTCTAAGATCAACACATAGTCTTATTTCACCAGTTTTCTTTCTTGTGGGCACCAAATTTGAAATCCAATCAGAGAACTTGATTGGTGCTATGATGCCAGCTTTAAACATTTTCTGCAATTCTTTTTCAATTGAAAGAAGGAGCATGGGATTGATCCTTCTCAATTTTTGTTTGAATGGCTTTTGATTAGGTTTGAGAGGGATTGTATGCTGTATAACAGAGGTATCATAGGATTTTAGGTCCTCATAACCCCATGCAAAGACATCTTGAAATTCTTTGAAAAGGTCAATGTATTTGGGTTTTTGATCAGGAGGTAATGATGCAGACAATTTTATTATTTTGGGCTTGTCAATGGTACCAATGTTGCATTCTTCAATGGCTGCATTTAAGGGCTGCATTTTTGGTTTTCTGGGAATATCATTTGAATCAAAGATGTCCTCTAGTGGAGTTAGGCCTGTTGGCAGAAAATTGTCTTTCAGTTCTATGATTTCAGCTTCAGCATTGGCCACTTCTTCACAACTGATTTGTTGAATTTGCTGAATGTTCTCCTTGTTGAAAATGGTTGGATTTAGCATTTGTTTTGCTGTTTTAGGTGATATTGGGTGGTTAGTTTGTTCAAACTGTATTTGTGATTGACTTGCTCCATCAAGTATTTGTGATTGACTTGCTTCATCAAGTATTTGTGATTGACTTGCTCTTTCAGTGTCAATATTTAGTCCTGCAAATTCTTGTTGCAAAGTTAAAAAATTGTTTATTTGTATATCATCCTCAAATACTTGCCAATCTTTAACATTGTTTGGAATGGAGGGTCTGTGTTTTATCTCAGCTGTGAAACAATTGTTAGGATCCAATGGTAATTTGCAAGTACTTGCAAATGTGGCCAAACTATGAGCATGCAGATTATGGGTCCTAGAAATTTTGGTGATTTGGAATTCAGAGAAGGAGTTTAGTATTTCAGCAACAACAGACCTATAAGACCTCAATCTTTTATCATTGGTGACAAAATTTCCCTTCACTTGTTGGATAACTAAATCTGAATCTCCCATGATTGAAACCCTGGCAGCTTGCAAGAACTTTACTAACTTGAGGCCTAGTAAAAGAGCTTCATATTCTGCCATGTTATTAGTACATCTGAAGTTTAATCTATAGGCTCTGCCTTCTGCATGACTGTTTTCTTTATTATGTACCCAAACTCCAGCTCCTGCCCCTAATTTGTTAACTGAGCCATCAAATTCAAGAAACCATAGAATATTTTGTTGTAGGGGAGACTTAGTGATCTGTTCATGGGCTGGCAATGTAAGTCGAAGTTCTGGTTTTTCATCTGGCTTGTCTTCTAGGACAGTCTCATCATTTGATTGAATATGCTTGACAACTAGAGCAGCAGCAGTGTCTAGTGATTGATTGACTGTTGTTTCATGGGTGGTAGTTCTTTCATTAGTGTCTTCCTCTTTTATGAATATCTTGGTTTCAACATCATTATTTGAGAGAGTTGCACTATCATTGAAGAGAATGTATGAGTCTATGTCTGAATGGACAGCATATATGGGAAAGTTTTGAGGCTTTTCTTCACTGCTGACCATGTATTTCATTAGTGTTTCTCTGTATAGTCTTTTTGGTTGCCCAAAAACAGAGATGGTGGCATATGACATGTCTAATTGTAGGGAACCTTGAAGTTTAGCCCCCCATGACCTTGATAACAGCATACCATACTTGGGTGGGATATCAGCAACTACAACATCCATTAGAATTGTTTTGTTTGGGTATTGAACCAGAGACACACATAAATCTTTTATGAGACCTAAACACTTGACTTGGCTAGAGTCAAAGGAAAACAGGTCCTTATAGGGTCTTGTTATATCTAGATTCAATCTCTCCATGACTGCTTTTGGCATGAGATTGTGAGAGGCACCTGAGTCAAACATTGCATTGTGTAATATCTTGTCATGAATATGTACACTGACATAAAAAGGTAAAATGCCTACACCTGTTGTCTTTCCATCCACCTCTGGGCCAAAAAGTAGCTCTGGGGTATCATCCAACACATTAACATCATCTTTGTTGCTAGTAAGTTGGAGGGATTTCCTGATTTGTTGTTTGTAGATGCTGTGTTTGGCCAATTCCGAGAGAGGAATTGCTATCTTCAATTTACTAATTTCAGTTTCTAGGTCAAAGGGTTTTTCGGATTGGGTCTTTTGGCTGTGGATAACATTTCTTTCCTTGTTCACTAACTCTTCTTCTTGATTCTTGTCCTGATTTTGAGGCTTGTCTTTTTTACTCATCTCTTGAGGAATAACATTTAAATCAGGGTGAGAGGATGAAGTAGCCAGAGGCTGCTGTTTTAAGGACAATGGTTCAGTGATCTCTTCAATAATTACTTCTTCTGTAGGTGAATTTGTTTTGTCATTAGGCTCTGTGACTATGACTCTTTTAGGCTGCTGATTATCCTTTATCCTTTCAGGCTGGTTTACATTCACAGTTCTGCTCCTTAGCTTGTATTGTTTATGGACTTCATAAACAGCAGTGTCATAGCCTTGTTTAAAGTCAAAGGATTCACCTGATTTAGTTTGGAATAGTTTGATTTCATCATCCTCATGATCTTCTTGTGTTAAGAAAACTTGACTTTCACCATCTAGACCCATTAAATTAATCTGAGGATCTTCATTGGGTTCAGTTGATGTGGAAGTTTCAGCATAGTTTTCTTGGAAAGGAGGTCTTATGTCTTGGTCAGCACTGGCCTTGCCAACGTTTGGGTTTTGAGTTCTCCTAAAATTTGGATTCCTAGGAGGGTTGTTTTGTGGTGCTTCCCATGATGATTTTCTCTCAACCGATTCCACTCTATCACCCAATCTTTTCATTCCAGTGAGTATTGCATCCAGCTTTTGATCAAAAGCAGAGGGTTCTTCTTTGAAGGCTGTTCTCTTTTCCAACCTTGCTCTGTTTCTTTTGGCAATCAGGTTAGCTTCCACTGTGACAGCAACCCTTTGGGCCTCTGCAAGGGTTTGAGGGTCTCTTTCCTTTAACTGATAGGCCATGTCAGGGTCAAAACCATCAGGGAATTTGTACAAAGCTAAATCAGGAGGGGGTCTTAAATTTTGTGGTATTGCATTATATACATTGTTGAATCTTGCACAATACTCCAAAACAGTCTCTTGAGGACCTCTTTTGATAGTGTCATATTCGCCAAGTATGTGCAGAGGATCCTTCTTTTTCTCCCATCTGTTAGTAAAGGCTTGATACAGCTCATCAGGGGTTGTGATGGAATTTGCATTTAGGGATCTAAACCAAGTTCTTACATCCCCAGTTAGGCTTTGAACAAACATCCTCATTCTCACACTGTCATCATCTATTTCATAGGTCTCAAAATGGTCTTGCATCCTTTTGGCATGCTGAACAGCTGTCAAAGGGCCAGTGGAGTCAAAATATGAGATTTTGGTTTGGTAGTCTTGGGGTAGAGCTGCAGCATTAGCTGGTATTTGCAAGGGTGCATATCTGTTAGCCATATTCACAGGATTTAAGGGGTTGACAGGGATGAATGGCACTGGGATGACTGGTATAACAGGGTTAATGGGAGGGGTAGAAACTAGGATGTTGGTTAAAGGAGTATGTGCAGTGGATGAAGGTGTGAAAGGAGGACTTTGAGATGTAGAAGGGGAACTGGGGGAATCAAGGGTAGATCGAAACAGAACCTTGATTGGAGTTGGAACAAGGTTCGGGTGACCTGTTTCAGGAGTTGAATCAGCAAGGGTTTGCTGTCTTTGCTGTTTCCTGATGTTCTTAGGGATTATGTTGGGGTTATTAGAAATAATGGGTGGATTAGGGTCAGGATTTGCCCTAGTATGCCGTGGATTTTTCTTGGGAGCCAGCTTCTAATTGTTTTTGGTTTTTGCAGGAACTTTTTATATCTGCAAGGACTGGATAAAATTTTGGAAAGGCTATATATGTTTCAAAGCTAAGAAGATTGACTGAAGCAGCTCTTCCCTAAAGCTGTTAATGTAACACAGAAACAGTTTTGAAGGCTTCCTGACTGATATACAGGCTTGATCTATAGCTTTGGGAGATAGATAGTAGTTGGAAAATCCTAAATAGTCCCCAGTGGAGTCGCCAATTATGTTAACACCCAAGTTGTTCCCTATGACTCCCAAGGGAATACGGCCGGGGTAACCACTAACCAATCTTTGGATTACAGTTTCTAGCCAAACTGTAATCAGAGAGGGCTCTCTCTTTATAATTTGTCTCTGTTCTGTGAATATTTTAGGCTAGTTATGAAGTGAGGGTTTTTTGGTTTATATTTTGGTTGAAGGACTTCTTTCAGTGCTTAAGTTGTAGTGTTCAGATAGTAGTATAACATTGGGCAATGGAGTCTAGAGCTATGAAATGTTTTGAAATGCTGGAGTGATGATGTTCAGACTGCAGGGCCTATTGGGTATCTCAAGCAAACAAACTTTAAACTTAAGTGGTGATGAATGGTCAGCCAACAGAAAGCAATTAAGAATTCTCCATTAAGCTGGTGATGTGAAAGTGAAACATGCTGCACAGGAGCAAACTTGAATTCCTGAAACAAAGGTCACTGTGAAAGATATATTCTGATAGTGCAGCAATTAAGAATTACACTTATCAAGATTACAGCTGAAGAAAACATTCATTAACAACATAGATTGAGCTCAGGGTATTGCATGAATAAATCCTGAAGGCTATTCTTTTTCTTTGTTGCTAAATACTCAGAAATTAGAAACATATATGGATTGTAAAAGATTGAAACACATAACAAAGAGAGTTACAGAAAACTTATTGTATTGTGAAGTACACAGGAATCTTGCAGTTTTTCAACAGACACCAGAACACATTCAACGCTTCAGAACTTTGAGAAATTCCATCACTTTGTTTATTAAACTCTGAAAAGATTACAGCATAAGAACTTCTTCAAGAGAAATCAACAACAACCCCTGCAAACTCATGCGAGGGGGAATTTATACAAGTGTTACATACAAAATATCTCAGGCATTGAGTCATCTGAGAAATGAATGCGTTCACCAACTTTTCCAGATAATAGATAAGAAAGTTATTACATCATTGAATATAACATAAATGCTCTTTATGTATGTCAGAAGATATTTTGACCTTTGGAGGCCATTGAGTCGGTCTGAAAGTTCTGCTTTCACTCTGGAACATGTGCGCTTTGTGGCTGTCGTGCTGTAGTTTTCGGCCCTGCCACCTGTGACTGTACTTGCTGCTGTAGTGGCCGAATAGCTCGCTGAGTTGGCCCAGCCCCTTTCTCCATGTATGCTGATATGTCAAAATTTCCTTGTATATGACAGCTTTGCATATTTCAATGAAAAACTTGATTTATTGGCTTTGGTTTGACAGTATTATTTGTATCAACCTGGTCCAGACTTCCAGTGTGGGCAATTGATGCCTCAAAATTGCCTCCATGGTCTCATCTGCCTCTGTGTATTTATAAAAGTTTGGAGGCACATCGAACAGATGATTGATTTCATTCATGATGAAAAACAGGTTTTCCACCCTGTTGTAGAGAATTTGCCCTGTTGCTGGCCCTGATTCTGCTGAAGTGCTAGGCTTTTCTGCAATTTGACTTGCAGCAAAGGCATTGACTCTCTTTGCATAATTTTCGTGGGTAAGCAGCTTTCCTGCACTGCTTAGTATGCTGGGGAGACCTCTGTTCTGCAATGCCAAGAACCTGTCCATGAATCTATTGGTTTCTGTCTGCATATCTTGGCTTCTCCTTTCCAATGTTTGAATCAGGGTTCTTAAGGTCAGGACCCTTTTGACTACTGAGATAGTCTCAGTTCTGTTGGTAATTCCAATGGTAGCCAGCTGAGAGCTTGTCCTGTGATTTAGCACATTGATCATTCTGTTGGCAGCATTCGGCATATTGCCAAGATTTGCCCTTGCTCTTTGGATCTCCCTATGTGCCTTTGCAATGAGCTCTGACTGCTCATGTATGGTCTCAATGTAATGCCACTGGTCAGTAATGGACTGGCCAATATTTGCCCATAGGACTGCCTTGAGCTCAGCTGTTACTTTATCAAGTGTGAGCTCTTTCTCTAGCTCATTTATCCTCTTTTTGAGAGCCTTTATCTCTCTTTCCTTCTCAGCTACGTTCTGTTTGGATTTATCATATTTTTCATTTATCTTAGCCAAAGTCTCTTTGGCTTGATTCAGCTCTGACATTTGAGCTTCCAGGACCTGAATCTCATTTTGAAGTTTCTGCATATCCAGACTATGAGCCTGCTCTGTTGTTGGTGCAGCTGTTGATGTAGATGGTGCTGTTGGCTCTGTCTGTTGTAAAGGAGGGGCAGTGGTCTTAGGAGCTTCTTCCAGATTGATTATTTCTGGAGGAGGCTGAGATGTCTGACCTTCTTCCCTTTGCTGCAATGATGCTTGTAATGCTGCCTGTGCAGCCTCTGACTCTCCCAATTTTTCTTGAGTCTGGGTCAATTGTTTATATAGAGACACCAGTAATTGTGTGGCCTCTTGATCATGTCTCTGCTGGGCAACTTCATCTGTTTGAGGATGAATAGTGGCTGGGATCTTGAACCTTTTCCTTAAGGCTGCCATGTCTGCATCCCTTAACTTCAATATTTCTTGTATGCCCTTGATGTCCTTGGGGTCATGCCCAATCTCTATGATTATATCTTCTAGGGCCCTGATCCTGTTATCTTTTGCTTGAGAGGAGGCCCTCTCCAACTCTAGCTGAGCAGCTGTATTGTTTAGGCTATTCTCTAGCCTGTAATTGTCCAATGTCTTGTCTGCCAAGGAAGCATATACCATCTCACCCGTTTGCTTATGCAATTCAATTTTGTCCATTGGGTGGATGTCTTTGGCCAAGACCTCAAGATTGGTCCTTAAGTAGTCTGAAGCAGATTGTGGCTGCAATGTAGTTGGCATAAAGTGACTCATGATCATCTTGCCTTCCTGAACATCATATGCAGACATGAGTCTTTGTTGATTAGTGGGAGCCATTTTCAATAAATGGTTGTACAGCTGTATTTTAATGGGCTCATTCCTCTTCTTTATGTCAATGAACTGTTGTTTAATGCTCAGTTCACCCTCCCTCTGCTGGCTAGAGGAGCTGACTTCTCCTCCCACTGTCCTCTCTTGTTCCTGTTGGAAGGAACTTGCAGATGCCTCCATACTAGGTGGGCCCATGCCCAAAGATTGCCCAATAGGCATCTCCTCCTCTGAAAGGGGATTCATTCTATGCCTCTTCTCACCATGACTTATTGATGTAGTCAAGGGAGTTTCTCTGTCCCTTTTTCTCCTTATGTCCTCCTTTTGGGGAGTTTGGAGGATTGATGTTTCAACTGTTGTCTCTTGCCTAGGGGGCACCATTTCGGGTATCTGCTGTTCAGTAACAATTGGTGCCTCAGCTGCCTTTTCTTGCTGTAATGGCTGCTCTTTCTCTTGCTGCCCCTCTTGTGGCTGTTGTACCTGTTGTTGCTGCTGTTGTACCTCCTCATGAGGTGGCTGTTCTGGCTCCATCTCCTTTTCCTTGCCTTTGGCAGAGGTTTGCTCAGTATCCTTGGCTGCTTGCTGATTTGCTGTGGATGAAGATGCAGCTGTTCCCACTTGAGTACTTGGAAGGGTGAACACCTGTGCAGAAAGCTCTAGATCAGCCATTTTCAAGAGATTTCTTCATGCTCTTTCATTTAGTTCTTCTTGTGTAATGGGTTCCTCTAAGGTCCCCCTCCTCCATTTTACTTGGTTTGCATATTTTTCTATATGTGGCAAGCTCACATGATTATAGCCGGAAAGCCTATACTTGAGCCTTCTCATAGATACAAAGTGTTTGGGGTCATAAGGTTTCCAGAGGAAACTGGTTTTCAAGCCAAGGCCTCCTAGCATTCTATCTGCTTCTACCCAGCCTTCCTCTCTATTGTTATAGATAAAGTGGCCAAGTTGGTTCCTGACTTTCAACTGTGCTTTCTTGCCTTTGCCAGAAAAGTGAAGCACATCCACATTGCCAAACTGCCTGAAGTATTCTAGGGCGAATAGCCTCATAGGCACATATCTGGGTAGTTTGTAGGGAGGCAATTCACACCCATATATCCTGATGACGGTGTGGTTCTGGTAGAAGTACCAGTCCCCAATGCTGTATGATTTGGATAGCTGAAGGATTCTCTGCATATCATCTGTGAGTCTTGGAGGAGGTGAGCTCATCAGCATAGACATGGCTGGGTGGATAAAGAGATCTATGAACTCACAGTAAGTATATGGAGAATCAGATATAATGTGGAAAGCTGAGGACCAATAGACTACTGATCTAGGATTGCCATGGGCATCCACCTTTCTGATAGGAAAATGAAATTTCTCATGTTGATGGTACAAGATCAAGTGGTAGATGTAGGAGGTGTATCTGAACACCCTTTCTCTTGCCAAATTCATCAATTGCTCATGAATCTTGTCTGATATGTAGGTGGCATAGTCATAGCAGATTGGTGACTTGCCAGGAGCAAACATAAGCATCATCACCAACACAGTTTCATCAATATATTCAATTGAATTATAGCCTAAGATGGGACTAGTCATATCTGCAAGGTCTCTGCCCAGCCGGTTGAGATATACATGAACAATTGGAGGGTACTTCACACTGTCAGAGTCAACGTATAACTGATTTAGTTTAGTGACTTGAGCATCTGTCAGTTTAGCCCCTTGATTTATCAAGTCTATCAGTGACAAAGGGACCAACTTCTTCTGAGTCTTGAAGCAAAGCATGTCTCTGATGGCTTCAGGGGTAACATAGAAAACAACTAAACCAGAAGGGTCAATCACAGCCCTCTGAGTGGCATCATAACATTCAGCACACAGGTGGATTAGCTCAGGGAACTGGTTGACTTGAGGGAGCTTAAAAATAGGAAGAAAAGAGTCCCATATGCCCAGTACATCTGTTCCACTCTCATGCTTAGCCTTTAACTCATTCAATAGGTGAATGTGGAACTTACTGCTCATAAACATTTCTTCTGATATTTGGTAATCCAGGTTAGCTAGCGGCTTCCAATCCACTTCTCTCTGGGGGGCATTTAATGGAGCAACATTCAATGCTATCGGGGCTACTGGTGGATCCATGGTTTCTTCTAGGATTAGAAATGGATGTTAATATGCAGATTAACACAAAGGAGTCTTCTTTAACAGAAAAAAGTGAATTGTTCAGGGATGAAAGATAAATGATCAGGTGCAGCAGTTGAAATACTGTTTGAAGTGTAAGTAAGACCACTATCTGGTCTCACTCTATCTTTTTATAATCAGTAGGCACAGTTTGAGTAACTGGTTCGCGATTGCGCGAACAGAGTACAGATTTCAGTGAAAATTCAGGCAAACAAGGCTCAGCTGATGGTTTTCGGTCTCACGGTCGCAAATGGGGGCTAGGCAGAGGAAATTTGCCGGTAAAATTATAATTTTCAGTGTCTCTTAATCTTTTTGCAGGATTTCACTAACAAATTAGGTGCATGGAGGATTAATGAGGAGAAATACCTGGTAAACAGCGAGCAACGGTCACGAATGTGGGCAGGAATGGTACGCCAGAGGTCTCCAGATCGATTCCAGCAAGGTGGCGCAGGTTTGAACGTGAAAAAGCATGCAGAGAAAGCAACAGCGAATTGGCAAAAAGTGTGAAAAAACGCGAAAATTGGCCAAAATATGGATTTTTTGGGACTTTGGCGCTTTTTTGGGATGATGTCAGCATGACGTCATCGGGTGGGGTCAAGGCCGGATGACGTCAGCATGACGTCATATGGTGATGTGGCAGCATATGAGAGGTCCACGGGGATGATGAGGTGGCAGACAGGTGGAACAATGGCGGGCGGGGCGTGCCGACGCGGCGCTGACGTGGTGATGACGTTGGTAGTGACGTTTGCAGGGTGGGTTGGCGGAAACCGGAAACCGCGGCGGTATTATATCGCACCGCCTTCCATACGGAAGCAGTAATGTCAGGGGTACCTCCGATACGCTGTGGGGGTGACGCGTGGCCGAGGCCTGACGTCACCCTCTGACAGATATCGGAAGGTAACGTCCGGACGTCGGGGCCGATCCGATATCCATGTGGGCCGTCGGATCAAAGGCACCCGATCGGACGGTCGACGGATCGTTGAAGTGGGAGGACGATACGGACGCAGGCGGGGTTAAGATAATATTTGTTTTGGGATGCGCACCTGGCGGAGAACTTTGGCAAATGGCGGATCTCCATGGTTTTTCAATATATTTTTATAAAAACTCATGCAGCGCCCAGACTTTGGTTAATATGAAAAATTGGGTTTTTCATATGTTTTTTGCGAAAATGCGCATGGCGCTCAGACTTTGGGTAAATGGAAAAAATGGGTTTTTTAAGTGTTTTTGCAAAAATGAAGCGGCTTAGGGAGACAAATGGGTTTTTTGAAGGTTTTTCGCATATGAAGGGGTCAAATGGCTAGGGTAACTTCTGAAGGGGGAAGAGGGATTAGGCTTAGGGTTCTTAGACTGGCCTGATGCCAATTTAATCCCTGACTGTGAACATATGGCTATAATGCCAAGGGGAGGGGTATTTATACAATGCTTGGGGTTTATACACCATGGTGTTATAATAGTAGGGAAAGGGTAATCATAGTGGATTTAGATAGTAGAAGTTAGGGGTTAATATGGATGAAAAGGGGAATGAGGAGTGATATCACTAAGTTTATTTGAAAACCACTTAGCTTAGAGAGTAGATCAAAATGAAAAGAACTTTAGACAAGAAATGTGGCTTATAAAGGAATAAGAACCACCATAGAACCACAAATTCTTCCATGGATTTCAACTGATGAGGGGATGTTAGTAATGAATGTGAAAGGGGGAAACTGGGAAGTTAGACATGCTCCTTTGCTTTGCTGCAACCTGATGGAGAAGAGGACCTTCTCAATCCATTGATATTCCTTCGCAGCTATGCTACCAAACACTCATTTGACCGGAATAATATTTCTGCAACCCCATCTGCCTACCCATCTACTTGCCTAGCATTTTTTGTTTCTTCTTGGAGGGTGCACTTAGACTTGCAGACCCTTATTTGCCTTTTCTTTTCTCTGGCTTTTTCCTTTTGATTTTCTATCTACTGCTACCCTTATTGCTTCCAAGGTCCCAGATTAAGCAGTTGGGAGCCTTACTTCTCTACCTAAGCTACTTGTCTACCAAGATTAAACAGTTTGGACAGACTTCTTTCTCTATTCTGCAACTGAAAATTTAAAACATGGCATGATCCAGCTTAAGCTGTTGGACCATCCATCAAAATTGAGTACCCATCCAGCTATATACACACAGTGTGTTCTCTTTGGAAATATGGGATCTTTGCATGGCCAAAGCAGAGCATATTTGGAACTTTTCATTGCCAATCATGAAATATGAAACCTATTGGTATAGGTAGCTAACACCCATATTGTTATTAGTATGCCCCATAGAAACCCACTATTATTATTTTTGTGCCCTTATGTTATTACTGTTATGTCGGCTTGATTATATTGTGACCCCTTAAACTCGTATATATAAGGGAGGTTTAGTCATTTGTATCATCTAAGAATTGTTCATTTGTGTAATGTAAAGGAGGTTTCCCCCTTGAAGAGGCTGAATTCTAAGGCATTGATCTATCTTTTTATATCTTTTTGTGAGCTAGTAGCATCTACTACCTATCATAAAGAACCATGCTCCTTCCTCCATTTTGTAGCTAGAGGTGTGGTCATATGATTGCATTCCTACATATGAAATCTTTGTAGTATTTCAAAGGAATACTTCCCCTAACTCACAAACAACTATCAATCTCCTTTCCATACTTCCATCCCAAGGAAGTAATGCATCAAGTACATGTCCTTCCTCTCAAACTCTCTTGTAAGGTCCTCCTTGCAAGAGTCAATCAAATTCTCATCCCCTATATGTATCAAGTCATCAACATACAATACCAAGCTAAATAACTTTCCATCTACCACAATGTGATAGAGATTGGCATCTACTTCACTTTTGGTGAATCCCAATCTATTGAGATATGTGTTAATATGACTGTACCATGCTCAGGGCACCTGTTTGAGACCATAAAGGGATCTCCTAAGTCTGCAAACATGTGTCTCCCTGTCATATGTCTCAAACTCCTTAGGTTTCCCTATGTAAATCTCTTCCTCAACCACTCCATTGAGGAAGGCAGTCTTCACATCCATCTGGTGGATCTTCCACCCCATCTGTGCAACTAATGCTAGAATCGTTCTAATTGAGGAATATCTTTCAACAGGGGAAAATGTTTCCTCATAGTAAACTCCCTCTATTTGTGAGAATCCTTTGGCCACAAATCCAACCTTGTACTTCTCAATGCTGAAATTAGTTGCGTGCTGCACTTTGTAAATCCATATGGAACCAAACACTAACTTTTTCCTTAGTCTCGACACCACCTCCCATACATTGTTCTTCATGATGGAGTCATACTCCTCCACCATGGCATCAACCCACATTGGTTGAGAAACTACTTCCTTGAATGAAGAAGGCTAATAATCAATGATTTTTGTCATGAGTGACATGTAACTGGACTACTTTTCTAGTGACCTCATCTACCTTCTCAAGCATGTAGGAGCTCCCATATGCTCCCTAGAATATTGCACCAACATGTCAGCTTCTCTGGTTCTCTTTCTCCCCTCTCTGGAAGATTCTAGTTGAGCGGGTGCCTCCACTTGACTTCCTGTCTACTCCTCCACATGTGGCTCCTCCAAAACATCTTGGAGCTATGCATGAGGATCCTCCTTTGGAGATATAATCTCCTCCTCTGGTAGGATACTCAACTCTCGCTCTAGAGATCATCTCATAGTCTTCTCCTCATCAAATTTGACATCTCTCCTTACCATTGTCATCTTGTGCGAGGGAAAATAAACCTGGTAATCATGTGGTGTCTCTGTGTATCCTACAAAGACTCCCATCTTAGTTGTAGGCTCCAATTTCTTCTTGCTATCCTTGGAGACATGAAAGTACACAATAGATCCAAAATTTCAAAAATGAGATATAGTTGCCTTTCTCCCAGAGAAAGCTTCTTCAGGTTTGATCATGGCAATTATTTTGTGAGGGCTCCTATTCTGGAAATAAATTATGGTGTTGCATGCTTCTACCCATAGATGTAATGGAAACCATTGATCATGCAACATGGATCTTGATTCTCCCACTGTGCTTCTATTTTTCCTTTCAAACACCACATTTTGTTTTGGGTTATGTGGTGTTATCAATTCTATTCTAATACCGTCTTTGGCACAAAAATCCTTAAAGGTGTTAGATACAAATTCTCATCCATTATCACTTCTTAGGGATTTTATTGATGACCAGTCTCCTTTTCAACCAATGCTTTGAATTCAATAAATTTTGAAAAAAATTTATCCTTTTTCCTCATGAAGAAGATCCAACATTTTTGAGAAAAGTCATCAACAAAAAATCACATGGTACTTTTGTTTTGTTGTAGAGGCTATAGAAAATGGTCCACATACATTAGAGTGGACTCACTCTAAGATTTCTCTAGCTCTTCTATCTCGGCCCTCGGTGGATTTGATATATTTCCCTAATGTGCATCCCTTGCAGACATCATACTAGTCAAGGGTGAATTTCGAGATATCGATGGTAAACTGTTGCATTCTTTTTAAGGCACCATGGGCTAAGTGTCCCTCGTGCCTATGCCAAATTTATCCTACATCTTGACTCTGCAAATTTTTTTCCTTGCTACTCAGTGCAGTGCAAGCATCCACCTCAAGTTTGTAGAGGTTTTTCCCTCTAAATCCAATTTGTTTCACCTTCACTGTAGCTACATGCTTTAAGAAAGTTTTTCCCTTGCTGAACATAATATCATAACCTTTGTCCCTCCAATAAAGCTACAAAAATCAAATTCTTC
The DNA here is from genome assembly GCA_031772625.1 of Pinus tabuliformis. Taxonomy (NCBI): domain Eukaryota; kingdom Viridiplantae; phylum Streptophyta; class Pinopsida; order Pinales; family Pinaceae; genus Pinus; species Pinus tabuliformis. The sequence continues at coordinate 550,012,639 of CM062805.1, read as the reverse complement.
CTTAGCCTAAGTACATACATAACATATTTCAGATGAATATGGGAGCCTAACTCCCTCTTAAAGTTGACAATACCAATTTCTTTGGTAATATACCTCCCATCATCTCCAAGTTCTATGTGCATATGGAGATCCCTCTCCTCTAGGCTACTGAAGAATTATGTGCATCCTGTCAAATGGAATGAGGCACCAAAATATAGGTACCACACACTCCCCATTATAGTGCTTGCCATGCATGTAATCAGGGTGAATTCCAATTCAAATTGGGAGGTGAGAGCATCACCTATTTCTCCTCCTTAAGGCTTCTTATTGGATTTATTGTGTGGATACTCGATTGCATAGTGTCCACATTTGTGGTAGTGAAAACTTTTTATCTTGCTAAGGTTCTTCTTATTTCCATGGTTCTGGATGGAATCAGGCTTGCCTTAGGCCTTCTTACCCTTGGCCTTCTTTCCATTGTCTGCCAACGAAAAATTTTCTTCCTTCTTAACATTGGATTTTAGTCCATTTCTGTTGTTCCTTCAAATTTCTTCCTACACCAAATCAGACCAAAGTCTCTCCCATTTGGAAATGTGTCCTTTCCATTTATAGATTCTTGGTAGTTGTGCTAGTATTTCAAAAGCCCTAGGAGAGCTAGGCTCATTATCTCAAAAGATCGCACATTTTCTCCTACTCCTCCAATTTTATCTCGAACTTGAGTGAATCTAGAGAGGTAATGTGGAATGGTTTCATTTTTCTGCAATTGGATGTTTTTGAGCTTATCCCTCAATGCCAATTTCCTAACATCATTGTTATTTTCAAATAACTCAGTGAGGGTATTCCACATAGAAAATGGTTTTTCCTTTTCATGTAAATTCAACACAATGTGGTCTCTCACACCCTCCAGGATGATCCTCCCGACGTTTGCAGTATCCTTCTTCCACTGGGCTAACTGTTGTGCATCTGATGTTCTTGGTTTTCAAATGTTAGTTTTGGTGTATTCCAACACTCTATTATTATTGAGTACAAATTCCATCATGTCCTTCCAATCTATGAAATTTGAGGTTCCCTCCAGGGCATACTCCAATATCAATCCATTGAAAGACATTTTCCCGCATGGAAGAAAACTGCTTCACTTAATATGCAAATCAAAATTTCTAAAGGAGAAGATCTATTGACTGGTTTCTATTGTGTTTTCACCCTATGATACCATGTAGAAATGGTAATAAATTTTCTACTATTGATGAATTCAAACTGAAATCAATAGATACAAATTTTCTTCTAAAATTTGTGGAATATAAAATCATAAGATAGAGACACATGCAATGATATGTGACCATAAAAACACAAGGAACACAGTGATTTATAGGGGAACCCAACTAGGAAAAACCCCTTCGTTACTTTTTATTAATTAGATGAGAATGAGAAACTATTACAATGTCAGCTTCAAGCTCTGAAGCACACCTTGCACTGTAAAACTATTCTCCTACTGAATGACTATCTCTAGCCAACACTTAGCCTATTCAATCCCCCAACTAGCCTCCTATTTCCTTGCACAATCCTGGAGAAATTTAGCTTCTAAAGAATAGGGGAATTCCTATTTCCTTGTGAAAATCCAAAATAATTGATCACCTGCTTAATTTCCAAGCCTGTATGCTCAACTAGTATATAATTGATGATCACAATGTGCCTTTTCTTACAGTCCAACTAGGCAATTCAAATTCCATGCATGTATGGGCTATTTTTGGTTGATTGACTAGTTAACTGAGATATTAGTGAGTTAATAACAGTCATAACTACTCAACTGACCTTCAACTAACTCAACTAATGACTAGAGCTCAATTTACTAAGTTCAACTAGAAATAACTAAACTAGATTGCTAAATTCTAGTAATCACTACATGCATAACTCTACTCCAAACCTAAAAACTCGAATTTTATTATCTAACTAAGTGACAAGGCCATGTCACGCAAGCTAACTACAATCTAAGTCATCATGCTGATGTGGAAAATCGAATTACTCAATTTTATTAAGGCATAAGTCAAATTGAGCCTTTCTTTCTACAATTTATAACATAAACGATGTCCTGATTATGCATCGATTCGTTGAATAAATACTGAAATGTATTACATTTATCGATAGTGGAACTTTTGTTAATAGTAGGACTAAGCATTAATTAAATTTTTAATACTAGGTACAGAGTCCTCTACACCTTCTTGATTTGTTTACAATTAGTGATTATTACACAATGCGTCAGAGTAAATGTTATTATGTACGCGAATGATGTCCTGATTACGCGTCAATTAGGTACCACTTGCAGTATCACACCTCTTGTATTATTTGTATATACATTTTAGAACTATATTTACATTTATGGACATTATAGCTTTGCTAATCCTAGAATTAAGCCTTAATTAAATTTTTAATAGACAATAGTTCATACCGCGGGAGATTGATTAAGTTTATGTGACATTTTGTGTGTGTCAAATACCATGGCAATTGATGCTTTGCAGTTTTTAATTAACCTTGGTTTGCAGTTTTAGTTCTACTGGTTTTATTGACTATGTATTTTCATGCATCATAGTAAAAAGAGTTCACACATGTACAAAATAAGTGTTGTCTGTGATGGAGGTCTGTGGAAGAAGTGTGTGAATGTGCGGAAGTGGGGGAATAAAGGTTATCCCACACATACCCCTATTCCACACATCCTTTATTATACACACTAAAAACCTCTGACCTTTGACCTTAGATAAGAAAACACATTTTTGAACCATTAAAATACAAATAATAAAAATCAATTGAATTTTTATAAACATATTACAATATCAAAAATTAAAATGGTAATTCATTTGGTGTGAAGGGACATCCATTGAATTACTATTCTACAGTGTAACTGCATAAACACTACTTCCGCTTAGATTGGATTTTGATGTATATAACAATAATCACTGTTATGCTTGTTACTCATTGGTCTGCGAGAGTAACTAGTAGAGGATATCCTTATCACAATTTTAGGAATATGTAGGACAAAGATTTTGGAAGGAATAAATATTTTAAGTTTATATTGATAACTCATCAGAACTAAATCCTCTTTCTTCACATGATACAATCAATCTTATTCCATAGTCTAATCATGTGAATGCATTTTATTTCTATAGTTTATGGCCTTGTTTTTTTGAAGAAAAATGTTTTCTTTCACGATGACTAAGAATCAAATTTGAGAATGTTTCATAGTACTCTTAAATGTGAGAATGAAGTAGATTCTCCACTACGGAAAAAAAATTGTAAAAATATTGTCAAGTTTCATGAATCTGTATATTTGAGTCCAAAATAGTGAGTTTCCTATCCAATCACTTTACTTATACAGTTTAATTATGATGACAATAATCAAATATAATAGATAATTTATGCAACAACAAATTGTTACCTAAGGTAATTTTAAGGTAATTTTCTAGGGCTCAAGAGCAATATATTCATATTACTAGAACACTCGATGATTAAATATATTAGACCTAGTTGAAGGCTTGATGTAACTAGTTCTTTACAACAATACTTCTACATTATAGTAATTGGAAGTTTTAATGGTAAACGCTTTATTTGTTATGTGGGATGAAGATATGCAAAAGAAGTACATAGAGGGTGAATGTATGCAGAGGTGTGGAAGTGTGAATGTGTACGAAACTAGGGACAAACGAAAGGGATATCCACACTTTCTGTGGAACACTACTTGCACTGTATCTCAATAAAAAATGGAAAAGGAAACATGGCATAGAGATGTATGCAACAAATGTGTGGAGGCGAAAATTCCTATGAATGGGGGTATTTATATTTCCAATGCCATTTATATATAAACAAAGTGAACAATGATATTCTTTCTCATTTGATGATATCTATAGGCCTTTACAAGTGCGTCCACTTGAAAAAATCTTATTAACACTAACATTGGTGAAAGTAAGGGATGTGCACAGTAAGGTATGTGCAGAGCTAACTCATATATAATTCAAAGACTCTGCGGAGGGGAAAATGTGCACTAATGTGCGAAATTTGAAGAGACATCAACACATTTAGCATGTCTGGCAAATATCTTTGATTATTGACCCAACCTCCTAGAGAGTCTCTTGCACCCTACAAAATGAAAATATTGTTGCAGTCATTTCTCAAGTGAGGGATGTGCTCAATAATACATGTGCAAAGCTAAGGCATATATGAGTTAAATATTGTCAAACAAAGATGGGTGGAGAGCTAAATCACATATGCAAGCAACACATATTGCATGAGTGAAGGCAATATGATAAGTTTGACAACATTGTAGAAACTAGAACCAATATGGAGACAATATATTTATAATCGAGTTTGGTAAAAGTGTTGTGTGATGGAAATGTGTGAAACATACGTGTGAAGGGGAGAATGTGTACGAAAGTGAAGAATTTGTGTGTATGCAGAACAAGTGCTCTATGAGATATAGGTGCACCAAAGATGTGCGAAGATGCGAATGTGTGCAGACATGCAAAAGTGAGTATGTGTAGCTAAGGGAAAGAGTTTTTCCACACAAGAATGTGCCGAGCCAAATGTTATGTGAAATCAAGACATGTGACAAGCTAAAGTCTGTGAGAAAATAAACAATGTAGTAAAGCATGGGCAAAATTAAAGGAATAACCATCATTTGATCCCTTCCATAATTGTAGAAGCATAGAGGAATATAGTCTTACACCTAATTGATGCATGCAACACAAACATAGATCCAAAAGTAGTAAATTTGGTTTAAATTGACATTAATTACTTACAAAAATTTAGATCATTCTGATCAATAATAGAACATTATATATAATATAAAATCTCAAATCATATCCTCAAAAACTTATGAAAAACATTATCTCAAAACTCAGACTTCACAAAATTGGTGAACAAACTCATAATTAGAATAGAGTAATCAGTATTTGTGCGTGATAAGTCTTAAAAAATAACCAACATAGTTACAATAACAAAATTTTATCCAGATTGAAATGCCAATCATCATATCTATGATTAAAATAAATACCACAAATGTAAAAAATATATGAGAACCAAAATTGTTGTCGAACGTTCATTTTCATTCTAATCAATAACATAACATTAGATATAATATAAAAGTTCAAAGCATATCCTCGAAAATTTATGCAAAACATTATCCCATAATTCTCCACAAAATTGGTAACATACTATTATGAAACTAGCTCAAGAAAAGATAGATCAACACCTTAGAATTCAGCCTCTTCGAGGGGGCAACCTCCTTTACATTACATAAATGAACAATTCTTGGATGATACAAATGAAAAGACCTCCTTTCTATATATAGGAGTCTAAGGGGTCATAACATAATCAAAGCCGACATAACAATAATAATGTAAGGGCACAATAATAACAATAGTGGGCTTCTATGGGGCACAATAGTAACAATATGGGCACTACATGGGTACAACGATATAATAAGTGGGTTGTACTAATAACAATAAGGGGTTACACTAGTAGTATAGGGGCCTAACATGCCCCTCTCCTTCAAAAAGCGTTGTCCTCAATGCTTGAGTAGTTCTTGATGCTTCTGTATAAAATTTTTGTCCTCCCATGTGGAATCTTCAACAGGTAAGTTCTTCCACTTGATGAGATACTTTGAAATTGGTTGATTTCGTAGTTGTCGGGTTCTTGTTTCTGTGACTACTCCAGGTTCCAATATGATTTTTCCTTCCTCTTCAATTTCTAGCAATATTCTTTAAATTGAGATCTTTTGCAACTTTTGAATAAGTGGCCATACTTCTTCATCCTTCTTCCATTCATTCCTTGCTTCATTTATCCAATCTGGTTGGATAATAGAAATAGCACAAAACAATGCTTCCACATCCTCATCCTTGAAGAGTCTTCCCATTCGGTAAGGTCACCATTTTTTAAGTGCATGTAGTGTTGCCAACATTTCCTTCTCATAAATAGCTTGCTTGAGATGTAGTAGTAAAAATACCCAATCACCTACATCAAAACATTTTTCACTACGATGTTGATTTACCTGTTGTTTCCTTTGATTTTGCACCGAAATGGCGTTATCCTTTAAAAGTTGGAGAACTTGTTGTTGATGCTCGATGTGATCTTTCACTGCTTGAACCTTTTTCTCCTTAATATGTCCTTCTATCTTTAGAGTTTGAGGAGTGGTAATTTCTTCCAATCCTTTACAAGATATGGTCAGATTCATTTCATGATGCTCGATGTGATCTTTCACTTCTTGAACATTTTTCTTCTTGATATGTCCTTTTATATTGATAGTTTGAGGGGTGGTAATTCCGACCAATGAATTACAAGATATGGTTGGATTCATTTCTTCTTTCTCGATGTGATCTTTCACTTCTTGCACCTTTTTATTATTGATATGTCCTTCTATCTTGAGAGCTTGAGGAGTGGTAATTATTGCCAATACTTTACAAGATATGGTCTGGTTCATTTCTTCTTTCTCTGGGGTTGGGTCCTGGTGTTTATCCTCTTCTTTTGATGTTTCTTGATCCTTTTCTTCCTCCTCTTCATACTCTATGTAAACTAATTTCTTCTCAGTACACTTATGACCTTTAGTGCATTTGCTATCACAATTGTAACAAAGCGCTTTTTCTCTTTTTTCTTCCAATTGTTGTGGTGTAACCCTTGTAGGTTGTGGAAGGCTAGGAGAAAAAACACTTCCATATTTCTAGTTGTGAGGGGTAGACTTCCTTGTTGCCATAATTTTACTTTCCATTATGTAACAAAGCCCTTTTACTATTTCCAATTGTTGTGGTGTTGCTCTAAAGAAGGTGTTGCTCTTTGTATCCTCATAATGTGCTATCATTTCCTCCGTGAAAATTGACCACGTAACAAGTTGTTTACGAGAACAAAGCCCTTTATACCATAAAAATTGATCTGGTTCTAAATATGAAGATGCAATACATACCTTTTGTAACAATGGTACACCATGTAGATCAAAATATTGCTCCATCTGAAGTAATCAATTTACCGGATCCTTTCCATCAAATTTCCTCATCTTGCTTTTTCTTGATTTTAGGAGCTCGACCTTGAAACGATTGTAACTATGTACTTTTGGATCTTTAAGTTTTGAAATTTTGATCTGCAGTAGCCCTCTGCATCCTCTTTCCAATGCCACAAGTCTGATCCAAATTGGATTCTCCAAGGAAGAGTTATGCCAAATCTCCCACAGTGACCTGATTATAGACTAGTTCAGTAGAGCGAACTTGTACAATGTGCCACGTGTCACTGTTTCGACCTCTAGCTCTAAAAAACATATACAAGAAACTAAAATTTGTCCTCTTTCTGTACCTTCTTACGAATTTTCAATCCAATGCCCAGAGACAAAGTTATGATGATTTTCCCCAAGTCACCTGTTTGGAATGTAATTCAGGAGTCTGCAAAAAGACCAACTTCCTCAGATTATATCTCCAAAAATATAGTGCGAAAAGATCTGAAATTCGGACCCAAGGTTCAGTGCGATTTCTTCTCAAATGGGTTTTGTTTTCAACTTCTGAAACATCATAGAAAAAAAGTTGTAGCGAAAATTCCACGATGACCTGTTTGGAGCAGCGAAACCTTAGAATCCAAAGCTCTGATACCAAATGTTATGAAACTAGCTCAAGAAAAGATAGAAAAGATAGATCAACGCCTTAGAATTTAGCCTCTTCGAGGGGGCAACCTCCTTTAAATTACATAAATGAATAATTCTTGGATGATACAAATGAAAAGACATCCTTCCTATATATAAGAGTCTAAGGGGTCATAACATAATCAAAGCCGACATAACAATAATAATGTAAGGGCACAATAATAATAATAGTGGGCTTCTATGGGGCACAATAGTAACAATATGGGCACTACATGGGTACAACGATATAATAAGTGGGTTGTACTAATAACAATAAGGGGTTACACTAGTAGTATAGGGGCCTAACATGCCCCTCTCCTTCAAAAAGCGTTGTCCTCAATGCTTGAGTAGTTCTTGATGCTTCTGTATAAAATTTTTGTCCTCCCATGTGGAATCTTCAGCAGGTAAGTTCTTCCACTTGATGAGATACTTTGAAATTGGTTGATTTCGTAGTTGTCGGGTTCTTGTTTCTGTGACTGCTCCAGGTTCCAATATGATTTTTCCTTCCTCTTCAATTTCTAGCAATATTGTTTAAATTGAGATCTTTTGCAACTTTTGAATAAGTGGCCATACTTCTTCATCCTTCTTCCATTCATTCCTTGCTTCATTTATCCAATCTGGTTGGATAATAGAAATAGCACAAAACAATGCTTCCACATCCTCATCCTTGAAGAGTCTTCCCATTCGGTAAGGTCACCATTTTTTAAGTGCATGTAGTGTTGCCAACATTTCCTTCTCATAAATAGCTTGCTTGAGATGTAGTAGTAAAAATACCCAATCACCTACATCAAAACATTTTTCACTACGATGTTGATTTACCTGTTGTTTCCTTTGATTTTGCACCGAAATGGCGTTATCATTTAAAAGTTGGAGAACTTGTTGTTGATGCTCGATGTGATCTTTCACTGCTTGAACATTTTTCTCCTTAATATGTCCTTCTATATTTAGAGTTTGAGGAGTGGTAATTTCTTCCAATCCTTTACAAGATATGGTCAGATTCATTTCATGATGCTCAATGTGATCTTTCACTTCTTGAACATTTTTCTTCTTGATATGTCCTTTTATATTGATAGTTTGAGGGGTGGTAATTCCGACCAATGAATTACAAGATATGGTTGGATTCATTTCTTCTTTCTCGATGTGATCTTTTACTTCTTGCGCCTTTTTATTCTTGATATGTCCTTCTATCTTGAGAGCTTGAGGAGTGGTAATTCTTGCCAATACTTTACAAGATATGGTCTGGTTCATTTCTTCTTTCTCTAGGGTTGGGTCCTGGTGTTTATCCTCTTCTTTTGATGTTTCTTGATCCTTTTCTTCCTCCTCTTCATACTCTATGTAAAATAATTTCTTCTCAGTACACTTATGACCTTTAGTGCATTTGCTATCACAATTGTAACAAAGCGCTTTTTCTCTTTTTTCTTCCAATTGTTGTGGTGTAACCCTTGTAGGTTGTGGAAGGCTAGGAGAAAAAACACTTCCATATTTCTAGTTGTGAGGGGTAGACTTCCTTGTTGCCATAATTTTACTTTCCATTATGTAACAAAGCCCTTTTACTATTTCCAATTGTTGTGGTGTTGCTCTAAAGAAGGTGTTGCTCTTTGTATCCTCATAATGTGCTATCATTTCCTCCGTGAAAATTGACCACGTAACAAGTTGTTTACGAGAACAAAGCCCTTTATACCATAAAAATTGATCCGGTTCTAAATATGAAGATGCAATACATACCTTTTGTAACAGTGGTACACCATGTAGATCAAAATATTGCTCCATCTGAAGTAATCAATTTACCGGATCCTTTCCATCAAATTTCCTCATCTTGCTTTTTCTTGATTTTAGGAGCTCGACCTTGAAACGATTGTAACTATGTACTTTTGGATCTTTAAGTTTTGAAATTTTGATCTGAAGTAGCCCTCTGCATCCTCTTTCCAATGCCACAAGTCTGACCCAAATTGGATTCTCCAAGGAAGAGTTATGCCAAATCTCCCACAGTGACCTGATTATAGACTAGTTCAGTAGAGCGAACTTGTACGATGTGCCACGTGTCACTGTTTCGACCTCTAGCTCCAAAAAACATATACAAGAAACTACAGTCTATCCTCTTTCTGTACCTTCTTATGAATTTTCAATCCAATGCCCAGAGACAAAGTTATGATGATTTTCCCCAAGTCACCTGTTTGGAATGTAATTCAGGAGTTTGCAAAAAGACCAACTTCCTCAGATTATATCTCCGAAAATATAGCGCTAAAAGATCTGAAATTCAGACCCAAGGTTTAGCGTGATTTCTTCTCAAATGGGTTTTGTTTTCAACTTCTGAAACATCATAGAAAAAAAGTTGTAGCGAAAATGCCACGATGACCTGTTTGGAGCAGCGAAACCTTAGAATCCAAAGCTCTGATACCAAATGTTATGAAACTAGCTCAAGAAAAGATAGAAAAGATAGATCAACGCCTTAGAATTCAGCCTCTTCAAGGGGGCAACCTCCTTTAAATTACATAAATGAATAATTCTTGGATGATAGAAATGAAAAGACATCCTTTCTATATATAAGAGTCTAAGGGGTCATAACATAATCAAAGCCGACATAACAATAATAATGTAAGGGCACAATAATAACAATAGTGGGCTTCTATGGGGCACAATAGTAACAATATGGGCACTACATGGGTACAACGATATAATAAGTGGGTTGTACTAATAACAATAAGGGGTTACACTAGTAGTAAGTGGGTTTTACTAATAACAATAAGGGGTTACACTAGTAGATCCAAAAGTAGTAAATTTGGTTTAAATTGACATTAATTACTTACAAAAATTTAGATCATTCTGATCAATAATAGAACATTATATATAATATAAAATCTCAAATCATATCCTCAAAAACTTATGAAAAACATTATCTCAAAACTCAGACTTCACAAAATTGTGAACAAACTCATAATTAGAATAGAGTAATCAGCATTTGTGCGTGATAAGTCTTAAAAAATAACCAACATAGTTATAATAACAAAATTTTATCCAGATTGAAATGCCAATCATCGTATCTATGATTAAAATAAATACCACAAATGTAAAAAATATATGAGAACCAAAATTGTTGTCGAACGTTCATTTTCATTCTAATCAATAACATAACATTAGATATAATATAAAAGTTCAAAGAATATCCTCGAAAATTTATGCAAAACATTATCCCATAATTCTCCACAAAATTGGTAAACATACTCAAAATTGGAATAGAGTAATTAGTCTTTGTGCCTGAGAAGTCTTAAACAACAATCAACACAATTACGGTAACAAGAATTATATCTAGATTCAAATTCCAATCATACATAGCTATGATTATTAAAATAAATACTATAGATGGAACAGATATTTGACATCCAAAACTATTGTTGAATTTTCATTTTCATTATGATCAATAATAGAACATTAGATATAATATAAAAACTCAAAGCATATCCTTGGAAACTTATGCAAAACATTATTTCATATGTTTTCACAAAATTAGGAACAAACTCAGAATTGGAACAAAGTAATCAGTATTTATGCTTGAGAGTATTGAAACATAACCAACACAGTTACAATAACAAGAATTGTTTCCAGATTCAAATGCAATCCATTACAGCTATGATTAAAATAAATATTATAGATGGAATAGATATCTGAGATCCAAAACTATTGTGGAACATTTAGTTTCATTGTGATCAATTAGAAAAAATTAGATATAATATAAAAGGTCAAAGAATATCTTTGAAAACTTATGTTCAATTAATGTTTTTGGACAACACTAAAAAAATCATACCTATAAAAGATTTTATGCGAAACATTATCTCAGAATTCTTCACAAAATTGGAAAACAGACTTAGAATTGGAACAGAGTAATCAAAATTTCAATTTCGTTTTAATCAATTACAAAAAATTAGATATAATATAAAATGTCAAAGCATATCCTCAAAAAAGTTATGTTCAATTAATGTTTTCAAAGAATGCCACAAAATTGAGGCCTATACAAGGTCTCATGCAAAGCATTATCTCATAATTCTTTACAAAATTGGTAAGTAGACTTAGAATTGGAAAAAGTAATTGTAATTGGAAACATGATTGAATACAGACTACACAACACCTGATTTAAGGTGAACAATATTTGTTTATCCTGAAGGTTTCTTATATCGATAATAAGAATCTTCTGATACCTAAACTCAACAACTCATTAAATACACCATTCTAACATGTTTTCTCTTTAATAATATGCCCCTACATTCTTAAACATAGCAATAATTGTTCTTTAATAAATTAAGTACATGTAATAAATGATAATTTATCTTTGAAACAAAGGTATTTAGGGAAAGGAAGGCATGTGCAGATGGAAGACATTATGTAACTGAACTTACATTTAGATATTAAACCATTTTAAATTTTTTTGTTGCAGAGAATAATGATTGGTGCCTAAAGTACTTATCAAAATCCTAATACTTAATCACAAAAGTAAATGCATTTTCCCCTATGGGAACTAAGATTGGGATTGTGTGAACTGTAATGTGAAAAAAGTACTTGCAAGGAAAAACAAGAATTTCATCAAGGAATTAGTTTAGTTCATGATAAAACAACCAACAAACCTGAATAATTAAACATGAGTGAACAGAAAAATGAATGCTCCAAGATTTAAGAACATTCACAATATGTGAAAGCATAATCCATGATTTTTTAACTGTCAGTTATCTTTTGGATTCATGATTTCTTGAATGAATTTATGCACTTTAGCTTGAATGAAATCCTTCATTGGAGGGACAATAATATCCTTTTTGAAACATTCATTGAATATCTCCTCCTCAATTTCCCTAGCCTCTTATTGAAATTGCATAGACAAGAAAGACATGTGTTCATTAGCACTAACAAAA